>CM024688.1:11235783-11860783 GCA_014182735.1 Corymbia maculata | reverse complement strand
GTAAATAATGTGAGTTTGGACTTAATTTAAGTGTGGGGAATATTCAAGCGTATGGGATATTGTAAAATTTAATTCTCTGATTATTAGTAAAGTATCTGCGGTCATCTCTTCCTATAGAATATGTACTGAAACTCGAATTGAGCTATGTCAATTTCTTATGCCATTGATCGTTTCCCGTTTATTTCTCTAGCAATTTTCGTATTGATTTAATTTGAAGATCCTGTCAATTTCCGCGTCAATTTAACAACAATAAAAGCTGGACAGATTCTGAAGACAATTGATATTATAGGGTGGAGCATATTATTCTTGATTATAAAGAGTATCTAAATCTATTTCATGCCTATCGAACCACATACTACAAAAGCATAGACAGGGACGAGTGAGTCGAGGAAGTTGTGAATCTGCTGGCTAGGAATATTCAAGAGAGAAGACGATGGGATAATCGAGGACGCTGTCAACTATTTCATCGACATTTGCACTGACGTAATGACATAAGAGTAGCGGCCCGACCTATGTAACCGACCCCCTTATGTATAGCCGAAACTGGCTGACCCTAAACTTCAGAGAAATATTTACTAAAGACATAGATCACGTATATAAACATCATGTCGACGTTTCAAGGAATCGTAGGCATCATTATGGGGCTCCTTGCTCTGCGCACCACGGTGAGTGGTACCCCAGACACGACCAAGCTGAACAAAATCTGCAATGGACAACAGTATTACCCTTATGGTCCGTATGGAAATACAGTGAATGCGATCCTAGAAGACTTGAGCACTAACACGGCAACTCATGGGTACAACAACTATAGCTCATCTCTCGATTCCAACTTTCAGTGATGGGGGCATGGAGCATGTAACGGCATGCTCGGACAGCCATATTGTACCGCGTGCATCAATTCCGCGAGACAGCAGCTCTTTCAAGAGTGCAGCTACGCCATCGGTGCTTAAATTCAACTCCAAGATTGCAGAGTTAGGTATGAGTTGTATTCTTTCACCGAATGACGCTTGGTGTGAGAGTTGTTCATTCACTAAATGATGGAGTGTCACCTCCATGTAAGAGTAAGGGTCTAAGATAAAATAAGATAAAAAAATATATATGATGACAAGACTGTCCTTCTCAGTGAATTGAGACCATAATACATGCGTAACTATTTGAATCGGTGATGTTGATGAGGAATCGAAATATTAGAAGCATAAACTCCTGAACATCAATTACGTATCCTATGTCAATGTAAGATATTTGATGATGACTCCTGTACTTAATTTTCCCCTGTAAGATTTGTAGATAACTCTGAGGATTTTTAAATGGTAGAACAATTCCTAATTGACGCGGCAATCACATTGGATGTCATGTAGCGAGAGTGAGATCTTAGATGTAGTTATTCGTTGGATATGACTTGACGAAGAAAGTGAATGATCTCTTCACGGAGAGCACAGGAACTTGCCAATGCTATTAGAGCTAGATTGCCTATTGGAGGATTTACTTACATTGGGAGTACTACCATAAAAAAAGTTAAGCTTGTTTTAGTCCACCTCTCCTTTAATTAGTTTAATTTGTGCCTCTTCTCTTAGAGTTTGGCGAATCAAATCCGACGTCGGTAACTATGTTGATGAGAGTTTATGAGACTTTACACAGAGGAGAGTGGTCGAAGTTAGGGAAGATGAACAGTACATGAAGCGGAGGAACAAGAAGATAAATAGAATCCAAAGGAAAAAAAGAAGAAAAAGAAAAGAGAAAAGAAATCATAAGAAAAAAAAATAAGTAGAATGACATCATTTTGCATAAATTTGTCCATGTCAAACATTGGATGTGCCACGTACAATGGTCGGCAATGACAAGACATCTACATCAACATTTTCATGTCAAAATTGGTCAAAAAGACTACATAGGAATTTCGGTATAGATTTAGGGCTACGTTATAACATTTGAAAATTTTAGAAGTGAATTGATAACATGATATTGTGTTTAAGATTGTTTAATTAATATTCCCTATAAAGAGGGACTAGTAAATTGAGGAGAGAACATAAACTATTAATTTTGGTCTCAAGAAGATTCTCTAAATAGCTCGCGCACGTTTTCTTTATCAAGTCGAAAATCTAGAGAATTTGGCAAATGAAGCAGGCCTATCAAGAGAAAGGAATTTACATTCTTTGTGCTCGGAGGTTTCTTATTGATTCACAAGATGCAATTATATTATGTTTGATATATTTCAATTTCATATCTCCAAACTCAATGATGTGATTCAAGTCCACTTTTTTTTAATAAAACTGCGTGTAAACTCTAGCAAAAATTTGATTGATGGGAATACTTATTTTGTCATAATTTTCAGTATTTCGTTTTTCTTGCAAAAATTTATGTCAACACTAATATTTAGAGTAATATAACAAATATAATCTTGGACCCATGTATCTTGCTACTTGCTTAATATAGGGGATAAGAAGATACTTGCATGATGAAGATCCCAACCAAATCTTGAGTAATGAGATTTTCAAAAACCTCGAACTTGAGTTTTGCACGTGAGAATCTTCAACCGTTTCAATGGAAATTCCGGCTCCAATTAACCGAATTTAGTGTCAATATGGCTGGGTCATAGTCATCTAAATGAGTTGCAATAGTGTCCAAGTCATGATCCACTCAACCCTCATCCTCAGTATCTTGCGCTCGATCACACATTAATTTCATATATATCTGCATGTGTGCATGTATGCACATGGCTAGGGATGTCTATACCTAATTTTATGACATTAAATATTTTGAATTGGGTTTGAAAATTTTTAGAGTTGAGTATCGGCAGGCCCGAATTTCAATTTGACACGGTACTCAAGTAGTTCGAACTAGAGCTTGACTAGAAACCCGTCGAGATGTTGTCGAACGATCATCAGCCCAAGCTCGAGCAACTCGAGAGATCTCGACATCGTTTCACTCCTAGTCGGTCTCCATATATGCTCGTTGTGAGAGGAAGAGGGTATATATATTTGATGTAGGCAAAAGGAATTTCCCAATTCTACAGCCACGACAAGGGATCATATCTTGTGCAAGCACAAGCTGGCTATTATACATAAATTCCCCCTTTATAATATAAAGAATATGAGAGCGTATGTTTTGCCAGGACGTCAAGAAACTTGGATTATAATATATGACAAATTAACCGGTTAGATAGAGGAGCGAAATCCTTCTAATCCAATGAAGATTCCACCAAGATTTCTGAAAAAGTTGGCACAGGATGTCACCCCCCTATATCATGTCTAATATTGATAGTAGTGACTAGGAAAGACTCTTAAAACCTAAGCTCTGTCCGTTTCGTGAAAATTGTGATTCAAGAAAATATTTTCTAGTAAGATATTTTCTAAAAAAATATAATTATTTTTTGGTGTTTGGTTGAAATCTAAACATAAAGCAGAAAATATTTTCTATTGTTTGGTAAAAAAAATATTTTCCTCAATGTATTTCTTTCAATAAATTTTTTTATTTTTTTATTTTAAAAACTATTTTTAATCCTTTTTTTAAAAATACATTTTTATATTTTTTCCTTTTTCCCTTTAATTTTTTTCTTTAATTTTTTTTTCTTCTTCCTCACTGGTGCTGACCTTGTAACAGTCAACGACCAGCCAAAGGTGACCTCTAGCTCGCTCGCCGACCATTGGCGAGCTCAAGCTTGTTGCTCGCTAGATCGACAAGCACGATCATCGAGCTCAAGGCTCACCGATCTGGCAAGCCTCAAGGATGACGAGCTTTGAGGTCGGCGAGCGAGAGCCTCTAGCTCGTTGATCTGGTGAGACCTGAGACCAATGAGCCTTGAGCTGGTCAATCAAGTGAACGATGATGAGCATGTGTAATCGACGTAACCATCCACTCGCGAATTTCACTCTTCACGAGAGAGAACGCAGGAGCACTAGGCGGTAGCTGAAATCTTGCGCAATCAAAGTGGGCTGAGTATGGATGTTTTGTTTTCAGAGGAAAATTTGACAATATGTAGAGATTGAAATCAAAAGAAAAAAGGTATTGGTTATTTCACCAAATGTGGAATCGGAATGATTGTGGCGAGATGGCAGAGTCCATCATGGAAGAGAATGGGAGAAAGAATTGTTTGCTGGCCTCGAGGCTTGCCAGCATCGGCCCTCGCTTGATCGTCGAGCTTCAAGCTTGATGCTCGTGCTCATTAATTTGGCTAGCAAGCCGAAGGTCACTAGCGAGTGAGCCAAAGGTTACCTTTGGTTGGTCGTTGGCTATCGCATGGTTGACAATTGGCTGAAGAAGAAAGAATAAAAAAGAAAAAGAAATAAAAAATTTCATTTTTTTAAAAATAATAAAAATTAGAATTATAAAGAAGAAGGAGAAGAAGCAAAAGAAATGGAGTGTGAGATAAGAAAGAGTAAGTGAGAAAAATATTTTCCCTTATTTGAATGATGAAAAATATTTTCTTTTATTTTAAAAGATTTTTTTTATGAAGAATATTTTTTGCATCAATTCATTTTTCATGAAAAATTTTGAAAATATTTTTTCGAAAATTATTTTCCCGAATGGAGCTGAATCAATGATTGAGGACCCTACGAGAAGTGAGCCCCTTTCATCCCCAACTCAGTTTGGATGCTTTCTCTACACTAAACGCCAAAAGAGTTGGGAGGGAAAGAGGGTGAACGCTATCACCATGTCCACATCGCAGAAAATCGAGGTCCCGCTCACAGTACTTTCCATTTGTCTTCGCACCATTAGAAGTGACCCGGACATCACTCTTATGGAGAAGACTACGTGCGAGAAAAATATTGGACACGCTAGGTGTACCAACGTGGTAAATACGGAAGGCCCATAAATTTACGACACCTGTCCAAGGTGGGCCCTAAATATCAGCCTCTTCTCTCTCCTCTCCTCTCCTCTCTCTGCAGTCTGCACGCTCTCTCTCTCTTGTCTCCTCTGCAAGTAGGGGTGAGCGCGGTTCCCGGGTAGAACCGGGAACCGGAGAACCGAACCGGTGGGTCCGGTTCGGTTCCCGGTTCTAAGGAGACCGGTTCCGGTTCCCGGTTCCTCATTTCCGGGCCGGCGGTTCGGTTCCGGTTCGGTTCCTCATGGAACCGGAGCCGGAACCGGAACCGGGGCCGAACCGGAACCGGTCCCCTTTCCCAAAAAAATTGTCTAACCCTAATTTTCCCTCTCTCCCGTTCTCTACTCTCCCCAATCTCACGCAGCTGCCGCACATCATCGATTTCTTCAACCTCCGCCCGCCGCGCCGCCGCTCGTCCGTCGCTCTACTCGCCGCGCCGCCGCTCGTCCACCGCTCGTCCGCCGCTCGCCGCTCATTGCCCGCCCGTAGCTCCGCCCGCCGCAGCTCCGACCTCCGCCCGAGACTCCGCCCGCCCGTAGCTCCACCCGCCCGCGACTCGTGGCGGCACCTCCGCCCGCCGCGACTCCGCTCGCCCGTAGCTCCGCCCCCGCCCGCGACTCCGCCCCCGCCCGCGACTCCGCCTTCGCCGCGACTCCGCCCGCCCCGGCTCCGCCCGGTCGCCCGCAACTCCGCCCGCCCGTAGCTCCGCCCCCCGCCCGCGACTCCGCCCTCCCGCAGATCCGCCCGGTCGCCCACGACTCCGCCCAAACCGCGACTCCGCCGGCCGGCACCTCCACCCGCCCGCGACTCCGCCCCGCCCGCAGCTCCGCCCCCGCCGCCGACTCCTCCGCCGCGGCTCCGCCCCTCGCCCGCGACTCCGCCCCTCCCCCGCGGCTCCGCCTAGTCGCCCGAGACTCCGCCCCGCCCGCAGCTCCACCCCTCGCCCGCGACTCCGCCCGCCCGCAGCTCCGCCCGGTCACCGCGACTCCGCCCGCCCGTAGCTCCGCCCCTCGCCCGCGACTCCGCCCGCCCACGGCTCCGCCCGCTTGCCGCGACTCCGCCCAACCGTGACTCGCGCCCGCAGCTCCGCCCCCACGGCCGCCCCCCGCCCGCGACTCCGCGCCGCAGCTCCGCCCTCCCTTGACTCCGCCCGCCGCCCACCCGCGGCTCCGCTACCGCTCGCCCACGACTACTCTGCTCGCTGCTCCCCCACAGGCTGCAGCTTCGCCCGCCTCTACTTCGGTAAGTGCGACCTCACCTATGTTTACCAAAAGGCTGGTGGTGATTGAGATTGATAGAGAGATGGAGAGTTCGATCATATGGAATGTGTAGTCATGAGATTATATTAAATTTAGTTGATGGGGCTTCCATTTTTGCGATACTCAAATTGTGGAATTTTGGTTGCCGATTGATGGGTTTGGTTAATAGGCAAAATAGTGGGTTTAGTGTTTTGGATATGGTTTTGATTTCGTCGACTATTTTAAACATGCTTCATTTTTTTTGCAGGCGTGACATGCTTCATTTGCCATTGGCATTCTTTGAGGTTTTTAACAGCAAAACCTGAAATTGATCTAGAAAGGGACTAGAGAACGGTTTTTGCTTACTAGGTAAATTTTTTTAAATATGTTTTTCTTTAGCTAGCTTAGATTATGTGAAATTGTCATCGTGTGACCTTATTTCTTATTATTGAGATGATTAAATGGTTGCTTGGCAGTGTTGCTTGTTGGACTTATCAACTTAACATGTCAATGGAAGAGGAAGGATATGACTATGAGAAGATGACTCCTATTATAGAAATGGAAATGTCGGGCGATGAAAATGAACAAGAACAAGATCCATCCCCAAACATGAGTGGGACAGACAAGGTACTTGGTTCTTCTCTTCCTTCTCGTGATAAGAAATATACATCCGAGTGTTGGAATCATTTTACGAAAATCAATGATAAGGATGGAAACCCACATCAGGTGAAGTGCATTCATTGTGGGTCTTTGTTAAAGTACCGTATTTCTAATGGTACTTCCGTCATGAGGAAGCACTTAACAACATGCAAGAAGTTTCCTCGTAATATAGAAAAGAGGCAGAAATTCTTTGTACCACGTAATGTAAGTGGAGCTAGCAAGGCAGGAGGAGAATCCAATACCGATAATGTCTTATCAACATGGTCATTTAATCAAGAACGTTGCAGGGAAATGCTTGCCCGGTTCATCATTATTGATGAACAACCTTTTTCTTTGGTGGAGCGTGTTGGATTTCGTGAGTTTACAACCTCTCTTCAAGCATTTATCACGTTTTACAGTGGCTAAAGATTGCATGAACCTATATCTCCGCGAAAAAGCTTGTTTGAAGACTTACTTTGGTAAGATTAAGTCTAGGATTGCACTTACAACCGATACCTGGACTTCTATTCAAAACATGAATTATTTGTGTCTCACTGCACATTTTATTGATGATGATTGGAAATTGCATAAAAGAATCATCAATTTTGTAGTGATGCATAGTCATAGAGGTAAGGAGATTGGAAAAATGATAGAGAAGTGCATCAATGAGTGGGGAATAATGAAAAAGTGTCAACAATTACTGTAGACAATGCTAGCTCCAATGATGTTGCAATTGGTCATTTGAGGGAAAAGCTTTTAAAAGAAAGGGTGGCGATATTAGATGGTAGTGTTTTGCATATGAGGTGCACAGCTCATATATTGAACTTGATTGTGAGAGATGGCTTGAGTATGGTACGTGACTCTATCTCACGTATCCGCAATGTGGTTAAGTATGTGAAAAGTTCTCCCTTAAGAGCCAAAGCATTTCAATCTTGTATTGAGACTGAAAATATCACTTACAAGGGTTCGGTTATTCTTGACGTAGCCACTAGATGGAATTCTACTTATCTTATGTTAGACACTGCTGTAAAGTTCAGGAAAGCTTTCGAAAGATTGGAAGAATATGATTTATCTTTTGTAAGTGAGCTTAACCATGATATTCCTCAAGATGATGATTGGGAAAATGCTGTTATTCTTTCAGAATTTCTAAAGGTGTTCTATGATGCTACAAATCAAATGTCGGGAAGTTCATATATAACTTCCAATGATTATTTTGAGGGGATAGCTCTTTTGTATAAATATTTGAAAGATACGGCGGATGATTCGGATCCTAAACTTCAAGCTATGGGTTTGAAAATGAAGGAAAAATTCGACAAATATTATGGGAGCTTAGACAAAGTGAATATGATGGTGTTGATTGCGGTTGTATTGGATCCTAGAGCCAAGTTGAGTTATGTGAAATTTTTGTATGGACAAATTTATGACGATGAATCAAAAGTTAATGACATGCATCGAAGGTGAAGAACGCATTGGAGCGTTTGTTTGAATTTTATAAGCAATCTTCTTTTGATTCAAGTGATCAGAATTTTGGTGTCCAAAATTGGAGTGCTAGTAGCAGTGGTTCCAACGCCAATGCTGGTGGCAATGGAGCTAACAAAAGGAAGTATGATGCCCAAGCATGGCGGAAAACCTTTATGAACTCGAGCCAACAATTGTGTGATGTCAATAAATCTGAGCTTGATGAATATCTTGAAGATAAAACTGAAAAAGTTATTGACCTCGACATTTTGATGTGGTGGAAGACTAGTGGTTCAAAATATAAAATTCTATCTTTGATGGCTCGAGATGTTTTGTCTATTCCCGTAACTACTTTTGTTGCTTCGGAGTCGACTTTCAGTACTTCGGGTCGTGTACTTGATGGCTTTCGAAGTTCTTTGACTCCCAAAGTAGTAGAAGCTTTGATTTGCACTCAAGATTGGTTGAGAGCTGTTCGTGTACCTATTAATGTTGAAGAGTGCATTGAGAATGCAGAAAAATTTGAGTTGGGTAAGTAATATTTCTAGTTTTATATGTTGTAAATCCTTATATATGTCTAATAAATGAATGCTTTATTTAATCTTTCCCTTCTTCTTTTTTAAAGATATGGATGGTCTTAGTGAGGAGCTCACCAGTAAATAGAGTTTACCAATTAAAGCGAAATGAAGCTACGTGGTAAGGCTTTCTAATAATTA
This sequence comes from Corymbia maculata, assembly GCA_014182735.1. NCBI lineage: Eukaryota > Viridiplantae > Streptophyta > Magnoliopsida > Myrtales > Myrtaceae > Corymbia > Corymbia maculata. Next base: position 11,851,913 of record CM024688.1, on the reverse strand, counting down.
GTTTAGTTCGGTGGATAGTAATTTAAATTTTAAACTAGGGTGATCTTTGTTTTCTTCCTCTACGGTTTGTTTAGCATGGATGGAGACTTTGCACCAAATGGATGAATTTGTGAGATTTAAGAGAAAGCATGATTTTCTCTTAGTCATTAATGATGTAAGTCCCTCATTTTGTAGATAATCTTGTTATTTAATTTGTGAAACTTGTGTTGTACCTCTTGCTTTGCAATATGATGACATGATTGTTTTATGACTTAGGGAGATCTTCATAGAAATTGTGTCGTTATCATTATAAAAACTATGTTGAAAGGAATGATCATGGTTCCCGATTCTAGGGAGGGAGGTTAAGTTCCCGGTTCTTCTTTTTTTCGAGAATCGGAACCGGTTCCACTTAAATGAAAAAAAAAAAAAAAGAAGAACCTGTTGGACCCTGGAACCGGAACCGGAACCTGTAAGAGGGTAGGTTCTAGGTTCCGGATTTCGACGGGTAGGTTCCAGGTTCCAAAAATTGAGGAACCTGTACCCGAGGGTAGGTTCCAGGTTCCAAGCGGAACCTGTAAGGAACCTGGAACCGCTCACCCCTATCTGCAAGCTCTCCCTCGCCCGACTCTCTCTTTGCCGCCCCCTCGTTCGACCGAAAAAAACAATCACGCTCAACCGACGAACTTCGCGACAGCGGAAGCCGCGCGATGGTTCGTCGGACGACAGGCGATGGCGGGGGCAACCTTCTAAGGCCGAGGCCGCGCGGTGGTTCGTCGGACGAGCCCCCACGCCCTCGTCCGACCGACGAGCCACAGCTCATCGCCGAATCACTACTTCCTCCCGACAGTGCCCTCTCTCTCTCTATCTCCCTCTCTGTGTCTCTCTGAGTCACTGAGCCCTCGTCCGACGAGCCACCGCGCGGCCTCGAAAGGGTCTTCCGCTGTCGCGAAGTTGGTCAATCGGGCATGGTGGTTCGTGAGTCGGACGAGGGCTTATTGCGGGAGAGAGAGGGCGGCGAAGAGGGAGAAAGTTTTGCGAGAGAGAGCGTGCAAAGGAAGAGAAACGAGAGAGAGGAAAGAGAAAAGGGAGCGCCGTGCAGAGGAGACAGAAGAGAGAGAGAGCGTCGAAGGGAAGAGAAGAGAGGAGAGGAGAGAGAAAAGAGTGTGCAGAGAGATACTCGGGGCCCACCTTGGACAGGTGTTGCAAATTAATGATCCTTTCTATTTGCCACGCTGGCACACCATACGTATCCATATCGAGGCAATGGACACCGTCCCAATCCATCTGAGATTCGACGCCACAGAAGAGGGGTTCACTACTACACCCATGCTTCTTTCTTCCATGCCGGGTGCAATGGTGCTCTGACACGTCGGCCATACTAGCTGCATGGATTTCCCCCACACGGAAGTCGAGTCTGTGCCCATACAGCAGCGGCACGCAACTTCAGCTTCGCGATTATAGTCTTACGAACGAGCAATACGCATTCAGTGAATAACCAGGGCATCTATTGAAAAGTATCCAAAATCGTGATGTGTCGTCTCCAAGGAAATCAATAATTCAATAATATCTAATCACCATGTGATATGAATAGGAATGGGAGGCGTTATTGGCGTCATTGATCTTTGTGTTCATTTGAACTAAATAATTGTATGCAAGAATGGATCAATTTGATATGGCAATGTTTGACCTTGATCCTATTGGAATTGGCAGTGTTAGATCTTAACAAGTACAAAGTTGTCTCAATTAAATAGAAAATTTTTATATTCAAAGAAGATGGATTTTGTTAAATTTTTGAGAAAAATGCTAATGTTTGTTCTTAAAATGTATTATAATAGTATAACAAAATGGACGAAATTATGACCCTTAAATCAAGATTATTGTCAACTAATCTATACAGAAAAATAGATCATGCACGGCCAATGTAATTTTTTTTTTTTACACAAGCAATCTCATCTATCCTTGTTTTAAGGATTATCACTACATGCTTTCTCAAATTAGTGGTATATAAGACTTTTGTGTAAATTCCTTTTACATGAAGAGTGTATGCTACGATTTCTCTAAATATATTGCTTTTTGAAATCAAACATAATGCAGTTAACTAATTTGTCTCCGATGGAGCCCTTTCTTGATATGCATTTCCTTAAAAGAAAAAGAAAAACGATGTAACTTGCATGAATCCCTGTAAGTCATGCATCATCTATAGTTTTTATTATTTAGGAGAGTTTAAATTAGACCACATTTTCACCTTTCTTTAAAACATGCCCCTCCACTTTTCTCCCCCAACTTAAGTTTTGCTCACTATTGATGGGTGATTCCGTTTTCAAGTTAATCTAAGGATGTATTTGTTTTGTAAAAAACTCAATGATAAAAAAAATACTTTTTGGGAAAACATTTTTCAAGAATATAGTTAATTTTTTTTATTTGGTAATGTATGATCAAAAACGTATTTTGATGTTTGGATCTCATTGAAAAATGATTTTAATCTCATGAAAATATCTCTCCCAAAAAAATTGAATTATTTAATTTTTAATTTAAAAACGAATTAGTAATTACTTTATTTTAAAATTACTTTATTTTTCTTTTTCTTTATTTTTTCCTTCTTATTCTCCATCAATCTTAGGGGTGATTGGTTCTTGGTTCGGTCTAGTCTAATGGAATTGGTCACTTAGCAAAAAAGAATAAAAAAATTAATAAAAATGAAAAAAATACTAGAATTGTTGTTATTTTAGGGTTTATTGCTATTTTTAAGAAATTAAAAAATATTTTTGAAAAGTTGGCTTAGTCTAGTCCAATTCCCCTTTGGAACTAGATCAATGCCCCTAGGAACCAAACCAAATTGGTTGATTTGGTCTATGTAGTTCCCAATTCGGTTGGTTTGATATGCTCACTCCTAATCAATTCTCTACTTCCTCGGTGCCGTCCCCATCTGCTTCCTTCGGCAGTTTGCCCTCAGCCGACTCAAGAGGGGTGAGCTGAGACCTCACTACTAGAGACCGCAAGCTCGCCTAATTTGGTAAGGCTCAAGTCTCATCATTGGAGGCCATGAGCACGCTCAATCTGGCAAGGCTTGAGGCTCTCTAGCCTTGGACAAGCTCGAGCCTCACCATCGGAGGCCATGAGCTCGCTTGATCTAACGAGGCTAGAGCTCACCGATCATTTCTCAGTATTGGATTTTATCATAGTATTAACCCTAAAGAAAAAGATTTGCTTGACTTAATAAATGACTAAATCAGTGACTTAACCTGAAAAACAAGTTATAAATGATGGAGTGCCCTATGACAATGAGTTCTTTCCATAGCCGAATTCCAATTGTTCGTTTCTACGTAGTAAACAAAAGTGAATTAAAGAACCCCATATGATGACGTCTACATTACATAGTATCACAATTATGTTCATGGGGACTTTATGTAGCTTAAAAATAATGAGACAAGCGATCCGATTGTGTCACTTATCGAAAAGATCTGCAATGGAGAGAAGTAACATGAATCAGAAGCTTATTATGTCCTAATTGATTTGAGGTTTATCATGGCAACCGAGGGGTATGACTATTACAATGAAGCCACGTTTAGTCACGTCGACTGCTTCGAGTGCGCAACGAGGCACTAACCTAGTTGGACTGCACCATCTGCTTGAATTTCGCTCATAAGCAAATGCGAAAAGCTTGCCTGTGTAGCATTGGAGCGCAACTTTAGCTCTAAGATTGCATAATCAAATATGGGAAATACGATTTCACCGAGTAACTCAAAGACTTGTTACCAAGGATTAGCTCATACTTCAGATGGGAAAAAGAAAAATTAGGTTTGACATTCCCAGGCTTTCTGACATGATTCCCCTTCTCACATCAACTCTCTCAACTCTCTGGCATCATTGTTAAACGCTCATCACAGTTCCACGTGCCGGACGCATCGAATTCTAATGCCATCACGGTTGTATCTTAGGAAAATGCTTAATCACTTATTGAACTCATCGTGGTTATATCCTATATTCATGTTACCTACCTGTTTTACTCACTGCTTGAAATGGATTCCCACGGACCCACTCCTCCGCATTGTGTGACCGTCCACAAGATAATTAATATTTTAGGACAGAACCGATCACAAAAAAAGTATCTGACCTATATCATGCCTGACAAATTATAAACTGCAAAAGCCTAGACAAAGAAGTTAGTCAATCAGGACATCGTAAATTTCTTAGCTAAGATTATTCAAGAGATGAGGATGAAATAATCCTACGCTACAAACTTGCACAAATGAATAGACAAGTAGTAAAATCCAAAAACCATGAACTGATTTCTTTCGATAATAGCGGTCCAACTTATGTAACCGACCCTTATATAGCCGAAGCTGGCCAACTCAGCTTCACAGAGATACATACTAAGTACCCAAATAAAGGGAAAATTGTCCAAAAATTATAAATTTGTTGCACTTTTGCTAATTCAATCATAAACCTATTATTGTGCAAATTGAGTCCCACCTAAACATTTTCGCATTTTGTCAATTGATTTCACTTTTACCAATTTTGGCTAGAAATCGCCTACGTGGACGATAGTCATCTTACGTGGAAATGTTAGTGTTGACATAGATAATTTGTAATAATATTTTAATATTTTTTGAATTTTTGAATTTTTCATTTTTTCCTTTTCCTTTTCTTTCTTCCTCTAACAGTCTTTGGGCCTCGGCATGGGCCAACGTAACAACAAGCAAGGGGTGACCTCACCAAAGGCCAACAAGGGTCACCCTCACCGAAGGTCGGGGAGGGCTAGTGAGATCAAGCCTCGTCCAATTAGGTGAGAGAGACCCTTGCCAACCTTTGGTGTGGGCAAGCCTTACCCAAGGCCAACGAGGGTCGCCCGAGCCAAATGAAAGTTGGTAATAAAACATAAAAATAGTTGATAATATGATAACCAAAAAGTTGATCGGTGAATCAAAAAGGATTGGTAAATTCTTATAAGAGTTGATAAGAAAGATTGATTAAAATTTGCGATTGGCATCTTGTTGACGAAAGTTGGTATTTTCCTAAAAGTATTGATAAAGTATCCTTTAGTTATCGGAAATCAAGTGAATGATAGTTATCTCTTTACCAACAGTTTATTGACACTTAACAACCCTTTAAAAAATCTACAGGTACGAGAAAAACCATGTTCTTAGACAGAATGGTTGGATCTCTAGCAGGAACATGTCGGTCCACCTCAAAAAAAAAAAAAAACAATGAAGATTTCCAAATCGATCAAGTTTTATCATCTAACCTCAAAACCAGTGCCGTTTGGTAAAATTTACATAATACATTTGTTTTTTGCCTTTTTTTTTGGCATGCAATATTCAATATGAAACTTTCCAACAAATAGATGGAAAGATGAAGTAAGGGTTTCTTTGCCGAAATGCGAAACAGCGTATATCCGAAAGTCTCCCCAGGTATAATATTCTGTCCAGATGTGATACATTGGCAATGCCTTGTTGAAGTTGATTGAGAGAATCAAATAAGATGATCAGAACAAAAACTAAACTATCAAGACCACGTCATCACACACACGATCACGGCGAAGAGATCTATGAGAGTAGCCCCATAAACCAGCCTGGCTGAATATGTTTTCAAGCAATGAATCGAAGATAAACAAAGACACAGAAGATTGCTGTATGATGACCACACGGAGCACCAAATTCTTGGCTCTAGGGCTCTTGTGTTTTTGCCATGTCGTTGGCGGCACTCCCGATATGACCTTGAAGAACAAGATCTGCAATGCCCAAAAGTTCATGCCATGGGATTCGTTCGCAAGTGCACGAGGTGACGTTCTGAACGACTTGAGTGCGAACACGGCGAAGAATGGGTACAATTACTACAGCAAAGCCGAAAGCAATGGGGAATCGTGTTACGGCCATGGTGCGTGCAATGGGGCGTTGGTGAATGCAGATTGCGCATCGTGCATGAATTTTGCTAAGGACCGAATCAAAGAAGAATGCGGCCAAAGCATTGGAGCTCAAATCCAACTTCAGGACTGCAGAATCAGATACGAAAACTACTTATTTTCAGAATAAGAGAAGTATTCCCTACTGTGAATTTTTGGACCTTTGTCCAAAAGCATGTGTGAATAGGCATAACTGAACATGAACAGGTTCTAGCTACATCTTCATTCATGATGTTTCTTTATCATAATGTAATGCATACGGTTTCTGCAGTAGACGATCGCCCCCTCAAATTTGAATATGGATAGTCACATCTTCTTCGTTCATTGGGCCTATCACCTACGAAAATTTTTCCAAAATGAGAATTATTTGTCAAGGGCCAAGAGAGTTGAAATATAATAGAAGAGACACCTGTTAAATCTTTAGAACTCTTCAAATTTCAAGCAACTCGGGTATATCCTTCCTTCAAAGAATGCCTTTTGATAGAGAGATCTCCAAGAATCTGAACCCATCAACATATCGTGCCATTTGATTACTTTAAAGAGTCTTAACTAATAAGTCAACTAGATTTATTAACCAGCCAATCCCTCTTCAGTTGTCGAAATATGAAATTTTGTTTGTAACACGCTTGGACATGTACCTCAACAGATAATACATATCATGAAAAAAAGACAATTTATCAAATACTCTTCCAAATGCTAAAGACATAAAGATAGTGCTAAGAAAGGGCTTACGAAAAAGATGCGGCAACATGAGCAGATGAATAAATAGGGCACACCAAACACTCTCGTATAATTATTAGCCTTGTCGCACAATGAATTGATTATTTCATAAAGGGAAAAATAAAGCATAAGCCATTGATGTGTTAAGATAATTTTACACAAGCCGTCTCGTCTATCCTTAAATTTCTCACTATCTTCAATCAACGACGTGTGAAACCCATGGCTTTTACACTGCCGAGCATATACTATAAATTCTTTCATAAATTAACATTTGCATCAATAACATTCCCTTTTTTTAGCGTATGGTGTGACTACTCTTTCATGAATTGACATTTGCTCCTCTAACATTCCCAGCTTTATTGATGGAAGCATCTCATATGATACAACAGGCATAAGCAGCCTAACGGGCATTTTGTTAGTCCTCCTCAAACTTCACCCATGTCTAGCAAAATACATGCATATACTCATTTCATTGGATGAGACTAAACTTGCGTTTCAGTGTGAGCTCATACTCAATCAACTTTGAAAAAACATTCATGGCATCGTGAGGAAGCCTTAGCGACGCGGCCAAGTTGTCACTCTCCTCGCTCTGAGAAGAGACTAATTTTTGTCAAAAATTGCTGATAAGAAAAAAATTCGTCATAACTGACATAATTTGAGATTTTTGGTGATATTTGGCCTTATAAAAATGATTGTTTTCATCGTTCTAAAAAAATAACCTATGCCTAACCATTTTTGTTTATGATGAATATTTCTGTATCATTCTTGCTTATAAGTGATACAAATAATTATTTTTAAAAAATTTTCTAAATCATGAAATTTTTATAAATAAAACGCATCTATAGAAATTTCAATCTAGTCGTGGAATTTTGATTTTTACTGCTGGTACTAAACTTCCATTTCTTCACCGCTGATGGAAGTTTGAACGGGACTTGATCAACTTTCCTGTCAGATGCTGACTTGACAAAGACGCAGCCAATTTTTCGGAATCATTGCCATAAACTTTTTCAACGATCTTTCACTCTCGTGGAAGGGAGAAGTTTGTATTAGTTGTAGCAGGGGCATGGGAAACACGTGGAAGGGAGAAGTCCGTTTTAGTTGGCTGGCCAAATTAAAGGTTGTGTTTATTCATTATCTATGAAGATGCAATAGCATAGGACTGTTTGTCTTTGGTCGGTCTACTATGTAGGAAGAAGGACACAATAAGTATTCTAACTTTCATATGATGTCACTTTAGTATCATAATTATTCAATCAATCACTTAAGTATCATAAATTTTAAAATAACATTGAATTTGATAGTGTAACTTTTTTAGTGGATCACTTAAGTGCTGAAAAATCTGACATTGATATAAAAATTTATAACACTTGTGGGGAATGCCTTCTACATAATTATTATCTTCTTAGCAACATTACTTGGATAGTGCATTTTACTACATGTTGTATTAGATGGAACTGAAATAGTTCACTCTCTCTAGTGAATGGTATTATTAATTTTTCTGTCCATACATTAAATTTAAATGCATTATTAGATATTTTCTGTATATATACCACATAACATGTCATGCATTACAAAGTTGATCATATGTAGATAGACATGTTATTTTCTTATTCTCATATAGTTAATTTTTACTACTTATTATTACTTTAATTGTTACTAAACAGTATTTGCAATACAGAGAGTATCGAATTCTTGGTTTTAGAGCGCTTATGCTGTTGCTATGTCGTTGTCGATCGTGGGTGCTTTAGATACAACCTCGAAGGCCAAAATCTGCAACACTGATAAGTACAAGTCATTTTCAATTGCTCGACACTACGTTCTGGACTACTTGAGCGTTGACCGAGCGAATGACTATAATTACTACAGTAAAGACAAAAGCTCCAAAGAATCGCGTTACAGTCATGGAATGTGCAACAGAACCTTGGAAAATGTGGATTACACATCGTGCATTGGTTCTGCTAAAGAATGATTCAAAAAAGAATGTGACGGAAAGCGTTGGATCTCAAATCCAACTTCGAGATTGCAGAATTAGATACGAAAATTACTCATTCTCGGAATAATGGAAATATTTCCTACCATGAACTTTGGATTCTCTAATAACTGTTCGTGGTTTGCATAGGCCCGTTCATGATTAAAAAAAATTAATAAATCCCTATACACAAAGACTGGGCCTGTGTGGGCCGTGGCTCTCTCAAGGGACAAATTTTTTTTAAAAGAAAATTACTTGGGAAAGCCCATGCTTTGTGTGTCTCTCGGTAAGGACGGAATTTTTTATATTTTGGGAGATCCATCGGGCTGTCAATGATTACACCAGCAACATATTTAGCCAGAATAAATAAAATTTGATAAACGTGATGATTTTTAGATCTTTAATACTCCATTTATTTTGTAGAAAATAAATAATTTAAAAAATATTTTATGAAAATGATTATTCGTATCATTTGAAATAATCAATTAGTGGATAACAATTTATATCTAAATATTTTCGTATATGGTGAAAATATTTTTCGCTCGTTTGTGTTTATGAGTGATCCAAACAATCATTTTTAAAAATATATATTTTCCAAATCATTTATTTTCTACTAAATAAGCAGAGCTTAATGCTTTTTAAACTTTGAACTTTTGAGTAACTTAAGTATTTACTCTTCCTCCAAAGAATCTGAATTCATCAACAAGCATGTTATTTGATTACTTTTTATTTAAGAGTCTTAATCGATAAATTATAAGTAAACTAGGTTTATTAATTGCTTAATCCCTCTTCAATTACCTAGATACGAAGTTTTGTCTATAATACCCTCGCACATGTAATGAGGAAGATGGACTCTGTTCCCAAGGATACCTGTGCGTGTGTGAGTGAAGAGAGAGAGGGAATCAGAAAGCTTTATCTCGGGGTGAGATCAAGTTCGAGTTCGAGAGCACAATATGTTGTCGATTCTAAGACGAAAAGCCGCTGCCAGAGGCTCAGATGCTGTGTTGTTGAGAGAGGCTGCGGAAGAATCGTGTCGCAGAGACGCAGTTACAGGGTTATGGTGCTGCGGCAAAAGAGATGACTGTGAGAGAGGCTCTGGATACGGCGCTTGATGAGGAGACATCTGCAGATCCTAGAGTCTTTCTAATGGGTTAGGAGGTCCGAAAATACCAAAGGGCCCACGCAGAGGCTGACGGGGTCGTTGATACTGCAATCACAAAGGCTGGTTTCGCTAGAGCGGAAGGCGGCGCGGCTTTCTATGGTCTCAGGCCTGTCGTGGACTTTCTGACATTCAATTTCGCTAGAAGGCAATCAAACACATCATAAATTCTGCTGCAAACATGAGCTCCATGTCGGACGGCCATATATCATTCCCTATAGTTTCAAGAGAAGCTGCAGCAGGAGTCGGTGCCTAACACTCCCAAGCCCTGCAGAGACGTTGCCATCCCACCTAGAGGAAGCTTCACGGGATCCAGCCTTGTCAGATCACTCATCGTCCTCAGGATCAGTCGGACATGAGAATCGTCCGTGGGGTGCAAAATGAGAATTGCTCGTGAACTGGGTATTATCTCAACATAAGCACAGAAGAATGAGATAATACATTGACACACATGCTCAAATATAATATGGTGGCACAGGATGGGACCAGTGTTGTTACAATGATTTCGTCGGCTTGTAATGTTTGGTATTTGTTAGCCTCAGAAAGCTTAACGTCTCCTTCGTCCATAGTACTCATCTTTGAATCCCTTTCTCACGTCCAATTTCACTTTAAGATGTCATAAGCCCCTCAAGCGATATTCCCGTGCCGTCTAGCGACAGATGTGGTTCTCAGAGGTCGGTATCAATCTGAACTACATGACAAGGAGACCAGGTTCCACTTAGATCGAAAACTGGTGGGGATGGGGGATCAAGTTTCAGTTGACTAACCTTTTCTCCCGGTTAAACGATGAGGAATTTAGTAGGCATTGGTGTGAAAGTTTCTTAAATTTACTAAGATGTAGCGTGTCAAGATTTAGTTGGTTTGCCCAAATAAATTCCGAATGCTCCACATGATAAAAAGGCTTGCCATAAAATCTCCAAGGAGCGCCAAAATCTTAGAGAAATTTTTGGCCAAAATGGATGTCGCAAAGTCTCAATTTCACTTGCAAGTGGTCTAAAGCGGCACGTCCAAATGTTCATCACGATCAAAGAAGTCTGGTACTCACCCACCGCGCCGAAAATTTGAGACTTTGAACACGATATCATCTCCATCGACAAGCTCAAACACGCAGAGGTCTCCTACATAGTCGTGTTTCTTTCACCATGCGCACAATGCTCCTTAACTTCTCCGGCCATGATCTGTCTAAATGCCTAAAGAGTGGCAACTACTTTTCTGTCACGAGGATGTTTCTTGATGAAGCCACAAGGAGTACTCTTCCCGTCCACCGTTTCAAACAGCCAGTTTGATAAAGAACGACCCATATACACTCTCAATCCTCGTCTTCTTCAGCTAGTTTGAGGAACTTGTCCTTTTGACTCTTAAGGTAGCCTCCCATGATCTGAAGTCACAGGCGCAAGTGGAAAAACGTAACAAAAAGATAAAACAACGATGACCTCGAACATGGAACGAATTTGAAAACAGAGCCCTAGCTGAAAAGACGACGACGATGATTGAGGAGGAAGGTTTTACGAAACAGCTTCTGACTTCAACTGATTTGCGCCCGACAAGACGCGGAAATCGGAAGAAATTCTGGCCGGCCGGAGAAATGACGGGCGGAGGAGCCGTGGACTTACTGAGTTTGCCGGATATAAATGGCAGGCAAAGGGTGAAAGAGCAAGGACGTGAAAGCGGACCTGATATGATGTTCATCACAATTCTACAAGATAATTGATATTATAGGATGGAATGTACTGCTCTTGATCACAAAAAGTATCTATAACCTATATAAATGCCTAACCGACAGTATACTACAAAGCACAGACGAGGATGTTAGTCAAAAGAGGACAATGTAATTTCTTGGCCAAAAGAGTGCTCAAGAGAGAAGTCCATGGATGGAATATGTGACCCACATTTGCACAAATTATTAGAGGGACACGTAATAAGAACACAGATAAAGTAAAAATTTTAAGTATACACGCATCACCTATATAAATATCACTACGCATTCCGAGCTCTTTTCTCTGGTGCACCACAGTGAGCCGCATGGTAGACAAGACTATGTTGAATAGAATATGCAGGAAGAAACAGTATTTCCCCTTGGGTCCGCATGCAATTGCAGTGAACATCGTCCTAAGCCAGTTGAGCACTAAGATGGTGAGTCATAAGTACAACTACTATAGTGTGTATAATGATTCCATCGCAACGTGTTGTGTGCATGGAGCGTACGATAGTGCACTTCGAGGCCCAGACTGTACAGCATGCATTAATTCTGCAAGAAATCAACTTAAGCACGAGTGCACCATGTTATTGGTGCTCAAATTCAACTCAAGGGTGGAAGAGTTAGGTATAAAGACCATTCTTTCAATGATGTCGCAATATTGCACAAATAAGGAATTATAATAGAGTTTAACATGAAGTTGTTCTTTGGCCAAATGATGGAATATTGCTCCCATTGACACCTAAGTTTTTGCCGGCAAGTCGAATGTGCATTAGGGTATAAATAAATAAATAAATATAATATAATATAATATAAAAATAATATGAAAAATAAATAACAAACAAACAAAGGAAAAAAAAGAAGAAGAAAGAAAATAAAAAGAAGGTAATGAAGAAAAAGCTCCAATTCAGTCATAATTGAAAAGACCTAGTCCGGTCTGTTGGGCCCAGTTTAATTCGCATAGCCCGGGCACGATCCACAAGCTTAGCCCATACCACCGTCCGCCATCTATAATTACCAAACGGCCACCGTCGCACCACCATCAACGGCCACCCCGGGCCAAGAGATGACACAATGGAACGCGTACACCGAAGCTCACGAAGAAACTATCTTCGGAATTCTAGAGGATTCTTCATTGGTTCTGCTTCTCCATCGTCCTTTAGACACTGTCGAAACGCTGCCATAGCAGCTCCACCATTGCCATTTCCGTTGCTGCCGCAATGCCTCCTCTTGTTGTGCTCTGTTTCTACTCAGGGCGCACGAAAGTGCAACAACCTTGGTCGTTCACCATTCCCCGGTCCTGATCATGGGTGTTGACGCCTCCAGCAACTTTTTCTCTGATCTGATCACCGACTGAGGTCAGAACTCAGTCTCATCAATGCAAATTCCATGCACTATGTTTCTGCTGCTTATGAACGAAACAGAGCCGGTGAGCTTTAGCTAATAATGTAAGTCAGTTGAGATTGAAGCCCTATTAACAACTCCGACTTGTACATATGCTCGCACGGGCAAGCTAGAGACAAAGAAACATTGCGAGGATGAGTTAGCTCTTTATACTATCTATCTTAGCCTAATGATGCGGTGAGTTCTTGCATAAAATTTGAAATCAAACAAGAGAACAACACAGTTGTGCGGGGAGATGTAGCTTGTAGATTAGGATTTGCACCTCAAAATTCTCGTGATGAATAGTTCAAGCTTCCGTCTCTCCCCAAATTCCACATTGAAACTAATGTGAATAGGAATTGCAATGAACTTCGCAAACTCACAAAGCTGAGGACGCTTAGGTGAATGCAATTCATTCCCCCAACACTTCAAGCTTAGACCGAAATGTCATGGCCATCTTCAGCGTCTTCTATTTTGATGATCATATTAAATAAATCAAAATTTCATATATGATATTACACGTTAGGTCTAAGTTCAGTGGCTATTTTTTTGTCGTTTTTCCTATTTTCACTCACATCTCGATTATGTATGGTCTAACAAAGCATCATCTTTGATTTTAATAGATACTTTGTTCCCTCTCAAGGATTCAAAAGGGTCAAGGTCTTGGCATTTTATTAAATTGCAATTGATCGATAATTGATAACGCGAGTCGCTGCGAACCACGTCAACAACCGACCCTCGTCAGCATCCCCTCGCGGGGCCCACAGTTAAAACTGCGAAGAACCTGCCCAACCGCTTTATCACTTTATCCTCATCTTTGACCAGCACAACCCCTAAGATTAACCGACCCCTTCGCCAGCGTTCGATCCTCCCACGTGTCCTGTTACGCCGCCCCGCTCGCACTGGTGGGCAGCATCGACGGCCGAGCGGCCTCCTGCGCTTTTATCCCATGCAAACGCGATGCACGATAGCCTACTCCTTTTTTTGACATTATTCTTTAGGACAATCACACAAACAGTTTTTGAACTTCGACCAAATCTATAAATCTTATCCATATGCTTTTAATTTATTCGACATGGTTCATGAATTTAATTCAATGTGTAATGTAGTCTCCAGACTTTTAATTTATTCAATATAGTTCATGAACTTTATATACATATTTGATATAGTTCCTGAATTGTATGAAGATATTTAATATAGTCTTTAAATGACTAAATTAAACATTTTAATGTGGCGTCTCATTGCACACACATATGGTGGAGTAGGTGATGAGAACACAAACCAAAGCAAAGGATCTTTAGTTCTTAGTGTGCACATAAGAAATTTCTTAGGCTTAGCATTGTAGCAAACTCGCATGATTCAGTTTTTCATCACCAACAATTGCAAGTCATCTTCTTTTGCCTGAGTCAATTCATAAGGGTTCTCGCCCATATATTAGCTAATTCATAAGGTCAATTGGGTATTATCTGATAGAGTCATTCCCAAGGACGTGTTTCCTTAAAAAGAAATGAAAAGTGATATAACTCAATTAAGCTTAATTAATTGTGCATCATTTATAATTTATTTATTTGAATAAAATTAGACTAAACTTTCACTTTTCTTTTCTTCAAAAAGAAAATGCCCCTCCACTTTTCTCACCCCAACTGGAGTTTTGTTCATTAGTTGAAGGGTAATTCTGTCTTTTTAAGTTAATCTAAGATGCAAATCGAGAATTTTAAATATTGAGCTTGTAAAGTGGTGTATGAACTGCGGACCAATCGCAAGGAGGGTATTGGAAATTTCAATTTATGGGCAGAAAATATATTATACACCTATAACTTCTGCAATTTTTAGGAAATAAACAAATAGAAATAAGACATTCAACAAGAAAATAATGCTTTATACAAGGTAATGAGCTTAGGGGTTTGCGAGTTGCAAGGACACCTTGAAATTTTTCTTTAATGACAAATGCCAAGTTCGCCCATTCATAAATGGAAGACGAACAAACTTCAAAACAATGAAAGCAGTACGAATTCACATTCAATCAAATGTGATGGAGAGTCCTATGAGAATGAGTCCTTTTCATAGCAGCCAATTTCCAACATGTGTTTTTCGGTAGTATAAACAAAAGTGAATCAAAGAAGCACATACAACAATGCCTATACATCACATATAATCAAACTCATCTTCACGGGGAATACATGTAATTTGAGTATCATACTAGTGTCCCAAAAGTCTTGCAATGGAGAACAACAATTGGAAGCTTACTTGGAAGTTTTGGATTATGTCTCGATTGATATGAGGTTTATTATGGAAACTAAAGGGTTTGACTATTCTAGCAAAGCCACATTTGGCATGTCAATTGCTTCGGTCATGGATTACGCAACAGGCTACTAATCTAATCAATTTTGCGAGAAATCAATTCAAGCATGGTGCAACCACGCTGTTAGCTCTCAAATTCAAATCAATGATTGTACAACTAGGACAAGAACTATTCTCGTTGAATAACATCGCAATATTGCACATAGATAAGGGATTGTAGCAGAGTTCGTTGTGGAGTAATTCTTTCGCCGGCAAGTTGAACATGCTTTTTTGTAAAGACAAATAAAAGAAAAGAAAAAACAAATAAAAAAAAAAAAACTCTCCAACTCGGAATTGAAAGGGCCGATCCAGGTCTATTGGGTTTCATCTACAATCGTAGCCCAAATCTTACCAAGCCCATCAGAATTAGCCTCGGTCCATACAATTTCCCCGGTAATCGACACTGGATATCCACCGTCCGCCATCTCCAATCACCGACAGCCACCATTGATGGCCACCACGGGCTTAGTCGATAACGCAACATAGCGCATACATCAAAGCTAACGAAGAAACTCTCTTTCTCGGGAATTCTTGAGGCTTCTTCATCGGTTCTCCTTCTCCATCGTCCTCCAGCCACCGTTAGCTGCCACAGTTGCCTGCTCTGCCATCGTTGATTTCGCTGCAGCAAGGCCAACTCTTGTACTGCTCCGTTTTCTAGTCAGGATGGCTGAA
This sequence comes from Corymbia maculata, assembly GCA_014182735.1. Lineage (NCBI taxonomy): Eukaryota > Viridiplantae > Streptophyta > Magnoliopsida > Myrtales > Myrtaceae > Corymbia > Corymbia maculata. Next base: position 11,836,093 of record CM024688.1, on the reverse strand, counting down.
AGTGCACGGACTGTCGGTTGTTCCCCCTTCGCCAGCCCCGATCATCAACCTCGACACCACCGGGAACTTTGTAACTGATCTAATCTCCGACCGAGGTCAAAAACTCAAACTCAACTGTCATCAAGGTAAATTCCACGCACTCTGTTTCTGTTGCTTATGAACGAAACAGAGCCAGTGAGCTTTAGCTAACAATGTTTGTAAGTAGATCAGTTGAGATTTGAGTAAATGTCCAAATGATAAAGCAAACTAGATTTTCTTGTTGAAATGTTTTATTTCGTTATAATTGAGAGAATTGCATTTTTATTAAACCGAAGAATCTCATCCTTCTATTCTGCGGATCTTATCCAGATGATGATGATCCATCCAACCTCTGCCTTGGCAATCAGATAAAGCTCTTGCAAACAGTAAACACCATCCCACATTCCCTTTGCACGCGCAGTGTAGACGGGCGAAACAGTGGTATTGGAAAGGCGGCGATGAAGTGGGAGTGAACAGAACATAGCAAGAATCGACAGAACATACTCTGGAGGGAATCGAAATTTGACTGAAAGTTCAATCAGAGAGAGAGAGAGAGAGAGAGAGAGAGAGAAACAACTGAATGAAGGTCTGATGATTGTTGCTTCCAGCACCGACCGAAGCACAAAATGCGTCGCTAACGGTTCGAAGATGCCGCGTGCGTACCCATCATGATGGCAAACATTCATTTGATATGAAATAAATAAATAAATTCGGAATGCTCTTCACATGAGAAGAAACTAATAAACTTTCATTTGTGCCCACATGCGAGAAGACTTATCACCTTTAAAAATTCGAAAAAAGATGATGAAAATAATCTGATGTGAATTCACTGGAGCTTCATAAAATCATGGTTGATGTATAGCTTAAGGGAGGTGCATTGGACATCACTACACTTTACAGTTCTAAAGGTCAGCTTGTGAAATCATGGTTGAGAGATTGTTTCCAGAAATTGAAGTCATAGAGTCGACATTAGCAATCAGCTCCCTCCAACTCATGACTCATGACTCATGACTCATGACTCCTGCCCACATGGTGATTCAGGACCATTCCTGCAGCAGTCGCAAACAGAACATGAAGAAAGCTTCAGCTTTATAGGCATATTCTATTCTTGTTATGTAAAACTCAAACCTACCAATATAGCAACCCTAAATCAATAGATCTGAGTCTTACTAAGGCTAGCTTCCTGAGGCCTATATGCGTACCGGTACAATTCTCAACACAATCAAATATGATGTGACCGGCTCGGCTTGTTTCCATTATTTATGAGATCCCCCAACACATACATATGCACGCATAGGAGATCTATAGGCAGAGAAACACTACGAAAAGGAATTAGGTCCAACAATTTCTCAGAGCCTAATGACATGGACAGTTCCTGTATGGTATTTGAATCGAACAAGAGAACAACAAAGCCAAGGGCAGAATTTGCTAATATATTACGAGTCACACCTGGAAAATCTTGTGATGAGCAGGTTGAACTTCTCTCCCTCCCCAAACTCTGCCGATGAATGTGCATGGGAACTGCCATGAACTTCACAAACCTGATCAAATTCCATTTCCACACAAAATAGAGGACACTTGGCTGAATGCAATTCATCCCCCTAGGCTTCAAGCTCGGCTTGGTTCCTCACATCGACAATTGAATAGGCATCTTCCACTTTCAGCAAGACAATTCCACAATTGATGAGGCTTGGTTCCTCACATCGACATTGATTGGTAGATATTCTATCTCGGACATCCTTTCATCAATTATGGTGACATGGATAATGGAGTCTCCTTCATATTAGAAGGCCAAAAATTGGCCCTCACAAATACAGTAATGCTCTACTAATTCACTCAAACCCATTGCTAGCCAAACCAACTCATCACACTATTCCAATTCCACAGGCCAAAAAATTGCAACATTCTCTCAAAAGCATCCTCTTGAACCTTTTTGGTATTTCTTGTAGGAAAATAAAGCCCATAATCTTAATAAGCCTATGATACTTGATTTCCAATTCAAAATGAAGAACAACATAACAAGAATGCATAAACCAAAAAGGACATCTTGAAGCACATACTTTTCTGTCAATGTAAATCAAGTCCTAACCAGCACTAGTGAATATGTAGACTCTGAACGCAAAATCATCACTATCATTGAGTTTCTACATGCAGATGACTTTCTCTTACAAATGTGAGCCCCAACCAGAGGAAAAGAACGCCCCCCTCCAAAAAAAATAAAAATAACAATCTTGTTCACACTCCTTAGTTTCACCATCCAAGATCTATCCAAATATCCGAGAGTTGCAATTTGCTTAATTTCCTCAATATGTTGCGTGATGAATTGAATAGGAGTAGACCACCTATATACATGGTTGAAAAACCAACATATGGTGAAGAACAGACCAAGACATGCATACCCAAATGAGAGAATCAAATCATACACAGCATGAGTTTAAGGCATTATTTGCTAGTTTCAGGAATTTAATAGACAATAAACCATATAACGAAAGTGATCAATCCAAGGTCGAGGTCAAATTAATGCTCCTAGGATGCAATAGGGTACACAAGCAAAAGAAGCCTTCAGGTCCTATATATATTTAAAACATATCAATTTCAGCCACACAAACCACAATAACAAGGGATAAAGCAAATACATCAATTACTGGAACATGGATGGAATTGAAAATTTAAACTTAAGTAGTTCAATTCTTTCAAGCGCAGCTCAAATAAGGTTTTATGAAACTATCTTTTTCCCCCAAATCTGATTAATATAACAAAATACAACAGCATCTCCTATTTGAAAACAAAATTATCAGTCATTAGATCTACAATGAAATTTCAGAATCATAACAAGTCACCCCCCTTATCTTTTAGGCCTTTCTCTTTAGCTATGGAGGCAGTAACATTCTTTGCAATTTGCTTGTCCATATCCATAAGGTCTCCTTGTGCAATTTACATATTATTCTACTGCTACAACAACATTGTCATATTTCTCCATATGAGAGGACTTGGATTCTAACTATTAAGACAACTCAGCAATTGCTTTGCCAACACATCTATCCACAATAAAGAAGACAATTGCCATCTTTCGAACTTCGACTAGCAGCTTATGTCCCAATAACTATATTTCCATTCTTTTCCTTGCTTCAATTACTCCATTGTTAAGATATATACCACCTAGTTTTAAACATGTACCCATGGACATTTAAGGAAAATAACATATCATGTGGTTTACTACACGATGAAATAAACTTTAAACTGCACTAGAGTATTAGCAAAGATATAAACAGCATCCATATGTTTGTTTTTCCGATATGCCAGTCTGGGTAAATAAGCTTGGGATCTTACCAAGCCATACAAAACATAAGATGGTCTCATCACCACCATGAAAAAGGGATGCTCCGTTTGAAATTTGTTGGCCGATTTAAGAGCAATGAGAGGCCTTGAGTGTCTAGGACAATGAAAAATCAGCTCAAGATAACTCCCTCATATTTTGACAACGGATGGTGATTCTTTGAATTTTGAAGTTCCGCCAAATCATCTCCATCGATGATGAGCTCAAACACGCAGAAATCTCCTAAACAGGGATGATTCTATCACAAATGCTCACGAGAGAAGCACAAAAGATGAAGATTTAGGGCAATAAATTGCTAGTTTGAGGAACGAATTTGAAGAACCCAACCCTAGCTAAAGAAGAAGGCAAGCACTGAGGAAGGTCTCTACGAAACTAGCTTCTGGCTTCAACTAATTCACGCACAACAAGACGCGAAAATCGGAAGAAATTCAGGTAGCGAAGAAGCGTGAACTTACAAGTTTGTCGGATTCAAGGGAGAGAGGAAGGGGGGGAGAGAGTATGATCTTCTTCGAGGAAATGGAGGACTGACTATTCAGACTCGGCGGTGCGATCTCCGGCATCGCGCTTTCATCTTCTCCCCGGTGACAGCAACAACGACGACGGCCATAATAACCAGGAATCCACCATCATCTTCAGGGAGTGGCAGGGTTCATGATGCTGATCAGACGAAAGAGAGAGTATTGAAACTTCTCGAGAGGGCGCAAAAGTGAGTAGGAATCGAGCTCACGTGTGGCTGCCATTCCCTTTATCAGTGACTAGAAAAAGTTGAAATGATAGCAAAAATTTAGAATTTGTGGCGCTGAAAATAAAAACAAAAACAAAAACAAAAAATGATGGATGAGAATGGAAATAATTGGATCTTACTAATTTTATGTGCACTTGTCTATGCCGATGACTTATGTATGGTTGTATTGAGATTACCCTCCCAGTTCCAATCCCACTCGTATCTGAATAGTGACGGATATTCTAGGTCTAGCATGCTTAGTGCATGCTTAAAAAAAAATCTTCATTTATACGCACTCTTCCACTTCAATTTTATACAAGAATGGAAACTTAAAGCTGCAACTTGTGGTGGAGGAGAAGCATTCTGGGCTTGGCAAATGTTGGGAATGTCAAACTTTGTAACTTCTCAAGAGAAATTATTTAAGAGAAATTATTTTTCCTTCTCCGTTTAGATCATTGGCTTTTCTATATTCACATTGAAATTTGTTTGCTAGACTTTATTATAATGTTTTTTCCCTAACAAAAACTTGAGCACGACCTACATACCACGGCCCTAACTGAATTCATTTTGTCTTCAACTTAAATCCCATGCTCACGCCACCGCTCCAAAATGTTTCAAGCTCATGTCCAAAAAAGAGAAATCAAGCATTTATCACGACATAATCCACCTCCCTCACAAGCCCCCTAACGGCTTGCGGACATCATTAAATATGACCGTGAAAATAACGTCAGTTTCTTTCTCTGAAAATTCCCGAATTGGAGTCAACTCGAATCATGCCCTTAAAATGAAATTAACATAATAAAAAAGTTAGAGCGAAATGACTGAAGTAAAAAAAAAAAAAATCACACCGCTGGCCCTCTGAATTTTTCCAATAATAGTTTGGCAATGAAGAAATAAAAAAGAAATAAAATTGAAATTTTGGAGGAACGATGAACAGCAGCGTGTGAGGGAGAGAGGAAGCTCTCCAAGACCAAATGCGACCTTAGAGAGAGTTGAAGTCTTGAAGAGGCGGCTGCCCAGGAACTCACGGGCTGCGGAATTTTAGCGCCAAAATTCCTGAGGTTAACCTAGCAACGGCTCTATTTCCCACAACCTTTTTGGTTTTTTTTTTTTTTATATTTTATATTTTTATATTTTTATATTTTTGGGGATTCCTTTGTTGAGAATCTTTCTAACCTCGATTTTCGACGGAACTTTTGAAGAGGTACCCCGTGGGTTTTGGCTGTTGTGACTTCGCATGTTTCTGGAGGAGAGAATCGAGTTTGCAAGGAAGGTGTTCTATGGAATGAATGAAGAAGCTGGGCTCTCTTTCGAAGAGTACCCCGTTCAAGAGAGAGAGAATCAGTGAGCTTTATCTGGTGGTGAGAGCAAGTTCGAGTTCAAGAGCGCATGATGCTGTCAATTCCAAGGACGAAAAGCCCACGCTGGAGGCTCGGTTCCTGGGTCGTTAAGATAGAGAGGTGGCGGAAGAGTTGTGCCGCAACAACCCGTTTACAGAGTTACGCTACTAGGGCAAAAGCAATGAAAGTGAGAGAGGCTCTGACTGCAGTGCTTGATGAGGAAACATCCCCAGATCATAGTGTCTTTCTAATGGGTGAGGAGGTCAAAGAAAACCGACAAGCCTACAATGCGTCTAAAGTTTTTTTTTTTTTTGGCAGAAGTACGGACTTGAGAGGGTTGTTGAAAAAGTAAAGCTACTTCCTTTCGCACTATTTAGATGGAAAAGAATCTGCAACAAGTGGACATCAAGCTGCTAAAGCGGTCGGGGGACTTGTAGGTGGTAGTAGCAATCATAACCGAGCTCTAGGGACATTGCTAACGAATCAAGCTCAAGATCTTGCTACACTATTCATAAAAGATGCGGGATCACCATTTTGAAAAAGGTTGTTATAAATAGAATTCGCAGGCTAATTAAGGAGTAACAAGAGGATTTGGAACCGTAGTTCTTCAGGCCAGGTGTCAGGTGAGCTCGAGCTATGTGTCAATCTACATGTGGACTACTCAATCCCATGTGTCAGGTAAGCTCGAGCTTCAGACAGATGTGGTTCTTCAGGCCAAGTTCCGAGTAGTTTCCAAACCGGTAAGTATGGGGATCAATTCAATTGACCTACTTCCCGTTACTATAAATAGAAATAGTGAAGTAACCATTCCACACTGGGGGACTTTCTTTATCTATATCCTGTGATATCAAATCATTTGGCGGCATGGCCAAGGGTAAGCTGGGTGACTAGAAATCCTTTCTCCACAGTGGAACAATGAGTATATTAGTAGGCATTGGTGTAAAAATTTCTTCAATTGACTAACCATGAAAAAATGTGGCGGAGATTGGAAATTACTTTGCCGTGCATATAATGATTAAGTTAATTTGACAAACTAAATTCTGAATACTCTTCGCATGAGAAAAACTATAATAAACTTCAATATGTGCAGCCTAAATATGAAAAGGCTAATCATAAAATCTTTGACAATTCGAAAGGAGACAATGAAAAGAGTCTAAGGTAAGTTCCCTGGGGCTTGTAAAACCATGGGTTGCGTCTTGAAATTCAGAGTTGGTATATGGCTTAAGGGAAGCTTTCTGACAAAACTACACTTTACAGTTCTATTTTGAAATATCTTTTCCAGAAATGTAAGTCATCGAATCGACATTAGCTATCAGCTCCCTCCGACTTATGACTCATGACTCTGCCCACATGGTGATTATCAATTATGGGACCAAGGAAAGGTATCATACCCATTCAAGACCATTCCATTCACTAGAACAAAACTCATGCTTTTATCCATTTTGCCGAATTGGAAGCAGAATTTAGCCTAGCATATCTGTAAGTTCTGTTCTCACCAAAAGTGAGCTAAAAGGATGCTTCCTTTGCTGTGTCGTATTGCACCGTATTAATGCCAAGTTTTATCAGTGGTACTAAAGATGGATACTCTGAACACGATATCCTCCCTTTAGATAAAGCTTGGACACACGTCTCCTGCCTGCAGAGAAGCTTTCTCTCATGAATGCAGCCGAATGTGTAGAAAACTTTCCACAATGTTTGTGGTTGATGAGCTTCAACGGCCTTGCTTTATCCTGAAATATGAGGGCCATGGTCTGCAGGCTTGTCTTAATGTGCATCTTTCCAAATGAACCAGGAACTCTCTGCCCAAGTAGAGAGTTCGCAATTTTGTCATCAGCAAGAATAAAACAACCAATGATTTCTGAGGAAGACAGTATGAGGATCCTTTTCAAAGCATGCAAACGATAAAAAAGAAACTATCAACACATGACTAATCTAAGGCCAACATAGTCTAGCGACTCTGATTTAAATCCAAGAGTTGTCACTGTCATGAGGATCTTACCATATTGCTTTTCTTCATATAAATTCACCTCACCACAACTTGCAAGAAAGGACAATCTGAGTATAAGTTTGCTGGCCGGTTCGAGAGCTCTGCACAAGCCTACCTCTTTCAGCTTACCTGCAGCAATCGCAAACAGAACATGAAGAAGGAGGTTTTCGCTCTCTAGGCATATACTATTCTTGTTATGAGGAAACTCATAACTACCAACATAGCAACTAAAATCAATAGAACTGAGTCTTTCTAATGGTCTAGCTCCCAAGGCCTATTAGCACACCAACATCATTTTCAGCACAATCAAAACTGATACAACCTTGACATTTACAAGATCCCGCAACACATACATATGCATACACGGGAGAGCTAGAGACAGAGAAACACTAAGAGGATGAATTAGCTCTAACACGGTCTCTCTTAACCTAACAATGGGGAATGTTCCTATATAAAATTCAAATCAAAGGTGAGAACAACACACTCAAGGGGAGAATTAGCTAATATATTAAGATTCACACCTCAGAAATCTCATGACGAGCAGTTCGAACTTTTGTCTTTCCCCAAACTCCATGCTGATGATTGTACATAGGAATCGCCATGAACTTTGCAAACCTGATGTGATTCCATTGCCTTACGAAGCTGAGGACACTTGGGGGAATGCAATTCACTTTTGTCCAGATAAATCCACAATTGCTGAGGCTTGGATCCTCTCATCAGCATTTGTTAGTAGATATTCTATCTCAGACATGCTTTTATCAAATATGATTACATGGAAAATGGAGTCCATTCAAATTTGAAGACCATAATTTAACCCTCACAGGTAGAGTAATGCTCTGCAAATTCATTCCAACCTTTGATAACAAAACCATCTCATCACATTTGTCCTATTCCCCAAGCCAATAAATTGCACCATTTGACACTCTCAGAAGCATCCTTCTAAAGAGATTCTCACCATATTTTCTCATGGACCTTTGTGGTAATCCCTGCAAAAAAAAATTAGAACCCATAAATCTTCAAAAGCCTATGACACCTGATTTCAAATTCAAATTGCAACAACAAGAATGCATAAATCAAACAGGACATCCTGAAGCATATCCTTTTTGGTTCGCTTAGATTTGGAATGCGGCATTAATGAGTGTGCATCTAGATTATTATGAACCTCACAAACCCAATCAGAATAAAAGTACCTTTTCATTCATTCACCGAGACTAAACAAAAGAGATTTAACAATGAAAACTGAGTTTATTTTGGATGAGCCAAAGTGACACTTCCAGAGTTCATTTCGATCAATGTAATCAAGTCCTTACCAGCAATAGTGAAAACGTAGACTGTGAACACAACATCCTCACAATCAATGAGCTCAAACACACAAATATGTCTTACATGCAGACAAGTTTCTCTTGCAAATGTGGGCCAACCAGCAGGGAAAAAAAGAAAAAAAAACCTGGTCATGTCCACGGCGGGTAATAAGAAGCCACCCCCTTATCTTTTAGGCCTCTTTTTAGTTATGGAGACAGCAACATTCTTTGCACTTTGCTTGTCCATATCAACATAGCCTCCTTGTGCGATTGACATATATATTCTATCCACAACAAGAGAAGACAATTGTCATCTTTTTGAACCTCCAACCACCAGCTTATGTTCTAATAACTGTCCTTTCATTCTTTTCCCCACTTCAATTACTCCATTGTTATGATATATACCTGGTTTTAAACATATACCCATGAACACTTCAAGGAAACTAACATGTCATGTGGTTTACTACACAATGAAGTAAACTTGGAAATACACTATAGTATAAGCAAAGATATAAACAGCATCCATACTTTTGAATATCCTACATGCCAGTCTGAGTAAATAAGCTTGGGATCTTACCAAGCCATACTTAAGATGGCTTCCTCGCCATCTTGCTTGAAAAAGGGATGCTCTGTCTGAAATTTGTTGGCTGATTTACGAACCATGAGGAGCTTAGGGTGTGTAGGTCCATGAAACCAGTTCAGGATGCCTTAATCTGCTAACTGTTTGGTCCTCCTGTTACCTGAAAAGTGACAACTTCAGCGACAGTTTATGCACACTTCATTAATTAGACTTGCTATGAAAAATTTTAGCATAGATCGCTAGTTAATAGTATCCCCCACATCATTAAGTAATCAATCAAGATCAAAACAAAAGCTTCTTAGAAACTATTCTAGTATTTGAAAAGAACAACGGAAAGAGAGTTACGCAAGCAGAAACAAGACATGTTAAACCACAAGTCACCCCTCCAAATTCTCATGATGATGAGCACCCCAGAGTTTATTCAGAACAAGGCGTCAAAGTGACTCCCTCATATTTTGACAAGGCATGGAATTCTCTGAATATTTTCAAGTTCCGCTATATCATCTCCATCCATGAGCTCAAACATGCAACAAATCTCCTACACAGACGTGTTTTTATCACAAATGCTTGCCACCCGGCGGAGAAGAACTTTGCCCATGCACATTTTCAAAGACGACCCATACGTATATACACAAGAGATATAGAACAAGGTGTTGATGACCTGTATTGGTCCATGTTCTGAAGCAGTGGGCTGCGAAATTTACATGTATAAAACTCGATTGTGGAACGGATTTAAGAGCAGAGCCCTAACTGAAGAAGACGACGACAATCGAGGAAAGGTTTAACAAAAATCCGGAAGAAAATTACGTGCAATAAGACACGAAAATGGGAAGATATTCTGGCAGAGGGGAGAAATGATGTGTGCAGAAGTGTGAACTTACAATTTGTCAGATACAGATGCGGAGAGAGAGCGTGATCTTCTTCTCTAATGAAGTGAGTGGGGGACTGATCGTCCAAACTCCGCGGTGCCATCTCTGGGCTCGCACTTTCGTCTTCTCTCCGGTGGCGACAACGACGACGATAACACTCCAATCCATCTGGTTGAGTATCTCCCTCTCTATCTCTCTCCTACTTCGCTCCACTCCGCTAGGTGCAGCTTCGCTTCTCTCCGTCCTCGCAATTCCCGAAGCTTCGTCTTCGCTCCGACCTCCGTGAACAAAGAAGATGGAGAGAGCCTCTAGCATCAAGAAGAAGAAGGAACCCTGCTTTGCTTCCTCCCTTCAGGACACCTTCAATCGAGTCTCTCTCTCTCTCTATCTTCTTCAGGGAATGGGTGGGGTGTGCGCACTGCTATTTCAGTCAAGGAGGAGGCGAGATCAATCGAAGGGTTAATGATGCTGTTGCTTAGACATAATAATAGAAAAATTTAAAAAAAGAAAACTTACCGGTTTTATGTCCATTTGTTTATGCTGATAACTTTTGTACGACTGTATTGAGATCCTCACCCTGCTCCCTCCAATTGCCATGTGTCCACTTGTATTCGAATAGTGTCACATCTCTTAGTTCTGGTATGCTTAGCGTACCCTTAGAAAAGATTTTCATTTTCGGGCATTCTTCCACTTTAATGCACCACAAGGAGGGGAACAAGAAGCTGCAACTTGTGGTGGAGGAGAAGCATTCTAGGCTTGGCAGATTTTGGAGTGTCAACCGAAAAAGATTCTGAAAAGAAATCACTTTTCCCTCTTCGTTTTCATCATTGGCCACTATTCCTTTCATTCTTTCACATCCTATTATAGTCATCCTAAAGAGGTGCACCAAATTTGTGACCGCTGAAGCTGTTACTAGATGTACCAATCCAGAGGAATTCTTCACCTCTAAGTACGTGAGATTCTGGAAGGATGTCACGGCCGGAAATATTGTTGTCAAACAAGGACAATCCGAAACCTCTAACTTTTCGATGGTCTGAAGAATTTTCGACACCAATGAGTTTTCTCTCCACACATGTTTTAGGTTGTGTAGCTTGTTTAACTTAAGTTCTGTTAAATTTTTAAGCACCAGATGTTTCCCCTCATCAACAAGCTCTTCATCAAAGAATATTTCTTCAAAGGAGCCACACAATATCTCAAGGCTTTGTAGATATTGAAATTTCTCTAGGAGGAATATGGGAGGAAAGGCTGCCTTTTCATCATGAAAGCATGCCGATGTTAGTTCTTTTGCCTTGTCAAAGATGTCCTTGGGAAATTTTCCATCTTGTATCATCGAAATATCTTTATCGACTAATGAAAGTCTCTCTAACATGGGAAAGTCTGTCAAATTGCCAATTCAACAAGAGAAGTAAATTCAACAAAGGTTCGGTGATAAATCGGGTGTTGTGAAAGGTAAACCTAATTCTGATGATTTGCTTGTAAGGTGGCCATCTTCTTACACTTAATTAAATCTAAAGATCTCTACGCACAAGTCTCAAGCTTTCAAAAATCTCAAGTAGAGGTTGGTATGGTTACGTTGTTAGAGAGAATCTAAATTCAAGATCCCTCCAACTCACCAAATTCATATTTTATTAGAATTATCTTATACTATCAACAAAAATTCATTGACTTTGGAATCTTATGTAATGGGATACACTCATGATGTTACTAAAACATATGAGGTCCACAGATTTAAATGTGTGCTTAAAATATAAGAAACATCTTATGTTATCTACAAACTTATAGGTAAAGGGTCTCTAGAATTCTATAGTATTATAATGTGACATGATTTTGTAATGGACATGAAATATAACGGGCAAATTAAAGGATTAAGTAGAATATAGTGAACTAAGGTTCAAATGTTATTTTTTTCTTTAAAAAAAAAAAGATAATCGTTAAGAGTTCTCTTTTTTTTTTTTTTTTTAAGTTTGTAGGAAATAAATAGAGAAGAAAAGTTCAAATGTGAGAAATGTGTCAACATTGGAGAGGATCTCCAGTCAAATCCTCATTGACTTCCCCAGGGAGCACCATTTAGATAAGATCTTATTATATTAAGAATATATTGTGTTCTCAATAGAAATCTATAAATATTTTTGTATATTATGTAATGGAATATCTTACAGGTGTCCACCAACCAAAAACATAAGATATTAGAAGCATCGTAATGTTGTCGACAAACTAATAGGTGAGGGAGATATGTCTTCTATGATATCATAACATGACGTGATTATGTAGGGGACATGAGATTAGTGAGTGTGTTAAAGGACAAAGTAGAAATCGAGGAAGAGCCGTTGTAATCATACCTTCTCAAGTGAAGAGTGTGCTTCTTGATTTGAAAGCTCTTGTTGATCGTTTCTTTGAGTCCCATTGTTCATGAATGCCGCAAAAGACAACACGTTCACTTTGTCACAGTGAGTCACACGCAAGTCCTCCAAGAGTGGCCAACTCAAAGTGGGCAAGTCAGGGCAAAAACTCTTGAGTCGTGGCATATCATGTAATACTAGAGAGGTTAGTTTCGGGAAAAAAAACTTGAGCAGTATTGGAGTGTGGAGTGTCATCTCCACTCATGACTATTTCCTCGATCATGCAAGACTCCATTTGAAGTTCATTAAGTTGGGTTAGACTTGTAGCCACCCAATGCGGAAATAGATTTTCAAGGCTCTTACAATTTCGAGCCTCCACTGTCTGTAAATTTTCAAAGGTGAGAGTTTCTAGAGGACCATCGGTCCATATTTTGCATAAACTGTCCATGTGTGAGAGAGCCATTGACTCAAGCTGAGGAAATTGTACCTGCCATATTGAAAAAAGATGATGAATTTTTGGAAATCTGCAATGATGAATTCTTGGATTCTCCAACTTCCAGATTTGTTTGCAGCAATCATTATCAAAATTGCTTGCATTGATCTTTTGATAATGCAACATTAGATAAAGTAAGAATTTCTCGGATTTATTTGCTTCAGGGCGAACATGCATAACAACTAGAGAAAAAGTAAAGGGCATGGTGATGACGAGCCAGTCAACTAAGGGTATGAATATCGCGTGCAAAGAATTTAAGTAGCTTATGTATTGATGAATGAATGGATGAAGCTCATGCTTGGCTCAACATTATTTCCTCTATTTAATGAGCACTGCTACTTATTCAACACTAATACTAAACTGCGAACATCACTTATGAATCTTCTAATTAATAAAGTTCACTAATGAGAAGCATCATGAAAATTATATGGTGAACTAGATAAAAATAATAATAACTTCAATTGTTTACAATTTTTTTCCTTTTTATGTACGGAAAATTTTTGTAATGAAAGAAAATAAAATCTTAATAGGCACGGCAACATAACAACTAGAATAAAAAAACATATGTCATGATCCCATACAAAGCAAGTTGGGTCAATTTAATAGTTCTACATTGGACCGTTAATGACTTCCTTGAAATAATATTTATTTAAATTTGAGGTGGAAAAAGAAAAATAGAATCTTGCAATGCGCTAGTGATCCAACCATTGGCGAAAAGTGGGTGTGCAACCGCTAACCACTTTTGTTTGTTTAGAGAAAATCAAGTGTGCTTTCTTTATCGAGATAACCTCTTAAGAAATATCCATTGAGAAGCAAGAATTGATATTTTTCATTTGGTTACAATAATATAATGCAATTGCAACCTGTTACAACCAAAAAATAAAATGACTTTCCATACTTCCTTAAATCTATTAATATCCTTAATTGAGGATTTTGATGAGTATCTGACAAGGTGCGATAAACCTATTATAACATGGCAGCTCATATTTGATACTAAAATGAAATTTAGGCTATCACAACTTGTCACTACGAAAAATCAAATGACTATTTTCATATTTCCCCAAATTTATTAGTATTCTTGATTGAGTGTTGTGATAAATGTTGAAATATCCCATGAGGGAATATCTATTATTATGTGACAGCTTATACATGTAAATGACATTAGAAGTAAATAAATAATTAATGATAGCTCTTATAGTTAAAGAGCAAAGAAATGTGTAGATACAAAAAATTGTGCAAAAGCATTAGAATTAAGAAAAAACACAGGCATTTCCTATGTTCGGGAAAAGAAAAAGCAATAATGGAAATTTGTACAAAATCTGTACTAAAAAATCCAAAAAATCAAATTTGGGTCAATATCATGCATTTTCAAGTGCATGAGGATTCAACCGAACAAAAAAATAAAAGTGCCCGGAAAGTTGTCATTTACAGAATTTAGTCTTCCACAGACGGAATGGAATTATTGATTGGATGATTGATTCCTTTTTTATTTTTATTTTTTGTATAGCTATGACATTGATTAAATATTGGCTTTTTTTTTGTTAGATGACTAAATATTGTTTTCTATTATGAAATATTATTTGCAGTGTTGGCAACAAGAAAATATTTAGCAAGTTGCCAACGCCACGTTACGTGCAATTTTTCACCCGCACCAACTACATATGGACAGGTACATACGATTGTGATTTTAAATAAATAAAAATAAAAGATCTCAATCCACCTCACTTTCCTTCTCCATCTACGCTTTCTCCTCCTATCTCCAGCCACATTGAGCCCAACATTCCTGCCTCCCTCCGCCGTCGCCACCGACGCCGTCTCGTCCATGGCCGCGTTCAAGCTCCCGCCGTCTCGTCCATGGCCACGTTCAAGCTCCCGCCGTCTCGTCCATGGCCACTCTTCCCTGACATCTATTCCTCTGTCTTTTCTTTCGCTGTTTGACCTCGCAGTCCGTGGCCGTCGGGTTCTCAAACTCGCCGTCAAGGCTCGTGGCCATGGACAAGCTGCAGTCGCCAGATCTGTGGAGAAGCCTCCTCGCGAACCCATGGACGAGCCAGGCTTGCATCCATGGACGATACCAGATCTGGAGGCACGACTCCAGTCCAGATCTGGACGGGCAACGACCACGAGCAGCCGTGACGATGGAGAGGTGGCTCGGCCATGGACGGGGCTGACCACGAGCCAGCCACGGGCGACGATGGAGGGGACAATGGCAGTCCATGAGCCGTCGTTTCTCGTGACGGGACTTCCAGATCTGCAACCATGGCTCCAGCGACAGCAGCTCGTCCATGGCCGCGAGCGACCGCGGTCCACTTCCAGATCTGCAACTCCGTCGTTATGGACGACCGGATTTCGAGATCTGTAGAACGACCAGTCGGACAAAACAGATGAAGCCGGCCATGCTCGGCTTGGACATAGCGGGGGTCAGCCTAATCAAGGCGCCGGTGACTCGGCCATTGACGAGAGCGGAGGAGGGGCGGAGGTCGAGCGGCTGTGGGCGAAGGAGGAGGAAGAGAGGGCTGAAGAGAAGTTTTTTTTAAAAAATTTTTCCTTAGATTCCACATCAATATTGAATTAATTGACACGTGTCGATGTTGATGTTGTGATATGAAATCACTAGTGTTTTCTCGTTGGAACCATACACAGGTTGTCTGCTATTATTCATCCAGCTGTCTATGAACAAACAATAATCATCCAGCTGCCTTTTCTTTCTTTTATTTTTTTCCTACTCTTTTTTTCGGAAAAAGCAATCCGCCTTTTTCTCTTCCCAAATCTAGATCGTATGCGTTATTACACTAATAATCACTAAATACAGTAAATCATAATTATTATTTAAAACAAAGATCTGTAATTTCATAGGCTGTTCGAATACAATGATTCAAGTATTATTTATGAAAGAAGAAGACGAATCGGTTAATACACATCAGCCTTTTTATTTAATCTCAAAAATCAACTCAAGCACTGGTGAATTCTTAAGAAATTTAAGTTGATTGCACCAATCATTATTGAAGTTTAGAGCACTCCAATTAAAAAGAGTCACTCTTTCTAATTCCTCCAATTTCATCAATTGGGTTCAATGAGTTGAGATAGCTAAGCAATTTGTGAACTTGGATTTTACAATTACGGAGTTTTCTTTTCCCCTTTCTTCATTTTTGATAGAATGACTGTGCAAGAATTTGCCATTTTTAGATGCCACTCTATGTTTACTGTTTAGTACTTTATAGTTCAAATTGAAAAAAAAAAACAAGTGTTTTTATATGGTTATCGTGATGACTTTTTTTAAGAAACTCGCTAATTAATTCTAAAGTAGCGCCTATGATATGATTTCATGAGCCAACACAAAGATAACACTTCTCAAACGATATAGAAATATACCATTAATAGTTTTTATTTATTGAGGATTAGAAAATATGTATTCTTCGTCTTATATACTTTTCACACAAAGCATGGGATGTTACTACTCATAAGAAATTCACTTATAATTAGATGATTTTGAATCCACACATATATATCGATGTTTGAATTGTTTTGCATGAATAATTTATGGATGTGATCATGTACTATTGTGGGGAGGTAAATATTGTGTTCATCTTTATTTAGGCATGAAACACGAGTTTCGATTAAATTTGAGCGCAACACTTATGACTGATATTATGAAAATTATATCTAGGATTTTTGTCTGCACACGACGCACATTGTGCATTGTCTAATTATGCAAGAATATGTTCCAAATGAAATGCCAAATATGCATTTAGTTGAAAAGACTAACCTGTGGTGTGAAAAGAGAAGGGGCACTGTGATCGATCTCCATCAAGGATTACCTAACCAAACTTTTCATTCTGGGGCAGCGGTCAATGGTCAACTGCTCTAAGTTGAGGCATTCCATTGTATGATTCTTCCCCAAGAGGAAAGCAATCAAATTAGGCAAGCATTCTAGTTTCAACTCTTCTAGTTTTGAGAGAGTAATCTTTTCCGTTGCACTTCCCTGCCCTTCTTCCTCTACAATCACTCCTTCCATTTGACCACACTCCTTTATTTCCATACACGATAGATTGGCAAGGCACCCAGCCATCGATAAAGTGAAAGTATGTCTCAAGTTGCTGCATTTATAAAGGATCAAACTCCTTAGAGAACTAAAGCACAATGTTCCTTGAAGATCTTTGTTCCATAGTCGCTTCAACTTTGGTAGGTTGACCAAGTTTAAAGTCATGAAGGAAGATAGCACCCGAGTGCTTTCCATAGTTTCCAACCCTTCTACATCAAATATTTCTTCTAGTGACTCACAATCGCGCACTTGCAATGTCCTCAAATTCTCTAAAACAAGCATCAATTTAAATGGAATAGCATTAACAAATGATGGACATTTATCTACCACAAGTGATTCTAATTGCCAAGATGACTTGATAGGATTAAGTTCACCATGCCATTTTCCAATCAACTTGGGGAACTCAGATAGTTGCATAAACTTCACACCCTGTAAAAAAAATCATTAAACATAAACTTCTAGTTAGCAAAAATAATTACTTGTTAGTGATGAAAAACATCCAATTGCATAGAATTTGGTAATTGATGTATACCATTTCTTCAAACAAGTTTTGGATGGTGATGTTAAGGTCTTCTTTCCAAAACCACGCTTTTGTCGATACTTTTACTCTCTTTAGCTTTGACGCCTCTATTCGACCCTTAGAGAAAAACTTCACGCTGGGACACCCACTCACAGTGAAATCTTCCAAGAGAAGGAATGTCAAAGTATATCCACTAGAGCTGAAACATCTCAACCTCCTCAACCCATGAAGCTCCATACACTTCAAATGACTGAAAGCCACTACATGCCCCTCCTCACTTCCTTCATCACTAATGACTTCCGTCAACATTATACAATTGCTTACTCTCAATTTTGTGAGTGCCACCAAATTTCCAGCTATTTTTGGTGAGATCATACTTGATAATCCATCACAACATGACACATTTAGCTCATTTAGCTTGGGGAAAGAATTTGCGGCCACTTGGTTGTCCCATATAGTCTCAATGTTATCCATGCCATTGATAAATAAGGTCTCCAACCTAGGAAAAGCAACCTGCGAGTATTCCCTCATGAAATTGGTGATTCAGTCAAAATACGAATTTATGAACTTTCAAGATGTAAGTAAAATTTATATGAGTGCCTAGATGTTAATGACGAATGCATGGAGTTACTGATTCTGTCTTAAGTTGTAAAAAAGGAAAAAAAGAACAAAATCAAAAGAGTTAGTAAAATTATTATCATACTAATTTCGATGACTCTAAGACGAGAAGGTTGTTGGAATAACAGGAAACAAATCTGAAAGTAGGAATTTTGTTCTGACGAGATTTTATTGACAATGGACAAATAAGTAATTTGGATATACTCATATAACCAATCATATAATCACATTAGTCTCCCATAGATCACAAATTTAAATAAAATCTCTCCCTCTCTTCAATTTAGTTACTTCCCTAAAATAATGAATTAGCTAGTATACGAAGCAATATTTAAATCACTTAGAGATGAGGAAGTATATATTCAAAGAAACAAGAACCACGTGAAAAAGAGTAATTAACATTAGAACTTGGAAGTAACAGAATTGATGTAGCAAAGAAAAATGCAGCTGAGGATAGCTTGAGGAAGAATGTTAGCAATTAGAAAGAAAATGATGGAGAGATTGAGATTAAAAAGCCAACCAATGATCCACCAAAAGCTGCAATACAGTAGGAGGTGTGATTTTTATCTTATACCGAATGCCTCAAATCAATATTATATCACTCTAAAGCAATCAAAGAGTGAGGCTAATAGAAAGCAATTACAAAACGAATTGCTTGGGTCAAACGAACAAATCTTACTTGCATCATTCCCCACTTGAAAGAACTAATTGTACTTCATCAATTAAAGTTTCCTTTTATAATTCATTGACCGTTTATCCATGCCGGAGGATCCAATAGTTAGACACCAACGACAGATCATACTTATACTCAAGCCAAATAATTGAAGGTTTTCCTGAATATCTCATTATAGAAAACTAAAATTATTTAAGAAAGTCGATGTATTAATTTTGTGGGAGGGCATGTTTTCACAGCCTCTTTGGCTGCATAAACAACGTTTTAGGTAAATGGCCTATATTGCTTTTAGTTTGGTCGAAGTGGAATCGCCTGTAAATTACTCTATTTCATATTCCACTGAAACGTTCTTCCGCTATTCACTAAACAAGATAGATGACTCAACAAAAATAGCTACTTTGCGACATGTATTTTATTTCTTTAACAAGAGTTTCATAAGAATGTCCTAGCAGTCCATGTAAAACTAAAAGGGGTGATTTCCGAAGCCCTGGACCCTAGAGATCTTGCTTAGGTTGGCGACGGAGAGGACTCGGATTCCTTTTGCCAGCACAATTAAGAGAGAGTAAAGCTTCCTTAGACCACGACGACGACAATAATAATAATAATATATATATATATATATAAAGAGATCTTGTAAGTGCAAATGAAGTAAAGTGAGCATCTTAAAGGCCTTTCATCTCCGGCCTCTAGGACCTTATTGCTCACTTTCCTCTCAATTTTTTTTTCAGTTGCTTTCAATGTACGTGCCTTCAATGTCAAAGCCATGCATGTGAGGTTGTTGAGAGTTTTGAGTCTCTTGTGAATATTGGAAAGCTTTCTAGAGATCCTATTTGGCAGTTGTATTACCCGTTTAAGCTTTGTGCAGGTACCAAAGGGACGATCATTTTTATGGAAACTATTCAAAGAGAAATTAAAAGTAAGAAATTGCAACTCATGCATGTGGCAACTCTGAACACTCATGCTTGTACTCCATTCATTTTCTATTCAAATATTTTAACCAAAATATCCATTATAAGTAACTTAATTTTTATCTTGGCTATGCTTGTCTCCAGTATAAATAATATTTTGACGTAATGTTAATCACGTACCTTTCGATCAAAGAGTGCAGTGGCACATGATCTAACATGATCTTGACTTTGACTTTCTTGTGCACCTGTCATGCATGAAAAGAATCTCACCATTCGTATTACAGGAATGAATATATCTATATGATGATCTTCAATGATAAAAACAAAGAATTGATCTTACACTTTCCATGAGAGAAGCACGTCAAACTTTTCAATTGTTCTAAGTGTAAATTGGTTAACATCGGAAATGCCAAAATTTCCGATGTTTCCATTTCCAACGCTTCTTCCTCCATAACGATCGCCGCCATCTTCTCGCAACTCGACACAGTCAGTTCTTTCAATTGTGTAAAAGATTTAACCATGGATGGGGAAAATAAAAACTCGAGGTTATCCAAGCCTGTGATTTTTAATTTCTCCAATCTTTGAAAAGCAACCTGTGGAATTTGTCCATGGAATTGGTGATTAATTTAAATCTCAAATTCATGAACTTTCAAGATGTAAAAATAGACTAGTGCCAAGGGGAGAGGGGATTACACAAAAGGAAAAAAAAAGAATAAAACAAAAAAAGAACGAAGCAAAAAAAAAATCTCCATACTAATGTTGTTTCTAATTTCCAGTCTTTCCTTCGCTAAAACACTTACGGTGCAGAGCTTAATTTGATAAGTGAGCTAGTTTTATTCCATCCGAAGAAATTCTCCTTCAGAAATGGATTATCGAGTGGAGCATTACTTATATCTCTATGTATAATCAAATAAACCCACCACACTTTCAACCTCAAGTTTCAGCCCAAAAAAAGTTATGCTAATATCCATGGCCAGTGTCCAACGAGAACTACGGCAAAAGTTAAAAGCCCCAGAGACCATGGCAATTAAGAAAAAGCGAAGATGCAAAGGCTCACACACACCACCCCGTGGGACCCACAAAAAATATGTCAAGACCCTCTACTGACGGAAAATTAACATATTGCAAGAGTCTTGGGCCCCACCATCAACTTTAGTGCTAATCATTATAAACGTGCAATCTTTTCTAGTAAATGAGATAGCCGTCTCAACTTTTGCTGGACAAAATAGTCGTGCGCTTTCTTCGATTGGACAATTGTTTGTCCTTAGTTTACTGACTTCTCTTTAATGCTAGTAAATCACTATCAATAACGAATTTAATGGGCATCAAACACCCATTGTGAAAATGTGTTTGTGATGCCAAAAATAAGTACAAATATATCTCTATACATACTACATGCCTCTATGAACATGCGCAAAATTTCATACTCTTACAATTACGAGGCATATGCAATCACTAAATGCTTTTTTAAACACGATGCAAAAAAAACATGCATCAATTAGATTAGCATAGTTGATTTTATTTAAAAACCCAGTCCTCCTTTCCATTCTTTATGTTGGTTTTTAAGAGAGTTGCCTATATTTTTTGTAGATTATAACAATAATGTCCCATCTTTCCGTTTTTAACATAACATCAGTAATCTCTATAGGATTTAAATTAGACAAGGCACTTCTACAAAATAGGAATTCTGTTATGGCATGATTCTATTGATAATGGACAAAATATAATTTGGATATGCTCATATAACAATCACGTAATCACATTAGTCCACCATGGATCCTAAATTTAAATAAAATCTCTCCCTCTCTTCAATTTAGATACTTCCCTAAAATAACGGATTAGCTACTATACGTAGTAATATTCAAATCACTTACAGATGAGGAAGAATTGGTTTAAAGAAACAAGAACCACGTCAAAAGGGTAATTAAAGTTAGAAATCACAGAATTGATGCAGTAAAAGAAAATTGCAGCAGAGGATCGCTCGAGGAAGAATATTAGCAATTAGAAAGATAATGATGTAGACGCCGAGATTAAAAGGCCAACCAATCACCGTCATAAGGTGCACTACCATGGGTGGTGTGATTTTATCTGAATACTAAATGTCTCAAATCAATATTATATCACTCTAAAGCAATTAAAGAGTGAGGCTTAGAGAAAGCAATTAAAAAAGGAATTGCTTGGATCAAATCGAACAAGTCTTACTTACATCATTGCGACTTGAAATAACTAAATATACTTAATGAATTGAATTTTCCTTTTAAAATTTATTGATCTTTTATTCATGTTGGAGGATCCAATAGTTAGATACCAACGACAGATCATACTTATACTCAAGTCAAATAATTGAAGGTTTTCCTAAATATCTCATTATAGAAAATTAAAATTATTTAAGAAAGTCGACATATTGTATTTGTGGGAGGACTCGTTTTCACAGCCTATTTGACTGCATAAACAATGTTTTAGACAAACGACCTATATTGCTTCTAGTTTAGTCAAAGTGTATTTGCCAGTAAATTACTCTATTTCATTTTCCATTGAAACGTAATTCCGCTATCCACTCGACAAGTCAAATGACTCAACTAAAATAGCTGACCTGCAAAATGTACTTTATTTCTTTAACAAGAGTTTCATACGAATGGTCTTGCAGTTCACGTAAAAACTAAAAGGGGTCATTTCCGAAGCCCTAGACCCTAGAGATCTTGGTCAATTTGGCGATGGGGAGGGCTTAGATTCCCATTGTTGGTGCAATTAAGAGAGAGCAAAGCTTCCATCGATCAGGAAAATAAATGAGATCTTGCAAGCGCAAATGATGTCAAGCGAGCATCTTGAAGGCCCTTCATCTCCGATCTCTTGAACCTTATTGCTCGCTTTCCTCTCAATTGTTTTCTCAATTGCTGTCAATGTACATGCGTGCAATGTCTGAGCCATACATGTGAGGCTGTTGAGAGTTTTAAGTTTCTTGTAAATATCAGAAAGCTTTTAGAGATCCTATTCAGCATTTGTATTACCCGTTCATGCTTCGTGCAGGTATCATAAGAGATGTTCAATCATCTTTATGGAAACTAAATGTAAGAAATCACAACTCATACATGTTGGTAACTCTAAGAACTTATACTTGTAAAACACTCATTTTCTGTAAAAATATTTTAAGCAAAATATACATTATAAGTAACTTAATTTTTGTCTTGGCTATGCTTGTCTTAGAGGTGATTGGTTTCTGGTCTGGTCCAGTTTTCAATTTTGGGAATTGGAGATTGGACCGTTTGATCCTAGGATCGAGAACTAGATTGAATTGTTGGTTCTAGTCTGGTACGAAGAAACTAGCCACTTTTTTTTTTCCATTAAAGAGTGGCCGTGCTCTGGACCGATCAATCCAATTCGATTCTCAAATGGTCTCAATAAAACCAATCGCATATGTTCCCACGTGCTAAAAAATCAAACTCTACTTGTGTTTAAGTTTATATATATATATATATATATATATATATATATATATATATATATATTATATGTGTGTGTGTTTAAGAAATTAAAAATATATATATTAAAAAAAGAGTCAGTTTGATCCGTCGATCCAGCTCGGTCCGATTCCCCTCGAAACTAGGAATTGGACCAAAAATCACCAATTCCATTTTGGAATCGGAAATCGTACCGATGCCTCCAGGAACCGCCATTGACTTTAGTGCTAATTACCATTACAAAAGTGCAATCTCTTCTAGTCAATGAAATAGCTACCTCAACAAAGTTGCCATCACACTATATGCGTGCATAAACATGCACAAAATTATGTACCCTTATAACTATGAGGCCAAAGTAACTCTTTAAGGAAGATTTAGAATCCTAGAAAGTTAAAAGCCCCAAAGAATACCGCCCAAAAAAAAAAAAAAAAGCTACAAAGGTTCGTTCATTAGACTATAATCGCCATTATATTGTGTTTCATTCATTAGACTATAGTCAACCCTGAGCCAAGTTAGACTACTACTTTTGTAGGTTGCCACCGCTTTAAAATGTCGGAGGAGATTTATTACAGTTTCAAGAAACATTTCATTATAAACCCATGGATTTTTGCATATCTAGGTTTTACACAAAAAATAATAATAATAAAAAGTACTAAGGCAAGATTTATTCTTTAACGAAGATTTAGAATACTAGGAAGTTAAAAGCCGCAAATACTACGACAATAAAATAAAATAAAATAAAAAGAACACAGCTACAAAGGCTCTTTGCAAAATTTCCCAATCTAGTTCCATTATTTTTTAAAGCAAGCTCTCTCCATGGAAACTCATAGCATGGGTGAAGAAAAGTCATCCTTAGGCACACTACCATGTGGGGCCCACAAATTATATTTCCACAACTATTTATTGATGGGGGAGCCTAACGTACTGCATGAGCTTTAGCTTCGCACCAGTCTAAAAGAGTAATCTTGTCTAGTCAAATAAAACCCTCTACTTACGGCAGTTTCCCCCGTATAAGATATAGCTGTGAGCTTTCATTAATTGGGCAATTGTTTAACCTTGATTTACTAATTCTCTTTAATGTTAGTAAATCACTATCAATGACCAATTTGACAAGTGGAAATATTTTGTTTTAAATCCAACAGCTAATGTTGGAGAAGGGATTGCTCCTGTAGAAGTGCAAATAGAGGCCATAAAATCTATCTACCATGGCGTAACATCACTTTCATTGATAAAGACAAATAACAAAGCACTTTTCACCAGTAATTGCTTTCCTTTTTAAACTTGAATGATTTGTCACCTTCTTTGAACTTGGTGTAAAGATAATGCCAAAATGATCTCCTATAAAATGTTATTACTAAAGCTAGTTCAACTTTTTAACTACGTTTCCACCTACTAGTCTAGAATTTAATATACTATAAATAGTCGCCCTCAATTTCAATTGAATGCCATTAATTGTTGATGTGATGAGTTAATTTATCAACTTTGTATTCAAAAGTTTTTCAATTACATAGTGCTCAAGACTCTTTTCTAAGTTAGATTTCACAATGACAAAAATTTATTTTACAAAATGATTAATTTTTCATATTATGAATGTTACGATCTTATTCTATCGCGATTGCCATTTCACGTGCTCGAGTATCAGTAGCATCTTGGCATGATGCTTCTAACTATGGGTTGAGATTTCGCTACGATTTGTCTCCTGCCTATTTAATACTTCCATTTATATCTAATGTTTTGACGTAATGTTAATCACATACCTCTTGATTGAAAAGTGTACCAGAAGGTGATTTGACACAATCCTGATTCCAAGCTTCTTGTGAACCTGTCATCAATTTTTATTGGATGAAAAGAATGTTACCATTTGTATTGCAGGGATGAATCTATCTACAAGAAGATCTTCAGCGACGAAAAGAAAAATCAATCTTACACTTTTCACGAGAGAAGCACTTCAAACTTTCCATATAAGTTAAGGTCAAGTTAGTTAATGTGGGGAATGCCAGAGTTTCTGATGCTCCCAACCCCAAGCGTTCTTCCTCCATAATGATCGCTTCCATCTTCTTGCAATGTTGTACCGTTAGATCTCTCAGTTGCGTGAGAGATTTAATCATGGATGGGAAAAACAAAAACCCGAGGTTGTCACAATAATCCACCTCTAACTTATTTAAATTATGGAAACCCATTATTCCACAAGGATTCTTATTCCATATGCACCTCAAGCTCCCCAATCTAACTAACTTCAAGGTGGTTACCTTAGAGAGAGTATCAACATGTCCATTGGTGCTTGGTTCGTTAAGGTCAAAAATTTCTTGCACTGAGTTGCAATCTCTTATACATAAATTGTGCAACTTGTGTAGTTTTATCGGCAACCTAGAGCTGATAACCTTCGAGAGAGATTCACATGGCGCCACTTCGAGAGTTTCGAGATTGCTCAACTCCAATGGAGATTCGTTGCTCCATATCTCTTTCATATTAGGAAGTCCTGTCATTGTCAAGGACTTCAAGGATGGGACTGAAACCTGATGGACAAACCCATAAAGAAAAAGCATTCACAATTACAAACGATAGTCGGGAAATTTATGTGATATTATGAATGGTTGCCGAAGGAAATTTACAAGCAAGATAATGTACAACCTTTAGGATAATTTTTGCATGTATGGAAATCTATAATGAACAAAAACTAATTAACGACCTCAAAAGACTACTAAGGAACTCTTCCTTTTATTTACGATATAACAAGGGATGCTATTACGATTAGATTTTGTTTGCATTGTACTAGCAAAATCAGGAATTGCAATCATCAAGAATTAGCACTTGTTCCGGTTACTAATGACAGTCAATTGATGCATGAAATATCTATCGATTGTCAAATTATATCGATAAGATGGAGATATATGCAGCTCATGTTCCTCTAGTCTCAGCGAGGTAGGGCCTTCTATATCTATAAATCATCTTGTTACGAGCCCAACTCAAAAATTAAACCTTGGGCAAACAATGGTATATGAATAAGACTTATGGCCATAGGGAGTTGACAGCCAAACATGACGTCATTTCTCATCCATTTAGGCCAAGAGGACATTTTTTTGTTTTGGTCGCAAGGTCATGGGGACTTGTCACACACAGAAATTGTTTGCTTCCAGATAAAATCCTACAAAACAGGCATTTCTCCGTCTTTTCTGTCTCAGATGTCCTCAATTTCTCCAAATTTATCGCAATGGGACTAATTTCCCCACACAACATGAAATTGGACACACCAGTCAGCAATAGTGCTTTCGCAGCAATTGAGTACTCACTGGTCATCGTCATTAGTTGAGATGCCAACTTTCGTCGAAAAATAGTAAATTACCTAAGATTATCTAAAATTCTTTTTTTTCCTATATTTCATAAATTACCTCGAGTGTTCCTTTAAATTCAGAGGCATATGTAGCCTATTAATTAATCGTCCTTATTGTCATAATTTTCTAAAGGTGAGTCTACATCCACGGTCAACGAGTTGGAACCATAACATTTGAGGTGAAGGGATCCAACTGTCCCTAATCACAAATAAAGCTTTACTTTCTTTTTCTCCCCACCCCAAAGTTCAATGCAATAATTCTAAAACATCATTCATCTAAAAAGTCACTCGCATCTCCCGTCCATCTCGCCATCAACCCTCACCCCCCACCCATACAACAAGTTTAACTTTTTGTGTTTCACTCGTTGGACTATTGTCATCCCTAACAAGCCAACTTTAGACTACTACTTTCGTAGGCCACCACCACTTTATAATGTCGGAGGAAATTTATTACAGTTTTAAGAAACATTTCATTATAAATCCATGGATCTTTGCATATCTAGATTTTACACAAAAAATAAAAATAAAAATAAAAAGAAGTACTAAGGCAAGAGTAACTCTTTTAAGAAGAATTAGAATCCTAGCAAGTTAAAAACCCCTAGAGACTACCACCAAAAAAGAAGAAGAAGCTAAGCCTCAAAAACTCGTTGCAAAATTTCCCGACCTAGTTCCATTATATTTGAAGGCAAGCTCTCTCCATGGGAGCTCAAAGCGTGGGTTGAAGAAAAGTCACATTCTGACATCACAACCTTGTGGGACCTACCGCTACATCTCCACCGCTCTTTATTAATAGGGAAACTTTATTCATAGGAAAACTAACGTGTGGCATGAGCCTTGGGCCCACACCACCATAAAAGCAAAGTCTTGTCTAGTCAAATAAAACCCTCTACTTGCGGCAGTTTTCCCCCATATAAAATATAGCCGTGAGCTTTTCTTAACTGGGGGCATTGTACATCCTTAGTTTACTAATTCTCTTCCATGTTAGTAAATTACTATTCGTTAAAAGTGCATATAGGACCATAAAATATATCTACAGCAACCTAACATCATTTTCATTGATAAAAACAAATAAAGGATTTTTCACCTATAATTACTCTCCTCTTTGAACTTGCACGATTTGTTATCATCTTTAAACTTGATGTAAAGATTATACCAAAAGGATCTCCTATAAAATGTTATCACTAAAGCCAATTAAACTGTTAACTACATTTCCTCCTACTAGTCAAGAATTTAATATACTACAAATAATCACCCTCAATTTTAGTTGAATGCCATTAATTGTTTGTTGTGATGATCTAATTTATCAACTTTGTAATTGCTCCCCTTTTTGAACTTGAATGATTTGTCATCTTCTTGAAACTTGGTGCAAGGAATACCAAAAGGATCTAAATACAAAATCACAGATGTAAAAAAAAAAAAAAAAAATGCAAAGCCACAAGGGCTCTTCGCAAAATTTCCCCAGTCTAGTTCCATTATCTTTGAAAGCAATCTCTCTCCATGGAAGCGAAGAAGAAAAGTCGTATTCGGACACACAAGCATGTGGGACCTACAACTTAGGTGGGAAGAAGATAAGTCGTACTGATAGCAAATGCTAATCTATTGCATGAGTCTTGGGCCCCACCATATACTCCAATGATAATTGCGCCGCTCTAAAAGGGTAAATCTTATTTGGTCACCTAAAGGCTCTACTCGCAATAATTTTTCCCACATAAAATAGCCATGTGCTTTTAAAATATTTAACCATAGAACACTTTGTAAGTATTTTGTTAGTTTTTATTTTGGCTTATCCTTTTTCTTTTGCTTGCATATTTAGTATTTTTGTTATATTTAATATTTAATGCTAATCATGTACCTCTTGACTGGTGGAGCATGATTTGATATGGTCCTGAGTCCGAGCTTCTTGTAAACTGTCATCGGTTTTTCATTAGATGAAAAGATTATCACCATTTGAATTGCAGGGATATATTTATCTAGAAGAAGATATTTATTGATGAAAACAAAACAAAAATCAAGCTTACGCTTTCCACGAGAGAAGCACATTAAACTTTCCAAATTTTGTAACTTCAAGGCGGTTAACATTGGGAATTCTAAAGTTTCAGATGTTTCCAATCTCGATGCTTCTTCCTCTACAATGATCGCCTCCATCTTCTTGCAATTACATATGTTTAGATCCCTCGGTTGTGCGAGAGATTTAATCGCGGATGGGAAAAACAAAAACTCGACTTTATCTAAGCTGTCAATTGTCAATGTCTCCAATCTTGAAAAGGTAACTGCAGTATTCACACATGGAATTGGTGATCTAAATAAATCACAAATTCTGGAACTTCCAAGCTATTAATATAGACGTGTGCTAAAGGGAGGGGGAATTATTAAGTTGCACAAAAGTAAAAAGGATAAAAAAAAAGGAGTTAAAAAATCTCCATACTAATGTTGTTTCTAAACAATTTAAGGAATTTTTCTCCAAATCTTTACTTTCGAAAATAACTTTCCATTGAAGATCTTAATTTG
This sequence comes from Corymbia maculata, assembly GCA_014182735.1. Taxonomy (NCBI): domain Eukaryota; kingdom Viridiplantae; phylum Streptophyta; class Magnoliopsida; order Myrtales; family Myrtaceae; genus Corymbia; species Corymbia maculata. The sequence goes on along the minus strand of CM024688.1, from coordinate 11,807,050 downwards.
ATTAGTGAGATAGGTTTACTCCTTCTAAGAATAACTTACAATGGAAATCTTTATTTCTTTTTCTCTCTCTTTTTTTATTTCTAGTAAAGAGTAACTAGTCTTCTTCAAAAGTTCATTGCTTCAACTTTAGAAAATCCTTCCTCCGCAAAGTTACTCAAAATCTTTCATCTACCCCGTCATCATCCGTTGCCCCCACCTTTTACAAGTCTAACGTCTCTGTGTTCCTTTGTTCGATGACAAGCCATCCTTCCACTATTACTTTGGTCAGCTATACCTCTTTACCATTGTCAAATCATAAATGATTTATTACAGTTAACGGAAATATTTCATTATGATCCTATAGATGTTCGCAGCTCTAGTTTCTATGCCCAAAATGAAAAGGTGTAAAGGCAAGGACAATTCTTTAACGAAGATTTATTAGAACCCTTGAAAGTCAAAAGCCCTAAAACCTCTTTGCAAACCATCCCAATCTGGTTCCTTTATAGCATGGGAGGTAGAAAAGTCAGGGTTGAAGCAGATACTTAGACACGCCACCATTTGGGACCCACCATCCACTCAAATCTCCACCACTCTTTTTACTACCAGGAAAAATAAATATATGGTGTGAGTCTTGGGCCCCACCATCAACTTCACAGATAATGGCGCCACTATTAAGGGGCAATCTTGTCCAGTTAGCCAAAGGCTCCACTAGCAGTGACTGCTTCCCGTATAAAATAGCCAAGCGCTTTCTTTGATTGGACAATTGTTTATCCTTAGTTCACGTAACTTCTTTTAATGTTAATAAAACACTATAAATAACCAATTTAACAGGATATTAAACACAAACAGTGCATTTGTGTACAAATGTTAAACACAAACAGTGCATTTGTGTACAAATGTTAAACACAAACAGTGCATTTGTGTACAAATGTATCTATAATGTTTGTCTAGTCAAACAAATAGCCGCCTCAACTTATGCTGGACAAAATATTCATGCACTTTTCTTAACTAGGCAATTGTTTTTTTTTTTTTATGACCTAGGGAATCCCGCACCCAGTAACTAGGCAATTGTTTGTCCTTAGTTTATTAACTTCTTTTTAATGTTTATAAATCATTATCAATAACCAATTTAACAAGATATCAAACATAAATATGTGGATTTGTGTTTGTAATGCCAAAAGCACATGCAATCATATCTATACATACTACAAAGGCCAAGGGCGAAGGACATTTAGTCAAAAGGACTAGGTATTTAGATTTGTGTATTGCCATTGAGAGAGATTGCAATGACCATATATGATCTTGTGAGACTAGGCAATCATCGGTTTTTCTTGATAAGAAACATTTATTACAGTTTTAAGAAACATTTCATTATAAAGCCATGGATCTTTACATATCCAAGTTTTACATGAAAAATCAAAATAAAAAGAAGTACTCAGGCAAGAGTAACTCTTTTATGAAAAATTAGAATCCCAGAAAGTTAAAAGCTCCAAAACTACCCCCAAAAAAAAAAGCAAAGCCACATAGGGTCGTTGCAAAAATTTCCCGATCTTGTTCCATTATCTTCTGATAGCAAGCTCTCTCCATAAAAGCTCAAAGAATGAGTTAAATAACAGCCACGCTCAGACACTCAACTTTATGGGACCCACAACTTATTTTTCCACCACTTTATTGACATGGAAACTAAATGCACCACATGAGCCTTGGGCCCACGCTACTAAAAGAGAGCAGTCTTGTCTAGTCACGTAAAACCTTCTACTAGCAACAGTATTCCCCATACAAAATATACCCGCGAGCTTTCCTTAATCGGGGGCATTGTTTATCCTTAATTTACTAATTCTCTTTAATGTTAATCAATGATCAATTTTTTTTATCAGTCCTACTCTATTTCTAGTCCAATTCTCACTTTTGGACTTTTGTCATGTCTTCTTTCAAGATATAAGAATTAAAACCCACACCTGAAGTTAAATTATCGCCACTCCAACTCCCCAAGAAAGTGGGGATTCAAATCCGCCACCTCTTGCTACCAGGGTTTGCCCCCATTGGTTTATCAACGACCAATTGAACGAGTCGAAATTTTCTTCAACCAAAAAAAAAAATTTACGAGTGAAAATTTTATGTTTTAAATCCAATGGCTGATGTTGGATACAAGACTGGAATCGTAGATTTGCTGATAAAGGCCATAAAATTTATCTACGACTGCATAACATCACTTTCATCAATAATAACAAATAATAAAGCATTCTTCACCTGTAATTCCACCCCTTTTTGAACTTGGCATAATAATTATACCAAAAGGATCTCCGATTAAATGCCATCACTAAAGCTAGTTAAACAGTTGACTACGTTTCCACTTATTAGTCTAGAATTTAATATACTATAAATAATTGCCCTCAATTTCAATTGAATATCATTAATTGTTTTTGTGATTAGCTAATTTTACTAACTCTGTATTCAAAAGTTTTTCAATTACGTAGCGAGACTTTTTTCTAAGTCAGATTTGGAGATGACAAAATTTTACTAAACAAAATGATTAATTTTTCATATTATGGATGTTACAATCTATTGTATCTCAATTGCCATTTCACATGCTCAAGTATCAACAGCATCTAGACATGATGTTTTCTAACTCTGGGTTGAGATTTTGCTATGCTTTGTTCCCTACATACTTGATACTTTCATTATATTTAATATTTTGACGTAATGTTAATCACATACCTCTCCATTGAAGAGTGCAACGGAGTGTGATTTGACACTATCGACTACGAGATTTTTGTGAACCTGTCATCAATTTTTCATAGGATGAAGAGAATGTCACCATTTGTGTTGTAGGAATGAATATATGTACATGACAATCTTCAGCAATAAAAACAAGAAATCAATCTTACACTTTCCAGAAGAGAAGCACGTCAAACTTTTCAATCGTTTTAAGTGTAAATTGGTTAACATCGGGAATGCCAAAATTTCGATGTTTCCATTCCCACCCTTCTTCCTCCATAACAATCGCCTCCATTTTCTCACAATCGATATGGTCGGGTTTTCGGTTGTGTGAGAGATTTAACCATGGATGGGGAAAATATAAACCCAAGGCTCTCCAAGCCAACGATTTCTAATATCTCCAATGTCTGAAAGGCAACCTGAGGAATTCGCTCATGGAATTGGTGATAAATTTAAATCTCAAATTCATGAACTTTCAAGATGTAAATAAGGATGAGTGCCAAGCAGAGGGAGGGATTATTAAGTTGCACAAAAGGAAAAAAAATAGAATACAAAAACAATGGAGTAAAAAAATCTCCATATTAACATCGTTTCTAATTACCAATCATTTCTTCGCTTAAAAACTTGCAATGTTGAGCTTAACTTGACGAGCGAGCTAGTTTTTTTCCATCCGAAGAAGTTTTCATTCAGAAATGGATTAGCAAGTGAAGCATTACTCATCTCTCTCTTATACAAGAAAGCAAACCCAACAACACTTCCGACCTAAAATTTTGGCCCAAAAAGTTCAACTAATAAGCCATGTCCCATGAGAACTGTGGCGAAAGTCAAAAGCCGCAAAGACTACGGCCATTAAGAAAAACGAAAATGTAAAGGCTCAGATACATCGCCTTGTGGGAATTAACGTAGGAGTCTTGGGCCCACCGTCAACTTTAGTGCTAATCGGCATTATAAAAGTGCAATCTTTTCTAGTTACCGAAATAGCCACCTCAACTTTTGTCAGACAAAAGAGTTATGCGTTTTTCTTAATCTGGCAATTCTTTGTCCTTATTTTACTAACTTCTCTTTAATGTTAATAAATCACTATCAACAACCGATTTAATGGGATATCCCACACTAAATGTGGATTTGTGTTTGTGATGCCAAAAATACGCACAAAATATATCCATACTAATAAATGCGTGCATGAACATGCACAAAAGCCTGTACTTTTATAATTATGAGGCCTATGTAATGACTAGGTGCTTGTTTAAACACGATACAAAAAAGGCACGGATCAACTAAATTAGCATAGTTGCTTTTATTTAAAAACCTGGTCCTCCTTTCCATTCTTCGTATTGATTTTTAAGAGAGTTGCTTATATAATCTATTTTGTGGATCATAACATAGTTTGATAACTAAATTCAATGGAATCCATCACAAAAAATTAAAAATGACTTTACTAATGGAATTACTTTAGTGCCAAAGTTCTTTTCGATTTTGCTTATGAAAGCTTATGATTATGAATGTACTTGCAGAATGTCTGTTAGAAAGAAAAAACTCAGAATCCATCAAAAACTAAATTAAAATGGGTTACATACAATAATTTGGATTTCTAAACAATGAAGAGAAACGAGAGATTGCTCTATCTAACTACAAAGAAGGCACGCCCAGATAAAGCAATTAGGAAGAAATCAAACTAAAAATAACGAACTGCATAAGCACCATAATCTGCGTTACATCTAAAAAGCGAAGGAAGAAAAAAATTAATAAATAATTAACATTATTTTGATAGAAAGTTACCTGTTGCTCATTGAAGAATGCAATTCGAGTGCCTACTGGGTTGTCTGATGTACTACCCAAAGGAGCTGACTCGGCGGTGCAAAAGTTCCTGATATGCGGCAAGTAACGCAATTTCAATACATGCAGATTATTCAACTCAAGTTTGCCACTCTCATCAGCTTCTACGATTCCCCGCATCAACTTGCAATAGAGAACTTCGATGTTTTCTAGTTGTGGAAGTTCTCTCACTAATGAAAGAGGAAACAGAATTTCCATCTTGTGACAGTGCTTGACTTGTACTACTTTTAATGCACTGAAGGATTTGGAGGAGATATTATTGGTGCATATTTTCTCCAAGTTGAAGAGATTCTCAAGAAGTAGTGACTCCAACGTCTTAAAATCTGTATGGGATGGCGATTGGATGATGTAATGGATGGAGGGACTATTCTGGATGCATAGATGCTTTAATTTTGGAAAACCATTTTCGGATAATGCGCAAATACTTTGCTCAATTCCATCCAATCTGTCTAAGAAAAGATCGTCGGTTTTGCCTAAGATACTTTGTATACATCCTTTCTGAAAAATATCGCTTCTTGGATCCAACCTGAGCTCCAATGTGCACGATCGTTTGTGAATTGACGAGCGCCATGCGTTACCTATCTGAATTGTGTACTTGGTTAAATTCATGACGTTTAGATCCTCTGGGATCACAATTGGATCAAGAATGTACACATGCAAAGTGCAGAGATTCTTCATGCTATTCAACTCAATAAGACTGGCATTAGTTGGTGGAGTTTGGTCCACAGCATTCCATTGCTTAAAGCTATACTCCATATACAACTCCTCCAATTTGATTAAGCTTCCGAGCACACCTGGTTCAATTATCTGAAGATTTGAACAATAATTCAAGTCCAATAACCTCAGCTCTACCAGTTGCCCAATTTCTTTTGACAATCGCTGAATTTTGGAGTACTTAAGGCTGAGAATTTGTAACCCTTTTAGCTCTCCAAGAATGCCCCCATCCTCTAATGAAGAATGATCAAGACACAGAGTGTGTAAGTTCTCCAATAACCGAAACGGCAAAGGCGAATGAGTAAGATGTACCCCAGTAAGATTTAAGACCATGAGTTTCCTCATAGAGTTAAATAATGAATCTGGGACACGACATTCATTGTTTGTGAACAACAAGAAAATGCGCAATTCAGGGCAATCTAATTCTTGAGGAAGCTCCTCCATGTCAACGTAAGGAAAGCATATCGCCATACAATTTCTGGGCTTATCCTTCAGCATCTCTATTACTGATTTAACTTTATCTTTCAACACAAGAAGAGGCTGATCTCTCAAAGAGACAAAAGCAACAAAGTCTCGAACCAAATCATGTACCTTGAAACCATCAACATCTTTACTGTCTAACAAAAGCGAGGAGGCTTGAAGAGTGCGGATTTGTAAACTCAAGCTATCTCTAGCTTCTTTCATGCTGCTAACTCCTTCAAATAAACCCAAACCAACGCTGTACCTCACCAAGTCTTCAAGAGAAGGCTTGGGGATACCATATGCAACACAGAGTCGTAGTAATGCCTTCCCGTCCTCTTCTAATTTCTCATAACTCCATTGCAACATTTGATTTATCGAATCATTGATTTCTTCATCTTTAAACTTCTTGATTTTGTTCAAAGTGACATTCCATTCCAATAAATTAGCGTCTCTAAAACGTTTTGCCATTGCAACAATTAGGAAAGGCACACCTGCGCATTTGTGGAGTGCTACATTCACCAAAGGTTTGAACTCGTCATCATGAGCTTTGTCTCCCACCATTCTCTCAAACAATCTTTTTGCCTCTTCCTCCTTCAGCCCACTGAGGAGGAAGTCCTTGTCGCAGCCCATTTTCCTCCGCAAAACATCACGATCTCTCGACGTCAACAACAGCTTGCATCCCAAGACTTTGTTATCATGTCCACAAGGAATGCCGACTTTGTTTAAGTCGAGCCCCTCCCACAGGTTGTCCAAAATTATGAGGACCTTCTTTTTGTTACTCGCCTCTTTTTCCAACCTCCTTCGCAGAAGTTCTACCCGCCCACTGATGGACTCTTTGTCCTTTATCTCACTAAGGCCCAACGCGTCGGCAATCTCTCCTTGAATCATCTTGATGTCTGGATTTTTCGACACGTCGGCCTTAGCGACCCAATCGAACGACTTCTCTTTGCGTATTATCCTTTTGACTTCCTCCAAAAGGGTGGACTTGCCAAGCCCGCCCATCCCATGAACCCCGACCACGCTGTTGCTATTATCCGCAAGAGCTTCCTTGATGTCCTTTATCATTTGAGCTCTCGACTCGAAGACGTCATCGTCCCTAAGGTTCATCGACATCGAGGCAAAAGACATGGAGGCCGTTGCAGTGGTCGACTGAACGACATCTTTGCCCTTTATCTTGGCCAGAGTCAGAGTAGTGACATTCCCGGAGCAGGATCGGTGAAGGAGATGTCGTTCAATTCCTTGAATTCATTGCATTTTTGAGTGAGCTGCTTAATGACCTTGATCTTGCCGTCGGCCTTCCTGCTGAACTGATAGTGATAACAGGGGTCGGGAATAGTCCCGTAGCAGCAAGTCTTGGTTGCCTTTTCGAAGTCGTCCAACAGGTCTCCCGCCTCCTTCAAAGCCTTCTCAGCACTCGTCTCCCACTCCGTAAACTCCCTGTAGAAATTCCGGAGATTGTTTCTGGCCACTTCCGCGGCATTTTTTAACCTCTCAGCCTTGTTCTCCAGATTTCGGGCTTCCTCCCTAAGACCGCTGGCGAAGCTCTTGGAGGAGATCAAGTATCCGAATTGATGCTTGATGGGACCAATTACATAGCTCAAGACACCGCATGCAACAGAAATGACAGAATCGACCATTTTTTTAATTTTTTTCCCGAGAAAGAAAGAGCGAGAAAATAGAGAGACAGAGAGAATGATGAAAAAGAGCAGTAGATACTAAAGAAGAAGAGGAGGAGCAAGAGGAAGAATGGTTGAGCCGATGAGAAGAAAGAGCGAAACAGAGCAAGCGACGAACACGGCGAAGAGAGCTGAGTGCAAAAAGGGATGAAGAAAGGGGATCGTCGACCAGCAATGAACGGAGAAAAGAAAGAGATGATTGTCAGCCGTTGAAGTAGTAAACAATGATTCTACTTAAAACATCGCCCTTGGAATAAATAAATAAAATAATTGGGCAAGGACTGGGCCCACCCACGTGACATGAAGTTCTAGCTCTAGCCGCCTTGTACTTTTTGACAAAAGAGAACAGATGCGACCAAAAAACAAGAGACAAAGGGAAACACGTGGCATGTTACCCAATTTTTACTGCGGACCACGCATGAAGAGAGGACGGATATTAATACGTTCTTAAACTTTTACATACGTAAAATGCAAAATATTTCCTGAGAAGAGAAAAAGAAAAACGTATCTCTTTAATGGAGGACTGAGGATCCTTGGAACTTCTAGAGTACTTATTGCGATTATCACGAATTGATTTTAAAAATTTTAAAAATTACATAATTATTCATATGTGTTTTGTCATAATTTATGAGCCTAATTCTTTTCGTCATTTTAATTTTTTTAGGGAAAGCAAAATGCGAAAAAAGATACTTAAAATGAGATAAACGAAGAGAACTAGAAGTCGACAAAGCAAAAGATAACAAACTGAGAGATACTCCCGGCTCCCCTAATTAGTGCATTCCGACTTTGTTTTTCTTTAACTACTCGTACATTTACTCAAAGCAGAAGCAATGAACCGACAAAGGTCCCAACACTTGCATCTCATGCCCATGTTTCTCCTACTCCGCCACCTCCTCTGCTATTCACAGTCCCGAAACTTCCGGTCTCCTTCGCCGGCTTGCTCATCCATAATTGTCAGATTAGAATGCCAAATTTTTCCTAAATCCTTATATTTATTATAACTATTTGAAAAGATTATGACTAATTTGTAGCAAAGAAAATGTTATGGGTAATTAAAGATACGAGAGGTTCAATTTATAGTCAAGTGAGGATCTTTTGCACAACTGCCTAGCTAATGAGGAATAAGTGCATATAAACAAATCAGCATTTTCTTATAATTAGAAGCACAAGTGTGGATACCCGTCTATCTAAAAAACATAGTGTACAAAATTACCACTTTGAGGAATAGTGTAATTAAGCGCTCTTAACAAAATTTCATATGATTTATCTAACATCTTAATCCAATCATGATTGATCATCCTCTATGTAAGGAAGATGGCGTCATGTGGACTAAATTCCATGAAACAACACCGTTTGTTCTTAGATAAACAGCATCGGTGCTTGGTCGAGTGGCTAAAACTCCAAATCGCCAAATCTTGAACTCTAATGTTCAACTTAAAACAAAAGGGTGATGGTATATAGCAGCGAAAAGAAGCCAGTTACAATACTTCACTAGTAAGTGATTGATTAAAATTTATGATACTCAAATGAATATTTTTTAAACGTAAACACCAATCAATGCACATAGAAATGGATGATTTTTACCATGGGGAAGAAAGAGAGACAGGCGCGAATTATGGAGCTCGTTAACCTGACCTTAGTTAAGGCTCTTACTAAACGCCAGTCAATTCCTTGGGCATAGAAATTGATGACGAGTCACCATCACCAATGTCCATGTCTCCATCCTTTTATCCGCCTCTAATGGACAAACATTGATGAGTTATTCATCCTTTCAACCTTTGCCCACTGCACATGGTCCTTTCGTCGTGTTCCACAGCTAATGCTCTAGTCCTAATCCATCCTTTCATCCTTCCCTGCACCGTTGATGGACAGACACTGACTAGGTACTAGTCGTAAAACCACTCCTTGCACGGCTCGATGAAATCATATTTAAATGTAGAAATAATATTATAATTAAGCAAACTATTTGATTAGAACGTCAATTGTAATTGTTACATTAAATGTTCAAAATTTCTAAGTAAATTAAACTCTTCCCATTTTTAATTAATATTTTAAACCAGTTTACTTTCTTGATTACTGTCACTTTTTATAAGATTAAATTAATATAAGAAACGATTCCGAGTCATTACTAACATTGTTCAACGTCTCTCATGCCGATCGGGGGAAACTGTTCTGTGTCTCTTATGCCGATCGGAGTTTCCCCATTTTCTTTCAAATGCTTGGTCATTTTGGAGTCTTTTTCTTTTAACATTTATTTTTCAAATATTGCGGTTACCATAAATCGATTTTAAAATTTTTCAAAAAATATGCAATTTTTGACAAGCAAAGTTATGGCCTTTTTCATTACCAAAAAAAAAAAGTTATGGCCTTTAACGCAACAAGTCCTCTTCAAGGAATTAATGGCTTTTCTGCATTACACTGTTCCTTTACTTGATCAGTCACTATCACCACTGTCTGTCTCTCCCCTCCTTTCATCCACTGCTACCGGACAAAGATCTAAGTGTATGTAAATGTATGGAAACTGACTGGATGCCCTTCCTTGTGTGGCCTCCCTCCTTTTCCCGTCGAGAAAACCCGCTTTCCCACTTCACTCCTCCCGAGGCAATGATCAATCATGTAAAGTGTTACCACTTATTAAGCTAAGACTGACAACTATGGAGCCCAAATGAACAAGCTTTCCCTCCGCTTCAATTAACCGCGGTTGCTTGAGGATATGTGATGTCTCGTTAAGATTCAAAGAGATGGGTGATCTCGATTTTGCCAACGTAGAGATTGTACTTTGATTAACTATTTTTTGATAGTATTCTCTTTATCGACACACTAGACTCGGAGCTGATTTAGACCCTTCCATCTGATTAATATTAACATTAATTGAATATAAGTCTCAACTTTTTAAGTATTATCTTTCTTAATTAGTTGACGGAACCCCTCAAGACATCCCTTTAAGAGTTAAAAAACTTAACTCACGAAATAAAATTGAAGTTATTTAATTTCTGTCACCCATAATTATTAGATTGGAATATGAAATTACTCCTAAATCCGTATATCTATTATGACTAATTAAAGTCACAAGGAGCATTCTTTTTGTAAGTTGATAAGGATAATTTGCATAGTAACAATCTAGTCTATGGTGAATAAGTGCATACGAAATTTTTTTTTTATGGTACATAAATAATCGATCGAAAGTTATCCTCATCCTCGAGTGGACGATGATTTTCTAGCAAACACCCAAGCCACGAGGAAAAAAGGGAGATGGGTACAGACCACGGAGCTCGTTGGCCTAACCTGAGTTAGGCCTTAACTAAGCACCAGTCAATTCCTTGAGCATGGAAATGTATGATTTTCTCCGCCATTCTTTCTTTACTGACCGGTCACCATCACCAGGGACAGTGTCCATACCTTTTCTCCACCGCTAGCAGACAAACATTGATGGGTTATCCATCCTTTCTTCCTTTCCCACTGCTAATGTGCTAGTCTGGATTGATTCCTTCGTCCTTTCCTCCACCATTACTAGACAAACACTGATTAGGTACTAGTTCAGAACCCATCCCTCACGGGGATCAATGAAAAATAATATTTAAAAAATATAATATCATGAAAAAATTTAAATTAATAATTAATATTTTGATTATTAAAAATCTTAAATTAATATTTTCACGATAAATTTATTTTGAATTAATTTTTATTTAATTTTTAAAAATTCTAAATTGATATATTTATAATAAATTAACTATATATTAATTTTTATTAAATTAGATTAATATCATGAAAATTTAATAATTGATATATATATATATAATAAATGGAGGGTAAAACATAAATTGATTGTTATGTGTCATATAACTCAATAATTTAATCATAAAATTTAACATAAATCAACGAAAAATAAATTTGTCATATATGTGTTAGTTTGATGTTTTTAAAGGTGAAAAATTAATTTGAGATAAATTTGTTACGTACGTATCAGTGTGAGGGTTTTTGTGACATTAACCCTATTTAAAATATAAAAGTAAATTACAATCTCAATTGTAATTGTTACATTAGACATAATTCCATATAAAATTGTTAGATCAAAACTTCAAAGTAAATTCAACATTTTAATGCAATTTACTTTTTTGAATAATGCTACTCTTTACACAAAACAATTAAATGGGAAAAATGACATTGTTTCGTGGCCTCTCATTCCAATTTGAGTTCCAACCAAAAAAATAAAATAAAAATTGGAGTTTCCCTATTTTCTCTTAAATGCTTGGGGTATGTTGCAAGCTTTTACTTTTAACATTTATTGTTAGCAATATTATGATATTGAATATCTTTTAGAGATATTTAGAATATTTTATCTAATTTTCTATATCTATTTTAATTATGCACATCGGATTTGATTTTATTTGATTTCCTCTATTTACGCCCATAAATAGGCTATCCATATACTTCTTTTAGTATATTGAATTATATGGAAAATTTCGCAATTCTCAATCTTACTTTATATTTAATTTTTATTTTTCAAATTTTGTATATATCACAAATCAGTTTTAAAAATTTTCAAAAACATGCAATAATTGCCAAGTAAAGTTATGTAGGTTTTCAAAATTTATAAACCTAATTTTTCTTTAACTTTTAATTTTTTCAAAGAATGGGGAGTGTCGAAAAACAGCAACATTTTGCTGGAAAAGTTTATAATAAACAGCTGAGGTTTAATACTAGCTATCCAGCTATTTAAAAATTTAAGAATGGCTCAAAAACCCCAAGGAAGAAAGAGGAGCTGGGCATGGATGGAGCTCCACTTGGGGAATTGAGTGGTAAGCAGACTGCCCCTACGTCGTCACTGGCCAAAAATAAAGATATTAAAAGATCGCTATATGGCGGTGCTTCATCAAGACGAACGATAATAGACTGTTAAATGATTCAGTGACCATCACTGATGTCCAAGAACAATGTCCTTATCATAATATGGAAATTGATGATTTTTTCTTGCAATTACCTGTTCCTTGATCAGTCAACATCACCACTGTCCAAATCTCCTCGTCCTATCTTCCACTGCTCATGTAAAACCATCTAAATATACAAAAGATTGCTTTAATTAGGGTAAGTTGTGGGAGAGGGAGAGAGGGAGCAATTGTGGGTAGTTGCGGGAGCTGAGATGGTATTCTGCATTTTACTGTTTCTTTGCTTGACCATTCACCATCACCAATGTCCACCTCCGTATCCTTTCGTCCACCGTTACTGGACAAACATCTAAGTATTCGTAAATGCATGAACTGACCGGGTGCCCTGACTCGTCTGGCTCTTTCCTTTTATTGTGGAGAAACATTGCTTTGCCTCTTCAACCCTCTAGAGGCAATGATCAATTAAGCAGCCAATTATTAAAGCTAAAACCGACAACTCTCTTGATGACGCCCCAATAAGCAAGCTTTCCCTTTGGTCTGATTAAGCTTTGTTGCGTGGGGATACGTGCTCTCCCATTAAGAGTTTAAGAGATGAGTGATCTCAGTGATTTGTCATTGTAGAGATTATATGTCAAATAGCAGTTTTTGACAGTATTCTCCTTAGACCTAGGCTAACTTAGATCCTTATATCTAACTAATGTCAATCATTATTTGGAAAAAAAGTCTTGACTTTTCATGTATTATCTTTTGTGGATTTATTGACGGAAAGCCCATCTAGGCATCTCTTTAAATGAAAAACAGAAAAGAAACTCAGTTCACAAAATAAAATTGAAGTTGTTTAATTTTTATTTGAACCATAAGTATCAAATTATAATGTGAAATAAATATCATAAAATTGCCATATGATGATATGGTTAGGATTTTGTCAATGTCTCTCTATTCTTGATCTTTCAAAAATTACTTATTGATATGAGTTTAATGTAATTTTGCCTATTATTCTCATAAGGCAACATCGATCGACAATTTTCTTTGATTTTTCTTCTGAAAAAGAGAGAGTGAGTATCACACCAATGATGCACATTAGACTCAATAATACTGGTTTCTGAGGCATCGTGCAAGACAAGATGCCTTACACAATACCTACACTGTGGTGGTTGTGTTCATTCAGAACTAATTATTGAGCTATCACAGCTTTCATCCATTTCTCTTTCAAATTTCTTGACCACCTGTTCCATTTTCCACTCTTCAATAGTCCGCCCCGATAGATCCGCTAGAATCATATTATTGATCTTTTGAATGTACTCACTCGGATAGGCGCACCTTTTGAGGATTCTCGGACAAATGCATCTTCTTGGGCAAACACTGGTCGGAACTGAGCGGTACATCAATAGAGCTCCCAGTACATGTGCTTGCATTGGCCCACAAAGTAGAATTAGGACCCTGCGCATCATGACCGAATCAAGAAGGCAACATGTGAAATGAAGCTGTAGACGCTTCATGACCTAAATGTGTGCACCTCAAATAATTCTCAGTTGTAAGTTGCAATGCATATTTTAGCAAAGACCGATGAAAGAAACAGTTTTCGTTCATTGCATTTTCCAAAAAAAGAAATAGATGATGGCTTGAATTGGTTTTGGAGTTGGATTTGAAAATTAATAAGGGACTTAAACATCATAGTAATTGAATTTTTTGCGAAAATTGTCAGTAGGTCTTTAAACTATTTTTTTGCGACTTGTGTCTATATAGTGTATATATATATATTATTCTTTCAAATCCATTTTGCAAACATGCAAGCAGAGTTGATGATTTTGTGGACTATATAAATGGGATGTAGATAGTCTACTGCGAAATGTGCGCAAGCCATTTGTCTACTATGCCATTGGGACGATAGAAGAAGAAAGAGTGAAATGGAGCATGAATGAAAAGAGACAAAGAAGGCAAAGATATTTGAGCGCAAAAAAGAATGAAGGGCGGCATCAAAATACAGCAACATTTTACTGGAAAAAGTCAATAACGTTTGAGTGGTTGCATGCTGCATGAGCGACGCTTAGACCTAACAATCAAAATTTCATGATTCATCTGCATATATTGCTGCCAAAGATCTTGTTATAACCTTCGTGGGTTATCATTTTTTTATTGATTTATTTCCACATTTTATACAAAATCTCATGTTTGATGCTTCACTTTTGTCTATTTAACTTTTTCAAAAAGCATTCTGGACTTGAGGGGAGATGAGACATTCCACTATTTAATGTCTAGTTCAAACTTGAGCTAACAAATTAAAACATGAGGCAAGCTTTCAAATCAGAAGACATGCCACTTATGTATTATGCTTTGGATATTTTCAAGAGTATATTCACATAAGATGACCACATCACCACTTTAAAAAGCATACGCTCAAATTCAAATTTGTTGGCTAATTGAATCTTACTAAGAAGATGCGTTTGGAAATGATTGACCAAATGATATGGTAGGCTGGCCAACTTATTCACATCACTCTTATAAATCAATTTTATAAATTAATTCTTATAATCGTAATACTACTTTTTCTTGATAATATTCAAATAATTAAAAACTCTAGATTGGTTCCTAGTTAGACACAAGCTTTCTCTAAACTCTAGGCTGAGAAGACATTACAATTTCACAAATAGGAGCACCTGAAAAAATGAGCTATTTCGACTCGAAAAATTATCAAAATAAGCAAGGCTTAGGTAAATCCATGACGCATGAGTAAATGTTGTTCCTTGGTGCCATCAGAACGAAATTTTGAAGAAACAAAATGGGTTTTTAATTGCATGAACCCAGTCCTCAAGAGCGTAACTAATCTCACTATTTGTATTACGTGATTTTCGCTAGCAACCCAAATTATAATAACCATTGAAACCCAAATATCTATTAAATATTGCTCTATCTAATTATTTTCAATAGTGGGGAGTTTTAACATATGGAAATAGAGTTTGATGATGAAGGGAGGAGAAAAAATTAGATGACCAAAATTGACAAGAGCAAGTTATCAATTTACTCGAGAAATTATGAAATGTAGTCATGATTAATGAAGACATACACAAGAATCTTTTATTTTCATTTGAGTTCAAGGTCCTGGTGTTTAAGTATTGCTCGAAAAATTGCACAATTGATATTAAACCTATTGTACATAATGTAAATGAGTTTTAAACCTCTTAATTTAATCCATTTAGTCCTAACTTTTTTAGCAAAGTGTAATCAAGTCACTTGGTCAAATTTTGTCTAATTTATATGATGTGTGAGCCTAATCATGGATGATTGTCCTACATGTAAAGGCGATAGTGTGATGTGAACTAAAATTACATAAAACAAAGCTGTTTGTATTTAGATAAATTGTGTTGTTGCTTGGTTGAGCGATTAAAGCCTCAAATTACCAAGAACAAGGTAGTTGTAGATCCAGCCACATCTTTGTGAAGTGTGGACTCGAGAGGAGTGGAGACACTTCATTTATCTTATGTCTAGTCAAATTTGGACCTTAGCAACATGCATAGCTTTTTTCCAACGATAGAGTTCTATCGATCAATAAGGAATTCTTTGAAGATTCTTGTATATGTCTAAGTGGTTGATAACGAGTCTTGAGTGGTTACATGCTACGTGAGATATGCTGGACCTAACAATCAAACTCTCACGATTCCTTGCATATTTTATTGACAAAGATCTTGAAAAAAAAGTACATTTCAAGTGTTCTAATTTTTTTTAAGGCATTAATTTAAGTGCCATGAATTTTTTTTTATCACTTCACTATTATAACTTTTGAAAGTAATCATATCAAGTGTCATATGACATAAATTTCGAGTACTTAGATAAATATTTTAAATATTTATAATATCTAAATGACCAATAAAAAATTATGAATTTAAATGAATATTTTATAACGAAAATACTAGTCTATGGGCACAGAAATGGATGATTTTTAGCGGGTCAATTCCAAAAAAAACCCCAAACTTTAGGTCAAGTCCCAAAAATACCCCGAACTTTTTTTTGTCTCAAGAAAAACCCCAAACTTTAGGTTTAGTCCCAAATCTGCCCGAACTTTTCTTTTGTCTCAAAAAAAAAACCCTAAACTTTAATTTTAGTCCCAAATCTACCCCGAATTTTATTTTGTCTAAAAAAAACTCAAATTGGTACACATATGACAAATTTACCCAAAATTATTTTTTTGACCACCAAAAAAAATTACCATATATTATTTTCCGTTAAATTTTACGGTCAAATTTCTAAATTAAATAACACGCCGTAATTAACGGGTATACTAATTTGGGGTTGTACCCTCCGTTTGTACTAAAAAAAAAATCACCAATTTTTTATCTCGTTCTCAAATATACCCATGGTCTAGTCCCAACTTAACATGGCATTTCCACATAGATAATAAATACACATAAACAAGATGTTATAGAAAATTATTTTCAAAATAAAACTATTTTAGGATATAAAAAATTAGGGATTACTAATGCGGCTTTTGGACGAGAGGCTAATGAGGGCAAATTTAGGATTATAGTAAAATTTGATGATTTTCTTTTTGACAAAAAAAAATTGGGATAGATTTGGGAATAAATTAAGAGTTTGGGGTTTTTCTGAGATTAAAAAAAGAAAAGTTTGGGGCAGATTTGGGACTAAACCTAAAGTTTGAGGTTTTTTCTGAGACAATGAAAAGTTCGGGGCAGATTTGGGACTGAACCTAAAGTTTGGGGTTTTTCTTGAGACAAAAAAAAATTCGGGGTATATTTGGGACTAAACCTAAAGTTTGGGGTTTTTTTTGGAATTGACCCGATTTTTAGCAAAGATCCAAGCCGTGAGGAAAAAGAGGGATGGGTACAGACTAAGGAGCTTGTTAACCTAGTTAGGCTGTATTATTGCTCCTTTAGTGACCAGTCACCATCACCAATGTCCATGTCTCGATTCTTTCCTCCATCACTAATGGACAGACGCTGATGAGTTGTCCATCCTTCCATCCTTTATAAGTGCAAACTGTCCTTTCATTCTTTTTCACCGCTAATGTACTAGTCCTAATCCATACTTTCATCTTTTCCTTCACCGTTAATGGACAAACACCGATTAGGTACTTAAACCCGCTCCTTGTGCGAATCAATAAAATCATATTTAAAACATAAAAGTAACATTATAATTAAGCAAATTATTAGATTACAATGTCAACTGTTGTTGTTATGTTAGCCGCAACTTCAATTAGAATAATTAGATCAAAACTTCTACGTAAGTTAAACTTTTGCCATTTTTTATTAACATTTTAAACCAATTTACTTTCTTAGTACTGCTGCTCTGTCGGACAAAATTAATATGAGAGACGATTCCTTGTCACCACTAACTTTGTTTTGTTGTCTCTCATTCCAATTAGAGTTTCCCCTTTTCTTTCGAATGATTGGGTCTCTTAGTAGTATTATACTTTTAAGATTTATTTTAAAACATTGCAGCTATAACAAATCCGTTTTAAAATATTCAAAGTCATACAATTATTGATGAGTAAAGTTATCTGGCTTTTGATAATTTATAACCCTAATTTTTCTTTCACTTTTAATTCTTTTGACGGACGGGAGCGTAGAAAAACAGCAACATTTTGCTGGAAAATTTTATAATAAGCAGCTGAGTTCTTATACTAGCTATCCAGCGACTTAGAAATTTACGAATGACTCAAAAACCCAAAGGAAGAAAGAGGAGTCGGGGTATGGATGGAGCTCCACTTGGGAAGTTGAGTGGTGAGCAGACTGCTCCCACGTCGTCGCTACCCAAAAACAAAAACGCAAAAAAGGCCACTATACGTCAGTCACCTCCATCGACGAAAAGGACATGAATTATAAAATTTCTAATCAGAAATTAATTTTTAAAATAAAAATATTTTTTTATTTTTATTATTAAATAAGTTTCTGAAAAAAAATATATTTAATAATGATATAAAATTTATATTTTTAAAATAATTTTTTTTTATAATGATATAAATTTCCTCCTCTCAAATAACGACGGCAATGGCAGCAGCCAACAATTGATGACCGGTGACCCGTGGAGGCGGCAATAGGAGAGAATAGGAGAGAGGGCGAACGGTGAATGATTAAGGAGAGACTCTTTTAGGTGGTAAGTAAAAAACGAGAAATAATTTTTAATTTTTATGCTAAAAATAGAGAAATAAAAAGTTTCTATTTTATTCAAGAAAAGTGCTCTCTGTCACCATCACTAATGTCCTAGTCTCCACATCCTTTCTTCCACAGCTTATGAACAACCATATAATACACGAGAGAAAGAGAGAATAATTGAGGGTAGTTACAGGAGCTGAGATATTTTTCCGCATTTTACTGTTCCTTTACTCGACTAGTCACCATCACCGACGTCCACCTCCGCGTCATTTCGTCCACCGATAATGGACAAAACATCTAGGTTTTCGTAAATGCATGAACTGACCAGATGCGCTCCCATGTCTGGCCTCTTTCCTTCTACTGTCGAGAAACATTACTTTCCCACTTCACCCTTCCCGTTGCAATGATTAATTAAGAAAAAGAGTTGCCACTTATTAAGCTAAAACCCAAATGAGCAAGCTTTCCCTTCACTTCAATTGATCCTTGTTGCGCGAGGATACGTGATGTCCCAGAGTTTAAGACATAGTGATCACTGATTTACCATTGCAAAGATTATACATCAAATAGTAGTTTTTGATAGTGTTCTCCTTAGTTACACATTGACTTGGGCTAGTCTAGATCCTTATATCTAATTAATATTAACCATTAGTTGGAAATAAGTTTTGACTTTTCATGTATTATGTTTTGCAGATTTGTTGACAGAAAGCCCCTCTAGGCATCTCTGTAAGTGAAAAAAGGAAGAAGCTCAGTTCACAAAATAAAATTGAAGTTGTTTAATTTTTATACCAAACATAATTATTAGATTAGAATGTGAAATAATTATCATAGAATCGTCATATGATAATATGGTAGGAATTTTGTTAATGTCACTTTGTTCTTGTTCTTTCAAAAATTTCTTATTGATATGAGTTTAACGTAATTTTCCTATTATCCTCAAACGTTCAACATCAATCGACAATTTTCTTTGCTTTTCTTCTATGAAAGGTAGAGCGGGTCTCACACCAATAATGCATAGCGGACTCGATAATACAAGCTTATGGGGCATCATGCAAGATGCCTTACATAGTGCATACAGTGTGGTATTTGTGTTTGCTGGAGGCATTCATTGAGTTGTCAAAATTTTTGTCATTTTCTCTTTCAATTTTCCTGACGGGCTATTTCATGTCCCACGCTTCAAAAGAATGTCTTGATGGATTCGATATGATCATATTATTGATCTTTTGAATATACTCAATGCACCGGGATGATCACACCTTTTGAGGATTCTCGGACAAATGCATCTTCTTCGATGAAGACCGACAAGAACTTGATGGTACAGCAATGGATCTCAAAGGGACGCGTGCTGGCATTGGCCCACAAAGAAGTAGTAGTTTGCAGACTCTGGGCATCATGAACGAGTCGATGAGGCAAGATGTGAAATAAAAGAAATTGTTTTCATTCATTGCATTTTCAAAAAAAATGATGATCGCTTGAACCAGTTTTGGAGCGGGATTTGATAATAAATAAGGGATTTAGGCATTGTAGTAATTGAATTTTTCGCCAAAATAGTCAATAGGTCTTTGAACTCTTTTTTTCCAACTACATACATATTATATATATTATATATTCTTTTAAATCCTTTTTTTCATAACATGCAAACAAAGTTGATAATGATGTGGACCATATACATGGGATGTAGATTCTCTAGTGTGAAATGTGCTCGCGTGGTATATCTACCGTGCCATTGGGACGATAGGAGAAAGGAGGAGCAAATGCTGAATAAAAATAAGGAAGGAGGATGAAGAATGGTTGTGCCGAGAAGAAGAAAGAGTGAAACAGAGCAAGACCGAAGGGAGACGAAGAAGGGAGGGCGGCATCAAAACACGACAACTTTAGACTGGAAAAAGTCGATAATGTCTAAGTGGCTGCCGGCCGCATGAGGCGTGGTTGGACCTAACATTCAAATTTTCATGATTCGTCTGCATATTTTGCTGACAAATATCTCGCTATAATCATTTAGCTTATCATTAATCTATTGGTTTATTTCCACATTATAGCCAAAATCTCATGTTTGATGCTCCGCTTTCGTCTATTTAGTGTTTTCAATAGGCATCTTGGAGGAGAGAGAGAGAGGACATCCCTCTATTTAATGTCTAGTCAAATTATTGCTTCTTTTGGGTCCCAACAACGCGCAAAGCTCTTTTCCAGAGAACTCTATCAGACAAAAGATTACATATAGATCCCACTTCTGCATCATGGGACTGGGGTAATAATGTATTGCTGCCTTCTTGGAACATGATGTCATAGAAACTGAAAGTATAGAATAACAAAACTGAATGTTACCATCCAATCATTCACCATGTAATGCTTATCGTTAATAGAGACTCATCGTTTTAAGTACTTCCCATTTATAAAAAATGTGATTTAATTAAATACTAGTTAAAAGATGGCGATGTCTGAAAAACATGACTTATAAAACTATAAGTGACTCCACTAAACTCTTGTGCTTACAGTTCAAACTCGATAAAGAATAAGGTAAATGTAATTTAGTCTTTATTTTTTTGAGAAGATGTGATGGATCTTAAGCTTTACCCTGCACCATTTGTTTGAATGCCTAAGAGTTGCAATCCGATTATTTCCCTTGATAGATCCCTCAAAGAATGCAAAAAGAATTGTCTACCCACATGCATATTTGAACAAGCAATGTATGAATGGGAAAGACCATAATATAAGCATAGAGAATGAGAAAAATTAGATGATATAGAAAAAATGAGCTATTTTGACTTAAACAATTGTAAAGATAAGAAAAATAGAAAAGATCCGATTGACCTTGACGAATGAGTGAAGGGTGTTCCTTACTCTAACAAGAATTGCCGACAGACACCCATTTTTTCCAACAATAGCCGACTTGGCTTATCATTAATCTATTGCTTCATTTCCACATTATAGTAAACATCCTTGCATGTTGTGTCGCTTATGCTAAACCATTTACGAATAATCAATGCTCAGTGTTTTCAGCTTTTTTATAAAGCAGCTTTATTAAAGGTGTACTGGAGAGGGAGATGGGACATCCCACTATTTAATGTTTATTCAAATTACTGCATCTTTAGTTACGGGATTCTAAGGATGGTGCATCGCCACTTTTTGGAAATAGAAATTTTATTAAGGATATCATGGAAAACGAAGTGTAGACTAGCATCTCTGAATGTTAAGGTGCTTTACCTTTTCTTGCCTTGTGTTCCCTAAGGAAGAAGTATTATCAATATAATCAACACTTTTGTTGTTTCACCTTTTTTAATAAAGCACCTTTATTAACGGTGGATTTGAGAGAGAGAGAGATGGGATCAAGATAATCAACGCTTTCGTCTTTGTAACTTTTTTCTAAAGCGTCTTTATTAAAGGTGGACTAGAGAGGAAGATAAGACATCCCGCTATCTAAAGTCCATTCAATTATTGCATCTTTAATCATGTGATTTCTTGTGATAGTGCGTGGCTGCTTTCTTAGAAATAATAAATTTAATAAGGACATCATGGAAAGCGAAAGTATAGATTAAGGTCTTTGAACATTTTTTTGGGGTCGGTAAGAAATCCAGATGTCAAGGCGCTTTGCCTTTGCCTTTTTTCTGCTTTTCTGCTTTGAGTTGCAAGAGGAGCAAGTACTATCAAATCAAAATCTTAATATTCACTTTTGTGCTTTTTTTGTATACCCCTACCTTTTGATTCACTGCTTTGCCGGTAATTGCCAAATAGAGACTTCGTTCATGTCATAAATTAGATATTGTTTGATATTTTTCTTCTAATGACATAATAAATTTAGAAACTTCTATCTTTATTCACTTTAAATTTCATAGTAACATAATTTCTAGATTAGTAATAAGGAGAAAACTCAATTAAATGTAAAAACCGCCGTGTAATATACGTATATTTAAATAGCAAATTTCAATAATGTGCTGCCTATTGACATATTAGATTTGGGCTAACTTAGACCTTTAAATCTCATTAATGTTGACCTAAGGAAGAAGTATTATCAAAATAATCAACACTTTTGTCGTTTTACCTTTTTTAATAAAGCATCTTTATTAAAGGTGGATTCGAGAGAGAGAGATGGGATCGAGATAATCAACACTTTCGTCTTTGTAACTTTTTTCTAAAGTGTCTTTATTAAATGTGGACTAGATAGGAAGATAAGACACCCCACTATCTAAAGTCCATTCAATTATTGCATCTTTAATCATGTGATTTCTTGTGATAGTGCATGGCTGCTTTCTTAGAAATAATAAATTCAATAAGGACATCATGGAAAGCGAAAGTATTGATTAAGGTCTCTGAACATTTTTTTGGGGTCGGTAAGAAATCCAGATGTCAAGGCGCTTTGCCTTTTCCTTTTTCTGCTTTTTTGCTTTGAGTTGCAAGAGGAGCAAGTACTATCAAATCAAAATCTTAATATTCACTTTTGTGCCTTTTTTGCATACCCCTACCTTTTGATTCACTGCTTTGCCGGTAATTGCCATATAGAGACTTCGTTCATGTCATAAATTAGATATTGTTTGATATTTTTCTTCTAATGACATAATAAATTTAGAAACTTCTATCTTTATTCACTTTAAATTTCATAGTAACATAATTTCTAGATTAGTAATAAGGAGAACACTCAATTAAATGTAAAAACCGTGTAATATACATATATTTAAATAGCAAATTTCAATAATGTGCTGCCTATTGACATATTAGATTTGGGCTAACTTAGACCTTTAAATCTCATTAATGTTGACCTTTAGTTGAAATTAAGTCTTGCATTTTCATGTATTATCTTTCAAATTTTCACACATTTGTTGACAAAAAGTGCTTCAAATCATCCCTTTAAATTATAAAAAAAAAACTCATTTCACAAGGAAAATTTGAAATTGTTCAATTTTTCTATCAACCATAATTGTAAGACTAGAATATCAAATTACTGGTAAATCTCTATATAGATAATGACAACTTATTTATGACTAATTTCTGACAAAAAAATGTTATGACTAAACAAAAAATTCCAACCTGAATAGTCTCATGTTCTTGATCTTTAAACGCATTCTTCCACATTTAGGGATTAGGGGTATTTTTAGATAGGACCACGGAATTTTGTGAATTGGATTGATACATGACCCGACTCAAAATTTTATGCAAGAATTTTAAGCCACAGAATGATGTGATCTTTCAATAAGACCTTAGCGTGCATGCGAAGCCTCGGCCCATTTTGGTTTTGAAGGATAGGTCGCAGAGCTTTCTTTGAAGCCCGGCCTCTCTCTCTCTTATACTATCATGGAATCATCTCATGCTCGGGCATGATTCCTTGCCACCTGGGACAACCTTAAGAAAAGTAAGAATCGAGGCATTCGTCGAAGAAGGGGACTCCATCGAATCCTGATTTTCTATCAATTGTTCGTAATACCTGGGGACGTTTTCTTTGGCAATTGTAAGAAGCCACAGTACAGCTTCGTGTCCAAGGGATACTCAAGAAAAATCCTCCAATTTGACGAAAATAAAAGGCAGAGATTCTGGTATATTGGGAAGGATCTAGGGGGAAAAACACGAGAAGATTAAGAACTTACGTTAAATCATTAATTCAAAGTCTAAGTAGTGTCCTTTGCATTCTTAATAGATTGAACACCTATCTTTAATAAATGAGTTCTTCGCGTGTAGAGACCACCAAGAATTCCTTCAAATCACAACCATCACTAAATAGAACCATAACGAGACAAAGCCTGATTTGTGATCGGGATTGGGCCTAGCCCGTGATGGAGTCGTGCCCGGTTCATTGCCGGCACGTGGCCTGGTTTGCAAGTGGGCTCCAACTTGATCAATGTCTAGAACTTTCTTTTCTCGCCATTCCTCTATACTAATTGTTGCAACACTTTTCTCTTCTCCATCTCTTGATTAAAATTTTTCACACCATTATGTAGCTAATCCATGTTGCTATGTTTTGATTAGAGGTGTCAAAATGGGTCATAAACCCATATTATGATTCACTTTTAGTTAAATGGGTCAAATGAAAGTTAAATATAGATCAAATATGGGTCAAGTGAAAATTAAAAATAGGTCAAGTGAAAGTTAAATATGGATCAAATATGAGTTGAGTGAGTTATTAGGTAGACCCATCATCTTTCTCCTTCCATCTCCCTCTTCTATGCATTCTCGACCTCTGTTGCTGATCCCGCCATTATGTCGTCGTCATCATCGCTGATCTCGAGCTTGCCGTTGTCGGCTGGAGCTCAGCTTGGATCTAGGCAAGCGAGTTGCGACAAAGCTTGGGCTGGCGAGCCCTAAGCTCGCTGGCCAGAGATTGGCCTAGATCCGGGATAGGTGAGCCATGAGGTCGCCGCCTTGGCCGAGCCGGATCCTGGGTAGGCAAGCCTTGATTTTTTTTAGAGGTATCGGCATTTTTTTTATTAATTATTAATTATTCAATTTACTTTATAAATTTGATGTGAAATTTTTATTTAAATAATTTATATGTGAAAAGTTTAAAGTTGACTAAATAAGTGAGAGTAGATTTTCTTAAATTAAGTTAAATATATGTGTTGGTAATATGGGTCGGGTATGAGTCATCAAATTTACATTGCATGAAAATGGATCAAAACAGGTTAAATGAGTCGATGTGAGTCGGATCATTTTTGACCCGACCCAAACCCAACTTGACCTACCCATTTGACACCCTTAGTTTTGATATACTAAAATCCCCTTTTGGGGAGTGAAATTGAATGATAGGGTGCCATAAATTTCAAACTACATGTCAATCTGGGCTAATTTCGTTTAATAAAACTCTGAAATCATGCCTATGTTTGATTGAATTCATGCATGTATTAAGTAGCCTTCTAAATGTTTCACAATTTAACTGCATTACATGCTTAGTTTAAATCAATGATTGCATTTTTGTACAATTGTATGTCATTTTAATATTTCTGAAGCACTCTCGCTCAATAATAATAGGCAAAAGGAGGAGTTCTCTTTATATTTGAAAACTATGAGGTGTGCATGACCAATTAAGTAATGCTCACAGATTTTCCGCCGCCCTTTCCATAGCAAAATCATGTCATTGTTTCGCATTTCTAGTTCTATAGTACAGGTTGAATCAACCAGAACCTAAATAAGAACTGAGTTGGAGAGATCCTTTCCACACCTTCTCAAGGAGCTTCTTCAATTAATTCTCTATTACAAATTTTTTTTAGTGATCTTTGATTTATTTCACAAATGTGAATCTAGAGAATCCAAACTACACTTTACACATTGATTAGGGGATTGGTGATATAGTCCATCTCATGATAGTCCAACAATTGACCCAAATTTATCTTTACCACATAGTCGAGATGCCTTGTCATCCAAAAATTGATATCAATATTTTTTTTTCAATTGCTGAGATTGTGCACATAACTTGGAGCAACCAGAGGGGTTACATGATGGATTTTCCGAATGATAGATTGACCAGCGACTACTTTGGTCGAATGTGTTGGCTCTCGCTCAGCAACAAACGCTGCAATGAAGCAAGATGTGCAAGTTGCTTCACAAGAGAACTTTAGGCGGGTTTTTATTAAGGTGTGTTTGATAACGATTCTATTCTCCAGAACAATTTCTTTTTAGAAATAATTCTTTTTTATTTCTATTCCTTGAAATAGTTTCTAAGTAAAAGAGCATGTTTGGGCGTGTATGATAACCATTTTATTTTGTTCAAGAACTATTTTTTTTGTTCTAGACTTATTTTTGGAATAGAAAATTATTTGCTAAAATAATTTTATTTTTCTATTTCTAGAACAAATTTTTAGTTCAGAAATAGATTTGGAATAAAAATGATAAGTAAAAATTTTATACTTATGTATTTATAAAATAAAATTAAAAAATAAAAACTGTTCTTCTTGCTTGTCCTCACCACTACCTAGCCACCTAGCTGCCAATCACCTCTACCGATCATCGCCTACTACTGTTTGCCATTGCTTGGGAGGAAGAAATTTTTGTGTCGTTATCAAATGAATTTCTATTCCAGGGAATAGAAATTTTGTATTGTTATCAAACATGTATTTTTGCTTGGAAACTCATTTAGGAAAAAAATTATTTTTGTTCTAGAAATCAATTCTTGGCTAGAATAGTTATTATTTGCGCCCTTGGTAACTACATAAAATTTTTATTCTCATAATAGAAAAAGAATATGAATGCATTTGGTAAGACCCATAAATTTTTTTGTGACATAAAATTTCTTTTAATTTTAAATAATTTTTTGGGATTTTTCTTTTTTCTTTTCTTTTTTCTTTTCTCTCTTCTTCTTCCGGTGGCAATCGGCAACCACCGGTGATGGACGGTGGCCATGATTGGTTAGAAGAGGAAGAAGAAGAAGAAAAGAAAAAAAAAAATAAAGAAAGAAAATAACTTATTCTAGAAATTGTTCCAGGGGAACGAGAGACAACTTTTTCTACTTCTTGTTTTTGTTTCAAATCTATTTTCGACTATTTTTCTATTTCGAGAAATAGAAAAACTAACCGACATTACCCAACAAATTTCTATTGTTTTTTTTTTATTTCGGGAGCGAGAAGAACATAAATTGTGAGAAATAGAAACGTTACCAAACATCACTAGTCTTGTATTCCATCTATTAATATTTCCATTTATTAGTTGAACTATAAAAATAAAGCAAAGAAAAATACTACCAGATATAGTTATATCACTGATGTAAAATTCATTAAAAAAAGTGTGCAATAAAGCAATGTGTAAATATTGACCAATTCAAACCTTCAAGTGGTACAACCAATTCCTAAATTTTTGTTAAAAAAATTTATCAATTACTTCCCATTATCTCCTCCATTTTCAGTGAACAAAATATAACGCGGCAATTCCAATTTTTTTTTTTATGTCAGTTAAGATTTATAAGGCACCAAGTAAATGCTAATGTGTTGCCCAAAATTGCTAAAAAAAAATAAAATGAAAATCTGGTGGTGCCATCCCAAAATAGGTCTCACCTTCATGTGCCAGTGGCGCACCAATAAACACAAGGACCTAGGACCAGCCAACCTTTATGTGTCTGACTCTCGTTACTAGTGCGCTACGACTGCATGAGGGCGAGCGACAGCTGTCGTCGACCCTTGCTATCGCTTTGATTGAGGCAAGGGTTTGCCTATGTGCGCTTTGAGAATGTGATGTTGAGGAATGATCAATGAAGTAGGATAATAATAAGAATCGATGTTTCATTAGCAAAAGCATTAAAATTCCATTATGAAAAGCTAACACCAAGATAAGTTAGAATCTCATTCTTTTTAACTACAAAGAAATTCCGAAGATGTTAAGCTTTGAAAGCAGCAAATGGAGGATGGAAGAAACTATTAGCTTTGCTCCCAAGAAGATTATGCATAAATAACTTGTTCGCCTTTTTCACGTCTAGATGGCACAAATTTGAATATTCCAACGAATGTGAAAAGCTATCAAGAGAAAGGAATTTTAATGCTTTTGCTAATGAAACATCGATTCTTATTATTGTCCTGTTTCATTGATCATCCCTCAACAACACATTCTCAAGAAGATTATGCATAAATAACTTCTCCACCTTTTTCACGTCCAGATGGCACAAATTTGAATATTCCAACGAATGTGGAAAAGCTATCAAGAGAAAGGAATTTTAATGCTTTTGCTAATGAAACATCGATTCTTATTGTTGTCCTGTTTCATTGATCATCCCTCAACATCACATTCTCAAGAAGATTATGCATAAATAACTTCTCCGCCTTTTTCACGTCCAGATGGCACAAATTTGAATATTCCAACGAATGTGGAAAAGCTATCAAGAGAAAGGAATTGACATTTTTGGTGCTTTCATGTTTCTTCATGATTCATAGCGTGTATTTATATTATAATTCAATAAGTATCACAATTTTATATCTTGCTACTTCATTAAAAGTTGCACAATGAAGATTGCAACCAAATTGTGATAATAAGATTTCTCAACGAGAACCTTGCACTCAAGTTCTACTCGTGAGAATCCTCAATTACTTTGAAGAACACGTCGGCTCCAGTTACACAAATCTAGCATGAAACAAGGCTGGGCTTTAGGTGTCTACACAAGTAGCCCCAGTTGAGATCGACTAAAACTCCCACACCAGTGTTTGCAACTCGATTTGAGCTCAGTCAAGTATTATTTTCCTGCCGGAGCTTGACTCAAATAAAAAGTCGAGGTACTGTTGTATTTTATGTATATATCTGTGAGTGTGGTTATGGATGTCTATGTCTAATTTTATAACAACTAAATTTTTTGAATTAGGCTCACAAGCTTGTTGAGGTGAGTATTAGCGATTTTGAGTTCAATTTGACAACATACTCGAGTAGTTAGTGCTAGAGCTCGATTAGAAATCAGTCAAGCCCTCGTCAGACAATCATCAACCCATGGTCGGACAACTCGTGAGAGCTTGGCTTAGTTTCACTGCGAGTAGGTCTCCACATATGCTCATTGTGAGAGGAGCAGGATAGATACTAGGTGTAGGAAATAATTTTCCCAACATGACTGGCATGACAACGAAACATATCTTGCCAGCACAAGTTGGCTATTATTCATGAATTCTCATTTTAATATGCAAGGATATGAGGGAGTATGATTTGCAATGACGTCAATGAACTTGTATTATATAACGTATATGTCAAATTCACTGGTTAGAAAGGTGAGCGAAAGCCTTCTGATCCCACGAAGATTCCACCAAGATCCTAAGAGAAACACTCGACCTAATCAATCAATGACTGAGAACCCAATGAAAAATGAGCCCTTTCTATGCCCAACCCAATTCCTGGGTTTCTGTATTCTAAACAAAAGAGAATTAGAGGGAAAGACAGCAACACCATCGTCATGTCCCCAACACCGACAATCGCAGTCCTTCTCATAATACTTTCACGTTGTCTTTGCATCATTAGAATTGACCCGGACATGACATCTGTGAACAAGGTTGGAATGGAGAGCAATACTACGAATGGGGCGATCATTCCTTGGCATGAGACAGCGTCCCGGTCGATCTGAGGTTCGCCACCATAGAAGGGGTTTGAATGCTACACCCATGCTTGTTTCCGCCAAGCCGCGTGCTTAGGCCGTGGTGCGTGTGCTGACACACGCGGACTGTATTAGTTGCATGGATTTCGCACACAAGGAAATCAAGAGTGTGTGCCCGTATAATATTGGCGCACAGGTTCGGCTTTGCGATCGTTGACTTAGGTACAAGCAATATAGGCTCAGGGAATAACCTAAACTTGTATTGGAAAATGTCCAATATCATAATGGTGGCACATGTATGAAAATCTATAAGTCAAAAAGGTTTCACCACAAAGTGATATAAATGTGGAATATGAGTGCTTTTTTGGCGCCATTGATCTTCGTATATGTTTGAATTGATTAATTGTCTACCATTAAGGATCAATTTGATCTGAAATGTTTGAACTTGACCCCACTCAAATTAGCAGTGTTAGATCTAGACTAGTACAAAATTATCTCAATTAAATAGAAAACAATCAAAACTCAAAGTGGATAGATATCAATCTCAGATTTCTTTAAGAAATTTTGAGAAATGCTAATGTCTATTGTTAAAATGTACAATAGGAATATATTATAAAGACATGGACGAATTAGTCGAGATTAGGCTAACAAGCTTATTAAGCAAAGTATTGGTGAGTTTGAATTTCAATTTGACAAGATATTTGAGTAGCTTGAACTGGAGCTTGACTTGAAATCAATCAAATTGTTAAGACTTGCATGAATCTTGATTAGTCTCACCTCATTTAGGATTTATTTATTAAAGTTAGATTAGACCATGTTACCACTTTTCTTAAAAAGATGATCTCCCTCCTTTCTAACACCAACTTAAGTTCTGTTCAGTAATTGAGGGGTAATTCGGTCTTTAAAGTTATCTAATATGCAAATTGAGAATTTTAAACTTAATCTAATGTGTGAGCTTAGCATAGGTCTTCTCTCCTATAATTCGAATACCCTTCTATATCAATATGTCTCAAACTTAAATCTTCGACACTTGCCCTCATCCTTGTTGTTGTTCTCGACTAAATTACAAAGGCTATCATCATGATCACATTGTTACAATAGAACGTCTACCTTCACCCCAAATCTCTTCCACTAGAGTAAACCATCAAGGTTGCTTGAAAGCCGCATTGGTCATGAAATTCATTTCTTGAGATATTCACCAAATATAGATAAACACTAGAAGTGGGCCACCAATTAACCATCGATGAAGAAGGAGAAATGAACTTATTCAACTATCTATATCTGATTTCTCATATAGATCCACCTCTTGGCAACTCCTCCAAAGATGTCGAACTATTGACTCCATAAGTTGAGGTATTGCTAGATTCCGAATTCAGGAAATCAATCAAGCAGGAGGCTACCTAGGGTAGACCCCAATTGAAAGGTGCTAGATTGGCTAAGATGGAATTGTTTGAGCCGATGTTCCTTTTCGAAGGGCGGAATCGAAGTATGGTGTTGAACAAGTGGGTGTAATTGTTGAGTTCTATGGTGGGGAACTCATGAGATAGAGAAAGCAGTTGGCCCTATCGGTAAAACCTTATGCAGTCAACTCATTTGCATAACACGAGCAATCAACAAATTAGGAAATGCCTGTATATGATACTATTTGTTGAAAGTGAGTAGTAGAAGTCAATTTTTTCTCCTAGAGAGATTGTTAAGGATGATCCTATCATTATATTTAGTTGGATCCATTTTCACTTAAAAATTTAAGCTTATGTCTTATGGGTGAATGATGATTTCTTAACTACTCCATGCATTTTCTAGCACAGCCTATAGATGCATCTTGATAATGCTTAATCTCTTATCGAATATGTCATGGTTATGTGCAAACACTTATGTTATCTATCTTCTTTCTCATCATGTCACATCGATCCATGCAGTAACTCCTTCACTTTGCAAGTGTTAAACTATATCTCAAAATTTAAACTCGTAATTGAACCTGGTCTGATTGGAGGATGTAGACTCCGTGTATTGTAGCGATAATTAGGCGTTGAAGGCAAATGCGAGTTAATTCAAGTTGACGGGGAGAAGTGGTCTTGAAATAAGCCAGTTGCAGATTTTGTTTTATCCCTTGGGCACAAAGGATTGTCTTTTTTTGCCCCCTGTTGGAGAAGATAAACATTCACTCCTTCACTAGTTTGACCGATCAAGATGTGGTTTGTTTAGATGTTGTACAGTGGACGTCTTCAACAAAAAAGAAAAAGAAAAAGAAAAAGAAAAAGATATTGGTCATTACAGGACAAAAGAAAGAACTCACTTCGGCCTCACTATGTTAATGACATAATTAGTCCTTAAACTTTGATCTAATGTGTAAAATCATTTTTGAACTTTTAATTTGTTTAATGTGGTTCTTGACCTTTTACCCTAATGTGCAATGTGGTCTCCATACTTTCAATTTATTCAATGTGGTCATTGAACCTTTAGTATATGTTCAATATAGTTCTTGAATTATATTAAAATGTTCAATGTAATCCCTTCATTAATTCAAATTTCGAGACAATATTGAACATTTTTCATAAAGTATGGAAATTGTTATGACATAAGAATGCATTACACAACAATCCACAATTCCTTATTTATTTATTTTCTCCTTTTCCTATTCCTAAACTAATTTTCATATTCCTATACAAATAAAATTGAAAAGAAAATTGGATTGATTAATTTTATTTGATAAAATTATGAGTTCATAAAGAAATTAAGATTATTGTAAAGATTTCTTTTTCGATTCATCCCTAGAGTTGGATACCTCATTCCAGAATTGTTTTTGATCCAATATGTAATAATCCATAAAAAAAGGCAAATCTCTCATGATACACCAGATCTGGCTTGCTTATTGATAGAGTGAATAGATCTGCCATTTAGTAGCAGGTTATCAAACCGAATATTCAGGTATCAAATTTGGGTTTTTTAACGGAATGGTTTGTGGATTCCGAACAGCTATATTGGTGAAGCCTAATAAGATAGCAATTACAACCCAAGAAGTAATAAGGACTTGGCTATGGACTTGAAAACCTCTTATACCAAAGGTTTAGAAGACCTCTGTCCTATCCATTAGACAATGGACGCTTTTTCTTTTTATTCTGATTTTTTTCGCATTTTTTACTTTCATATCCCATAGTGTGATGGTGCGTATAAGGCCCGGGAATGAATTCATTGCCATAGGATTGACTGCTGATTATTAGGGATTTTGGCTTCATGTAGGCGAGTTGCAGCCTGCTCCACTTGGCTTGGGGGGATATAACTAAGTTGGTAGAGCTCTACTCTTGCAATTGGGTCATTGCAATTATGGGTTGGATGTTGAAAAATAGATTCAATACTATTAAAAAAATAAGAACAAAAAAAAAAGATGGCTCAGGGCCCCTTGGAAGAAGGCCTTCTTTGCCTTCCACCTCAACTACGCAGGAAAGGCCTAAAGCCAATCTCATGGAACAATAAAACTTCATAGGGTCTTTCTATCTAGGTAGACAAATTGGTGTATTACCAAATCATGCACCTATTGCCACAGTTGTAGATATAGGTATTTTGAGAATACACTTTAATGACCAATGGTTAACAATGGCTTTGATGAGTGGTTTTGCTAGAATAGGCAATAATGAGATCATTATTTTAGTAAATGATGCAGAAAAGGGTAGTGATATTGATCTACAAGAAGGTTAGGAAACTCTTGAACTAGTAGAAGCTAAAGGTAAGAGACAAACAATTGAGGCAAATCTAGCTCTTAGATGAGCTAGGACATGAGTTGAGGCTATCAATGCACTTTCATAATTAGTTGGTCATATGTATAGAACTAACTTTGGGATTGGACATAGTATAAAAGATCTTTTAGAAGCTCATGTTCCTGGGGGGGGAGGTGAGTATTGTCCAATAAATTATTTATCAATGACCAAAGAATATGAGCTTTCTACTTATGATCGTCATGAGTTGATGGTTCTAGAACCGCTAAGCCTACGTTACACGCAATAGTACCTAAAATTACTACTGGAAAAATATATAAAAGATCGTTGGGCCATCTCCCCTTGGTTTCACCCAAGCTTAATCTTGGTCATGAATAGATCATCCAGGTTCAGGTTCATAAGCAGTGATAATTGCCCTATTGATAATACCATTCACTATTTCTTGAAGCTTGATCTCTACCCTGAATGAACCATATAGCCTAGAGAAATCATGAACCGGAAAAATATGTGGCCATGAGATAGGGATTAATAGTGACCTACCAAATTTTATTGTAGAAATTTTTGGGATCAATGATTGGACTATGCAAACGTATTCTATTTTTCTTTGACAAATAAGATGGTAGTCGTTGGCATTTTCTTAGGATTGGTGAGAATCCCATGCCGTGAAAACCTAAGGGTTCCTCCGCACGGTTTGTCCACGGAAGGTGAGTCGGGACCTAAATTAAACATATACCAAGAGTTCATAAACCACATTAAACAAATTAATAATTTAGGTATTACATTGCACATTGGGATAACGTTCAAGGACTACATTGAAAAAATTGAACATTCAAGAACCATATTATACACCGGAACAAAGTTCAAGGATTATTTGCGTCATTTTTTTAAAAGGAAAGAGAATAGTGCAGGGGTTTGTCCCGATTCTTTCAAGCTGCGAGCAAAGAAGAATAAAATCGCACAATGAAGCTCTTTCTTTTGGCTGCAAAACATCGAGAGATATGTGCTATGAGCTGTACATCCGATTAAATTATTTATTTGTAAATAATGTGAGTTTGGACTTAATTTAAGTGTGGGGAACATTCAAGGGTATGAGATATTGTAAAATTTAATTTTCTGATTATTAGTAAATTATCTGCTGTCATCTCTTCCTATAGAATAGGTATTGACATTTGAATTGAACTATGTAAATTTCTTACGCCATTGATTGTTCCTCATTTATTTCTCTAGCAATTTTCGTATTGATTTAATTTGAAGATCCTGTCAATTTCAGCGTCAATTTATCAACAATAAAAGCTGGACAGATTCTGAAGACAATTGATATTATAGGGTGGAGCATATTATTCTTGATTATAAAGAGCATCTAAATCTATTTCATGCCTATCGAGCCCCATACTACAAAAGCATAGACAGGGCCGAGTGAATCGAGGAAGTTGTGAATCTGCTGGCTAGGAATATTCAAGAGAGAAGACGATGGAATAATCGAGGACGCTGTCAACTATTTCATCGACATTTGCACTGACGTAATGACATAAGAGTAGCGGCCCGACCTATGTAACCGACCCGCTTATATATAGCCGAAACTGGCTGACCCTAAACTTCAGAGAAATATTTACTAAAGACATAGACAGATCACGTATATAAACATCATGTCGACGTTTCAAGGAATCGTAGGCATCATTATGGGGCTCCTTGCTCTGCGCACCACGGTGAGGGGTACCCCAGACACGACCGAGCTGAAAAAATCTGCAATGGACAACAGTATTACCCTTATGGTCCGTATGGAAATACGGTGAACGCGGTCCTAGATGACTTGAGTGCTAACACGGCAACTCATGGGTACAACTGTTATAGCTCGTCTCTCGATTCCAACTTTCAGTGCTGGGGGCATGGAGCAGGTAACGGCGTGCTTGGACAGCCAGACTGTACCGTGTGCATCAATTCCGCGAGAAAGCAGCTCTTTCAGGAGTGCAGCTACGCCATTGGTGCTCAAATTCAACTCCAGGATTGCAGAGTTAGGTATGAGATGCATTCTTTTACTGAATGACGCTCAGCGTGAGAGTTCTTCATTCTCTAAATGATGGAATGTTGCTTCCATGTAAGAGACCGGGTCTAATATAAAATAAGATCAAAAATATATATGATGACAATATTGTTCTTCTCAATGAATCGAGACTATTATATATGCATACTATTTGAATCAGTGATGTTGATGAGGAATCAAAATGTTAGAAGCATAAACTCCTGAACATCAATTATGTATCCTATGTCAATATAAGATATTTGATGATGACTCCTGTACTTAATTTCCCCTGTAAGATTTGTAGATAACTATGAGGATTTTTAAATGGTAGAACGATTCCTAATTGATGCCGCAATCACATTGGATGTCACGAAGCAAGAGTGAGATCTTAGATGCAGTTATCTGTTGGATATGACTCCACAGAGAAAGCGAATGGCGTCTTCACGAAGAGCACAGGAACTTGCCAATGCTATTACAGCTAGATTGCTAGTTGGAGAATTCACATACATTGGGAATACTACTATAACAAAAGTTAAGCCTCTTTTACTCCTCTCCTTTAATTAGTTTAAATTGTGGCTCTTCTCTTAGAGTTTTGGCTATTAAAATCCAATGTCAGTAATTATGTTGATGAGAGTTTATGAGACTTTACACAGAGGAGAGTGAGGTTGAAGTCAGGGAAGATGAACAGTACATGAAGTGAAGGAACAGGAAGATAAATAGAACCCAATGGAAAAAAAGAAGAAGAAGAAAAGAGAAAAGAGAGAAGAAATCATAAGAATAAGAATAATAAGTAGAATGGTGTCATTTTGCATAAATTTGTCCATGTCAAATATTGGCTGTGCCATGTAGGATGGCCGATAATGACGAGACGTCCATGTCAACATTTTCATATCAAAATTGGTCAAAATGACTACAGAGGAATTCCTATTTAGATTTAGGGCTACATTATCACATTTGAAAATTTTAGAATTGAATTGATAGTAGTACATTAGGTTTAAGACTGTTTAATTAATATTCCCTATGAAGAGAGACTAGTAAATTGAGGAGAGAATATAAACTATTAATTTTGCTCTCAAGAAGATTCTCATAAATAGCTTGTGCACATTTTCTTTATCAAGACGAAAATCTAGAGAATTTGACAAATGAAGGAAACCTATCAAGAGAGAGGAATTTACATTCTTTGTGCTCTTGGTTTTCTTATTGATTCACAAGGTGCAATTATATTATGTTTGATATATATTGCAATTTCATATATGGAAACTACATGATGCGATTCGAGTCCACTTTATTCAATAAAACTGTACATAAACTCTAGCGAAAATTTGATTGATGTGAATATATATTTTGTCATAATTTTCAGTATATCATTCTCTCTCAACACCAGTATTTAGAGAAATATAACGAATTTAATCTTTAACCCGTGTATCTTGCTAGTTGCTTAATATTGGGGATAAAAAGATACTTGCATGATGAAAATCTCAACCAAATCGTGAGTAGTGATACTTTTAAGAACCTTGAACTTGAGTTTTCCATTTGAGAATCCTCAATTGTTTCAATGGAGACTTTGGCTCCAATTTACCAAATTTAGTATTAATATGGCCAGGCCATAGTCATCTAAACGAGTCGCAATAGTGTCCAAGTCGAGATCTACTCAATCCCCATACTCAATGTCTTGCGCTTGATCACATATTAATTTCATATATATATATATATATATATATATATATATATATATATATATATATATATCTGCCCGTGCGCGCACTTGAATGGCTGGGGATGTCTATGCCTGATTTTGTAACACTAAAATTTTTGAAACTGGGTTCCAAAGTTTGTTGAGCTGAGTATTGGTGAGATTGAGGTTTAATTTGAAATGATACTCGAGTACTTCGAACTAGAGCTTGACTAGAAACCCGTCGTGCCGTTATCAAACGATCATCAACCCAAGCTCGAACAACTCATGAGATCTTGACTTGGTATCACTCCTTGTCGGTCTCCTTATATGCTCGTTGTGAGAGGAAGAGGGTATATATTGGGTGTAGGAAAAAGGAATTTCCCAGTTCGACTGGCACGACAAGGGATCATATCTTGTGCAAGCACAAGCACAAGCACAAGCTGGCTATTATACATAAATTCCCACTTTATAATAAAAAGAATACGAGAGAGTATGGTTTGGCAGGATATATGACAAATTAACCGGAGTTAACCGGTTAGATAGAGGAGCAAAACCCTTCTGATCCGATGGAGATTCCACCAAGATTCCTGAAAAATTTGGCATAGGTTGTCGCCCACCCAGATCATGTCTAATATTGATCGTAACGACTAAGAAAGACTCTTAAAACCTAATGAACCAATGACTGAGGACCCTATGAGAAGTGAGCCTTTTATACCCAACTCAGTTTGTGTGTTTTCTCCACATTAAACGCAAAGAGAACCATTCAAGTTGGCATATAAATGCACATTCAAGTTGGCACGGGGCAGAAGTGAATTGAGGAAGATTTTTGAAGGGATTCACCTAATGGATGGTGTTCAAAAATCTCGAAAAAAAATGTCATGACCGATATCTATATAAACAAATGTCTAGAAGGAATCATCTTGAGAGATCGAGAAAAATTGCCATAAAATCAACAATGTGATGGCTTTGATTCGGGAATGCACTAACTAGCAAAAATATGGGATGATTTTTAGAGGATTTGGCCTAGATATACTCATTGAAAAATTCTGAGAAAAAAACATATCATGACGACAGCAATATGTGCAACTTCTATGAAGAACTCAAAGTCAGATTCTCAATTGAAAATTCAGCAAAAATTCGAGAAACCATAACAGATATTCTAAACATGCAAAAACTAGCACTTAGTACGGCAATGTCAAGGCAGTTTGTCTTAACTTAGTGATTTCAAAGATTTTTGAGAAAAATATATATTCTAGATGGACATGCCATGAATGATTCTCGTGAAGGAAGCAACTCAAAAATTAAATCACAAAAATCAGCAAAAAATCATGAAACCTTAAGGTCGAGCTGATTGCAGAACACCTGAAATCAGAGAACAATCACAGAACGTGTACACAAGTTTGACAGGGGTTTTCAGGTATCAATCGGAGTTTGATCAGGACATTTATAGCTCATCGGAAAGATCATCGAGTCTATTTAAAAATTCATGAAGACCTTGAACACAATCGAGCACGTTTTCAAGCTCAAACAAAGACATTTCACAGATTAGTCTCAAACAAAGACATTTCACTGATTAGTCATTCTGTCATTTGAATATTACAGATTAAGCTCAAACACCAAGTCAAGCCAACTCAAGCCATATTCATTCAAGCAAATACATTGTAATCTCAAATCCTAGCCGTCGGATTAAGGATTAATCTCATTAGTCTAACAAACTTCTTAACCTTTAAATTTCTTTTAACATATGCTCATTCTAATAACTGTGATTTCATAAGATCAACGGTCCAAATAATTTTTGCAATTAAGGACCAAAATATGGGTAATTTTGTAATTTCATGAAAACTCAGGGGTATTTTTGCAAATTCTGAAAAACATGAGGGTATGA
Source organism: Corymbia maculata (assembly GCA_014182735.1). Lineage (NCBI taxonomy): Eukaryota > Viridiplantae > Streptophyta > Magnoliopsida > Myrtales > Myrtaceae > Corymbia > Corymbia maculata. The sequence continues at coordinate 11,768,407 of CM024688.1, read as the reverse complement.
GGTGTTTTGGTCTTGAGATGGGTCACCACACAATGATGGTTACTCGCCAAGAACCAGCCGGTAGAGGGCCGAATTGGCCTCCTCCACCGTCGATCGATCTAAGCGGTCAGATCGGTCTTGCATCAATTTGACTAGTTCGACCAGTTCTTGGCCGATTTGGTCCTATTCCCTTTTGGTTTATGCAATTTAGTCTCACTAAATTGAAAATAAAATTTGCCTAATTGGAAAGGAAACAGTCCAATTTTGAAGAGAAATTGTCCAATTTCAAACAAATTAAGCTAATTCAATCACAAAAATTCAATTTCATGATTTTTTGTTAACCTTATTGTCTAATTGCCATGCAAATTATTAGAACTAGATTGTGGTACACTAAATTGGACTTTCCCTAAGCTAAATTGGGCAATTCTTTCTAATTGTTAGTCATAATTCGCAAACTAATGAAAATTGAATTCAATTTAAATTGCGAGATGCCTATTATACTAATTGTCCATGCCTAGGGGTACATATTACATTCAAATTGATTTTTAATTGATGACATGACATTTTTGCCAAAATAAAATTAAGGGCCAATGTTGAAATTAAACCTCAATTCATCAAATTAAACCACAGTCATTGATGGGTCAACTCCAATTTCTTAAATCGAAGTTCAATAGCCCTATTTCCTCAAGGCCAAATAAGCTAGATCTCCCAAATTGATGAGTTGACAAGTGAATTTGTTAAAGTTGACCTTGAATGTGGATTTAACTCACGAAATTGAGTAGAATGACAAGGTTCATTCACAAATCATGTAAAATGGGTTTGGACTCCTAATTAGGGGCAAAAATGTCAATTCACATTTCGCTTTGCCTGATCTCAAAATTGATTAAACGAGCGAATGTGTAATTGTCTCTAGATTAAATATTGTAAAAGGAACTAAGCCTAATTATGACTAGAATAAAAATAATTTTACATTTGGTCGATTTTGAACTTAAAATTGAAAATTTTGGAAAATAAAGTTCTTAATCAATTTTTGTAAAATTCTTTATGCTTAAGTCAAATTGAAGTTAAAATGAAGTGATTTTTGTATTTTTCAATTTTTTTGGTTAAAAGTTTGATCAAAAGTCAAACCCTAGTTGACTTTTTACTAGGAGTTCAATTTAATGGTCAAATCTTTGAATTTTTCCAAAATTTCAACTTCTAAAGTGAAATTAGATTTGAAAGGAACATTTTTGTGTAAAAAGTCAAAATTTGATTCAGGATTGACTTTTGGTCGAAAGGTTGTTTGACTTTTTGGTTGTTTATGTGAAATGAATATGAAATTGCTTTATAAAACTAGACCCACAAACATAATTGAAAAACAACACTTTTTGTTAGAAAAATGGGCTCTGTTGTGATCGAAGACTCCTAGTTCAATTTTTCTACTTTTATCAACGTGTCAACTAAATATTAGATGTCAATAGAACAGAGATGAAGCAAAAAGAAAAGGGAAGAAAATAAAAATAAAAGAAAAGAAAATGAAAGAAAAATAAAATTCAAATTCAATTTTTTTTTTTTAAAAATAAAAAAATTAAAATTCGAATCTCTTAAATACATATTTTTATAAGAACAATTATTTCATTAACCAAGCATTGGAATCTAAGCTTCGATAGATTTGGAGAAGTTTTCCAATTCTTTTAATAAGGAAATCATTTTCTTGAATTTAAATTTTGGTATAAAAATATTTTTGATTGACCTATTTTCCTAAACAAACTAAAAGCTAGAAAATGAGGAAAATATTTTCCGCGAAACAAACGCATCCTTAGATGCATGTTGGGTATTTCAAGTTCTAAGCATGCAAAATTGTATTTACAATTTTATACATGGGGTTGAGTAACCTTTCATACCGTCGATCTATTGGAGCATACTCATGGTGGGGGAGATCAGCGTGTGCCCTGTGGAGGTCGCCATGGCCACAGAACCGATCGATCGATAAAGGGAAGGATCGACAGCGACCTGCCTCGAGCCACATCACCCCAGCAAGTTAGGAAGTCGGTGAGGGCTTTACCATCAACGAGGACATGGTTCGTCACGATGCCAACAGTGATCCCTCCGCACTTGAACGTCGTCACCTGGATTATACATTCACTATAAGCGGGTGTTTACGTGAGAAAACGAATCTCTGGAAACATTACCTGCACGGTCAGCAAAGGTTCTTCCAATATGGTTTGGGCTTCGTCGCTACGCTTCACAAGTTTTCGCAGCGTCCCAAGATTGATGATGCTAATATCGCCTAGCATCCCAATGTCCTTGTCCGACGTTGCTTCAACGAACAAGACATCTTCCCTGGTGCATCTCACTGCCATCTTCCCGTCACTGCCCATGACAAGTCTTCCTGTAAATGGATAGAACTTGACCAATACCTCAACCAGTGACTCTCTTATCGTCTCGATCGCCATGGAACAGCTTCCCCTCCCTTCGCCTTTGAAGGCTAACACAAACTCGACCATGTGAGGGTAGGTCTGGTCGAGGTTAGAGAGAACGTAGAGCCCGCCAGACGTTTCCCTCGCCGGAGAAACCATAACTGCATTCGTGATATTCACGACGACTTCCGGTGCAGCTCCACCATCTGTTGGCTTCTGATTTCCTGCTTCTGTGCGAGAAATTTTTTTTTGCCAAAATTACTTTCACCGTTGTTTTGGATGCCTATCGAAAATAAATAATTAGAAAGATATTTTCTGAAAAAATAATTATTTGCATCGCTTTGAAAAAGAAGTCAATAAATATGTTTTCATGATAAACAACCTATGTCTAAATAATTTCATTATTGGTGAAGGATAATTTTAATTTATTCATTTTTGTAAACTATGTAACCTATATTTTTTAGGAAACTTTTTAATTATGAATTTTCACAAAATAAATGCTGAAGCTTGATTTTCATCGCCGGCAAAAAGCTTTCATTTCTTCATAAATTATGGCACCTTGATTGGGATATAACCGACTTTCTCGTCAAATGCTAACTTGATACAAACGCGGCCAATTTTCTGATCATTGTCCTTACCTTTTTCACTGATCTTTCCATTGCCTCGAACAATTGGATGGAATTAAGCACGGTAAGGATGTAATTAAGCACAGTAACGATGTGTTGCACGAAAAATAAATTATTTAAAAAATACCTTCAAAAAAATAATTGTTTATATCATTGATAAAAAATTATGAACTAAATATATATTCATCGTCTATGAAAATATATAGAGATAAATCATCATCGATAATAAAAATATTTTTTACTGACTAATTCTATCAAGCAATAAAATGATTATTTTTAGAATTTGTTTCAAAATTAATAATTTTTATGAAGCAGATGAAGTCTCAGAAGCCATTGTAATTAGTATCAGGACATTTGATTACCCGAGTGGTCGGGGCTGTCCGGGTATTCACTCGGCCGACGTGGAGAAGCGCAACGGGGCGTTTGCGGCAGCACTTGGGAGGAGGATGTCAGCAGCGATTTTTGACTTGAAAGAGGAGAGGATGGATGGGAAGGAGGTGGTGAGACGCGGCAGCTCACCAAGGCGTGAGTTGTCATTGTCAGAGAAATGGAGATGATTGGGAATCCAGAAGTTTTCTGAGAATGTTCCGAGAGGGAGGGAGGGAATGACTGGAATGGAAGTGAGAAGTTGATACTAGTTATAGGAGAGAGCATGCCAAACTGGTGGAAGCGTGATGTTTTGACCCAATCGTAGCAAGAGCATGTGAAACAAGTGGAAGTGAGAAGTTTGTACAACTTGGCAAACCTGAATTTAGGTTGTATTGTCGCATTACCTATGAAGATGCACTGGTATCATGCCACATGTCTTTGGTTGATGCACTTTGGTGAAGAAAATGACATCATCACAAATTTTTAATCCATCGTTTGAGTATAATAATTTTATAACTATATTCACTTCACAGCCTTAATTTTTCATTAGATTACCTGAGTGCTAGAAAATTTGACTTGACATTAAAATTAATGGCACTTCTAGTGAACGGTTTTCAAAAGTTATTGCACTCAAATGATCATTTGAAAATTATGGCGACAGAATGAACAACTTTTCAAAAGTTATGGCACAAAGCAATAAATTAAAAAGATTGCACTTATGTCGTCTTTTCCCACTTTGATTTTTACATTTTTTTTTTTTTGGATATATGTATGGCTTTTCTATGGTGAAGATTTAAGCAGGATTATATAAAAAAAGCCACACAAAACATAATATCAGAGTATAAGGTTTTGAATCAAATCTTTCCAAGACCCTTCTTTGTATGCCTTATTATATCTTTTCATACCTAGTCTTAGGCCAAAGTGCAACCTACACTCTAGAGGGAGTGTTAGAATAGTTATGCATTAAATAACATATTCATCATATGATTTAAGCTTTTATAACTGTTAATGATACCACATCTTCAATTACTTATAAGGATTAATAAATTATGATGTGCATAGATTTAAATAAAAAAAAGTCTTATAACTGCATTCGTGAGTTCAAATCATCACATGTCACAAAAGTATACATTAGAAGCTAGCTAGTATACTTAAGCGTGCTTCCAATGAGTTTTTTTTCAAAATTATTTATAAAATCATATTTGTTTAAATTGTTTCTCTAGTTTTGTATGTTCAACTTATTAAAATAGGGAAAATAGCACTAGAAGTGTCATAATTTTCATACGATACTTACTTTGATACCAAATTTAAGCACCACTTTTGTAAAAGCCAATCACTCAAGTATCATCGCTATTTTGGGATGCTAGGAAATTCAATCTAGTAATATGTTATCAACATTTCCAACGAATGTGGTTCATCGGAACTCCGAGTCAACAATAATAGCCCTAAATGACATCACTCAACATTTTGTACGCAAATAAAAAACTAATTCAGACAATTCAAGCCATTTTCCCAAATTCTTCAAACCCTAATTCAAAGGTTGGTCCAAATGCAGATTACACTAGATTTTCTGCACATTCCCGCGCTTCGAACTCGAAAAACCACGAATGGGACCTATCCAGTTCTTCAACTTATAACTGTCTACTCTTCTTTATCGAAATGCGATCGGAATTCTCACAATTTCCTCTGACGAACAGGATAATAAGCGATCCAGACGAAATACTTGAACACATTGAGTTGAACTTAACAAGAAGAGTCCTCAACCGAGTCCTCCTTGACTCTACCTATAAGCAGAGGAGACAAATCAGCCAGCATGAAGCCGTCCTTGGCATTGGCGAGCTCGAAACTGGCCCACTGCAGCAGTTGCTCGTTCATGAACATGCACTTCACGAGGCTGAGCCAATTGACAGCCAAAATCGAGCTCATGTATGAAAGATATGGCGCTTGTAGTGTCATTTTCCATACTTAAATAATTTTAGAAATTTTAAACAGTGACAATAATCATGATATTTAACAAGTGGAAGGAAATTCACTTGAAAGCAATACATATCATGTGGTTGGCAATTAAAATTTATAATTCATTTTCCTTATGTATGGTTTACACTCATCAAGTATCTCTTCATATTTCAAAGAACTGATTTCATCATAGGCTGTTTTTATTCAATTCGACTCAAAATTTTTTTGTCAATTTCTTAAGTAATCTACAAGCTATATGAGATGGAATTCAAAATAATTTTATTATATATCGTAAAATGGGGAGAGTCACTCAAAAAAGTTATAAATCTATCACATTTGTAGCAATTTGGTCATAAACTTTTTTGACCAATTCAGTCATAAACCGTTTGCATTTGTGCTGTCCATTCAACTAATTTTAGCTGATCAGCTGACATGGATGTTATTTGGCCTATGCTAATGTGGATAATTTTTAATAATTTTTTATATTTCATTCTTTTCTTTTTCTTTCTTTTTTTCCTCCTCCTTTTGCCTTCCTTCTTCCTCCAGCCGATCGCAGCCAATGACTCACCAAAGGCAAGGGCCGTCGATGACAACCCCATCGGCCAACAACAAGGCTTGCCCTTGCTAGCCATCGGCGAGGGTGAGCCTCACCAAGCTCGCCATTGCTAGGTGACCCCCCCTTCCCCCGAACTAACTATGCTTGACCTCACTCAACTATGGCGAGGTCCGCCAATGTGTTAAAATAATGTTACGCAAGCGGTTTCTTTTGGCCCCAAATTACTTACTGTCTTTGAGCAATGATGTGCGAAACTTCTGGCTTTTACACCATAAGTATGTACTATAATTATTCTTTCATAAATTAAAATGATCAATTACATTCCCTTCCTTAGGAAAGAACACCACAATATTGATGAAATCATCTCAAACGATGCAACAAGCATAAGCATCCCAACACAATGACATGCGCTGTGTTATTTCTACTGGTTCATCAGTATGAGCTCAGACTGGATCTCAGACTGGATCAACTTTGAAAAAACATCCATGGTGTCATGAGGAAGCCCCAGAGACACAACTAAGTTGTCGCTCTCCTTGCTCTGGGAAGCGACGACGATGAGGTTGTGGCAGACTGTGGTCGGCGCCACCTGGAATGGCCTCCCGAACCCGAAATCCGTCTCGTAGAAAGGGAGCCGACTCCACTTGGTGATGCAGCAAGTGTTGCCCTCGTGGTCGACCACGACCCTGTTCAGCTCGACGTGGTCGATGGCCGACCGTATGTGGCTCTCGGTGACGCAACGGAGCGCCTCTTGCACGGTCCGGACAGCGAACGAGAAGGGCTTGCGTATCAATTCGCCTGCGCTGCACTCAGCGCACGACCAAGCAATGCCGTTCCCAAAGTAGCCGCTCGGCAACGGCGGGTCGAACTTGGGCCGACCGTCGACCGCAATGAGAAGCTTTGTTTTCTCGTGAGGATTGATTCCGAAAGCTTTGGTTCGCGCAATCCACACGAGCGCCGATATGATTTCGAAGCTCGTAGGAACTATTGAAGAGCCATTGTGGGTTGTGACTGTTGACACGTTCTTGAGTCGATTGAGTGTGTGTGGTTTGAAGTAGAATGATCTGTAAACATGGGGCTTAGTTTGGGGGTTGAGTAAGCTTTCAGACGGCCGATCTATCGGAGCATACTCATGGTGGGGGAGATCGGTGCGCGGAGGTTGCCTCGGGCACAAAACTGATCGATCGAGAAAGGGAAGGATCGACGGCGACATGCCTCGAGCCACATCACTCCAGCAAGTTAGGAAGTCCGTGAGGGCTTTACCATCGACGACAACATGATTCATCACGATGCCAACGGTGATCCCTCCACATTTGAATGTTGTCACCTGGTTTATACATACAATATAAGCAGGTGTTTACATAAGAAAATGAATCTCTGGAAACATTACCTGCACGGTTAGCAAAGGTTCTTCCAATATGGTTTGGGCTCCGCCGCTATGCTTCACAAGTTTTCGCAGGGTCCCGGGATTGATGGCGCTAATATCGCCTAGCATCCCGATGTCATCGTCTGACGTCGCTTCGACAAACAAGACGCCTTCCCCGGTGCATTTCACTGCCATCTTCCCATCACTGCCCATGACAAGTCTGCCTGTGAACGGATGGAACTCGACCAATACCTTGGCTAGCGACTCTCTGATCGTCTCGATCGCAGTGGAATAGCTTCCCCTCCCTTCGCCTTTGAAGGCGAACACAATCTCGATCATGTGAGGGTAGGTCTGGTCGAGGTTAGAGAGAACATAGAGTCCGCCGGACATTTCCCTCGCCGGAGAAACCATAACTGCATTCGTGATATTCACGGCGACTTCCGGTGTAGCTCCAATGTCTGTTGGCTTCTCATTTCCTGCTTCTTTGCACAAGTTAAATTTAATTATTTTTGGGCTTTGGTGAAACAAGGATAGTTTGTGTATAGTTTATCAAATTTATATCCCTTTGGACTAGAGGGAGATTTAGAGACAAGGCTCAAATTTGGAATTTTCTTGTTACAATGCATCCGCTTGTTGTGCAATTTGCTTGTTGGTACAAACAATTTCTACAAAATCAAAATCTACTTATCTCAAGCAATGGAGCTATTTGGTCATACGGATTAGTATAAAATCTCATTTTCCTTCGTTATTTTATAAAATGACAGGGACTTGCTGACCACAAGTTTCTTTCAAAAGTGCGTGCAGCTGGCTTGGACTTGTGGAGGAATCTAATGTCGTTTATATTCGGGGCTCTTTTTTATATAAAAAAGTATTTTTCGGAATTAATTTTCCAAACTTTCATCCGTTTCGTTCATCGAAAATAATTAATCAATCAATAACACCTTTCAGTCAAGAAAAATATTTATGCACGAAATTAGAAAAGTGATTTCCTAAATTTAAGAAGGTGAAAACATTTTTCGGAATTGCTCATCATGATTTTTTTAATATTTAATTTTTCTTTTAATTTAAAATCAATTTTTAAAAATTTCTTTTTCTTTTTATTTTTTCTTTTCCTTCTTTCTCCTCCCGCCGGTCGTTGGACCTTGACGACTAGCCATAGGCATAGGCCAATGAGGCCAACCTCAAGCAAGGCTTAAGCTCGCTGAGGCTAGTAGTTTCAACCTCATTGTAGCAAGCTCAAGCTTGACCTCACCACAAGTCGGCCAGGTTTGCCCTTGTCGAGCATTGGTGATGGTGCCAATGGCTTGTCACAGTTGTCATCGAGGCCTAGCGACCGGTGAAGGGGAAGAAGGAAAGAGAAAGAAAACAAAATATTAAAAAAATTAAAAACAATTTTTTTCATGACATTAAAATCAATTTTCAAATGAAATCCAAGCATCGGATAATTTTTCTGATCATATATCACAAAATAAAGAAATTAGCCATTTTCATGAAAGGTAATTTCTTGAAAAGTGTTTTCCTTTTTTCATGAAATTTTCCCCCAAATAAATACACTCTTAGTTTGAATTATATTAGTTAAGCGATGTGTTAATTGAAATCAGGGTTGTTTGTCTGGACATATCAAAACTCAAAAGTAACTTTTTAACTTTCCAGTCAAATCTAAAATAAAATAAAATAAATCAAAATTTAAAAGATTACACAAAAATAGTATATGAATATTCGTGTCAATATTTATCTATTATTTATTAATTTTGTGCAGACTATTCTAAGCTTGTATAAGCCAAAGGCCTCAATTCACGTGGCTTGCAAGTGCTCCATGGACTTCCAAGTGGCCAGACATTAAAACTGTATTTCTTGATTATGACAAAAAAAAGTTATCGGTCTCTTTTGACTTTGATTACTCACTAATAACCATTACTTGACTTAGAATCTAATATTAATTTGTCTATATATTTACAAATTTTTACTTTCTAAGTACATAGGCGGTACAAAAAGTCTTCCCACAAGGAATGTCAATATACTAACATGTATTCAAGATATAATTTTGACAAGTGAATTTCGTTAAATGATGGATATTTTTCTTTCAAAGCTGTAAGTATGAAAAATGTTTTACGTTGGTGATGTTGGTAATTGAAACCCTACGTGTATTTTTTTTAGCAATTAAGATGTTTAATTTTTTTTTACTTTAAACAAAAAAAATTACATTGATGATGTTCCTAATAAGTGTCATTTCTATTTTTTAATTTTGTTTTGATTGATATATTATTTTTTTTCTAAGTTAAAAAATCTCACTTAGCATGCTAAATATATGTATTGACCATCACCCATATGAATATATTTAGATTCAGAAGGATGTACGAGTCAATTTGTTCAGATAAAAGATACATAACATACATATTATGTACCGTGCTTACTTTCATGCTCAAATGCTTGTTCAAGAACTTTGGAACCCACCCTGTGGATAACATTGTAAAAAAAAAAAAATCAGTAAATTATACCAAAGTCATAAATGAGGTTATTTAATCCTACACCTTTTCACTCAAATTTTGAAATAATTAGCCACGAACTTTTACTTTCTATCCTTAGATTCTCTACTAAATCATTTATGTATAATTTCGAAGGAGAAAAAAATTGGTCAAATTACTTAATCAAAACAGGAGTAAATTTCACTGATAGTTATTCAAAAATGAATAATTTTGGAAAGGTTTGAAAAATTAGCCAATGAAAAGTGTTTTCACTATTAAAAACAATACTATTAAAAACAATCTATACCTAAATATTTTTATAAATGATGAAAATATATTTTGTTCATTCATTTTTTGTAATCAATGAAAGGCATCATGGTTTTCTCAACCATAGATTTTGCAATCAGGTTGCTGAACTTTGATTCTGATTGTTAGCACTAAACTTTTTATTTATTCACGGTGGATGGCACTTTGAACGGGATCTGACCAAATTTTTGGTCAAATGCTAACCTGAGAGACATAACCAATATTTTGGATGTACCATCGTTACCTTTTTCTACCAACTTTCTACTACATTGGGAAGATAAGATGTGGTTAAACACTCTCAGAAGCGGTTGCTATTGGTATTAAGATTTGATTACCTGGGTGCTAGGTTGCCGAGGTTGGGCTGCTGGGGCTGACCGGGCGTCCACTTGGCCGTCATGGAGAAGCGCGACGAGGCATTTATGGCCATTCTCCGAAGTGAGACCACAGCAGCGGATTTCGACTTGGAAGAGGAGAGTTTGGATGGGAAGGAGGTAATGGAGATGCCACAGCTCAGCAACGCTTTGGTGGCCATTCTGAAAAAAATGGAGATGATTGAGAAGTTCTCTCAGAATGGAGAGAGGGAGGGAGGGAGGGAGAGGGAGTGTATAAGTGAAGTGGAAGTAAGAAGTTTGCGCTATTTGTAGCAGAGAAAGAGTGAAACACAGAGACATTGGCCATAATGAATTTAGGTTGTCATTGGCTCACTACCTGCGGCAATGGCGATGGCGATGGGATTGGGCCATGGGTCTTTGGTCAATCTCACCAAATCTGGAGTTAAATTTTTCCAGCTTCCTTGTTTACTTTCCTTATTATATAGATTCATGCTAATCTTAAAAGTTCAGTTTACATGTGGAAGAAATTGTTTGAATAATTAATTTGTTAAACAATATTTTCATTTGACAGTTTAAATTCTTAGAACGATCGATAGAAGTCCTGTAAAATTTTACAATTGCCCATGTCGCCATATCATTCTTTCCCCCGAGGATTGATCGAACTCCAACCAAAGTGCTTCCATTCAGAATAAATAAAATAAAAGTTTCAAGTTGGAAGACCAAGAAAAAGTTCTATGAGCACATTCGAGATTACGCCTAAAATTCAATGATCATTGGTAAAAGTCACCCATTTTAAAACGAGCTAAGATGCATGTAATTAATCATATTGCACGGTTTATAATAACACGTCGAAAGGATACCACAATTCTATCCTAGACCAACTGGGAAATGAATAAACTCGAGATTTTACTCCTTTCTTCTCTTGACAATCAGCATTCATGCGGGAGTTAGGGTTTATGAAAGAGCGGCATCAGATGGTGTGGTGCCCCCAAAAAAGCTATTGATCGAGAAGGCGAGCAATATCTGACCTTAAAAAAAAAAGGGGGTGAATAATAAAAGTCGTGGGCCCCACCACAATTTTTGAATGTGTGACAAAAATCACGTGAATTGCAACTTTGGGGCAAGTCCCTTTTTTTTTTTTTTTCTAGAATTTTATGGAGAAAATATTGCTTACAACATATTTATCACGTGATATTTAAAGATAGACCATTTACTTATTGTGAAATGTCCGTGTTGGGCCCACTTTTCAGATTTCTTCTCTCTTCCATCTCTTTTCTTCTCCTGCCTTACTCTCCGCACCGCGAACGGAGCTGTCCAACTTAGATGCAGAATCCCAGTTCCAGCTGCTTTAGATCTAGCCATGACCGGCTCATCTATGGCCGTGATTGCTAGGTCAAGATCCTGATGGCCATGGGAAGACATGACAAGCAACTAATGCGAGCTTTAAAATCAAGAAGCAAAATGGTTAATATCATGAAAAATCTCAAACTCATATATCTGTGACAAATTTATCACAAAGTATTTTTTGATTACCAAAAAATCTAAATTTACCCAAAACTAATACATTTGTGACAAATTTACTATCTGTTAATTTTTGTTAAAGTTTTACAGTCAAATTGCTGAATTAGATAACATTTGAACGTTAACTAGTATGCCAATATGTGATTTCACTCACCGTTTGTCATAATTGTATCAATTTTGTGGGATTTTGTGTTATTAATCTAATTTAACAGATAGTATATTTGTTACAAGTGTACTAACCTCTCCTCCAAGTGACCCTCTGGCTAGGAGGGAGTCTATGGCCTTCAAAGAAGAGGATGGACTTGCCGAGAGCATCTCTGTAGCTGTTGCGAAGCAAGGATGCTGGTGCTTCAAAGGGAAATGGCATTGCAGAGAAACAAAAGCAGAGTGAAGTTGCCAGGGCCGGGGCCGGCTGGGCATCCACTTGACTGACATGGAGAAGCGCGACATGGTGTTCGTGGCGGCACTAGAGGGCGGGATTGCGAGAGAGAGAGAGAGAGAGAGAGAGAGAGTGGATAAATAAACGAAGTGAGAAGTTTGCACTATTTATAGGAAAGAGCATGTGAAACGAGTAGAAGGGAGATGTTTGTATTAATTGTAGCAAGGGCATGGGAAATAAGTGGAAGAGAGAAGTCCGTACTAGTTGGCGGGTCAAATTAAAGGTTGTATTTATTCATTATCTATGAAGATGCAATAGCATAGGGCTATTTGTCTGTGGTCGGTCTACTATAGTAGGAAGGACACAATAAGCGTTCTAACTTTCATGTGACGCCATTTTAGTACCATAACTATTCAATCAATCACTTAAGTATCATAAATTTTAAAATAACATCGAATTTGGTAACGTGACGTTTTCAATAGATCACTTAAGTACTTGAAAATATGATGTTAATATAAAATTTTTTTGACACTTGTGGGGAATGCCTTCTAAATAATTATTATCTTCTTAGCAACATTAGTCTGATAGTGCAATTCACTACATGTTGCATTGGATGGAAATGAAATAGTTTACTTTCTATAGTGAATAGTATTATCAATTTTTTTGTCTATATATTAAATTCTAAACGCATTATTAGATATTTTATGTATATATGCCACATAACATGTCATGCATAACAAAGTTGATCATACGTAGATAGACATGTTATTTTCTTATTCTCATATAGTTAATTTTTACTACTTGTTATTAATTTAGATGTTACTAAACAGTATTTGCACTTCATACATAGAGTATCAAATTCTTGGTTTTAGAGCGTTTGTGCTGTTGTTATGTCGTTGTCTATCGTGGGTGCTTTAGATACAACCTTGAATACCAAAATCGGCAACACTGATTATAAGTCATTTTCAATTGCCCAACATGACATTCTAGACCACTTGAGTGTTGATAACGGCTATAATTACTACAATAAAGACTAAAGCTCCAAAGAATCGCATTACATTCATGGAACGTGCAACAGAACCTTAGAAAATGTGGATCGCACATTGTGTATTGGTTTTGCTAAAGAATGATTCAAAAAAGAATGCGACAAAAAGCGTTGGACCTCAAATCCAACTTTGAGATTGCAGAATTAGATGCGAAAATTACTCATTCTCGGAACAATGGAAATATTTCCTACCATGAACTTTGGATGCCCTAATTAACTGTTCGTGGTTTGCATAGGCCCGTTCATGATTTAAAAAAAAATAATAAATCCCTATATACAAAAGATTGGGCCTGTGTGGGCCGTGGCTCTCTCAAAGGACAATTTTTTTGAAAGAAAATTACTTGGGAAAGCCCAGGCTTTGAGCGCCTCTCGGCGAGGACGGAGTCTTTTTTATTTTGGGAGATCCATTGTGTTGTCAATGATTACACCAGCAACATATTTAGCCAGAATAAATAAAATTTGATAAAAGGGCCGATTTTTAGATCTTTAACACTCCATTTATTTTGTAGAAAATAAATAATTTTAAAAATATTTTATGAAAATGATTACTTGTATCGTTTAAAATAATTAATTAATGGATAGCAGTTCATATCTAAATATTTCCGTACATGGTGAAAATTTTTTCGTTCGTTCATTTTATGAGTAATTCAAGTGATCATTTTTAAAAAAAATATTTTTCAGATTATTCATTTTCTGCTAAATAAACAGAGCTTAATGCTTTTTAAACTTTGAACTTTTGAGTAACTTAAGTATTACTCATCCTCCAAAGAATCTGAACCCATCAACATAGCATGTTATTAATTACTTTTTATTTAAGAGTCTTTATCAATAAATTATAAGTCAACTAGGTTTATTAATTGCTCGATCCCTCTTCAATTACGCAGATATGAAGTTTTGTCTATAATACCCTCACACATGTAATGACGAACATGGACTCTGTTCCCAAGGATACCTGTGTGTGTGTGAGTTAAGAGAGAGAGGGAATCGGCAAGCTTTATCAGGGGGTGAGTTCAAGTTCAAGTTCGAGAGCACAATATGTTGTCGATTCTAAGACCAAAAACCACCGCCAGAGGCTCAGATGCTGTGGTGTCGAGAGAAAGGCCGCCGAAGAGTCGTGCCGCAGAGATGCAGTTAGAGAGTTATGGTGCTGCGGCAAAAGAGATGATTGTGAGAGAGGCTCTGGATACGCGCTTGATGAGGAAACATCTGCAGATCCTAGAGTCTTTCTAATGGGTCAGGAGGTCGGAGAATACCAAAGAGCCCACGCAGAGGCTGACGGGGTTGTTGATACCGCAATCACAGAGGCTGGTTTCGCTAAAGCGGAAGGCGGCGCTGCTTTCTATGGTCTTAGGCCTGTCGTGGAGTTTCTGACATTCAATTTTGCTATGCAGGCAATTGAACACATCATATATTCTGCTGCAAACATGAGCTCCATGTCGGACGGCCATATATCATTCCCTATAGTTTCAAGAGAAGCTGCAGCAGGAATCGGTGCCTAAACACTCCCAAGCCCTGCGGAGACGTTGCCATCCCACCTAGAGGAAGCTTTACTGGATTTGGCCTTGTCAGATCACTCATCATCCTCAGGATCTATCGGACATGAGAATCGTCTGTGGTGTGCAAAATGAGAGTTGCTCGTGAACTGTGTATTATCTCAACATAAGCACAGAAGAATGAGATAATATATTGACGCACACGCTCAAATATAATATGGTGGCGCAGCATCGGACCAGTGTTATTACACTGATTTCTGTTGGAAAGAGATTTGCTCCAGTAATCTGATTACGATTACAGAAATCATAGGATAATTGATTTAGTCATAGAATATCTTTAGAATATTCAAAAGATATAATAGGAATTGTAATCTTATTGATTTTATTTGATATTTCCTTTGCTCTATTTATGTAGTCATGTACATGTACAAGATATACAGAGTAATACGATTACATTTCCATTTAATATTTCCCGTTTCCTATCATGGTATCAGAGCTACGTTTCTGACCTAGCTTCCGCAAATAATCCTCCTGAATTGCCCTCGGCGGTTTTTCGATTTCGTTGTTGCAAATCTCAACCTGCAAAACAAATCGACACACCGAGTAGGAATTCAATTGTTTATACACCATGTCGAAGAACCACAAGTCAAAATGCGATGAAATAATTCCACCCATGGAGGAGTCGTCCAACAACAATTCATCGATCGATTGACTTATCTCGAACATGCAAGATCTGTTCAACAAACTCCGAGCCCACTCAGTTCAACCCGCCGTCCCAAATCCATGGCCAGCAGTGCAATGGATCCCTGTTCAAAACCAATGGACTGCTGGGCACAATCAATTCGGCTCACCCGGAGATGAAGCCAATTTCGGACATCAGCCATTTACGGGTTACAGACCCGAACCAAGCTTCGCTGGTCAAGGGATGAATCCCCACCCGGGGATGCAACCTGCAATCTACCCGTATGCTATTCCATCGATCGGCTACCGTCCGGAACTTGGCGATCCACTTTATACATCGCCAGCCGACGGACCGGAGCTACGACTTATCACCTTGCAGCTCACCGGACCCGACAATTACAACACTTGGGCTCGGGATTTTCGGCGAGCCCTCGTAACCAAAGACAAGGATGGGTTCTTGGATGGTACTGTGCCCTTCCCGGCCGACGAACGAATGCAACGACATTGGCGCAAATGTAGCCAACTCGTCCGCACTTGGATCGGGAATTGTATAGCTCCTGACGTTGCCGCCGGCCTCCCACCAACAGAAGATCCGAAACAAATGTGGGAGGATATTCGCGAGATGTATGGAAAATTGGACCGGGCGAAGCTGTTCTCACTCACTCAAGCCTTGTCGGAGTTGAAGCAAGGGAACCTCTCGGTTACCGCTTGCTTCAACCGGCTCTCGGCTTTGTGGAATGAGCTCGAAGCGGCCGAGGAGGAGCTTAAGGGACCCGAAGACACTCTCACCCAATATAAGCAAATTAGAGAGAGAGAGAAGGTTACCCGTTTCTTGTTGATTCTTAATGATAGCTTCTCAACGTTCCGGTCACAGATCCTCGCCATGGATCCTGTCCCTCCTCTCGGCCGGATCTATCAATTGGCCATCCAAGAAGAAAATCAGAGACTAGCCACGACTGAATACACGAAAGGAGGAGAAGGAGTGGCTCTCATCGCGTCAGCAAAGATGCGCTCGTCGCAACGTATGCTCGGCACTCTCGGACAATCGCCGCGCACGGAGACCTCCCATGAGTCTCATCGAGCAGCCAGGTCATTGACCTGGGAAGAAGAAGATGACAATAACCCTAAAGGCTCACGGATGGAGAGCCCAAATTTGAGACAAAAATCAATTGGCCCATATTCTGCCACCCATGAAGCCGAATTGGGTGGGCCTCATCAGGCCACATCAGCTCCATCTTTTAGACCATCTAATGGTCCTCGAGGTGCCACATCATCAAAAGGAAATGGGCAGAATTTTAAAAATAAAGGTAAATATTGCGAATATTGCAAGCGCCCATATCATACAATTGATACTTGTTGGAAACTGCATGGGAAACCTACTGATAAAGAGAAAAGAGAGATTTTTCTGCTCATCAGGTTATGACTCAAGGGACTGCAAATGCAACTCAGACAATAACCCATGATCAGTACCAAAATATCATGAGGAGCTTAAATCGAGTTGAGGTTTGCGGACAAAACTGCGGGTTTCTCGGTACCTCTGTTTCCAAGAACAATAATTTTTAGTTGATGCATGGATAATCGACTCGGCGCTAGTGACCACATAATTTGTGATGATCGATTTTTCTTTGATATTCACAAAAAATCTCATCATGATATGTCTGTTCGTCTTCCTAATGGTAGCATCACCTATGTTACCAAAGTTGGTACTGTCCACCTTAGTCAGCACATTACCCTTAAAAATGTCCTTTACATTCCCGAATTTGAGTTCAATCTTATATCGGTATCTAGGATTTGTGAGGACAATCCTTGTCATGTTGTATTCAATTCCAAAAATTGTCTCTTTCGGGACCATTCGGCGGCAAAGTGATGGGCTTGGGTAGTGTTGCAAAAGGGTTATATTTCTGGATTAGCTTTCCGAAGAACTTTGATTTCTCATTGCTAAATAAAGGCATTTCATGTAATGCTACTAAAAGCAATAAAAGTTCTCTTTTTCATCAACGTTTGGGACATAGCGCCCGTTTTCCTTATCCAAATTGTCCAATTTGTCCTTTAGCAAAACAATCCAGATCACCTTTTCCTGTGAGCACATCTCAAGCTACTAGGGCTTTTTCCTTAATTCATGTAGATATATGGGGTCCCTATCACACTCCACATCGTGATGGATCTCGTTTATTTCTAACAGTTGTGGATGATTATACTCGTGCCACTTGGGTTTTCTTGATGCAATCCAAGAGCCAAACATTCTCAAATTTGTTGAATTTCTTTTCATTGATTAAAAATCAATTTGATAAATCTATCCAAAGAATTCGCACGGATAATGGGCGAGAGTTTTCACAACAGAATGCAAGTCTTTTCTTGCTTCTCATGGGATACTTCATGAAACTTCCTGCGTCTACACTCCTCAACAAAATGGGATTGTAGAACGCAAACATCGTCATCTCTTAGAAGTAGCTCGTGCTCTTAAATACCAAGCGTCCATTCCAGAAACATATTGGGGAGATTGTGTGGTCACAGCAGCCTACTTGATTAATCGCATGCCGACTAGAATTCTTGAAGGACGATCACCCTTTGAAGTACTTTTTAAGAAAAATCCAGAAATTAAACACTTGAGGGTTTTTGGTTGTCTATGCTATACAACGACTGTGGGCCCTCGAGATAAAATGGAAGCTCGTGCTATTCGATGTGTGTTCATGGGATATCCCCTTCTACAAAAGGGTTATACAGTTATGGAGATATCTACAGGTCGGTTTTTCGTTAGCCGAGACGTTGTTTTCCATGAAGAAATATTTCCATTCCAAGAATTGCAGAATATCTCGAGGCATCGGATCAACGTCCAACCATCGACAATTTCGTCGAAGAAGATTTATCTACAAGTTCGCAATATATTATTGTGCCACCGCAGCAAATGTCAACAATCCCGGAATTCCCTAAACAAGTAGTTGAGTCACCTGCACCACTCAATGAAAGGGATGATTCACCAGTCTCATCTCCACAACAACTTGTGAGTGAACCATCTCCAGCATTGTCTCCACAGCAAATTGTTGACCAGCCTCGACGTTCTGGTGGTTGTGTTCGTCCACCTACATGGATAAAGGACTATATATGTACCACTTTAAGTTCTCCAGGTACACATTACCCTATATCCTCTTATGTTTCCTTTGATCGACTATCACCGGAACATATGTGTTGTATTAGTCGCATATCTGAGGAACATGAACCTTCCACCTATGAGGAAGCGGCACGTGACCAATGGTGGCAACGAGCTATGGAGGTAGAATTGACTGCTCTTATAGATAACCATACTTGGGATATAGTTTCCTTGCCTTCAGACAGAAAACCAATTGGGTGTAAATGGGTATATAAGATTAAGTATAAGGCAGATGGTTCTATTGAGCGATACAAAGCTCGACTAGTTGCTAAAGGCTTTACACAACAGGAAGGTTTTGACTATCATGAGACCTTTTCTCCTGTTGCCAAGGAAGTAACGGATGCGATCTTTTCTATCCGTCGCTGCCTTCCGAATTGGGAGCTACATCGGATGGACGTCAATAATGCTTTTCTCCATGGAGATTTAGATGAAGAAATTTATATGGAATTGCCACAGGGTTTACGCAAACAGGGGGAGACTCGGGTATGTCGTCTATGTAAATCCCTATATGGACTCAAACAAAGGCTTCCGGGCGGTGGTACGCAAAATTTACGCTTTGCTCTCTTACAAGTGCGGGTTTTCGGCATTCCAAGCATAACTATGCATTATTCACATGGACGAAAGGTACTTCGTCAATCTATTTGTTGATTTATGTTGATGACATTCTCATTATGGGAAACGATGATCTTGCCATTAAGAAGTTCAAAGAATTTTTGCATTCTAGTTTTCATATCAAAGATTTGGGGCCTCCCAAATACTTTCTTGGAATTGAAATAGCTAGATCTGACAAAGGAATATGTCTGAGCCAACGAAAGTTCATCTTGGAAATTATATCTAAAGCAGGATTGTCAGGATGCAAACCAACAGTGATTCCCATCGAACAGAATGTCAGACTCACGACATTTGATTTTGATCAAGACTCATCATCACCTAATCAAGACCCATTGCTTCATGATCCATCGGG
Organism: Corymbia maculata; assembly: GCA_014182735.1. Lineage (NCBI taxonomy): Eukaryota > Viridiplantae > Streptophyta > Magnoliopsida > Myrtales > Myrtaceae > Corymbia > Corymbia maculata. The sequence continues at coordinate 11,748,825 of CM024688.1, read as the reverse complement.
TTATCAAAGGCTTGTTGGGAAGTTGATCTACCTCACTATGACTAGACCCGATATATGCTATGCGTACGAGATACTTAGTCAATTCATGCATAATCCAAAAAGCAGTCCCACATGAATGCAACATTGAAAGTTGTGAAATATCGAAAGGCGGTCCAGGACTTGGAATTTTATTATCTCGAGATTGCAACTTGAGAATGATGGCATATTGTGATACTGATTATGCTACTTGTCCAATGACAAGAAGATCTATCACGGGTTTTTGCATAAAATTAGGAAGATCCTTGATTTCATGGAAGACTAAGAAGCAATCAACCGTCTCTTTATCATCGCGGAATCGAATACCGAGCCATGGCGAAAACAGTTTGTGAAATAGTTTGGATACGGGGTCTACTATTGGATCTTGGAGTAGAGGTTGATGGGGCAAGCGAGCTATTTTGTGATAATGATGCTGCACTTAAGGCGGCGGCAAACCCTATATTTCATGAAAGGACAAAACATATAGAAGTTGATTGCCATTTCACTCGAGAAAAAATTCAAGAAGGAGTCATTACAACTCAAGGAATTGGAACTACGGAACAGCCTGCAGACATCTTTACTAAACCTTTATCCCAAAGACAACACAAGTATTTATTGAGCAAGCTGGACGTCCTTGACATATATGAGCCGCCAGCTTGAGGGGAGTGTTGGAAAGAGATTTGCTCCGATAATCGATTACGATTACGAAATCATAGGATAATTGATTTAGTCATAGAATATCTTTAGAATATTCAAAAGATATAATAGGAATTGTAATCTTATTGATTTTATTTGATATTTCCTTTGCTCTATATATGTAGTCATGTACATGTACAAGATATACAGAGTAATACGATTACATTTCCATTCAATATTTCCCGTTTCCTATCAATTTCATCGGCTTGTAATGTTTGGTATTTGTTAGCCTCAGGAAGCTTAACGTCTCCTTCGTCCATAGTACTGCTCGATGATTTAACCATCCAATCCGCTCTCCCGTGTAACTACACAATCCAATTTCTCACTTCGTCCATAGTACTGCTCGATGGTACCTATCTTTGAATCCCTTTCTCACGTCCAATTTCTCACTTTAAGAGGTCATAAGCCCCTCAAGCGATGTTCCCGTGCCGTCTAGCGACAGATGTGGTTCTCAGGGGTCGGTATCAATCTGAACTACATGACAAGGAGACCAGGTTCCACTTATATCGAAAACTGGTGGGGACGGGGGATCAAGATTCAGTTGACTAACCTTTTCTCCCGGTTAAACGATGAGGAATTTAGTAGGCATTGGTGTGAAAGTTTCTTAAATTGACTAAGATGTAGCGTATCAAGATTTAGTTAATTTATTTCCAATTAAATTCAAAACGACCAAAATGGGCATCACTGTTCATCGGCTTCTCTCTGTTTTTGCTGCTCTCCTGTAGCTCTGGTTCGGAAGGCATCCGTCCGCCGATTACAAACTCCGGCGCTCAACGAACTGGGTTAGGAATCGTGCTGGTGCCGGCCTTCATCTCCGCAGCGCTCTCGCTCGATTTTGGTTCGGAATCCCTCCGCGCCGCTGAGTACTTGTGATAGGAATCTTGCTGGAGCGGGCCTTCATCTTCGCAGCTTTCTTGCTCGGGTAAGCCCTCCTTCCCCGTGGATTGACTACGATGCTAGGGCTGGTAGTATTTACAGTAATTTGGTTCTTTGTAGAACTCCAATGGATAGAGGATCTCTTAGATTGCAATTACCGTCTGGGCGGGGTGTTGGTAGGAGCCGTAGCCGAAGTAGGGCTCCGGGCTCGCGGAATCCCTCCCGAGACCAGCTAGGCAAGGGCAAATTCTCTGGCCCTCAGATTGAAGCTAGCCCCCGCAGTTTAGAAGGAAGAAAAGATTCTTCCTTCACTAATTTGGAAAATGCAGGTCTGCTACAAAACCAGAAACCTATAGCAGCTGACCAAGAACCAGTAGTGAGGGTGCAGCGCGCTGGAAACCCGCCCCAAGCTACCCGCTCATGGGCTAATGTGGCAAAAGCCGCAATGCAGGGGTATTCACTTACCTTTTTCCCTACTCGCCCGAATGAGGATAATATAGTGCATTGTTTCGATGAAGACTTAGAAGCAGCTGACCCCATTTGGCATCAATGCTTGGTCGGTTACTTTGTGGGGAAAAACGCCCTTTAGATTAGTGGAGACGACTCTCAAACATCTTTGGGGCCATCGGTTATTAGAAGTGAAGGCAAATGACCAAGGTTTTTACTTCTTCCATATATCGATCGAGTTTAGAAGGGAGATCCTAGAGGGGGTCCGTTGACGGTGGCACGTGTGCCTCTCATCCTCCAACAATGGAAGCCCATGTTAGATTTGAAAAAGGGAGAACACTCGTCGATCCGGTATGGATAAGACGAAGAACCTTCCTTACGAATTATGGTCGGCTCTTTGGACTAAGTAAAGTAGCTAGTGCTATAGGCAAGCCTCTCTATGTAGATCAACGCACCGAGCAGCGAAAATGATATCCTTTGCTCGTGTATGTGTTGAATTATCGGCAACAAAGCCTGTCATGACTCTATTCTTGTCTTCCTCAATGGAGAATCTCGCATGGTAGATGTGGAATATGAATGGAAACCCTTATCTTGTTTAAGCTGTGGAGTTTTTGGACATAGGTGCCATGCGAATGGCCCTACTAGTGTGGCCAGCCAGCCCATTTCAAAAGCCCTCCCGATCAGGACAGCAGAGCAGGTCTGCTCCCCTACGGTTATGGCTGGTCAGACATCTTCTCATTCAGCTGCAATTGCTGGCCTAACCCCTGATTTGGTTGCTGATCAAGGCTTGGATGTAAGTAGAGGTTCGAGCTTAATTGTCCCTCGAACCAGCTTCAAATGATGGTTGGCAACAGTCAATAGAAGACGGCCAAGTCGCCTAGGCGGGAGGCTGCACGGCGAGAGAAGTCGGCAGCCAAACTCAGCTAACGACCCTGCATCTCAGTCAAGAACTACTGGCCAAACTCCTGCAGCGACCCCTCACTTGGCGGAGTCCTCAATGCAGCAACCAGCAGGCCCAGATGAAGACAGATTGTGTAGAAAACAGCAGCTACAGTCTGTTCAGCAGCTCCTGCGCAGCAAACAGCTAGACCAAGGGCAGGAGAACAGCAACATCCAGCAACAACAGATTGTTCTAGCCGAAGCAGGTCAGCAGCAACCAGCCGCCCCATCCTTTCCCAGGCCTTCAGCGTCCACAAATGCTAAAAGCCTGCAGAATCCTTCAGGTGGCCCTTGTGCAGATCAGAACTTAGAAGCTGTGGAACCTGCCTCCCCAACATCATTTGCTTCAGTAGATGATTTGGATGAGGAGCCTGCTGTCCAGCTAAATCAGGCCATGCAGAGGAACTAAGCGGATCCCTTGCAGGAGGATGTTTCCTTGAATTTACAGCTCACGGAGGTGAGAGTTGAACAGATTAACAGCCCGGGCTTACCAGCTGCAACCCCCCCCATCAAGACCATACCCTCTGAGTTACCTAGTGGGTCTCGGCCTTCCCCTGGGTCCCGTCTTGCCAAGGCTAAGCAAGTAGCTAGCAAGAGGCGCTCTAAAAGGAAGTAGGCCACCTGTCCCCCTCCCTTTTGTTTTTTGACTAGCTCTCACATGATTTTTGGATGTTGGAATATTAGGGGCCTAATGAATCCTGCCAAACAAGCTGAAGTGAGACAGTTTGTTCGCCTCAATAAGATATGTTGTGTCGGCATTTTGGAAACCAAGGTCTCTGCTGCTAATTTCAATAACCTTTCCACTGGATTAATCCCAGGTTGGAAGTGGATGTCTAATTATGAGTACTCTTCACATGGCCGTATTTGGGTTGGATGGAACCCCCTCCTTGGTGGGTTTTAATGCTATATTGTGTTCGACCAACTTATTCATGGTGAATTAAAGTTCTTGTATTCGGAATTATACTCTCACTTTCGTAGCCTATGGAGAGCATACGTATGTTGCGAGAAGACCCCTCGGAATCATCTTATCAATTTGAGCTTGGCTCTCAAGGAAAAGCCATGGATGGTGGCTGGAGACTTCAACGCCATCCGGGACTCCTCGGATCGTTTGGGCAGCCCAAGCATATGGATCCCAGCCTTTGACGAATTCAAGGAATGTTTGGACCAAGCAGAACTGATTGATCTCCGGTATGTGGGCTTCCGTTATACTTGGTTCACATCCTCGGGTGCCAATAGAAAGCAAAGGAAAATTGATCGAGTTTTGGTTAACAATCATTGGTGCTCGGCATTTTCGTTCTCGAAGCTTCCTTTCGCCTCGGGGGCATATCTCGACCATACTCCCATGGTGGTGAGGATTCTTGCACCGGTTTCCCGTCGAACCCCTTCAAATTTTTCAACTTTTGGTTGACTCATCCCGAGTTCCCTACTATAGTGGCTCAAGTATGGGAGGTCCATGTAACAGTACCCCTATGTTTAAACTATATGCTAGGCTTAAAATGCTAAAAGCTCGTCTCAAAAGCTTGAATAGAGATAACTTTTCTGACATCTCTTTACGGGTGAATGCGGCAAAGTTGGCTCTTACAGCTACCCAAGAAGCTCTTCAACAAGACCCGCGGAGTAGCTCCTTGGCAGAAATGGAGAACTCTCAACTCAAGGCCTACTCTGATCTTCGTTCTTTGGAGGAGTCCTTCTTGGGCAGAAATCCAGAATTCGCTGGCTCAAGGAAGGTGATCGCAATACTAAGTTCTTTCACCACTCGGTTAATCACCGCCACCTCCGAAACCGCATTATCTCAGTCATGGACAACTCAGGCCATTTGACTACAGAGCTGGTGGATGTTCATCGGGTGTTTGTCTCGTATTTCCAGGACTTGCTAGCCCGGGGAAGTATGCCACTGAGGCCAACTACACAGGATATCAGTGAATTTATTCGTTCCCCTCTGCAGGTAGATCAGATTAATTCTCTTTCTCAGCCTTTTCTTCCATCCGAAGTCCGAGAGGCCATATTTTCCATTGATGGAAATAAAGCTCCTGGCCCAGATGGGTATAATGTAGATTTTTTTAAAAAGAACTGGGACAAGGTTGGTCCTTCAGTTACTGAAGCAGTCTTGGACTTCTTAGATTCAGGGTGCATGCTCAAGGAGATTAACAATACCATTATTGCTTTGGTGCCTAAAGTCCCCAATGCGACGTCGGTATCAGAGTTCCGTCCAATTGCTTGTTGTAATACGATTTACAAGTGTATTACTAAAATACTTTCTGCCAGAATTGCGGCGATTCTTCCAAGATTGGTAGGTCCGGCCCAAACCGCTTTTGTGAAGGGTAGGAGAATCAGTGATAACATTCTCCTGGCCCAAGAACTTTTTAGTGGATTTATCAACAGGCCCTCTGTTCCAAAATGTGCAGTCAAGGTTGACTTCAGAAAAGCCTATGACACCCTTGATTGGGACTTCCTTGAACATACTCTCCGAGCGTTTGGCTTTCCTAATCACTTCACCAATCTCATTATGATTTGTGTTCGTACCCCTAAATATTCCATCTCTATAAATGGCGAACTACAGGGCTTCTTCTCTAGTGGTCGAGGCTTAAGACAAGGCGACCCCATGTCCCCATACCTCTTTACTTTGGTTATGGAGGTATTTTCTGGTATCATAGAATCTCACACTAGGCATACGGATTACCGATACCACTGGCAGTGTAAGGCTACGTGTCTCTCTCATCTTTTCTTTGCTGATGATGTGTTCATCTTCAGTAAAGCTAGCCTGCCTTCTATCAAATGCGTCAAAGATGGGCTCACCTTATTCTCCAAGTGGAGTGGCTTGATACCGAATACGAACAAGAGCGAGATCTTTTTATCGGGTGGCTCTGAGTCAGTAAAGGATCAGATATTACAAACTTTTGGCTTCTCTCTAGGCTCATTTCCGGTCCGATACTTGGGGGTTCCAATCATAACATCCCGGCTGAATAAGGAGGATTGCAATGCACTAATATCACATCTCACTTCTCGAGTACAATCTTGGACACATCGATTCCTCTCCTTTGCGGGGACGTCTTCAAGCGATTAAGTCGGTGTTGCATGCTATTCAAGCCTATTGGGCCTCCATATTTTGGCTTCCTTCTTCGAGTGGTTGACAAGATTGAGCAAATTTGCAGGCAATTCCTTTGGAAGGGCCCCTCCATGGGTTCGGGGGGTGCCAAGGTGTCTTGGGTCGATATTTGCCTCCCCACCTCAGAAGGAGGCCTAGGAGTGAGAAGAATCAGGGACAGCAATAAAGCAGCCATGGCTAAACACATTTGGCTTCTTTTCATCGATAAAGAATCGCTATGGTGCAAATGGATCCATGCCACTTATCTCAAAAGGAAGAACTTTTGGACCACCCCGACTCCTTCCCTTTGCTCTTGGGCCTAGCGGAAAATTCTTTCCTTGAGGGCGGAATTTCAACCCCATTTCAAGTGGCACATAAGAGATGGCGAATCGACCTCACTTTGGTTTGATCCTTGGCTAGATTTCGGGCCACTTAACTTACTATTCTCAGACGACTACATTTCTCAGTCAGACCTGCATAGACGAGCAAAAGTAAAGGACCTATATTCCCCAGATGGGCTCCAGCTTCTCCAGGATCTGGCGTTATGGCAAATTTCGATTCCCCAGCTTGCCATTGGTCAAGACACTTTTACTTGGATTGATGACCCCACCGGTAAATTCTCCATGACTTCGGCTTGGAATGTTACGCGGCGTAAGCACAACTCGGTACAGTGGTCGGTCTTTGTCTGGGACAAGGCCTTTGCTCCCAGGCATCAATTCCTCCTATGGCTCATTATAAGGAAACGTCTCCCAACCCAGGAATTTCTCATGTCTCATGGCAGAATCCCGAGTTCGATGTGCCCCTTCTGTAACCTCAGACCAGACTCAATTAATCACCTATTTTTTGATTGCTCGGTCTCCAAATCCCTAGCTATATTTTGGGCTGCCAAATGTAATCTTCCATGGCGCAACTCCACTTGGTCCGACAATCTTCAATGGGCCATCAAGTTCTTGTCCGGAAAAGGGTTCTTCTAGGAAATAGCACGATTCTCATTTGGTTCTCTGTGCTATCTCATCTGGAAGACTAGGAACGGGATCCTTTTCCAAGGCCACAACCTTTTTGTTCCGGCCTTGAAGCTATATCTTATTAAGGTAGTAAAAGACAAAGCCCTATCCTACTCTCTAGTTGTGGATAGTCCTAGGAATAGAAGAATGCAGCGTAGTTGGGGGATAGACCCTAGCATTTTTGAAGGGGTACTCCCTAGGCCTCAGGATAGGAGGATATAATTCCATGGCTCCCTTGGAGCTCTAATTTGACTGTAATGGTTTTGTTGTGGTTCGCGGTACTCGCCCACTCCAATGACATGTTGTCCAGCTGAGTGGCCGTTGGCACCGAGTCCCATTGTTGTACTAGTTCGTTGGTCGTTTATTAATACACTTACCTTACCAAAAAAAAAAAAAATTTAGTTAATTTGCCCGAATAAATTCCGAATGCTCCACATGAGAAAAAGGCTTGCCATAAAATCTCCAAGGAGCACCGAAATCTTAGAGAAATTTTTGGCCAAAAAGGAAGTCGTAAAGTTTCAATTTCACTTGCAAGTGGTCTAAAGCGGCACGTCCAAATGTTCATCACAGTCAAAGAAGTCTGGTACTCACCCACGGCACCGAAAATTTGAGACTTTGAACACGATATCATCTCCATCGACGAGCTCAAACACGCAGACATCTCCTACACAGTCGTGTTTCTATCACCATGCGCACATAACTCCTTAATTTCTCCGGCCACGATCTGTCTAAATGCCTAAAGAGTGGCAACTACTTTGCTGTCACGAGGATGTTTCTTGATGAAGCCACAAGGAGTACTCTTCCCATCCACCGCTTCAAACGGCCAGTTTGATAAAGAAAGACCCTTATACACTCTCAATCCTCGTCTTCTTCAGCTAGTTTGAGGAACTTGTCCTTTTGAAACTCTCAAGGTAGCCTCCCATGATCTGAAGTCACAGGCGCAAGTGGAAAAACATAACAAAAAGATAAAACAACGATGACCTCCAACGTGGAACGAATTTGAAAGCAGAGCCCTAGCTGAAAAAGACGTCGGCGACGATTGAGGAGGAAGGTTTTACGAAACCAGCTTCCGACTTCAACTGATTTGCGCGCAACAAGACATGGAAATCAGAAGAAATTCTGGCAGGCCGGAGAAATGATGGGCGGAGGAGCCGTGAACTTACTGAGTTTGCCGCATATAAATGGCAGGCGAAGGGCGAAAGAGCAAGGACGTGAAAACGGACCTGATGTGATGTTCATCACAATTCCACAAGATAATAGATATCTTAGGATTGAATGTACTGCTCTTGATCACAAAAAGTATCTATAACCTATATAAATGCCTAACCGACAGTATTCTGCAAAGCACATACGAGGATGTTAGTCAAAAGAGGACATTGTAATTTCTTGGCCAAAAGAGTATTCAAGAGAGAAGTCCATGGATGGAATATGTGCCCCACATTTGCACAAATTATTAGAGAGATACGTGATAAGAACACAGGTAAAGTAACAATCTTAAAAATACACACATCACCTATATAATTATCACGATGGCGTTTCAAAGAATTGTGCACATTGCGAGCTCTCTTCTCTTGTGCAACATAGTGAGTCGCATGGCAGACAAGATCGTGTTCAATAGAATATGCGGGAGGAAACAGTATTTCCCCTTGGGTTTGCACGCAACTGCAGTGAACATCGTCCTAAGCGAGTTGAGCACTAAGATGGTGAGTCATAGGTACAACTACTATAGCATGCATAATGATTCCATCGCAACATGTTGCGTGCACAAAGCATACGACAGTGCGCTACAAGGCCCAGGCTATACATCGTGCATCGATTCTAAAGAAATCAACTCAAGCATGAGTGCACCATGCTATCAGCACTCAAATTCAACTCAAGGGTGGAAGAGTCAAGTACAAAGAATATTGCACACAAAGAATTATAATAGAGTTTGAAGCGAAGTTGTTCTTTGGCCAAACAATGGAATATTGCTCTCATTGACACCTAAGTTTTTGCCAGCAAGTCAAACATGCATTATGGTATAAATAAATAAATATAATATAGTATAAAAATAATATGAAAAATAAATAACAAACAAAGAAAGGAAAAAAAAAGAAAGAAAGAAAAGAAAAATAAGGTAATGACAAAAAAGCTCCAATACAGTCATAATTGAAAGGACCCGGTCCGGTCTGTTGGGCTTGGTTTAATTCGCGTAGCCCATACCTGATCCACAAGCTTAGCCCAGACCACCATCCGCCATCTATAATCACCAAACGGCCACCGTCGCACCACCATCGACGGCCACCCCGAGCCAAGCGATGACATGATGGAACGCAAGCACCAAAGCTCATGAAGAAACTATCTTCGGAATTCTAGAGGATTCTTCATCGGTTCAACTTCTCCATCGTCCTTTAGACACCGTCGAAACGCCGCCATAGCAGCTCCACCATCGCCAGTTCCGTTGCTGCCGCAATGCCTCCTCTCGTTTTGCTTTGTTTCTACTCAGGGCGCACGAAAGTGCAACAACCTTGATCGTTCCCCATGCGTCGGCCCCGATCATAAACGTCGACACCTCCAGCAACTTTGTCTCCAATCTGATCACCGACCAAGGTCAGAACTCAGTCTCATCAAGGTAAATTCCACGCACTATGTTTCTGGCGCTTATGAATGAAACAGAGCTGGTGAGCTTTAGCTAATAAAGTAAATCAGTTGAGATTGAAGCCCTATCAACAACTCCGACTTGTACATATGCGCGCACGGGCGAGCTAAAGACCCAGCAACATTGCGAGGATGAATTAGCTCTTAACACTATCTATCTTAGCCTAATGACGCAAAGAGTTCTTGCGTGAAATTTGAATCAAACAAAAGAATAACGCAGTCGAGCGAGGAGATATAGCTCATAGATTAGGATTCGCACCTCAAAAATCTCGCGATGAGCAGTTCGAGCTTCCGTCTCTCCCCAAATTCCGTGCTGAAACTAATGTGAATAGGAACTGCAATGAACTTCGTAAACTCACAAAGCTGAGGACGCTCAGGTGAATGCAATTCATTCCCCCAGCACTTCAAGCTCAGACCGAAACGTCATGGCCATCTTCGGTGTCTTCCACTTTCATTGAGACAAATCCACAATAGCTGAGGCTCGGTTCCTCGCCGTCAGCATTTGATGCTGATGGCGGATATTCTATCTCGGACATGCTTCTTATCACGTACGATTTCACAGATTCATTCTAACCTTTTGATAACCAAACCATTTCATCACACTTTTTCCAACTCCACAGGCCAAGTAATTGCACCGTTCTACACTCTCAGATTCTCACTATATTTTCTCATAAACCTCTTTGGAATTCCCCATGGCACTTAATTTCGAATTCTAATTGAAGAACGACATAACAGAATGCAGAAAACCAAAGAGAAGAGGAACGAATAAAAGCATATATTATACTTTGGAGGAGGTATTGAGTTCTCACAAAGAAGAGAGAGAGAATCCGCGAGTTTTATCCGGTGGGGAGAGCGAGTTCGAGTTCGAGAGCACCAGGATGTTGCCGATTCTAAGATAAAAAGCCACTGCCAGGGCCCCGGATGCTGTGTTTCTCAAGAGAGAGAGGCTGCGGAAGAGTCGTGCAGTAGCGACACAATTGAAATTAGATCAACGCTAACAGGGATAGGGACTAGAAGCAATCCAACACATCAACGCTACTAATCGATATGAGCAGCAGCAGCAACAGCGATCAACAAGGGATGAATGAATCGAGATCGAGTTAGATTCAAGAAAGGATGCTCAGCAAGTGAAACCTTAACAGGAACTAATAATAGCTTGGGACTGGCTAAGCATGACATTAGGAGGTTTGGCAATGCGACCATCTCGTCCGATCATGCGTATTGATTAAAAGTAATCCTACTCCTACAAGGACTAGATCTATTCCACTCAAATGACGAAATAAAAAATAATAAACACAACAAACAGTCATGACATAATACCCATGTAACTTAAATTAAATAAAAATAAAGTCGATTTGGTTGACAAATCATTTAACTAAATTTTGACGAAGGATATACATGTATAAATTTGGAGTTTTTTGTGTTAAAAAATAAAAATAATTTAAAGTAGTTGGATTTAATAAAGAGAATACTTTGGACTTTTGTTTTCCACGAGAAGGGAAAAAAAGTTGAGGTGAGTTGTTGGATGAATCTTCCTCTTAACGAATTACATCTTCTGTGCAAATCTTACTTTTGACCGATTTCTCGTGGGCTCTCCATATTTTTCCTTGTGTCTCTTTTTTTATCCTTTTTCTCTTTTCCTTTACTTTTATATTTATTTTTAACGCTTTACTTCTCATCCAAGAGCCACGACCGGCTTCACCTTCGCTTCGCGCCTGGTTGTTCTTCGTTGTTTTCTCTTTCATCCTCGCCGCCGCCAATCTTCACCGTCGCATCCCCTTTGCGCGCGCGGCGGTGACGGGCGAAACAATGGAATCTGAAAGACAGGCGATGAAGTGGGAGCAAACAGAACGAAGCAAGAGTCAACGGAACATATTCTGGAGTGAATCGGAATTCGACTCGGAAGTTCAATCGGACATGACACGGCCCTGATGATGGTTCAGCGGCGATGGTGGCGTGAGCCCGAGATGGCCCGGCCACAGATAAATCTGGTCCAGACATGTGCAAGGACAGGACAAGGCATGACTCGAATCAGAGAGGAAACAATTGAATGAAGGGGGGTTGCTCTCTAGCTGATGATTCCCTGCAACCGCGAACGGAGCACCCACCAGCGATTCATGGAGATCGAGTTCTCTGATGATTGTTGTTTCCAGCACCGACCGAAGCACGAAAAGCGTCGCTACCGGTTCGAAGATGCCACTCGCCTTGCTGCCACGACGGCGGAACTTGACCATGGAGTTTCCTCAATCAACAGTCAACAATTACCAGGACGTTCCATCTCCGATTGAACTCTAAAATTGTCTTCGATTCATTCCCAATTTTGTCCGTTTGATTTCCGTTTTGCTTTTGTTTTCCCCTGTCCTCTCGCCGTCTCCCGAATTTCCATTGCTGTTGGTTGCCCTTTGGAGGAGGTATGGACTCCTCGTGAGAGAGAGAATCAGCGAGCTTTATCCTGTGGAGAGAGCAAGTTCGAGTTTGAGATCGCCGAGATGTTGCTGATTCTAAGACGAGAAGCCATTGCCGAAGGCTTGGATGCTGTGTTTGTCGAGAGAGAGACTGCGGAAGAGTCGTGTCGCAGAGATGCAAAGATGCCAGCAGCATCTTAGCTTTTGTCATGCACATCAACATTCGGTTAATATGGCAAAAATTAAATAAATAAATTCCAAATGCTCTTCACTTGAGAAGAAACTGACAAACTTCAATTTGCACAGCCCACATGCGTAAAGACTGATCACAAAATCTTCAAAAAATCCAAAAAGAGACTATGAAAGGAATCTGCTATAAGCTCACCGGAGCTTTGTAAAATCATGATTGATACATGGCTTAAGGGAGGTGTATCGAACGTCACTACACTTTACGGTTATAAAGTTTGGGATAAGCCATCGGAAACCTTAAAGAAGCACCTAATTTGAGAGAGACTGTCTCCTGAAATGGAAGTTATACAATCGACATTAGTGTATCCTTTCAGTCAAAATAGCTGAGGCCAACGTTTCAGATAGCAACCTCCCCAGCCACCAAATTCACATTTCAGCTGATCGAAACCTACCTCAGATTGTCACTTGAATTCATCAAGGCAAATGGTGAAGAGATCCAATGCAAACAACATGAGAATAAATTTTTAGCATTCGGGAAACCTTAAAGAAGCACCTAATTTGAGAGAGACTGTCTTTTGAAATGGAAGTTATACAATCGACATTAGTGTATCCTTTCAGTCAAAACAGCTAAGGCCAACGTTTCAGATAGCAACCTCCCCAGCCATCAAATTCACATTTCAGATGATCGAAACCTACCTCAGATTGTCACTTGAATTCATCAAGGCAAATGGTCAAGAGATCCAATGCAAACAACATGAGAATAAATTTTTAGCATTCAAGAGATGATGGTGAGAATTTCTTTCTCCTCCTAGTAGGACAAATTGTGCAATTTGTGGAACATTAATCTAGAATCTCCGGAAGAGAGAAACCTATCCTTGGCAATCTCAAAAGTAACATACACGTAGATAGAACCATCTTTGCAAGACATTTTGCATGAAGAACTAAACAAGTACCGACCATCTAACAGACAAACACGCATTGCAGTGAACGTTGATTTGTGATTCAGATTGTTGATACGAACACTTCAGAGTAAGCACTTCAGCGATGATCATACAACGCACATATAATGGGCATTTAGACATGCCAACGGTGAATTTGCCGACAGAAATCACACAAAAATTCCTGAGTCTCTCTACATGAAGCTAAGAACGAAGAAGGAAGATTATAGTGTTTATTTTATCCGATGCATGAAGGATGACCGGATCAGATGAAGAGATCGTATGAGACAATGATGCTGAGGATCGGAGCCAGCAAAGGAGAAACCAGCAAGTTCAGAGCACTCCGAGCAAACTCACTGGAAAAAAGGTCCTAAAGAGAGCCACAGCCTGCAGGTGGAGCAATGATCGGAGATGATGCTATCAGCGCCGGGAGGTCTGTTGGAAGTCACCAGGCGAAGTAAGAAGCCGAGAGAGATGATTTTCCAGACGTTCAGAAATCTCTGAGCCTCCCCACCCCGTGTGCTCCGTGATGAGTGGATGAGAGTTGTTGTGGCCGGCTATGGAGGATGAGCGGCGGCGGCAGCAACCGGTGGACTGAGGCGATGGGGAAGGAGTGCAGATGGAGAAGCATCTGGAAATGGGTTGATCTGATAGAGAAATTCTCTCTCCTGAGCTCCCGTTCGTTTATTCCTCATCGCAGTGTGGCATCAATGTGGGATGAGTGGCAGAGACTGGCGTCACTGATATTTATATGTGTTTGAACTAATTAATCGTTTATTGATGAAAAAACCTAATTATTCCTTAACAGGTATGGGTCAATTTGGTCTGACAATGTGTGGGCCTGATCCCACTCAAAATTGGTTGTGCTATGTTGGACTTGACAAATACAAAACTGTCTCAATTAAATCGAAAAATAATTAAATTTGAACAAGGTGAATTTTAATCTTAAACCTTATGTTAAAAAATTTCGATCGAATGCCTACATCTATTGTTTTGAAGCATACTATAGGAATGTGGTGTCTCATTGAGCTAAAATTTGAGATGGAGAAACATCATATATCAAATGAGAGCAAAGGAGGGAGGAAACTTTGTGTAACATCCTAGGTTCGCCATTGTACACATATTGTCCGCTTTGGGCCGAGGCCTGCACGGTTTTTAAAACGCGTATGTACAAGTAGAGAACCCATATGCTTATAAGTTAGTCCAGGACTCCCTCTCTAGGCGATGTGGGACAAGAGACATATCCCCTCCTCCCTTGCGCACGTCCGAGGACCGAGGCACGGACGCACCACCATCCCTCCTCCCTGCGCACCGTCGCTTGGGCTGTCACATTCTCCCCTCCTTCAGGCACAGCGTCCTCGCTGTGGCCCCACACGTGACAGCCCAAGCGACGGTGCGTGGGGAGGAGGGATGGCGGTGCGTCCGCGCCTCGGTCCTCGGACGTGCGCAAGGGAGGAGGGGATATGTCTCTTGTCCCACATCGCCTAGGGAGGGAGTCCTGGACTAGCTTATAAGCATATGGGTTCTCTACTTGTACATACGCGTTTTAAAACCGTGCGGGCCTCGGCCCAAAGCGGACAATATGTGTACAATGGCGAACCTAGGATGTTACACTTTGGGACGACTTCTAATACAAGAGGTTATCACATTTTTACTATGCTTGTGTTCATATATTAGGGTGACATTTAATCCATTAGGTTTGAATACCAAAAAGAATTTTACACATTGATCATCTGCATAAGATATTTATATCAAATAATAAAAATATTTAATCCACGTCGTTAAATAACGATGGTTATGTTAATGTTTTAATTTTATTTTTCCCTTCCTAAAGTAGTTGGATAAAAAGATGTGCATATTCACTTATCATTTTTAAATATCTAACTCAATATATTATAATCCGCATTATCAAATAACATATCATCTGTCATTTGAGCAAAATGAAAGGCTATATTAAATATTTACTAATAATTGGAAGATCATGTTAAATAAATTAAAATTTTATGTATGATATTACACATTGGGTCTAAGTTTAGTGACTATTCTTTTGCCTTTTTTCCTATTTTCACTAACATCTCAATTATGTATGGTCTAACAAAGCATCGCCTTTGATTTCAATAGATACTTTGTTCCCACTCAAGGATTCAAAAGGGTCAAGGTCTTGGCATTTTATTAAATTGCAATCGATCGATAATCGATAACGCGAGTTGCTCTGAACCATGTCAACAATCGACCCTATTCAGCACTCAGCACCCCCTCGCCGAGTCCACAGTTAAAACTACGAAGAACCCGCCCAATCGCTTTATCACTTTATCCTCGTCTTTGACCAGCACGACCCCTACGATTAACCGACCCCTCCGCCAACATCAGATCCTCCCACGTGTCCTGTTACGCGCTCCCCGCTCGCACTGGTGGGCAGCATCGACGGCCAAGCAGCCTCCTGTGCTTTTATCCCGTGGGAGCGCGATGCGCGATAGCCCGCTCCTTTTCCATCACTATTATTTGAAATAATGACACAAACAATTTTTATCTGATCCATATATTTTTAATTTATTCAATATGATCTCTAAATCTTAGCCTAATATGTAATGTAGTTCTCAAATTTTTAATTTATTCAATATAGTCATTGACCTTTTGATACATGTTTTATATAGTTTCCAAACTATACAAAGATGTTCAATGAAAATAACTAAATTGAACAATTTAATATGGTGTCTCGTAGGTGATGAGATCGCAAACCGAAGTGAAGGATCTTTAGTTCTTAGTGTGCACATAAGAAATTTCTTAGGCTTAGCCCTGTAGCAAACTCGCATGATTAAGTTTTTCGTCACCAACAATTGCAAGTCATCTTCTTTTGCCTAAGTCCATTTGGAAAAAAATAAAAATTCTTCAGAGTCTTAGGAAAATACAATTACATGCAGATTAAAAAGACAAATCGATAAAGTAGTTTATAAACAAAATGAGTTGTCTTTAAAAATATACTGTAACATTAACAAAATTTTTCTCGAAAAAGAAAAGTTACTAGTTTCACTGGACTAGACTAGACTGGTAGGTCGATCGGTTCCTGGTTCCAGGATCGGCCGGTCTACTCGATGGTCTTAGAATTTGGGAGCCGATCCTCCCGGTCTAGTTCCCGATTCCACCTTGAAACCGGACCGGACTGAGAACTGATCACCTTTAGTAACAAAAGCAAAAGTGTGACTAATAAGACTACAAGTCGCGCCATCAAATACTCAAGATGAGCGAAGGATGGCTAGTCAAATATTATAATTGGGTAAAATCAATTGACACCTCATTTTTCGACATGGCAAGCAACCCTCTAAATCTTCAATTTTGACAACGTCATATCTTTTTGGTGAGATAAATCGATCCTCGGGGTTTGATATTTGGTCAATGCTTGAGGAATAATCTATCTCAATAACACCTTTGTCAAATATTAACACCTGAAAAAATGGAGTTGCCTCCATATCTGAAAAGGTTGAGACGACCATGACCGATGGGGTAATGCTCCATAACATTCCGCAACCAAACCTCGTCGTTGTTACTCTTTCCTAATCGCCCAAGTTAAATCGCTTGTGACCTTGGAAGCATCGAAATCGGAGAGTATTTCCATATATCCTTAAGAACTTTTTCGTAATCCTCCATTAACGGCACAACTTAAAGTAAGTCCAGGCACTTATTAATCACAAACTAAATCCAAAGTGCAAAAGCGCAAAGAAGGCAGAGATTTAAGAATTTTTATATTTTACGCCGTCAGCCAACGAAATAGCTCCCACAAGGTGGTGTCTATGCACGTGTAGATTGGGTCCATTCGAATAATTGTTCATGTGAGTCTCCCATGACTATCGCATATGGGGGCTTAGACAATCAACCACTGACATAGACTCAGCCCAATGGACCCAGTACAGGTAAGAAATTCCCTAACACATTAATTGTTAATGCTCATTGGATCCGTAGACTGTGAACATTCCAAGGCTACTCAAAATAAGTGCGTAAATTCCTTCAAATATCGGCATGATATTGGCTATTGATTAAATGAGATCAGCCTAATTGACATACAAGTCCAAAAGTACGATACCTCTTCATTCAATTCCTGCTCCACGATAATTGCAGTGCCTGATGATTCTCAACAAATAAGAAGTGTTTTTTTATCTTTTCCTGATGTTGCATGGGCTATTTGCCTTTGTTTGAATCTACCAAATCTGATGAGCAGTCATTCCATGAACTACTTGATATCCAGCAGCGAAATTAACAAAAAAATTGGCTGCACTTACAGAACACTAATTCCTTCTAGCAAGTCAATCTACTTTATCAGCAGCAAATGCGACAAAGAAGCCAACTAAGGAAATACTCTATTCTAAATATCTATGACGAAATATCATGTGAGTTAATCCAGGGCAAAGATCGAGTTCATACAAACCGCTCTTTCAAACACAGAATTCTGATCAACCGAAAAAAAAAAAACAAAAACAAAAAATGAGGCCGATGAAATTAATATTTGAAATTTCTTACAACAAGCAACGCTTGGGAAACATATTGAGAAATGAATGAATGAAATCCTATCACATCGCCAAGCACACAAATTACTATGATGACTTGTATACTGAAAGCGGACCATAACAGGCGCCAGAGTCATTTGCAGAAAGAAGGATTAATCAACCAAGAGAGAGAGCAGAGCACATACCAAACATCCGAAAGAGGAATAAAGGTACTATATGTTCATAAAGATAATCCAGAAACCTGCGTCATTGCCTAAATGCATATCAGTCATTATAATTCGCTTCCATTTCCTACAAAATAGAATTCAGCAATTGCCGCTTGTTTCTTTTACCCTGCAAACTGTAGCTGGCGTCATTCTCTTTCCTAATAAGCTAACAATTCAAGCGAACGTATCTTTTTACTCAAAACTACTAAGGCCAACGTTTCGCAGAGGATCCTCCCCAGCCATGAAATTCACATTCCAGACGATTGAAACTTACCTTGGATTGTCTCCTGAATTCATCAAGGCAAATGGTCAGGTGATTCAATGTAAACAACATGAGAATAAATTTTCAGCACTGGGGAGATCATGCTGAGAATTTCTTTCTCCTCCCAGGAGAACATATTGTGTAGTTTGTGGAATATTAATCCAGAATCTGCGGAAGAGAGCAACCTACACTTGGCAATCTCAAAGTAACATCAACGTAGGCGGAATCATCTTTGCAAGACGTTTTGCAGGAAGAACTAAACAAGTATCGACCATTTAACAGAGAAACACGCATTGCAGTGAACGTCGTTTGTGATTCAGATCATTAATAGGAACACTTCACAGTGAGCACTTCAGGCGATGATCATACAGAGCATTTACAATGGACATATAGACACGCCAGCGGTGAATTTACCAACAAAAATCACAAAAAAATGCCTGAAGTCTCTCTTTATGAAGCTAAGAACGAAGAAGAAGATTATAGTGTTAATTCTATCTGATGCACGAAGGACGATCGGATCAGAGGAAGAGGTCGTTCAAGACAATGATGCTGAGGATTGGAGCCAGCGATGGAGAAATGAACAAGTTTCAGAGCACTCAGAGCAAACTGACTGGAGAACAGGTG
Organism: Corymbia maculata; assembly: GCA_014182735.1. Classification (NCBI taxonomy): domain Eukaryota; kingdom Viridiplantae; phylum Streptophyta; class Magnoliopsida; order Myrtales; family Myrtaceae; genus Corymbia; species Corymbia maculata. The sequence continues at coordinate 11,730,003 of CM024688.1, read as the reverse complement.
CTAACAGAGCTGCGGCCTGCTGCTGGAGCGATGATCGGAGATGATGCTAGTGGCGCCAGGAGGTCATTGGATGTTACCAGACCAAGCAAGAAGCCGAGAGAGATGATTCTCTGGACATTCAGAAATCTCTTGAGTCATCCCACCCTGTGTCCTCCGGGCTGAGTACATTAAAGTTGTTGTGGCCGGTAATGAAGGACGAGCGACGGTGGCTATCGGTGGACTAAGGGCAACGGGGAGGGAGTGAAGATGGAGATGCCTCTGGAAATGGGTTGATTCGATAGAGAAATTTTTCTGCGCTGAGCTCCCGTTTGTGTATTCCTCTTCCTGAATGCGAGCACCTAGGCTTGAAAGGGAATTACAGGTGGCCAGTACGTGTAGCGAACATCGATGCTTTGTTGCCAGAACGCTTGACTTTTGTGGACCAAGGTACGCCGTGGCATTCTACACCGTCCTGTACGATCTGAGGTCCGCCACGGAAAAGTCGGTTCGACTTCTCTACGCATCCTTCTTTCCCTCCGTGGCCATGCACGGACGCATGCCGATCGTGCGCGGACACTACTCCAGAGAGAGTGTGTGCACACATTGTGTCGGTGCGCAGCTTCAGCTTCGCGATTGTAGATTTTGGCACGAGCAGTGTTCGTTCGCTGAAAAACTAAGCTTTACTGATATTTATATTAACCAAAAAAAATACTAATTAATTGTCGTCAAGTATGGATCAATTTGATCTGATAACGTGTGGGTTTGACTCCACTCAAAATTGGTTGTATTGGATTTTGCCAAATACAAAACTATCTCAATTAGGGAAAAAATAATTAATTTGAAGAAGTGGATTTTTATCTTAAACTTTTGTTAAAAAAATTCCGTCGAATGCCTGCATCTATTGTTTTGAAGTGTACTATAGGAGTGGGTTGTGCGGTTGAGCATGCATTTGAGATGAAGAAACATCAAATATCATACGAGTGGAATAAGAGATGAGAACATACCAACCGTAGCGATATTAAAGTGTTTTATTTCACTATAATTAAGAGAATTTCATATTTAGTGGTGAATTGCGGTTTATGAACAGCTTTAGTTTCTTCCCCTAGAGCCCGAAACTCCCGGTCCATTTAAGTCAGCAAGCACATTTTTAAAAAGAAATAAAAGGAGAATTTATAATGCTTAATATTAATTACTAGTTTAGGTCGACGAAAATGGCATCCCCATGGAGTAATGAAGATTATCTGCCACGAATTGTGTGCCGCATGAAGATGCTCAGTTAGTTTTTGACCGTACATGAGCAAAGAATATCAGAAATCCTCTCTCTCTCTTCGTCGCAGCTTTCCTCGCATGCGTAACCTAACGACGAAAACCTCTGAAACCAGCCACCGTCATCAGAGATAGAAAAGCTCCATCACTCCTTACGTATCTTTTGTTCGACCCTCGATCTTCTCTCTCTCCCCTACGCACCGACCTTGAACTTGTGGCGGTGTTGTGTTTGTGGATCCTGATGGAGCTCAATGCCATGGATCGAGCTCTGCGTCACCATTGTCGACGGGTTAGTTGTTGATAGCGATGAGATTTGAATGCCCTTCCTCCAGATCTGTTCTTCATCCTCGTTGAATCTCGGAAAATCTCAACTGAGATGGCTAGATACAATGAGGTGTCGGTTTTGGTGGTGTGGAGAGAGGGGAGGAGAGAGAACTGAGCAAGTGATGGACAAACAGTGGCAAAGGATTTTTATCCCTTGGTGTGCACATAAAAATTTCTGAGGTTGCATGAAAGTTCTATGAATTCCATGGACATAAAAGTTTCCTTAAAAGGAAAAGAAAAGCGACATAATTTGCTTGAATCCTAATTAGTCGTGGATCATCTAGAAATTTGTTAATATTTAATAGAGTTTATATTAGACCACATTTTCACTTTTCTTTACAACAATGCTCCTCCACTTTTCTAACTCCAACTTAAGTTTTGTTCATTGTTGAAGAATGTTCGGTCTTTAAAGTTAATCTTCAGGTGTATTCGTTTTGTGGAAAATGAGTTATTTGAAAAATATTTTCTGAAAAATGATTGCTAATATCATTTAGAAAAATTAGTTAATGGAAAGTATTTTTATCATTAATAACTTTTTATGCCTAACTATTTTCGTGAACAATGAAAAAAATTTCATTCATTTATTTTTTTAAACGATGTAATTGATAATTTTTCAGAAAATGTTTTTTAAATAATCACTTTCCATGTAACGAGTAAGATGCAAATCGGGACTTTCGAACATCGATCATGCAAAGTGGTGCGTGAACTGTAAAACAATCAGTGAGGATATTGGAAATTTTATACAGATTAAATTATGGCGAAAAGAATATTTGACACAATTAGACCTTATGTGCATTTTAGGAAAAAAAAAAGCAAATAGAAATAAGACATTCATAAAAAAATAAAAAAGATTATACTTTAAACAAGGCTATGAGATGAGGGGTGGGCATTGCAAGGACGTCAAGAAATTTTGCCTTGTATGACAAATGCCAGATTAGCCTGTTCATGAAACGGAAGATGAACAAACCTCGAAGCAATAAAAACAATGGATTCATATTTAATTGACTCCAAGATTCGTTGAGAATCACAAAGTTATTTTTTCCTATATCATAAACATGGCTGGAAAATTAGTTAGGATGGAATTGCTCTAAAGTTTGATAAAAGAAAAGATTCATTTGATGTGATTAATTACTAAGTCATCAGCTACTTCACCCAAATAATAATAATAATTTATGATGGAGCGCCTATGGGAATGAGTCATTTTTATGGCCAAATTCCAATCGTGTGTTTCTCTATAGTATAAACAAAAGTGAATGAAAGAACCACATATGCTAGATGTCTATATCATATAGAATCACACTTATGTTAGTGGGAATTTTGTGTAAGCTTGAATATTATTAAGTGATCCAAATGTCTCATTTATCTAAAAGATCTGCAATGGAGAGAAGTGCCACGAATCGAAAGTTTACACAGACGTTTTGGATTATGTCTTGATTGATACGAGGCTTATTGCTGAAACTAATGGGTTCCACTATCCCGGCTAAGCCACATTTGGCGGCATCGACTCCTTCGGCCATGGAGCATGCCAACGGGCATTGACCCAATCAAACCATGCCGGCTGCATGAATATCATCCAGAAGCAAATAACAAAAGCTTGTCCACATAGTGCCGGAGCGCAACCTTAGCTTCAAGATTGCAGGATCGAGCACGAGTACAGCGATTACACCAAACTTCGGACTTACAACCAAAAGCTCAGTTCATATGTCAAAGGTGGGAAAAAGAAAGGCTGGACACTCCCTAGCTTTCTCACGTTAGCCCCTTCTCATACCAACTCTCTAAAACTCTCACCTGCAATAACGTCAAATGCCCATCAAAATTCCACAAGCTGGACTCGAACTCATCGTGGCTATACCCTCTTGTCGTCTACATGTTATACTAACTACGTCACATCGATCCATGCAATGACTCCTCTACTTTGTAACACCTGAACGGATCCACAAGATAATCGATACGATAGGAATAAAGTAGCAGTCTTAAAAATACAGAGACCACCTATATGAATATCATGATGACATTTCAAGGAATCGACTCCATAACTAGCTGTTTCCTCTTATGCACCACAACGAGCTTTTTGGTAGACACGAATATGTCGAAGGTAATCTACAGCAGGCGACGGTATTTCCCTTTGGGTCCATACGCAATTATAGTGAACATCGTCCTAAATGACTTGAGCGCTAAGATGGCGAGCCATGAATACACCTACTATAGTGTGTATAATGATTCCCCTACAGCATGCTGTGTTGATGGACTATGCAATGGTGGGCTTCAAGACGGAGGCTATACATCATGCATCGATTTTACGAGATATGAACTCAAGCACAAGTGTAGCGATGTTATCAGCGCTCAAATTCAACTCAAGGATTGTATAGTTTGGTACAAGGACTATTCTTTCATTGAATGACGTCATAATATTGCACAAATAAGGAATTCTAGTCGAGTTTGGTGTGAAGTAATTCTTTGGTCAGATGATGGAATGTTGCCTCTTGACGCTTGAAAATTTGTCGGCAAGCTGAACACACAATTTGGTAAAAATAAGTAGAAAAATACAATGTAATGCACATTTTGGTAAAAATAAGTAGAAAAAAATGATGTAATGCACATTTTGGTAAAAATCTTATGTTGCCTCTTCCCATTTAGTTGGTTCGGTTTGGTTTGATTCTGCACAGAAAATTACTTGGAACCGATTGGTTTAGTTTGGTTCTTGGTTCAACCTGAAAACAATGCTCGCCCCTACTATTAGGGATGCTCTCTTTCTCTTTCTCTTCCCATTCCCTCCACCCATATTGTTTCCTTTGAATAGTGTTATCGTGATTTATGACTTTCATCTAAATAACCCGTAACAACAATAATCAGTCCTAACCCCTAAACTTATATATATGTAATTGGACATCGCTTTTCTTGCTGACAAAATGTAATGGCTAAATCCAAAAAAATCCAATTTTGGAAATGTGATGATACGATCGCTCTCCTATGACCCCATTGAAAACGTCCAACACCTGAATCCACCTATACATCCGATCGCATTCATCAACCAATCCAATAAGACATGATCATCTAAATAATTTGCATTTTTGCTTAAGTTGTCATTAGAATAATAGAATAATAATAAATCAACCGCTAAGAAAGCTCCGTAAGGGAAACGGTACAGATGGGGCTCTGATCAGGGGATAGCTCGAGAGTTGGACCCATCATCGCAAAGCACCTCTGACGGTCGAATCTTAGCCGCTCGTCTCATTCATGCGCAGAACCCCACGGTGGATCTGTCCTCGCCTTGGCCCCACACACATAGTCTCACCACGTGTGATTCCGTCATGCACGTGACCCAAGCAGTCGCATTGTACTGTAACATGTAGGGGTTGGGAGGGGGGAGTGGGTTGTAGTGCAGCTTCTAGAAAACGAACTTCCTTTATTCGATTCATTACTCGATTCATTACGTGTACTGGATCCCTCAGGCACTCGTTAGAAGAGGCCCTTTGGTTTCTAATGACCGGCCATTAATGTGATATCACGTCAACATATTCGGATCGATTAAAATTATTCGCCGTCCTCTTTGTCATGTTTTTTGTGTTTCAATAACAATGAGAACCCACGAGTTATATGAATACGGTAATCGATTTGTTGGAGTGTGTGGAGATTTTCAAGTTGATAATTAAATCATATGTGAACATGCTATGCTATGTGAGAAAGAAATATGAGCAAAAGAGGGAGTTGCGTGACGGAGACCATGACACGTGCAAAAGAGGCATTTGCGTCAGTTACTTTGTAATTCGATAACACGAGAGAGATTGACCGAGTGAGCATACAGGGAGTGGTGGGGCTCGACGGCCGCCCAGTGGGGGCTCGCCGGAGGCACAGTGGTGGCTTGGTGTGGACTGGAAGACTCAACCAGCGTGAGAGGAGAGAACAAGAGAGGTCGAGACCACAGCCTGCAGGAGAGGGAAAATGACAGAGGCTTGAAGAGAAGGAAAATAGACGTTGTTTCAATTGAACATCCCAGCTTCAACTGAAATTCAAAGTACCTTGACTAGGTCGAACTGAAAGATATTTTGAACCCTGACATCAAGACCCAGGGATTAGACCAACACGCTGGTGGCTCTCATGGCAACGCCCAATGCTTCAGTCGCGGAGCATGTATTGTTGGACAGCCACAGTTGGAATGTGCAACTTGCATGGATTTCGTTGGCAGTCAATTAAAGAGTTATTTTGCCCATTCGGTATCAGAGCATAGCTTCCAACTTTTTGACTGTAGCATTTGTTTTATCAGCAAATCAAAGACGTAGAAAATAAAAAAATAAATAACAAAAATACAAATTAAAGAAAAGAAGAGACGGGGAAGAAAACAATAAAATTCAGCTCCTTCGTTGAAGGAGCTGAATTTTGTTTGTACATTTGTTATTTATAAAATACAAATGAAAAGCATATAAGATAAAACAAAATAAAATAAAAATAGCAAAAATACAGATAAAAGATTTCTCAATCGTTGCTTCGAGAGATCTCCAGTGGCCACTGGTTCCTCGTGACATTGAAGCGACGACGAAATTCATCATCTCCCATTGAACTCTAGAATTAATTTCGATTCGTTCCATATTTATCTGTTTGATTTCCGTTTCGATTTTATTTTCCTCCCAATTGCCGTTGGTTGTGTTGTGGAGGAGGGAATTGAGTTTGCAAGGAAGGCGTTTGATGAAATGACCAAGCTGGACTCTGTTTCCAAGGATACCAGCGCAAGTTTGAGCGCGAGAGCACAAGATGTTGTCGATTTTAAGATGAAAAGCCACTGCTGGAGGCTTGGATGCTTTGTTGCCGAGAGAAAGGCTGCGGAAGAGTTGTGTCGCAGAAACGCCGGTACATAGTTAACGGTACTGCAGGAAAGATATGAGTGTGAGAGAGGCTCTGAATACTGCATTTGATGAGAAAATGTCTGCAGATCCGAGCATCTTTCTAATGGGTGAGAAGGTTAGAGAATGCCTGAAGTGTCGTTGATGTTGCAATCGCAGAGGCTGGTTTCACTGGAGTTGAATTTGGCGCTACTTTCTATGGTCTCAGGCCTGTCGTGGATCTTATGAAATTCAATTTCGCTATGCAAGCGATTGACTACACTATAAATTCTACTGCAAAGATGAACTCCATGTCGGCTGGCGATATATCAGTCCTTTTAGTTTTCAAGAGGAGCTGCAGCAGGAGTTAGAAACCATCATTCCCAAGCCCTGCGAAGACGTCGCCATCCCACCTGTAGGAAGCTTTACCGAATCCGGCCCCATCAGATCACTCATCGCGCTTAGGATCTATCAGACATGAGAATTGCCCGTGGCGTGCAAAATGAGAGTTGTTCATGAACTGTGTAACTTATTCGGCATGTCCCTGCAACCAAAGTTCTTCCGCATCCTCTGCTTTTTTCAGATTGGCAGTCACTAATTTCTTAATGCTTCCTAGAAACAGAAGAATGCAACGTAGTTGGGAGATAGATCCTCGGATTTTTGTAGTGGACTCGTCCACAATTTAGTATAGGATGTTTTTTCTATACTCTTGGTTCCTTTATGGTCCTTGCTTGCTTGTAATTTTTCTTCGGGTGACCATGGTACCCTTCTACTCCGGTGACATTTTGTCCAGTTGATAAACGGGTGGGTTGGGTTGGGTTGGGTTAATTTTTTCTTCGGGTGACCACGGTACACTCAACTGTTGAGTGTATGTTGGTACCGTGTCTTCCCCCTCTTTTGTTGTACATTCCGCTGGTCGATTTTATGATAATACTTACCTTACCAAAAAAAAAAAATTTCTTAATGCAGTGTCAGTTGCGTTATTTGAATGCATTATCGTCATGGAGTGGATAGTTTGATAGCACCATTGTTATTACACTGATTTCATCAGCTGGTAATGTTTGGTAATATTAGCCTCAGAAAGCTTCGCGTCTCCTCCGTCCTCTTTTCCTGCCTTCTTTTGTTTGAATGGGTAAGCAATCATTCGTGGAATCTGGACATGCTCGTCTCGCTTCGATGTAGCAATTTGCTTTTGCTATTCAGTGACATTCTCTGCCCTCATTAACTTTGATCGGTGACCTATTGTCGCATAGCTTAACCTCTATTCTCTAAATTGTGGTTTTGTTTGGTTGCGAGGGCAATTAGTCGATGATTCAGTTGTGTCAAATTTGATTGGTTAATTACATGCTCTGGTGTTCTAGGGGTCGAATAAATTTTCATTTGGGTCTACTTTGCTTCATGGTTATTGGTGAGATAGTAATCACCACTCGGCTCATTCTATTGCAACCCACCCGATTACGTTTATTTGTTTATCAGCACTACTCATTGTTATCAGCAACACTCGCGATGGTTTGATATTCCGCGAAAGTTTATTATTATAAATTCACTCAACCTATTCAGCTCGCTCTAGGTTGTATTGTTAGTTTAGCCCCAACAAATACCCTTTATATATGATGCATTTCACGAAACCATGATTCTGTTTAGACGGTCATAGCTGTAAAGAAAAAGAATTTAAGACAAGATTCCAATGCATCAAAACGCTTCAAAATTGAAATAACGAAAGATCAATAATCATCATCCAACAATTTTTTCTTTGATGGTAGTCCAAAGGCTTTTCTAATTCGAAGTCCACAAGTCTCTATGCAGATCTTTCTAAGTCCAACTCCTTTGTTTTCAGACGCTGAAGCTTCCTCCATGGAGGCTTAAAATCAAGAAAAGAGAAAAATATGGAGAAGCCATACCCACATATATAATGATGATGGGGCCCACCATCATAAACCCCTCTCGCCATTTTTATGTTTATGAGTCCTGCAGGAGTTAGCCTCTTTGAACAGGGCACGATTAGGGATAATCAGTTTCTAATCCGATCCGATTCTTATTAGGAGTGATCAATTTCTAATTCAATCTGATTCCAATTAGGAATATAAAATTGGATCGAAAGGATCGATTCTCATTTTTTGGAATCGGAGATTGGACTGAACGATCCTAGGACTAGGAACCAGATGAGACCAATCGATTTGTTTCGATCTAGTCAAGTCTAATGAAACTAGGCATTTAGCAAACAAAAAATGAAAAAATATTAGAATTATTAATATTTTAGGGTTCATTGCTATTTTTAATAAATAAAAAAGTGCTTTTAAAAGAAAGAGTCGGTCTGCTTCTCTCTAGAATCGAAATCGAATCAAAAATCACTTGGTCTATTTTTATGAAATTGAGAACAGGACCAACGCCCTCGGGAACTAGTTCATCCGGTTCGGATGATTTCCAACCCGTCGGTTCGATATGTTCATTACTAGGCAAAATCACTATGCCTATAGATTTTTTTTTTTTTGCTAAAATAGCCATTAAGAATTTAAGCAAAATTTTAAATAAAAGTTTTACGATAAGGTTACTTTTTTCAAAGAAGAATTTAGAGCGTACTTCGTTTCAAAAAAAAAAAAAAAATGAGGTGGACAACTCATGTCAAATGAGAATTTGAGCTCACCAGCCGGCGAAAGCTCACCGCGGTCGGCATTATTCGGCTATTCAAATTGAGGCAATTTTATCCAAAATTCATAAATGGGTAAAAAAAAAAAAAGTGAAGAAAATTCTCAAATGAATTGGGATCGGCTCTTCCTTTTCAATTTCACGTTTTCCGGTCCCTTCCGCCGCACTCCTTAGAAGCTCCTCCATTGCTTCATCTCCTTCCTCTCACGCCAACCATCGCCGCTGCCCACGACACCACCGTCGCCGCCACTGGGAAGTCCGATCTCCCATTTACCCAAGAATTGAGAGCCACCACGGCGGCGCCACCATAGTCCCTCCGGCGGGCCATACCCCCTCTTGTCATCACACGGCTCCTCCCCCTTCCTCTTCTTCTAAGTTTTCTTTAGCTGCTTCCGAGGCGAAATTGAGGTCTTGGAATTTGATGTTTGTCAATTCACTTTCGATGGATGCTAGATTTTTTTTTTTTTTTTACGATATCATTGTTTTCCTTTTCTTCTTTTAAATGGTGATGAGGTTGCAGCAGGATCCGCCATCGAATAATTCCTCCGGTTAGATCAGCTGAATGAGAGTTGTTCCCTAGCTCATTCCGGTCGCTTAACCCGCAGACCATAGTGGCTTTGACAAATCACTTTCGGCTTGCGCTTGTGGTGTTTTTGACCTTTTGTAATTGTCTTGATTGGGGCTTCTAGCTTTATATTTTCACCGATGAATTTTTTATCGGTATGTTATTTCCGCATTTTTAGAAATGTATCTGATGCGATAACTTTTGACGCTAGCTTTAGAACGAATTTTGTGATGCTTTTACCTTTAAAATTTGCGGTTAAGCTCTTTCCAGTTTGACTTGGCGATTATTGAGTTATCTTTCACACTGATAGGTCTTAATATATTTCCACAAGTGCTGAGTTTCACTGCAACTGTAGAGACAAATAATGAGCAAACTCCACTTAAACAAGCTTTCACTACACACTTCTTTCTTGTCCCTGTTCCATTCTTTGTGGAAGTGCGTAATCTGACTATTAATGTTTAAGGAGTTTCATACGTTAGCATCTGTCATTTTAGTGGATTTTCATTGAACATCTCTGGTTGTGGCTTTCCAAGTGTAGGATGAAAATAAATAGTCCCAGTGCTTTAGTAATATATATCCTTCAGATTCAATACGTAATCTGACTATTAATGTTTAAGGAGTTTCATACGTTAGCATCTGTCATTTTAGTGGATTTTCATTGAACATCTCTGGTCGTGGCTTTCCAAGTGTAGGATGGAAATAAATAGTCCCAGTGCTTTAGTAATATATATCCTTCAGATTCAATACCTTGTCTTCTGGTTCAAATGGAATAATATGGTGGTTTCACTTTTCTTGGATTGGCTTCTCCTTAACGGTGTTCACACAACCACAGCCGTGGCATTTTATGGGAACGTAGTTGCTATTTTCATGATTGCCATGCTAAGCATTACAAACAAGAACGACCAAGAACTTGGAGGGTATGCTTTGGTTCGACATGAATCACTTTAACCAAGAGGTTTTATCATATAATGCTGTTTGTGTATATGTTGATGTGGGTTCGACTACTGATGTAGTCATATCAGAATCATGACAAACAGGGAGGTTTACTGGTCCAGCAAACGTTTTAAGTGTATGGGTTGGGCATATAGCTCATTTGCGTGCATGGGTTCTGTACCCTCCTAACATTGCATTGTGGAAGTTATTAAATGTGTTTTGACCAGTTCGATCGGAATCAAATCACCAAGGCGAGGCATGCTCATTTAAGCTAATGATTCAGCTTTGCTGTCCATCCGAGGCATGTTCATAAAAGCACTTTTCTACGTGCTTCCAATCCTTGGAGCAAAGTCTCATTTCTAGACATAGCTTTCCTGCCGAACACTACATATTACAGAGGCTTGGTTACGTACCCTTTGTGGCTTTCCAAATGCTCTAGATATCTTCTGTAGTTCTCTTCTTCTGCTTTGCAGGCGCTAACATACTGGCCTTGAAGTGCCCTTGTGGTTCCTTCTTTAATGAGGATGTCTCTTTTACATGCGGTTTTTTGATTGTTGCGTTCCGAAGTTCTGAGTGTACTAACATCGTAGGTATAACGTGGATTAGACAAAACATCACCATCAAGAGTGACCACCCCGAAGGGATATCATTTTCTTCATGCTCACAGGTCTGTTCTTGCACAGTTTCTGGTACTCTTGATTGGGGAACTGATATAAATGGGAAGAAAACTCAAGCAAAGAACGGGGTGTATCACTTTTGTTTATGCAAAGAAAAAGGCACCAATATCAGCAGCCACCGACACATGCAAGAACCAAAGAAAAAGAGAATGAAGTACTAGCATATATTGTCCGCATGCTGTGACAAAAATTAACAATTACTAAATTGATAGGCATGAATAGTAGATACCACCATGAGGACCAAATTTTGGAATACCGAACGTAACATCTAGAGAATGGTGGAATCACACGGGAAGAACCAAGGAATAAAAACCACAATCAAAGCACCTAATTTGATGCATTCCAATAAGTAACGTGGCACTAAAATTTGAAGAGCAAACGTTCAACAAGTCCAAAAATATTGAAGCGTGCAACACTGCAGCTGTATCAACACAGTAGAAGACGGAGTTTCGATCCAGCCAAATAGGAAGAGAAAACAAAAAGAGTGTCCACAGCAGTTCAGGTAGCAAAAAAGAGATTTAAATCAGAAACCGGGAGACAAACATAATCCCAGAAACCATCATAAATGAAGGAGTTTAAGATGAACAAAAAGAAAGAAAAAGAAAACCGCAGGTACACTAGCGAATCTCCAATCATCACTTTCTACTTTAGCTTGATAGATGTCAAAATGAGAATACCAAGAAGTGCTCCCACACCTTCTTTGAGAAGCAGCCGCATCCTGTATCTTGGCACTACTGAAAAATCTGGGATTGCATATAGGTTAAAATAACAGACTTTCAACCCCAGTCAAAAGATAGAGCTTTTCCTAGTAATTTCTCGAAACACCCATAAGAAAAGGAGAAAAAATCATTTTACGTTATCATTTCTTCTATTTTCTCCTATACCAGGAGCATCTGATGTGATAGGAGAAATTACAGCTTCCATCGTGGTTGTTTGGCTTGCCTACCTAGATCTCACATGACAAGCTCATGCAGAACACTCGCACATGATCAACTCTTGATTTCACCTAGAAAAAAATCTAATCTCTTCCCTTTGCCTGTAGCAGAAACTACGATAGTTAAAGATGGATACATGAGTAGCTCATCTCTCCAACAAACAAATTCAAAAACTAGCAGTTACCTATGATCCCAAAGCAGAAGCAGACCGTGCAGTCCTCTATCACATGATTTCAGATATTTATTCCCAAAAGTTTTCAGCTCAACCTTCAAAGACTGAGATAAAATGGCCTCAAAAGATCGCATAATGTTCATTCAGCAGGTCTTCATTCAACTGAAGATGGAGAGAAGGCGATGAGTGCGGCTACGAGTGGCTGCTTGGTTGAAGGGGAGAAGGAGAGGGATCGATGGGAATTTTGTAAAAGTTTGATCAGGTAAGGCCAGGCATTCAAATTTGTTAAAGAGAACAACATATGAGATATCAATTACGATTACCGAATTATATATCGCATTTTTGGCAATCAGATCATTGAATTTTGATCTCAATCGTCGGAAGAACTTCAGAAATTGTAACTAATCGAGACTTGACCAATTATGGCCAATTCATGGGTGCACCACGTAATTTTTCGTAGTGGGGACAAAATTTGGTAAATAATAATAATTTCAGTAAATAAACCAATGCTCTTGAGCCTAAAAATATGTGATGAAATTGCCATTGTGTCTGTTTGGTTCGTTTATAGGAACTTGATTTTTCATGACTCTAAACTCGCCTATTGAGCTTTATCAATTTGTTGGGGCAAATCAAAATGAAAATAGTAATTATAGACTCAATTATATAATTTTTTTTGAAAATCACTAAGCTCTTTTTTTAAACTTTTTTTTTTGGCTTTTTCTTAGTTGAGACTCATACGGCGTCATGTCATCTTTATATCATCTCCAATCATATGTAAGACACCAAATCAATATTATGTAGAAAAAAATTGTTTGAGAAGTCTTCATAATGCATTGATTGCATAAGTGAAAGAAAATAATGTTAATGCATTGGCCGATTGCAATTAAAATTTAGTGACTTGATTGTACAAAATGACTACAAATGAAATTTACCTAACTTATAGAAAAATCTCATTTGCACACCAATTTATTAGACTGATTGTCGATACCTACCACTTTTCGTATCATCAACTGCATCGACCATACAGTACAATGTAACTCTAAGATATTCCCACTTATAGTAGGAGAGAGTATGACATTCTAGATAAATTCCACATAGAATGTGAAACTAGCTTAGCACGGAAAATATCGAGACAAACTACTGAAGTTATTTGACGAAATGCAAAAACTTATGCTCTTCCAAGATTTCCTCAAGTGGAGATTTCCATCTCTTAGAGTAGGGGTGTCCAAAAACCCGACCTGACCCGACTCAAACACGACCCGAACACGAACAAATATGATATATATTTCGAGTCTTAATAGTGTTCGGGTCACAATTATAAAATAAGTAAATAGTTATCTTTTGGGTCATATTAGGCCCAGAACATTGTTCAGCCCATGAACATATGAACAAACTCTCAAAGCCTCACCCAAACCCTTCTCTCTTGCCCAAACAGGATGACGCCTTCTCCTCTCTTCTCCTCTTGACGCTGACGACTCTACCCTCTCCTCCCAACAATGACGACCACGCCTTCTCCTCTCGTCAACTCAGCCGCCGTCAATGATGACTGCACCTTCTCCTCTCGTCAACTTAGCCGCTGTCAATGGCGATTGCAAGGTTGTAGATTTCCGGAGCTTCACCGGCCTCAAGCCCTCGGGCTCGGTCCCTCTCGTGAGGCAGCTGAACGCGCTGTCGCTCTCTTCTAGCTCCTCCTCCTCCTTCTCTTCGGCTTCAAACTCGTCGGTCGTGAGAGCTGTGTCGACGGTGAGTCCTGGTCGCTGCTCTGGGGTTTGGTTTTTTGATTCGGGGATTGTTGCGCAAGGACGCCTAATTTGTTCCTTGTTTGCTTGCATTTCCTGTATGGATTAGTTCGTTGCCTTCTCTTTTGTTCGAATTGGCATTTTGCTGGCCTTCCATTTGCATGTATTTGGAGACTTTGCAGATTTTGGGGTGAGATGGATTCAGAAATCGGTAGAATGAAAATGAAAGACTGAAAGTTGGCAGCTTTATTCTTTTTTATTTTATTTTTCTCCTTTTGGGGAGTTTGGTTTAGGAAAGTTGAGGGTGGGAGCTGGGAAGGTTGATGAGAATTCTGATTCCGCTTGACGTTCTTGAAAAAAATGAAAAACGTAAAGAGCACTGCTAAAGAAAACTCTTTTAGGCGAAAAAGAAATTGCTTTTCCATTTTCATAGCAATAGATCTCTCGCTTAAGGCACGCTGCTAGATATTTTATTTCTTTTATGAATTGCCTCTGGTAAAATAGTGTTTTAGATGTTAGATGACGATGAATGCTATGGGTGCACATGGTAACCATTCTGTGCTCGGGAACAATTTCTGCTCGGAAGTGATTCTTTTTTATTTTGCTTCCGGGAACAATTTCTGAGCATTTGAAGGTGTTTGGTAACTGTCCAAAATTTTTATTCCCGGAACAGAAATGCGTTTGGCAAAACCTAAAAATTTCTAGTCCAAAATGATTTTTTTTTAATTTTTTAATGATTTAAATACAATTTTCTTTTTTTTTTCCTTTCCATTTTCAACTTTTTTTCTTGCCTAATAGATCGTCGGTGACCGGCCAGACGAGGGCCGATGCCTAGCCTCGCCATGAGCTGGGTGAGGCCGAGCTTGCGTAGCCACCGGCGAGGCTCGGCCTCATTAGCCCACCGCCGGGCGGCGTTGGCTTCGCCGGGCTATGTCGGCTGGCGGTGGGCCGGCGAGGCCGAGCCTCGTCGGTGGGCGCGAGCTCGGCCTTGTGGCCTCGCTAGATCGGCCAAGGTCAACTTGCCCAGCCACAGCGAGCTCGGTCTCACTAGATTTGGGCGAGGTCACCTTGCACAACCAAGGCGAGGCTGAGCCTCGCCCATCCACGGCAAGGTTCGTGCCGCCTGGGCGAGGTTTGCTGGTAGCCAGGTGAGCCTCGGCGAGGTCGCCGGACCTCGCTCGGCCACTCTCCACCGCTGGCGCCGGCGACGGTGGCGGTGGGCGGCGATAAGCAGCAATAGGCTGAGGGAAGAAAAAGAAAAGAAAAGAGAAAGAGAAGAGAAAAGAAAGAAAAAAAAAACTGATTCTTGAAGTTGTTCTCGGGAACAAGAAGCTACTTTTTTTTTATTCTTAATTCCGTTCCAAATCTGTTCCCGAGAACAAAAATTTTAACAAACGGATTTCTGTTCCAAATTTACTCCCGAAAACAAAAGAACAGAAATTATTACTGTTTGGCAAGTTACCATGCTGGTCCTATGAGTTTTTGATTTGATGGCATGCGTATAATTGGATTTGATCTACTGGCCCAAAACCCGATCGACCCATTTTCTTTCTTCATGTTTCATGCCTTTCAGGTCAGGTTGGATCGGGTCAAGCTAAGCCGAGCACGCGAGCCTTCTTGTTTGGGTCGGGTCGGGTAACATCAAGACCCAACCCGACCTAACCCGTTGACACCTCTATCTTGGAGTCATTGAGTGAAAATAAAATAGATAAATAATATTGTTTATTCAAGCGGGAACAGAACCCGGCAACGCCATCATCTCCACCGGCATGGCTTTGCTCCGCATTCTCTTGCTGTTTTCTCTACAAGCTCGCTGCCGATCTTTACGCCTTTGTCCTATCGTCTTGGACGACGACAGACTCGATCGGCCTCGGATTGCATCGGCCGATGAAGCGACGCCGCACCGGCTGGGGGGCCGAGAAAGTAAAACCGAAAAAAATATCATCCTTCGAATTGGCAGATCGTATCCAGACACCTCCTTTGCACGCGAACTCTCTGACAAACGTTGTGGCTTCGGGAAATCTCCGCAGAGAGCCAGTTCCTCTTGACATTCAGGCGATGATGGCATCCATCAATGAGTAGTCATCCTTACCCGGTCGTTTTCAATTCAAATTTGTCTATTCGATTTGTGTTTCGCTTCAGTTTTTTCGCATTCTCACTCTCGCTGTCTGCCGAAATTCCATTGCCGTCAGTTTACCTTGTGGAGGAGGGAATCAAGTTTGCAGGGAAGGTGTTCGGTGGAATGACAAAGCCGGACTCTGTTTCCAAGAATACCCCTGTTCCAGAGAGATGGAGAATCAGCCACCGTTTGCCTGGCTTGAATGCTGTTTTGTTGAGAGAGGGGTCGCAGAAGAGTTGTGCAGCAGTGGTGCGATTGCAAAAGTTATGCTTCCGCGGCGAAAGAGATGGGTGCAAGAGAGGCATGAAAATCCCCTTTTCCCCATTTAAAACAATAAGGGAATTTAGTAGACATTGGTGCTAAAGTTTCTTTGATTAGCTAACCATGAAAAGAAGCGGCATAGATTGGGAATCGCTTTGCCATGTGTATCAAGATCAAGTTCATTTGACAAAAATGAGTTCTGAATGCTCTCCATATGAGAAGAAACTAAGAAAACTTCAATTTGCTCAGCCCACATGCCAAAAAAGGCTCGTCGTAGTCTTCAAGAATTTGAAAAGAGACGATGGAAAGAATTTAATGTATGTCCACATTGGAGCTTGTAAAACCATGGGCTGTACCTTGAGATCCAGAGTTGGTACATGGCTGAAGGGAAGTGCATTCAATGTTACCACACTTAATAGTTCCAGAGGCCGGACTCGAGCCACCAGAAACCTTAAAGAAGTACGTACTTCGAGAGATTGTTTCCGAAATGGAAGTATTGAATAGACACATTGGCAGTGCCCACACAATGACTGCTCACACTAGGATCAAGGGAAGGTAGCATAAACATTCAGGACCATTCCATTCATCAGAACAAAACTCATGCTTTTATCTGATTTCCCGAACTGGAAGCGGATTTCAGCCTATCAATTCTGCACTTCTGTTCTTACCAAAAGTGAGCTAAAAGCAATGCTTCCTCTGCTGTGTCCTATTGCATAGTATTGTTTCACCTAAGTCTTCTCAGTGGCTCTGAAGATGGATACTTCGAACACAATATCGTCCCTTCTAATAAGCTTGAACACTTCAGAGAAGTTCCTCTTGTGAATGCGGTCTAACTGGCAGACAACTTTCCATGATGTCCATGGCTGATGAGCATCGCCAGCCATGATTTGTCTTAAAATATGAGAGCCATGGTCTGTGGGCTTTTCTTGATGCGCGTCTTTGGAGTGAGCCAGTAACTCTCTGCTCAAGCAAACATTTTGCAACAATCATGAGCTCTGAGGAAGACAGTAGGAGGACCTTTTTCAAAGCATGTGAATGATAAAAACAGAAACTATTGACAAAATGCACTCTCAACCCAGAGCTAACATAGTCTAGCGACTCTATGGGATTTAAATCCAAGAGTTGTTGTCATGAGAATCTTACCACATTGCTTTTCTGCAGATATATTCACCCCACAACAATTTGGAAGAAAGGATACTTGGGTTTAAACTTGCAGGCCAGTTCGAGAGCTTTGCACAAGCCCAGATTTTTTAGCTTATCTGTAACAATCACAATCAGCACATGAAGAAAGCTTTCACTTTCTAGTCATACACTATTCTTGTTATGTGAAACTCATGTCCACCGACATAATCCGAGTTTTCTAATGGTTTAGCTTCCGAGGCCTATATGCACACCGGCATCATTTTCAGCATAAGCAAAATTGATATGGTCATGACATATACAAGATCCACCAACACATACATACGCACACACAGGAGAGCTAGAGACAGACAAAACACCAAGAGGATGAATTAGCTCTAACACAGGCCTCTTAACCTAACAAGAAGGAATGTCACTGTATGAAATTCAAATCAAACATGAGAACAACACAGTCAAAGGGAGAATTAGGATTCACACATCAAAAATCTTGTGATGAGTAGTTTGAACTTCCATCTTTCCTCAAACTCAGTGCTGATGATTGTACATAGGAACCGCCATTAACTTTGCAAACCCGATGAGATTACATCGCCTCACAAAGCCGAGGACACTTGGGTGAATGCAATTCACTTTTGGCCAGACAAATCCAAAATTGCTGAGGCTTGGTTCCTCACATTGGCATTTGTTGGCAGATATTATATCTCAAACGTGCTGTTATCAAATATGATAACATGGAAAATGGAGTCCATTCAAATTTGAAGACCAAAATTTGGCCTTCACAAATAGAGCCCTTTGAAAACGAAACCATCTCATTTTTCCCATTCCACAGGCCAATAAATTGCACCATTTGACATTCTCAGGAGCATCCTTTTGTAAAGCTTCTCACCATATTTTCTCAGGAACCTCTTTGGTAATCCCTGTGAAAAAAATAAAACCCATAAATCTTCATAAGCCTATGACACTTGATTTCAAATTTAAATTGAACAATAAGAATGCATAAATCAAATAGGACATGCTGAAGCACATCCTTTTTTGTTCATTTAGATTTGGAATGTGGCTTTAATGAGTGTGCATCTAGATCATTATGAAGCTCACAAACCCAATTGGAATAGAAGTACACTTCATTGATTCATCAAGACAAAATGAAGGAGATATTATTAGGAGTACAGAATTTATTTGGACCAGCCAAAGTGAAGCTTCCAAAGTTCACCTTTATCAAGTAAATCAAGTCCTTGCCAGCACTAGTGGAATACTCTGATCACACATCCTTCCTATCAATGAGCTCAAACACACAAACATCTCCTACATGCAGACGAGCTTCTCTAGCAAATGTGGGCCAAACAGCAGGAAAAAAAATGCTCCCTGTGCACATCGACAGCTCCTGAGATTCACCATCCATAACTTGTCCAAATACCTCAGAGTTGCAATTTGCTTAATTTCCTGAATATGTTGTGTGATGAATTTAACACGAGCAGACTACCCAAGTACATGGTTGAAAAACCAACCTATGGTGAAGGACAGACCAAGACAAAAGCAATACCCTAATGAGAGAATCAAATCATATACAATGTGAGTTTAAGGCATTACTTGCTAGTTTCAGGAGTTTAATAGAAAGTAACTGTATAAAGAAAGTCATCAATCCAAAGTCAAGGTCAAATCTAATGCAATAGGGTACATAACCAGAAGAAGCCTTCCAGGTCCTATATATATTTAAAACATATCGATTTCAGCCACACAAACCATGATCACAGGAGAAAAAGCAAATACATCAATGATTGGAACTTGGATGGAATTGAAAATTTAAACTTAACATGTTCAATTCTTTCTAGCACAGCTTAAATAAGGTTTTATCAAATTATTGGTTCATTTGACAAAGTAAAATCATCTTCGTCTTTCATTTTCTTTATAACAAAATATAACATTATCTCCTATTTGACAACAAAATTATCAGTCATTAAATCAATAATGAAATTTCAAAATCATAACAAACCACCCCCTTATCTTTTAGGTCTTTCTCTTTAGTTATGGAGGTAGCAACATTCTTTGCAATTTGCTTGTCCAAATCAACGTAGTCTCCTAGTGTGATTTACATATATATTCTACTTCTACAACATTGAGTAACACTGTCAAATTTTTCCCTGTAAGAGGACTTGGATTCTAATTATTAAGACCACTCATCAATTGCTTTTCCAACACATCTATCCACAATAAAGAAGACAATTGTCATCTTTTCGAATCTCCGACCACCGCTTATGTCCCAATAATTGTCCTTTTTTTCCCTGCTTCAATTACTCCATTGAAACATATACCCATGGACACTTCAAGGAAAATAAAGTGTCATGCGGTTTAATACACAATACAACAAACTTGGAAATACACAAGAGTATAGGCAAAGATATAAACAACATTGATATAAATGATTTTCAGACATGCCAGTTTGAGTAAATAAGCTTGGGATCTTACCAAGCCATACTTAACATAAGATGGCCTCATCATCACCTTGCTTGAAGAAGGGATTCTCTGTTTGAAATTTATTGGCCGATTTAAGAGCAGTGAAAGGCCTTGGGTATGGGGGACCAAAAAAAACCCAACTCAGGATGCCTCAGTCTGCTAACTATTTGGCCCTCCCTGTACTGGAAGAACGACCACTTTAGCAACAGTTTGTTTACATTCATTAATTTGACTTACCATGAAAAAAATTAGCATATATCGGAAGCTAATATTATCCCCGACATGATTACGTAATCAATCAAAGATTTAAACAAGAGCTTATTAAGAACTATTCTAGAATTTGAAAAGAACAATGGAAAGAGAGTTATGTAAGCAGAAATGAGACATGTTAAACCGCAAGTCGTCACTCCAAATACTCATGACAATGAGCTGTCTGGAGTTTATGGAGAATAAGGTGTAAATGTGACTCCTATTTTGACAAGGCATGGTGATTCTCTGAATTTTCAAGTTCCGCAATATCATCTCCATTGATGATAAGCTTGCTCAAACACGCAAAATCTCCTACGCAGGCATGATTCTATCACAAATGCTCACAAGAGAAGCACATAAGGTGTAGATTTAGGGGCAATAAATTGCTAGTTTGAGGAACGAATTTGAAGAACTGAACAAGGCGAGGATTGAGGAAGATCTCTACGAAACCAGCTTCCGGCTTCAACCTAATTCACACGCAACAAGACCCAAAAATCAGAAGAATTCAAGCAGCGAAGAAGCGTAAACTTACAAGTTTGTCAGATTCAAGTACGAGAGAGACAAAGTGTGATCTTCTTTGAAGAAGCGGAGGACTGAATGTCCAGACTTGGCGATGCCATCTCCGGTGTCGCAATCTCGTCTTTTGTCCGGCAACGACAACAATGGCGACGGCAATGATGGTAACTAGGAAACCATCATCATCTTCAGGGAATGTCAGGGTTGATGATGCTGATCAGCGAAAGAGAGAGTATTGAAATTTCTCAAGAGGGCGCAAGAGTGTGTAGGAGTCAAGCTCTAACGTGGCTGCCATCCCCTTTATCAGTGACTATAAAAAGTTAAAATGAAAAAAAAATGTAGAACTTGTGGCGCTGAAAAAAAAAACAAAAAAAATGATGGTGAGAATGAGAATTATTAGATCTTACTAATTTTTGGTGCCTCTATGCCGATAGCCTGTGTATGGTTGTATTGAGATCACCCTCTTCCTAGTTCCAATTCCACTCAAACCTAAATAGTAACACAGACATTAGTTCTCTTAGAAAAGATCTTCATTTGCAGGCACTCTTTCATCTTAATATAATATAAGAATGGAAACCTAAAACTACAACTTATGGTGGAGGAGAAGCATTCTAGGCTTGGCAAATGTTGGAGTGCCAGATTTTGTAACTTCTCAAGAGAAATTACTTTTCCTCCCCCGTTTATATCGTTGACTTTTTATATTCACATTGAAATTTAATTGCAAGACTTTATTATAATGTTCTTTCCCTAAGAAAAACTTAAGCACGACCTATATAGCACGGCCCTAACTGAACTCATTTTGTCTTTTGACTTAAATTCCATGCTCACACCACCGTTCCAAAATGTTTCAAGCTGGTGTCCAAAAGAAAGAAGTCAAGCATTTATCATGACATAATTTGCCTCCCTCACAATCCCAAATGGCTTGCGGACGTCATTACTTATGATTGTGAAGATAACGTCGATTTCTTTCTCTGAAAATTCCCAAATCGAAGTTAATCCATATAACGCCCTTAAAATGAAATTAATATAATAAAAAGTTAGAGCAAAATAGCTAAAGTGAAAAAAAAAAAAAAAAAAAAAAATTTCACGCCGCTGGTCCTCGTGGATTTTTCCAATAATAATTTGGCAACGAAGAAACAAAAAAGAAATAAAATTGAAATTTTGGAGGAATGATGGATAGTGGCCCGTGAGAGAGAGAGAGAGAGAGAGAGAGAGAGAGAGAGAGAGTTGAAGTCTTGAAGAGGCGGCTACCCGGGGACTTACGAACTGCGGAATTTTGGTGCCAAAATTCCCGAATTTCACCTAGCAACGGCTCTATTTCCCGCTACCTCTTTTGGGTTTTTTTGTATATTTTATTTTTATTTTTTATATTTTTTGGGGATTCCTTAGTTGAGAATCTTTCTAACATCGATTTTTGACGGAACTATTGAAGTAGTACCCCCCTCCCCACGGGTTTTGGCTATTGTCATTTATCATGTTTCTGGAGGAGGGAAACGAGTTTGCAAGGAAGATGTTATATGGAATGAATGAAGAAGCCGAGCTTTGTTTCGAAGAGGACCCCATTCAAGAGCGAGAGAATCAATGAGCTTTATCCGGTGGTGAGAGCAAGTTCGAGTTCAAGAGCGCATGATGTTGTCAATTCTAAAGATGAAAAGCCCCTGGCCGGAGGCTCGGATGTGGTGTCGTTGAGAGAGAGGAGGCGGAAGAGTTGTGCCGCAGCGACTCGTTTATAGAGTTACACTACTGGGCCGAAAGAGATGAATGTGAGAGAGGCTTTGACTGCAGCGCTTGATGAGGAAATGTCCGCAAATCCCAACGTCTTTCTAATGGGTGAGGAGGTCGGAGAATACCAAGGAGCCTACAATGTGTCTAAAGTCTTTTTCTTCTTCTTTTTTTTGGCAGAAGTATGGACCGGAGAAGGTTGTTGAAAAGGTAAAGCTACTTCCTTTCGCACTTTTTAGATGGAAAGGAATCTACAACAAGTGGACATCAAACTGCTAAAGCGGTCGTGGGATATGTAGGTGGTGGTAGCAATCATAACTGAGCTCTAGGTACACCGGTGACGAATCAAGCTCAAGATCTTGCTACGCTATTCATGTAAGATGCAGGATCACCATTTTTGAAAAAGGATGTTATAAATAGAATTTGTGGGCTAATTAAGGAGTAACTAGAGGCTTTGGAAGTGTAGGATGTTCAAAAACCAACTCAGAGCGTCTCAATCTACATGTGGACTACTCAATCCTATATGTTAGGTGAGCTCGACTTCAGACGTATGTAGTTCTTTAGGTCAGGTTCCGAGTAGTTCCTAAACCGGTAGGGATAGGGATCAAGTCAATTGACCAACTTTCTGTTACTATGAATCGAAATAGTAATCATTCCACACTGGGGGACTTTCTTGATCTATGTCCTATGATATTGAATCATTTGGCGGCATGGCCAAGGGTAAGTTGGGTGACTAGAAATCCTTTCTCCATGGTTGAAGAATGAGGAAGTTAGTACGCATTGATGTAAAAATTTCTTCAATTGACTAGCCATGAAAAAATGTGGCGTAGATTGGAAATTGCTTTGCCATGCATATCATGATTCAGTTACTTTGACAAACTAAATTCTGAATGTTCTTCGCATGAGAAAAACACTAATAAACTTCAATATGTGCAGCCTACATATGAAAAGGCTATTCATAAAATCTTACACTTTGAAAGGAGACAATGAAAAGAATTTGAGGGAAGTTCCCTGGACCTTGTAAAGCTTTGGGTTGCGCCATGAAATCCAGAGTTGGTATATGGCTTAAGGGAAGCTTTTTGATATAACTACACTTTTACAGTGCTATTTTGAGAGATCTTCTCCAGAAATGGAAGTTGTAGAATCAACATTAGCTATCAGCTCCCTCCGACTCATTACTCATGACTCCGGCCCACATGGTGATTATTAAGTCTAGGATCAAAGAAAGGTATCGTACCCATTCAGGACCATTCCATTCATTGGAACAAAACTCACGCTTTTATCCATTTGGCCAAATTGGAAGCAGAATTCAGCCTAGCATATCTATAAGTTCTGTTCTCACCAAAAGTGAGCTAAAAGGATGCTTCCTCTGCTATATCATATTGCACAATATTAATGCCAAGTTTTATCAGTGGTACTGAAGATGGATTCTCTGAACACGATATCCTCCCTTTAGACAAAACTCGGACACACATCTTCTGCCTGCAAAGAAGCTTCTCTCATGAATGCAACCGAATGGGCAGAAAACTTTCCACAATGTTTGTGGCCGATGAGCTTCAATGGCCTTGCTTTGTCTTGAAATATGAGGGCCATGGTCTGCAGGCTTTTCCTAATGCGCATCTTTCCAAATGAACCAGGAACTCTCTGCCCAAGTAGACAGTTCGCAATTTTGTCATCAGCAAGAAGAAAACAACCAATGATTTCTGAGGAAGACAGTATGAGGATCCTTTTCAAAGCATGCGAACGAAAAAAATGAAACTATTGACACATGACTAATCTAAGGGTAAGATAGTCTAGCGACTCTGTGATTTAAATCCAAGAGTTGTCACTGTCATGAGGATATTACCATATCACTTTTCTTCATATATATTCACCTCACCACAACTTGGAAGAAAGGACAATCTGAGTGTAAGTTTGCGGCCAGTTCAAGAGCTCTGCACAAGCTCAGCTCTTTCAGCTTACCTACAATAGTCGCAAACAGAACATGAAGAAGGAGGCTTTTGCTCTCTAGGTATATACTATTCTTGTTATGTGAAACTCATAACTACCAACACAGCAAACTAAAATCAATAGATCTGAGTCTTTCTAATGGTCTAGCTTCCAAGGCCTATTAGCACACCAACATCATTTTCATCACAATTAAAATTGATACAACCTTGACATTTACGAGATCCCGCAACACATACATATGCATACACAGGAGAGCTAGAGACAGAGAAACACTAAGAGGATGAATTAGCTCTAACACGGTCTCTCTTAACCTAACAACATGGAGTGTTCCTGTACGAAATTCAAATCAAACATGAGAACAACACAATCATGGAGAGAATTGACTAATATATTAAGATTCACACCTCAGATATCTCATGATGAGCAGTTCGAACTTTCGTCTTTCCCCAAACTGCATGTTGCTGATTGTACATAGGAACCACCATGAACTTTGCAAACCTGATGAGATTCCATTGCCTTACGAAGCTGAGGACACTTGGGGGAATGCAATTCACTTTTGTCCAGATAAATCGACAATTGCTGAGGCTTGGGTCCTCACATCGGCATTTGTTGGCAGATATTCTATTTCAGACGTGCTTTTATCAAATATGATTACATGGAATATGGAGTCCATTCAAATTTGAAGACTGGAATTTAGCTCTCACAGGTAGAGTAATGCTCTGCAAATTCATTCCAACCTTTGATAATGAAACCGTCTCATCACATTTGTCCTATTCCACAGGCCAATAAATTGCACCATTCGACACTCTCAGAAGCATCCTTCTAAAGAGATTCTCACCATATTTTCTCATGGACCTCTGTGGTAATCTCTGCAAAATAAATAGAACCCATAACTCTTCATAAGCCTATGACACCTGATTTCAAATTCAAATTGCAACAACAAGAATGCATAAATCAAACAGGACATCCTGAAGCACATCTTTTTTGATTCATTTAGATTTGGAATGTGGCATTAATGAGTGTGCATCTAGATTATTATGAACCTCACAAACCCAATCGGAATAAAAGTACATTTTCATTCATTCACCGAGAGTAAACAAAGGAGATTTAACAATGAAAATTGAGTTTATTTTGGATGAGCCAAAGTGACACTTCCAGAGTTCATTTCGATCATTGTAATCAAGTCCTTACCAGCAATAGTGAAAACGTAGACTGTGAACACAACATCCTTGCAATCAATGAGCTCAAACACACAAATATTTCCTACATGCAGACAAGTTTCTCTTGCAAATGTGGGCCAACCAGCAGGGAAAAAAGAAAGAAAAAAAACCTGGTCATGTCCACGGCAGGCAATAAGAAGCCACCTCCTTATCTTTTAAGCCTCTCTTTAGTTATGGAGACAGCAACATTCTTTGCACTTTGCTTGTCCATATTAACATAGTCTCCTCGTGCGATTGACATATATATTCTACATCTACGATATAAAATAACATTGTCAAATTTCTCCATATAAGAGGACTTGGATTTAATTCTTAAGACAACTCGACAATTGCTTTTCTAGTATATCTATCCACAACAAGAGAAGACAATTGTCATATTTTTGAACCTCCAACCACCAGCTTATGTCACAATAACTGTCTTTTCATTCTTTTCCCTGCTTCAATTACTCCATTGTTATGATATATACTTGGTTTTAAACATATACCCATGAATACTTCAAGGAAACTAACATGTCGTGGTTTACTACACAATGAAGTAAACTTGGAAATACACTATAGTATAAGTAAAGATATAAACAGCATTCGTACTTTTGAATATTAGACATGCCAATCTGAGTAAATAAGCTTGGGATCTTACCAAGCCATACTTAAGATGGCTTCCTCACCACCTTGCTTGAAAAAGGGATGCTCTGTCTAAAATTTGTCGGCTGATTTATGAACCGTGAGGGGCTTAGGGTGTGTGGGTCCATGAAACCAGCTCAGGATGCCTTAATCTGCTAACTGTTTGGTCCTCACGTTACTTGAAAAGCGACAACTTCAATGACAGTTTATGCACACTTCATTAATTAGACTTGCTATGAAAAACTTTAGCATAGATCGCTAGTTAATAGTATCCCCCACATCATTACGTAATTAATCAAGATCAAAACAAAAGCTTCTTAGAAACTATTCAGTATTTGAAAAGAACAATGGAAAGAGAGTTGCGCAAGCAGAAACAAGACATGTTAAACCGCAAGTCACCCCTCCAAATTCTCGTGATGATGAGCACTCCGGAGTTTATTGAGAACAAGGCGTCAAAGTGACTCCCTCATATTTTGACAAGGCATGGAATTCTCTGAATATTTTCAAGTTCCGCTATATCATCTCCATCCATGAGCTCAAACATGCAACAAATCTCCTACACATACGTGTTTTTATTACAAATGCTTCTCACCCGGCGAAGAAGAACTTTGCCCATGCACATTTTCAAAACAGCCAGTGTGATAAAGAGAGACTACCCATACATACATACTCACAAGATGTAGAACAAGGCATTGAGGACCTGTATTGGTCCATGATCTGAAGCAGTGGTCTGAGAAATTTCTATGTATAAAACTTGATTGCGGAACGGATTTAAAAAAGCAGAGCCCTAGCTGAAGAACACGACCACGATTGAGGAAAGGTTTAACGAAAATCTGGAAGAAAATTACGCACAATAAGACATGAAAATGGGAAGAAATTCTAGCAGAGAGGAGAAATTATGTGTTCAGAAGCGTGAACTTACAATTTGTCGGATACAGATGGGAAGAGAGAGCGTGATCTTCTTTGATGAAGCGAGTGGGGGACTGACCGTCCAGACTCGGCAGTGCCATCTCCGGGGTCGCACTTTCGTCTTCTCTCCAGCGGCGACGATGATGACAATGACGATAACACTCCGATCCATCCGGTTGAATATCTCCCTCTCTATCTCTCTCTTACTTCGCTCCGCTCCACTAGGTGCAGCTTCTCTTCTCTCCGTCCTTGCAATTCCCGAAGCTTTGTCTTCGCTCCGACCTCCATGAACGAAGAAGATGGAGAGAGCCTCCGGTGTCAAGAAGGAGAAGGAGCCCTGCTTTGCTTCCTCCCTTCAGGACACCTCCGATCGGGTCTCTCTCTCTATCTTCTTCAGGGAATGGTTGGGAGTGCACACTGCTGTTTCAGTCAAGGAGGAGGTAGGATCGATCGATAGGGTTGATGATGCTACTCATAAGATGTAATCAATAATAGAAAAATTAACAAAGAAAACTTACCAATTCCATGGGCATCTGCTTATGCTGATAACTTTTGTATGATTGTATTCAGATCATCACCCATCTCCCTCCAATTCCCATCTTCCCACTTGTATCTGAACAATGTCACATCTTCTAGTTCTGGTGTGCTTAGCGTACCCTTAGTAAAGATTTTCATTTTCGGACATTCTTCCACTTCAATATTCAACAAGGATAGGAACCTGAAGCTGCAACTTGCGGCGGAGGAGAAGCATTCTAGGCTTGGCAAATTCTGGAGTGTCAACCAACGAAGATTCCCAAAAGACATCACTTTTCCCTCTTTGTTTCCATCGTTCGCCACTACTTCTTTCATCCTTTCACATCCTATTATAGTCATCCATTGGAGATGCACCAAATTTGCAACCGCCGAAGCTGTTACTAGATGTACCAATCCAGAGCAATTCTTCACCTCTAAGCCCATGAGATTTTGGAAGGATGTCACAACCGGAAATATTGTTGTCAAACAAGGACAATCCCAAACCTTTAAGTTTTTGATGCTCCGAAGAATTTTCAACACTAATGAGTCTTCTCTCCACATGTGTTTTAGGTTGTGTAGCTTGTTTAACTTAAGTTCTCTTAAATTTTCAAGCACCGGATGTTTCCTCTCGTCAACAAGCCCTTCATCAGAGAATATTTCTTCAAAGGAGCTACACAATATCTCAAGGCTTTGTAGATTTTGAAATTTCTCTAGGAGGAAGATGGGAGGAAAGGCTGCCTTTTCATCATGAAAGCATGCCAATGTTAGTGTGTTTGCCTTGTCAAAGATGTCCTCGGGAAATTTTCCATCTTGTATCATCTGAATATTGTTATCGACTAATAAAAGTCTCTCTAGGTTGGGAAAGTCCTGTTAAATTGCCAATACAATGAAAGAAATAAATTCAACAAATGTGTGACAATAAATCATGTGCTGTAAAAGGTAAACCTAATTTAGATGATTTGCATGGAAGGTGGCCATCTTCTTATAGGTAATTAAATCAAAAGATCCCCACATACAAGTCTCAAGCTTTTAAAAGTCTCATGAAGAGGCTGGTATGGCTAAGTTAGTAGAGTGAATCTAAATTCAACATCCCTTCAGCTCACCAAAATCATCTTTTATTAGAAATACCTTATCTTGTCAACAGAAGTTTGTCATCTTTGGAATTTTATGTTGCACTCATAATGTTACTAAAACATATGGAATCACAAACTTACAAATGTGCTTAAGATATAAGAAGTATCTTATGTTGTCTTCAAACTCATAAGTGGTTCAGGTTTTTTATAGTATTATGATAGGACAACAAGAAGACTCTACAGTGTACAGGTGTATTGAAAAATACAGTAGCAAATTGTGCATTAAGGTACTAATGTTATTTTTGTTTTAAGAAAATTGCTTGAATTGATTTTTTTTAGAGTTTGTAGAAAATGAAATATAGAAGAAAAGTTCAAATCCGCAACACGTGTCAACAATGGAGAGGACCTCAGGTCAAATTCTCAATGATTTCCCTAAGGAGCATCATTAGATTAGACTAGGATATATTGTGTGTTGTCAACAGAAATCTGTAGATATTTTTGTAATTCTAGGTAATGGAATATCTTATGCATGTCCAAAAATGAAAGTATACGTAAGATATTCAAAATATCTTAATGTAGTCAACAAACTAATAGGTAAGGGAGTTCATATTTTCTATAACATTATAACATGATGTGGTTATGCAAAGGATATGAGATTAGTGAGTGCTTTAAAGAACAAAGTAGAAAGTGAGGGAGAGTTGCTATAATCATACCCTCTCAAATGGAGAGTTTGCTTCTTCATCTAAAAGGTCTTGTTGATCATCTCTTTGAGCCCAACTATTCATGGATGCCGCAAAAGACAACATGTTCACTTTATCACAATGGGTCACTCGCAATTCCTTCAAGGATGGCCATTTTAAAGTGGGCACGTTAGGACAAAAGCTCTTGAGTCGTGGCATGTCATGTAACACTAAAAAAGTTAGTTTTGGGAAAAGATCTTGAGCAGTATTGGAGTGTGGAGTGTCATCCCCACTAGCGACTATATCCTCGATATCACAAGACTCCACTCGAAGTTTCTTAAGTTGGTTTGCACTAGTAGACATCCAATGCGGAAACACATTTTCAAGGCCCTTACAGTTCTGAACCTCCACTATCCATAAATTGTCAAAAGTGAGAGTTTCTTGAGGACTATCACTCCATATTTTGCTTAAATTGTCCATATGGGAGAAAACCATCGATCGAAGCTGAGGAAATTGTACCTGTCATATTGAGAAAAATGACGCAATGAATGTGATTACATTGAGTTATGACCTTAAAGAAGTACTTTCCAAACTTCCCTCGTTCTCACAATTCATGAGAATAGGAGAGATTATTAGTGACATAAACAGGGATGAACTAATTGATGCTTTCGTTTCAATTGACTAATGACTAAGGCCAAGTATATTGCATTACAACAAGCATGCAATTATAAATGCATTTATAATCAATAGGACATTGAGCATCGACTTTTAAGTGGCTTAATTGACATTTAATACTAGGAACTTATCCCTTCAATTTTTGAAAAATTGCAATGGTGAATTCTGGGATTCTCCGACTTTCAACTTTATTTGCACAGATTGTTATCAAAGTTGCTTGCACCGATCTTTTGATAATGCAACATTAGATAAGGTAAGAATTTCTTATATTTATTTGCTTCAAGGAATGAATAAAGTTGAATCATGGTTCAAAGTAGCTTTGATGCACGTACTTCAATCCAATCGGGATATATGTACATATTATTCTTCCATCTTCTAAATGTCGACTCCAATGCCGCGTTGGTGGGTGCAAAGATTACAATGCTCCAGCAATAGGTGTAAGCTGATCTACAGATCTTTCTTATCAATTGAAAGAAATTAACTTCCCATTTTTCATCTTTAGTAAATTTAGAAAAATCCAAAAATTATTAGCAAAAGTGAATCGGTAACATTATCTTAGGATGATATGGGTACAAAAGTAAAATTATTTGATATTATGATGTTTTTTTGCTTGTTATTAGCATGGACTTGGAAGATGATTATATAGCCATGTCCATGTATATATGGAAAGGATGGAGATTCACTACCTCAGTTTCTTCGCCATATGGTGCCTCAATCAGTGATGCATTGAACGATAAATTCCAGAACTAACATTCTAACATTTTTATTTAGATCAATGGCTGAAATCAATAGGTCACGGAATGGAAGCACAAGTGAGCATCTTCATCTATAATTAATTTTCAACTCTAGTCCGACATTGTTCAATGTATCTTCCCGTGACAAATTATTTCCTCTATTTACTATGAGCATCGCTAATAGTAATTGCGAATATTACTTATGAATCTTCTAATTAGTAAAGGTCACTAATGAGAAGTGTCATGAAAATTTGATGGCAAACAAGATTAAAAAAATGACTTCAATTATTTATAACTTTTTTCTTTATTATGTACAGAAAATTTTTGTATTGAAAGAACATAAATTCTTAACACGAACAACATAGCAACTTGAATAAATAACGTATGTTATGATCTCAGAAAAAGCAAGTTAGGTCAATTAATCAGCTCTTCATTGGACCATTAAACTTCCATGAAATAATATTTATTCAATTTCGAGGTGGAAAAATAGAATCTTGCAGTGGACAAGGGATCCAACCATTGGCAAAAAGTGGGTGTGCGACTGTTGACCACATTTCGTTTGTTTGGAGAAAATCTAGAGTGTTTTAATTTTTACCGCGTCACGACCTTTGACGAATCATTCAGCTAAGAAGCAACTATTCATATTTTTCATTCAATTACAATAAAATAACTATCACTTAAAAAAAAAAAAGGATGACTTCCACACTTCCTTAAATCTATTAATATTCTTAATTGAGGATTTTGATGAGTCTTTGAAATTATCTAACAATGTGGGAGAAACCTATTATTACATGACGATACTGAAGTGAATTTAATAGTATCACAACTTATCACTACCAAAAAGTCATATGACTATTTTCATACTTCCCAAATTTGTCAGTACTCTATTATAATGACCTTTTGAAATATCCTCAGAACGTGTGGATACCTATTATTACATGACAACTTATACATGCAAATGACATTATAAGTAAATAAATAATTAGTGATAACTCTAACAATTAAAAAGTAAACAAATGTGTAGATACTCATGAGATTAAACATTCTACTTGCAGGCAACAATAGAAAGAATTGCACAAAGATATTAGAATAAGAAAAAACACAAGCATTTCCTCCGTCAGTATAAAAAAAGAAGAAGCAATAACTGAAATTTATATGGAATTTGTAATAAAAAAAAAGTCAAAAGAATCAAATTTAGGTCAACATCAGGCATTTTCAAGTGCCCGAGGATTTGACCCCAAAACAAAAAAGAGTGCCTGAGGAGGTTGTCATTTATTGCATTAAGTCTTCACGAAAGAACGGAAGTGTTGATCTGATTATTGATTCCTATTTTTATTTTTTAGATTTTTATGTAGCCAGGACATTGATTAAATATTGGCTTTTTGTTTTTTTTTGTGAGATGACTAAATATTGTTCCCGAGTTATGAAATATGACTTGCAGCGTTGGCAATAAGTCCGTGCAATTTTTCACCTGAACCAATTATAAACGGACAGTATATACTGATGTGAATTTAATTAAATAAAAATAAAAAATCTCAATCCCTCTCACTTTCTTTCTCTATCTACGCTTTCTCCTCCATCTCCAGCCACACTGAGCCCAACCTTCCTGCCTCCCTCCGCTGTCCCCACTGGCAGAGTTGCCGGGCCCGCGTCCAAGGCGACCATTGCCGGGCGTCCAACCCTCTCCGTCGTCTTTGTGGTCTGCCCGTTCATGACGCCGCTTGTCCATGGCTGCGTTTAAGCCGTCTCGTCCATGGCCACTCTTCCCTGACTTCTATTCCTTTGTTTTTTCTTTCGCTTTTTGACCTCGCAGTCCATGGCCGTCGGGATCTCAAACGCGCCGTCAAGGCTCATGGCCATGGACAAGCTGCTGTCGCCAGATCTGTGAAGGAGCCTCCTCGCGAGCCATGGACGATACCAGATCTGGAGGCACGACTCCAGTCTAGATCTGGACAGGCAACGACCACGAGCAGCCATGACGATGGAGAGGTGGCTTGGCCATGGACGGGGCCGACCGCGAGCCGACCGCGGGCGACCACGGAGGGGACAATGGCAGTCCATGAGCAGTCGTTGCTCGCGACGGGACTTCCAGATCTGCAGCCATGGCTCTAGCGACAGCGGCTCGTCCATCGCTGCGAGCAACGGTGGTCGACTTCCAGATCTGCAACTTCGTCGTTATGGACGGCCAGATTTCGAGATCTGTACAACGATGAGACGACAAAACAGAGGAAGCCGGCCATGCTCAGCTTGGACATAGCGGGGGTCAGCCTAATCAAGGCGCCGGTGACTCCGCCGTTGGCGACAGCGGAGGGGGCGGAGGTTGGGTGGCTATGGACGAAGGAGGAGGAAGAGAGGGCTGAAGAGAAGATTTTCTAATTTTTTTTCTTTCTTAGATTCCACATCAATATGGAATTAATACGCACATGTCAATATTGATGTTGTGATGCGAAATCACTAATGTTTTCTCAATGGGAACCATCCACGGATTGTCTGCTATTAATTATCCAGCTGTCTTTGAAGAAACAATAATCATACATCTGTCCTTTTCTTTCTTTTATTTTTTCCTTTTCTTTTTTGGGAAAAAGCAATCCGCCTTTTTCTCTTCCCAAACATAGATCGTATGCGTTATCACACTAATTATCACTAAATACAATAAATCATAATTATTATTTATTACAAAACAAAGATCTTTAATTTCATAGGCCGTTTGAGTACAGTTATTCAAGTGTTGTTTATGAAAGAAAAAATGAATCGGTTCATATATACCAACCTTTTTATTTTTATTTATGTTAATCTCAAGAACCAGCTCGAGCATCAATGAATAATCAAGAAATTAAGAGATGATCCCATTGATCATTATCAAAGTTTAGAGCACTCCAATTAAAACAGCCACTCTCTCTAATTCATCCAATTTCATTGATTGGGAAGATTGATTATGGTATAATGAGCTACAATAGCTAAGCAATTTGTGCATTGAATTTTTACAATTATGGATTTTTCTTTTTCTCTTCTCTTCACGTTCAATAGAATCTTCTCTTCATGTTCAATAGAATCATGTGAGTTTGTTTGCTTCTGTGCAAGAAAATATGAAGCAGCAGTACTTCATATTATTTTGGAACTTTTAGATACTATTCCATGTTTACCGTTTAGTACTTTATATAGTTTGAAATTGTAAAAAGTAAGTGTTTTTATATGGTTATTTTGATAACTTTTTTAAAAACCACACTAATTAATTCTAAAGCATGGCATATGATATAATTACTAACACCAAGATTACACTTCTAAAAAGATACGTAGATTAACCATTAACAATTATATTTATTGAGGATTAGAAAATTTGTAATCTCCATATTAAATATTAGAAGATTATGTACATAATTCTGCATAAAGCATGGGAATGCGTCTACTTATGGGAAATTTACATACAATTAGAAGATTTTGAATCCACATCTATTTCTTGATGCTTGAATTGTTTTGCATTAATAATTTACGGTTGTGATCATGGACTACTATGGGGAGGTAGATATTATGTTCATCATTATTTAAGTATGAAACACGAGTCCTGATTATATTTGAGCAGAGCATTAATGATTGATATTAATAGGGAGGGGTTGATTGATGCTTTCATTTTGGATGACTAATGACTAAGGCCAAGTATATTGCATTGCAACAAGCATGAAATCATAAATGCATGCTTTATTAGTAGTACATCGAGCATTGGCTTTTAAGTGAGCAACGCCTTATCACTTTCATGTTTAGAAAGTATCTCCAATCATTCAACTTCCAGATTTGTTTGCACCAATCATTATCAAAGTTGATTGCACTGAATTTTTGATAATGCAGCATTAGATAAAGTAAGAATTTCTTAGATTTATTTGATTCAAGGTGAAAATGCATAACAATTAGAGAAAAAGCAAGAGCGAGGTGATGACAAGCCAATCAACTATATGAATAGTGTGTGCAAAGAATTTAAGTACCATATGTATTGACGAAGGAATGGATGAAGCTGATGCTTGGCTTAACATTATTTCCTGTATTTACTATGAACTCCGCTACTTATTCAACACTAATACTAATCTCCAACATTACTTATGAATTTTCTAATTAATAAAGTTCACTAATGAGAAGTGTCATGAAAATTAGATGGTGAACCGGATACAAAGTTGATAACTTCAATTGTTTACAAGTTTTTCTTTTTATGTAAGGGAAATTTTTGTATTGAAAGAAAATAAATTCTTAACAGGCATAGCCAACATAACAACTTGAATAAATAACGTATGTTATGATCTCGGAAAAAGCAAATTGACTCAGTTCACTAGTTCTACATTGGACCATTTATAACTTGCTTATGATAATATTTATCTAATTTTGGGGTGCAAAAGTGAAAATAAAATATTGCGGTGGGCTAGTGATTCGACCGTTGGCAAAATGTCGGTGTGTGATAGGTAAATTTTTTTTTTTATATTTATCCTTGATCAATGCCTCGTGTTGAGGATTTTGGAGTTTCATTTGGGTGTGTGTAGGCAAAAAAAGAAAAGAAAAAGCGAAAGTGAATGATCGCATTATGTTTGTTGGACTTTGGAGAAAATCGTCCTGTTTTGTTTTACTGTGTTATAACTTCTTAAGAGTTGTCCATTGAGAAAAAAGTATTCATATTTCTCATTTGGTTACAATAAAATTAACACAATTACATCCTGTCACAACCAAAAAAAAAAAAACAAAATGACTTTCCACACTTCTCTAAATCTATCAATATTCTTAATCAAGGATTTTGATGAGTTTTTGAAATTATCTAACAATGTGGAAGATATCTATTATTACATGACTACTCAAATTTGACACAAAAATGATATTAACGCTATCAAACTTGTCACAACCAAAGCATCTTACAATACTTTTCATACTTTCCCAAATTTATTAGTATTCTTGATGGAGTGTTATAATGACCTTTTGAAATATTATTAGAATGTGGAGATACTTTTTATTACATGACAGCCCATACATTTAAATGACATTAGAAGTAAATGAATAATTAGTGCTAACACTCACGATTAAAGTGTAAATAAATGTGTGGATAATTGTTGTGATTAAACATTCTACTTGCAAGTAATAATAGAAAGCTCTGTGCAAAAGCATTAGAATAAGTAAAATACAAGCATTTCCTCCTTTGAAAAAGAAAGCAATAATTGGAACTCGTACAAATTCTATAACAAAAAAGGCTGAAAAAGGAGAGTTGGCATGTGTTATTTGCCTTTTTGAGAAGTGGTGTAGACTATAATAAATTTGGTAAAGATGTAAGCTTCTTATTCACCTAATCAACCAATATGCGTTTGAAAATTGATTTTTATTCTTCAAAAAATTAGACGATGGTGGGTTGTATATTCCTTATCATTTTACTTTGACAGTAACCTCTCCTAAATTCCGTCGAATGGATAAAAAATCAAAGGATTTAAAAATTGTATTTTCTTTGAATTTATATATAAAAAAATTATACTGTATATTTAACAAATGTCTTGGTTCACATGGTCGTAATTAATAGCTTGGGTCAATATCATGAATTTTCAGGTGTTTCAGGGGGCATCATTTATTACATTTAGTCTTTAGTCAGGCCCACCTGCCAATCAAATGATCAAAATTCCTACTCCCACTCTATCCGTTAGTGCTCCGTTAATGGCAAAGTCGGGCCCACTTGTCAATTAAATAATCAAAATTTCTACGCCCACTCTCTCTGCTCCGTTAATGGATAACTCTGCTCTCCCCCACTCTTTCTCCGTTATCTCTCTCTCTCTCTCTCTCTCTCTCTCTCTCTAAAAGTTCCCGACTCCACACATCCACCTCGATTTTTTTCTCTCTTCCTTTCTCCTTACCTTCTTGAATTTCTTCGCCAGAATCAACGTCCGGACCGAATCGATGTCGAAATCACTTCCGCATCGGAGATCCACTTCGACCCACCATAACCAGCAAGCTCCGGTTCACGTAATCGCCCGGAGCCCATTCATACACACGCACAAGGACGAGGCAAGCTTCTAAGAAGCAATTCCAAAGCTTCCGATTCAACCATTGGATAGACCACCCAATCAATCGCCCCGGAAAAAGAAGGCAGAGGAGGAGAGGGGGTGGGGGAGGGGGAGGAAGAAGAGATATTGTTGCTTTGACTATGTAGATTTGGTTCACTTTTTTTTCCCCTCATCACGAAGAGGAGGATCAAGGTGAAACGAAATGACTGAGAGCGAACAGTTCTCAAGAGGGGGGAAGAAGCTAAAAAACCAAATAGACTCTGTCTAATTTCTTCCTTTTTCTGTTTTTTTTTTCTGTCCAGTGTCCAGTGAGCGCACCGCAATCGACGGAGGCCGAAGCGGCGACGCGGTTCACGAATACAGATGCGCTTTCGCGCGGAGAAAAGAGAGAGACAAGAGAGGAGAGATTTTAGTCGTGAAGAGAGAGTGAGGAGAGCCGCACCCTGAAGGGGAGAGCAGAGCTTTCCAGTAACAGGGCGTTGATGAAGAGAGAGGGGAGTAGAAATTTTGAAGGTTTAATTGACAGGTGGGGCCGACTTTGCCACGTGTCAATATGTGGATAGTCAATACGAATCCTACGTGGTGTATTTAATGTACCTAATATTTTCTCCATGAAACAAGATGGTAGAGTTGATTGGATAATTTATTCCGATTTTTAAAATTTTTGTTTAGCTAGGACATTTACTAAATATTGTCATCTAGTTATGAAATATGACTTGCAATGTTAGCAACCACCCATTGAATTGCTACTATTTATTATCCATATGTTCTTTTCTATTTTATTTTTTTCCTTAATTTTGCCTTTTCTTTTCCATGAAAAAGCAATCTGCCTTTTCTCTTGTCAAACATAGATTGCGTGCATTATCACACTATTTATCACTCAATATAATAATCCAGAGTTAATATTTATTGTAGAACACAAGTATGTAATTTGATAGGTTATTGGAGTGTAGCAATTCAAGTATCATTTACAAACGAAGAAGATGAACTGCTTCATGCATTGACCTTTTCATTTGTATTTATTTTATTATCAAGACCCAGCTCAAGCATTGATGATTATAAAGAAATAAAAAAAGTTGATTGTACTAATGATTATCGATGTTTAGAGCACTCCAATTAAAAGAGCAATTCTCTCTAATTCCTCCAATTTTATCAATTGGGTAGATGATTATGGTACAATGAACTGTACTAGCTAAGCAATTTGTGAACTTGGCTTTTATAATCATGAAGTTTTTTTTTCCCCTTTCATCATGTTTAATAGAGCGACAATGGTTTCCTTTTGCGCAAGAAAATATGAAGTGGGTGATCCTTCATATTTTTTTGCCATTTTTAGATGCTATTCTATGTTTCCTGTTTTGTTCTTTATAATTGAATTGTAAAAAGTAAAATGTTTTTGTATGGTTATTATGATAACTTTTAAAATCCCTTTGTGATCAATCCTGAGGTATCGCGCCCAATATGGTTTTATGAGCTCACAAAAATAACACTTGTATATGGAGATGGACAATTAATAGTTATATTTACTGAGGATTAGAAAAATTTTAATCTTTTAACTAAATATCAATAGATTATGTACACAAATCTATATAATTATATAATTTTAAAACTACATAGTTATCAATGTTTGAGTTGTTTTGCATTAATACTTTATGGATGTGGTCATGGA
The DNA here is from genome assembly GCA_014182735.1 of Corymbia maculata. NCBI lineage: Eukaryota > Viridiplantae > Streptophyta > Magnoliopsida > Myrtales > Myrtaceae > Corymbia > Corymbia maculata. The sequence continues at coordinate 11,691,437 of CM024688.1, read as the reverse complement.
TTATTGCAAGGAGACAAATTTCTAGTCATCTTTGTTTAGGTATGAAACACAGGTCCCGATCAAACTTGAGCAAAGTATTGATGATTGGTATTACAAACATTTATATCTATCAACTTTTGTTTGCACATTCCAATTATATGCAAACGAACAAGTTCAAATGAAATGCAAAAAATGCATATGTTCAAGAGACTGACCTGTGCAGTGAAAAGTGAAGGGGTGCCATTGTCAATCTCCATTGAAGATTGCCAAGTTAGACTTCTCATCTTGGGGCAGTGGGCAATGCTCAGCTTCGATAAAATAGGACATTCTAGCGTATGATTCTTCCACGAGAGGAAACTAGTCAAATTGAGCAAGCATTCCAGATTTATCCGGTCAAGATTTGGGAATGTAATCTCCTCCACTGCACTTTCCTGCCCTTCTTCATCTACAATCACTCCTTCCATTTGCTCACACTCCTTTATTTCCATGTCACATAGATTGGGAAGGCATCGAACCATTGATGGAACAAAAGCATGTCTCAAGTTGCTACATTTATAAAGGCCCAAATGCTGTAGAGAATTGAAGAACATCATTCCTTGGAGATCTCTGTTCCATAGTTGCCTCAACTTTGGTAGATTGACCAAGCACAAATCCTGTAGCTGAGGCAACACCTGAGTGCAATCCATAGCTTCAAGCCCTTTAAGATCGAATATCTCTTCCAAAAGCTCGCAATCGCGCACTTGCAACGTTGTCAATTTTTCTAAAACAAGCATCAAATTGGATGGAATAGAATTAATAAACGATGGACATTTACCCACCACTAGTGATTCTAATTGCCAAGATGAAGTGATGGGATTAAGTTCGCCGTGCCATTTTCCAATCAACTCCGGGAACTCAGACAACCGCATAAACTTAGTCCCAGCAAACGTAGCCTATCAAAAAATGCATCATTAAACATAAAATTCTATTTAGCAAAAAAACAATTACTTTATTGGTTAGAAAAAAAATCAATTTGCACAGAATTTAGTAACATGAAGGATACCATTTCTCCAAACATATTTTGGATAGTCATGTTGAGGTTTTCCTTCCAAAAATATGGGCACTCTGTTGCTCCATACCGTTCATTCAAACCTACTTGTACTCTCTCCAGCTTTGGCGCCTTTATTGATCCCTCAGAGAAGAACTTTATGTTGGGACATCTATTCACAATGATATCTTCCAAGAGAGGGAACATCAAAGTGTACCCACCTAAGCTAAAACCTCTCAACCCAGTCAACCCATCAAGCTCTATATACTTCAATTGATTAAAAGCCACTACATGTTCCTCCTTTCCTCCCTCATCACTAATGACTTCTGTCAATTTTTCACATTTACTAATCCTCAATTTTGTGAGTTCTACCAAATTTGTAGCCATTGTCGGTGTGAACATATTTGACAATCCATGACAATGTGACACATCTAGAATCTTCATATGCTGAAAATAACTTAGAAAGGATGATGCTACTTTTAGCCCATGACTTGGGCCTTCTATGGCTTCCACTTTGACGCTGAGTTCATCTGGTCCTTCCTTCTCAATGAGTTCCACAATGCCGCATTGATTGATCTCCAACTTCAAAAACAGAGAGGTGAGCCTAGCGCATCCTCCAAGGGTAACCAAATGTAGACACTGGAATTCAACCTGACTATAGAGTTCCTCATCCCATACACGCTTTAGCTTTGGTAAGTCATTTAACTTCAGCTCTTTTAATAGAGAACGACCAACATGATGTCCATCTAGAGGATTTGGTGGCTGGAGTTTAAAAACAACTTCAAGGGAATTGCATGCTGTTGCCGTCAAAGTTTCTAGGCTCGAGAGCCGTCCCACAATGAAAGAAGAAACAACATTCACCAGCTTTTGGCATTCATTCACAAAAAGCAATTTTAGCTTAGAGAAAGAATCCGCAGCAATTTGGTCGTCCCATATCATCTCAATGTTATCCATGCCCTCGATATATAAATTCTCCAAGTTGGGAAACACAACCTGCAGTACTCACGAAATTGGTGATTTAGTTAAATTACGAATTCATGAACTTCCAAGATGAAAATATGGAAGAATGCCAAGATGTAAATTACATATTCACGGAATTGGTAATTCTATCTTAAGTTGCACAAAAGAAAAAGAATAAAATGAAACTAGTAAAAAAAAAAAATCTCCATACTAATGTCGATGACTCTAGAATGAGAACGCTATTGGAATATACTGGAGACAGAACACAAATTTTAAATAGGAATTCTAACTAGAATGTGTTAAACATGGGCAAAATGGTAATTTGGATATGCTCATATGACAATCATCTAATGACATAGTGTCTCATAAGTCCCAAACTCAAATGAAATTTCTCCCTTTGTGCTTTTTTAGCTAGCCCAAGAATGAAATAGCTACTACGTAATTGTTAAATCACTTAGAGAAGGTCATTTAAGTAACAACATGATGAAATTCTGAAGTGAAATGGCACCATTTCATAAATTAATTGAGAATGAGGAAGAATTCACTTAAAGAAACAAAAAGCAAGTCACACGGGCAATCACCATTAGAGAAGTCACCGAATTGATGTGGCAAAATAGGAATGCATTAGACGAATCGCTTGAGGAAGAAAAATTAGCCATTAAAAAGAAAATGGAGAGATTGAGATTAAAAAGGTAACCGATCAACCATCAAATGGTACACTACAATAGGAGGTATGATTTTATCTAATACCGAATGCCCCAAATCAATAGTATATCACTTTAAAGCAATTACACTAGTTAGGCTAAGAGAAAGCAATTAAAAAAGAAATTGCTTAGGTCAAATGAACAAATCCTACTCACATCATTCCACACTTAAAACAACTATATATATCTAATTAATTGAATTTTCCTTTTAAAATTGATTTTCTATTAATGCTGGAAGATCCAATAGTTATATGCCACGACAGATCATGTATATATACTCGAGTCAAATTATAGAAAACAATGCTAAATATCTCATTATAATAGATTAAAATTATTTAAGAAGGTCGATGTATTAATCCCATGAGAGGGCCTATTTTTTCGGCCAATTTTGACCGAATAGACAACATTTTAGGCGAACGGCCTCTATTGCTTTTAGTTCAATCGGAGTTAACTTGTCTGTACATTGCTTATTTCATTTTCCATCGAAACGTTCTTCCACTAAGCACTTGACAATTCAGATGACTCAACTAAAATGGCTAATTTGCAAAATGTATTTTATTTCTTTAACAAGAGTTTTATAATAATGGTCTTGCAGTTCATGTAAAAACTAAGAGAGGTGATATCTAAAGCCCAAGACCCGAGAGGTCTTGCCTAGTTAGGCGACGGAGAAGGCTTCCATTTCTTTTGTTGGTAGAGTTAAGAGAAAGTAAAGCTTCCTTTGACCATGAAAAAAAAAAAGGGTCTCATAAGTGCAAATGAAGTCAAGTGAGCGTCTTAGAGGCTCTTCATCTCCAGCCTCTTGAGCCATACTGCCCACTTTCCTCTCAATTGTTTTTTCAATTTCTTTCAATGTACATGCGCGCAATATCTATGCCATACATGAGGTTATTGAGAGTCTTACCTTTCTTGGGAATATCAAAAAGCTTTTAGAGATCCTATTCGATAGTTGTACTACCCGTTCACGCTTTGTACAGGGGCAATAAGAAATGTTCAACCATCTTTATGGAAACTATTTTTAGAGAAATTAAAAGTAAGAAATTGCAACTCATACATGCCGGCAATTCTAAACACCTGTGCTTGTATGACACTCATTTTTTGTTAAAATTTTTAACCAAAAATATACATTATAAGTAACTTAGTTTTTATCTTGGTATGCTTGTCTCTGGTATATTTAGTATTTTAATGTAATGTTAATCACGTACCTCTTGATTGAAAAGTATGGTGGCGCATGATCCAACGCAATTCTGACTTTGACTTTCTTGTGCACCTGTCATGCATGAAAAGAATCTCACCATTTGTATTACAAGAATGAAGATATCTATATGATGATCTTCAATGATAAAAACAAAAATCAATCTTACACTTTCCACGAGAGAAGCACGTCAAACTTCGCAATCGTTTTAAGCGTAAATTGGTTAACATCAGAAATGCCAAAATTTCCGATGTTTTCATTTCCAACACTTCTTCCTCCATAACGATCGCCTCCATCTTCTCGCAGCTCGACACAGTCAATTCTTTCAATTGTGTAAAATATTTAACCATGGATGGGGAAAATAAAAACTTGAGGTTATCCAAGCCAATGATTTTTAATGTCTCCAATCTTTGAAAGGCGACCTGCGGAATTTGTCCATCGAATTGGTGATTAATTTAAATCTCAAATTCATGAACTTTCAAGATGTAAATATAGACGAGTGCCAAGGGAGAGGGGGATTATTAAGTTGCACAAAAGGAAAAAAAAAAAAGATAAAACAAAAAAAGAACGGAGTAAAAAAAATCTCCATACTAATGTCATTTCTAATTTCCAATCTTTCCTTCGCTAAAAAAGTTGCAGTGCAGAGATTAATTTGATGAGTGAGCTAGTTTTAATCCATCCGAAGAAGTTCTCCTTCAGAAATGGATTACCAGTGGAGCATTACTTATATCTCTATGTATAATCAAGTAAACCCAACCACACTTTCAAAGTTTCAGCCCAAAAAAGTTATACTAATATCCAATGCCAGTGTCCAATGAGAACTACGGCAAAAGTTAAAAGCCCCGAAGACCATGGCAATTAAAAAAAACCGAAGATGCAAAGGCTCACACACACCGGACTGTGGGACCCACAACAAATATGTCCAAGACCCTCTACCGACGGGAAAATTAACATATTGCAGGAGTCCTGGGGCCCACCATCAACTTTAGTGCTAGTCATTATAAACATGCAATCTTTTTTGGTCAAAGATAACCGTCTCAACTTTTGCTGGACAAAATAGTCGTGCGCTTTCTTCAATTGGACAATTGTTTGTCCTTAGTTTACTGACTTCTCTTTAATGCTAGTAAATCACTATCAATAATGAATTTAATGGGCATCAAATACCCATTGTGAAAATGTATTTGTGATGCCAAAAATAAGTACAAATATATCTCTATACATACTACATGCCTCTATGAACATGCACAAAATTTCGTACTCTTACAATTACGAGGCGTATTACTAAGTGTTTTTTTAAACACGATGCAAAAAATACATGCATCAATTAGATTAACATGGTTGCTTTTATTTAAAAACCCAGTCCTCCTTTCCATTCTTTATGTTGGTTTTTAAGAGAGTTGCCTATATTTTTTGTAGATTATAACAATAATGTCAACAATAATGTCCCATCTTTCCGTTTTTAGCATAATATCAGTATTCTCTATAGGATTCAAATTAGAAAACACACTTGTACAAAATAGTAATTCTGTTATGGCATGATTCTATTGATAATGGACAAAATATAATTTGGATATGCTCGTATAACAATCATATAATCACATTAGTCCACCATGGATCCTAAATTTAAATAAAATCTCTCCCCCTCTTCAATTTAGTTACTTCCCTAAAATAACGGATCAGCTACATCCACAGTCAACATAGCTGGAACCATAACATTTGAAATGATGGGATCCAACTGTCCTTCACGACAATTAAAGCTTTATTTTCCTTTTCTTCTTTTCTTTTTCCCCGCAAAACTTCATTGCTATAACTCAAAAACATCCTTCGCCTACAAAGTTGCTCGTAATCTCTCGTCCATCTCGCCATCACACCTCACTCCCACCCATACAAAAAGTTTTTAACTTTTTGTGTTTCGTTCATTAGACTATTGTCATCCCAGACAAGCCAACCTTACACTACTACTTTTGTAGGCTGCCACCACTTTATAATTTCAGAGGAAATTTATTACAGTTTTAAGAAACATTTCATTATAAACTCATGGATCTTTGCATATCTAGATTTTACACAGAAAAATAAAAATAAAAAGAAGTACTAAGGCAAGAGTAACTCTTTTATGAAGAATTAAAATCCTAGAAAGTTAAAAATCTCAAAGACTACCGCCAAAAAAAAAAAAGAAGAAGCAAAGCCACAAAAACTCGTTGCTGAATTTCCCGATCTAGTTCCATTATATTTGAAGGCAAGCTCTCTATATGGGAGCTCAAAGCATGTGTTGAAGAAAAGTCACACTCTGACGTAACAACCTTGTGGGACCTACTGCTACATCTCCACCGCTCTTTAATAGTGGGAAACTAACGTGTGGCATGAGCCTTGGGCCCACGCCACCATAAAAGCATAGTCTTGTCTAGTCAACTAAAGTCTCTCTACTTGCAGCAGTTTTCCCCCATATAAAATATAGCCGTGAGTTTTCCTTTATTGGGCAATTATTTATCCTTAGTTTACTAATTCTCTTTCATGTTAGTAAATTACTATCCATAGAAGTACATATAGGACCATAAAAAATATCTACGGAGGCCTAACATCATTTTCATTGATAAAAACAAATAACAAAGGATTTTTCACATCTAATTGCTCCTGTTTTTTGAACTTGCATGATTTGTCATCTTCTTTAAACTTGGTGTAAAGATTATACTAAAGGGATCTCTTATAAAATGTTATCACTAAAGCTAGTTAAATTGTTAACTATGTTTCCTCCTACTAGTCTAGAATTTAATATGGTACAAATAATTATTCTCAATATCAATTGAATGCCATTAATTGTTGTCATGATGATCTAATTTATCAACTTTGTAATTGCTCCCCTTTTTGAACTTGAATGATTTGTTATTTTCTTGAAACTCGATGCCAAGAATACCAAAAGGATCTAAATACAAGATCAAGATGTGAAAAAAAAAAAAAGGCAAAGCCACAAGGGCTCTTTGCAAAATTTCCCCGGTCTAGTTCCATTATCTTTGGAAGCAGTCTCTCTCCCTGGAAGCAAAGAAGTTAAGTCGTATTCAGACACACTAGCATGTGGGACCCACAACTTATATAGGACGAAGATAAGTCGTACCGATAGCAATGCTAATCTATTGCATGAGTCTTGGGCCCCACCATATACTTCAATGATAATTGCACCGGGTCAATTCCATAAAAAACCCCCAACTATGGCTTCAGTTCCAAAAATACCCCAAACTTTTTTTTGTCTCGAAAAAAACCCTCAACTTTTACTTTAGTCCCAAATCTACCCTCCGTCAAAAATACCGTGAACTCAACCTCGCCGGCGCCGGAATCGGGCGAGGGCCGCCTCGTCGGCGCCGGAATCGGCGAGGCCGCCTCGCCGGCGTCGGAATCGGCGAGGGTCGCCTGGGCGACCCTCGTCGGCGTCGGGCGAGGGCGGCCGGGCACGGGCGACCCTCGCCGGCGTCGGGCGAGGGCCGCCGAGCCGGATCGGCTCGGCGGCCCTCGCCCGACGCCGGCGAGGGCCGCAGATCCGCTAAGGGCCGCCCTCGCCCTCGCTGGGTCGCCCTCGCCGGATCCGGCGAGGGCGACCTTCGCCCGATCCGGCTAAGGGTCGCCCTCGCCAGGATCGGCTTGGGCGGCCCTTGCCCTCGCTCGGGTCGCCCTCGCCGGACCGGCGAGGGCGACCTTCGCCCGAGTCGGGCGAGGCTCGGCGGCCCTCGCCGACGTCGGCGAGGGCCGCCCGTGCTAGACTCCGGGCGGGCGACCCTCGCCGGCGCCCCGGCGAGGGCGACCCTCGCCGCCGTCCGGCGAGGGCCGCCCGAGCTAGATCGGCCGCCCGGGCGGCCCTCGCCCGACGCCGGCAAGGGTCGCCCGGGCCGGGCCGCCCTCGCCCGACGCCGGCGAGGGCCGCCTGTGCGACCCTCGCCCGATTCCGACGCAGCGAGGCGGCCTCGCTTGATTCCGACGCCGACGAGGCGGCCCTCGTCCGATTCCGCGCCGGCGAGGCCGAGTTCACGGTAATTTTGACGGAGGGTAGATTTGGGACTAAAGCAAAAGTTGAGGGTTTTTTTTCGAGACAAAAAAAGTTTGGGGTATTTTTGGGACTAAAGCCATAGTTGGGGGTTTTTTATGGAATTGACCCTAATTGCACCACTATAAAAAGGCAAATCTTGTTCAGTCACCTAAAACACTCTACCCACAGTAAATTTTCCCATATAAAATAGCCATGCGCTTTTAAAATATTTTAACCAAAGAACACTTTGTAAGTATTTAGTTAGTTTTTATTTTGGCTATGCTTTGTCTTTTGCAAATTTAATACTTTTGTTGTATTTAATATTTAATGTTAATCATGTACCTCTTGACTGAAGAGTGCAATAGAGCATGATTTGACGTGATCTTGACTCCGAGCTTCTTGTAAACCTGTCATCCATTTTTCATTAGATGGAAGATTGTCACCATTTGTATTACAAGGATAAAAGTATCTAGAAGAAGATATTTGGTGTTGAAAACAAAACTAAAATCAATCTTACGCTTTCCACGAGAAAAGCACATCAAACTTTGCAAATTTTGTAAGATCAAGTTGGTTAACATTGGGAATTCCAAAGTTTCGGATGTTTCCAATCCCAATGCTTCTTCCTCTACAATGATCGCCTCCACCTTCTTGCAACCATATATGTAAAGATATCTCAATTGTGCGAGAGATTTAATCATGGATGGGAAAAACAAAAACTCAACTTCATCCAAGCCTTCGATTTTCAATGTCTCCAATCTTGAAAAGGTAACCTGCAGTATTCATTTATGGAATTGGTGATTTAAATAAATCACAAATTTAGGAACTCCCAAGCTATTGATATAGACGTGTGCTAAGGGGAGGGGGAATTATTATGCACAAAAGTAAAAAGGATAAAAAAAGGAGTTAAAAAATCTCCATACTAATGTTGTTTCTAAACAAGTTAAGGAATCTTTCTCCAAATCTTTACTTGGGAAAATAACTTTGCATTGTAGATCTTAATTTGATTAGTGAGCTAGGTTTACTCCTTCTGAAGAATAACTTACAATGGAAATCTTTATTTCTTTTTTTTTTTTAATTTCCAGTAAAGAGTAACTAGTCTTCTTCAAAAGTTCATTGCTTCAACTTTAGAAAATCCTTCCTCCGCAAAGTTACTCAAAATCTTCCATCTACCCCGTCATCATCCGTTGCCCCCACCTTTTACAAGTCTAACTTCTCTGTGTTCCTTCGTTTGATAACAAGCCATCCTTCCACTGTTACTTTGGTCAACTATACCTCTTTACCATTGTCAATATCATAAATGATTTATTACAGTTAACGGAAATATTTCATTATGATCCTATAGATGTTCGTAGCTCTAGTTTCTATGCCCAAAATGAAAAGGTGTAAAGGCAAGAATAATTCTTTAATGAAGATTTATTAGAACCCTTGAAAGTCAAAAGCCCTAAAACCTCTTTGCAAACCATCCCAATCTGGTTCCTTTATAGCATGGGAGGTAGAAAAGTCAGGGTTGAAGCAGAGATACTTAGACACGCCACCATTTGGGACCCACCATCAACTTAAATCTCCACTACTCTTTTTACAAATATATAGAATGAGTCTTGGGCCCCACCATCAACTTCACAGATAATTGCGCCACCATTAAAGGGCAATTTTGTCCGGTCAACCAAAGGTTCCACTAGCAACAATTGTTTCCCGTATAAAATAGCCACGTGCTTTCCTTGATTGGACAATTGTTTATCCTTAGTTCACGTAACTTCTTTTAATGTTAATAAATCACTATCAATAACCAATTTAACGGGACATTAAACACAAACAATGAATTTGCGTACAAATGCATCTATACATACAATAAAGGCCAAATGCAAAGACATTTAATTAAAGGACTCAGTATTTAGATTTGTAGATTGCCATGGTGAGAAATCGCAATGACCACATATCATCCCGTGAGATTGGGCAACCACCAGTTTTTCTTGATAAAATATTGAAGCTACATAAAAGCTACATTCTAAAATGGATGGACTCAACAATAAGAAAACTCAAATTTCGCCACTAATTTCTTGAAGATTAAATTGTGAAGCACTTGAAGCTTCGGAAATTAAATTAACGCATATTTGGTAGCCAAATTGAAATACAAGGTCCATTACACTCCCATGCTTTTTTATTGTTGGCTTTTTTTCTTGAAATAAGGCAAGCTATTCAAATTCGAACCAACATTTGACGTAAGTTTATAAAATTCTTTAGACTTCAAGATAGTGGATTTTCCATTAAGGCATCAAATTCCATTATTTGATATTGTCACATATTTGGCCTTATTCACGTGACCCAATCTCCCCAAAGGAGCATCCAAGGGTGATTACAAAATAAGATGATCATTTAAAGTGAATTTTACTCACGAATCACTTCGTGAGACATTCTCTAGTCGATGGGGATATGGAGCTAACAAAAGTAAACCACAGGGGATTTCAAATTCTACTGTATGGAGTTAAAAAAGGGTAAAGATTTCATTGGAACTCCAAGAGTAAATTCCAAATTTACAAGGACGACTTTGTTGTGACATAATGAAAATCAATTGCCAAGGCCTACTTTTACTACAGAAAAACCATGCTCAAAATTCTGTACTCTTACAATTATTAGGCTTATGTAATGATTCAATGCTTATTTAAACACGACACACAAAAGGCATGCGTCAATGGCTGCTTTTATTTGAAAATTCAGTCCCACTCATTTTTCATATTGGTTTTTAAGAGTCACCTATATTATACATTTTGTGGATAATAACAAATTTTGCGAACTAATTCAGTGGAATGCATTTGAAAAGATTATAAATTACTTTACTTATGGAATTACTTTAATGCCAAACTCCCTTCAATTTGTCTTGACGAAAACCTATTAATATAAATAAAATTGCAACACGTAAATTGAGATAACTCGGAAACTATCACAAACCAAATTTGCATGGATTTCAGACAATTAGTTTGATAACATATTTCTTCTGGATTGGGAAGTCCTTCCATTGTCAAGGACTACAAGGATGGAATTGAAATCTTACGGACAAACCCATCAACAATCACATTTACAATTACAAGGACAATCAGGAAATTTCCGTGATATAGCAGGTATTATAAATGGTTACCGAAGAAATTTCCAGCAAGATAATGTAAAACCTTAAGAATAATTTTTGTGTGTACGAAAATCTATGATGAACAAATCTCACTTACGTTCCCAAAAGACAACTAATGAACTTGACCTTCTTTTGCTTTTACGATATAATAAGGGATGCTATTACCATTAGATTTTGTTAGCATTTAACCAGCAATATCAGGATTTGTAACCATCAAGAATCAGCACTCATTCTGGTTACTAGTGACAATCAATTAATGCATGAAATTTTATCTAATTGTCAACTTATATCAATTATATGTCCCATTAGTCCAGGCGAGATTAGGCCTTCTATGTATCATCTCGTTACAAGCCCAACTAAAAAATTAAATCTTGGGCGAAGGATGGTAATGAATATGGCTTATGGACATAGGGAGTTGATAGCTGAATGTGACATCATTCCTCATCCATTCAGGTCAAAGGAGTTTTCACGCACTGCTATTGACAGCTTCCTTGATAAAATCCAAAAAAAGCGGCATTTTATTGTCTTTTCCATCTCAGATATCTCTGATTTCTCCAAATTTATTAGGCAAAAAGGGACTAACTTATCCTCAAAACAACATGCAATTAGACATGTCAGCAATTGGGATATCACAATAATTGAGTAGTCACTAGTCATCATCACTAGTTGAGATCCCAACTATCCTTAAAATAATAAATAACTCGAGATTATTTGGACTTCTTTTTCCCTATCTTTTCTAAATTTCCTTGGGTATTCCTTTTAAGCTGGATGCTATGTAGCCAATCCTAATTAATCATCCTTCTTGTTGAAATTTCCTTTAATCAACATCTCTGAAAGGTGAAGATAACCATGGTCCCCTTGAAAATGAAAAGCTTCATTTACATTTTTTCTGCGAAGAGTAACTAGTATTTTCCAAAAGTACTTTGCTATAACTTTAGGAAAGCCTTCATCTGCCAAGTTACTCTCAATCTCCCATCTATCTCACCATCACCCCTTGCTCCCACCTATACAACAAGTCCAACTTTTTTGTGTTTCATTCATTAGTTTATTGTCATCCCAACAACTCAACCTTAGACTACCACCTTTATATGCTACCACTGCTTTATAATGTTGGAGGAGATTTATTATAGTTTTAAGAAACATTTTCATTATAAACCCATGGATCTTTGCATATCTAGGTTTTGCACAAAAATAAAAATAAAAAGAAGTAATAAGGTCAAAAGTAACTCTTTAATGAAGACTTAGAATCTTAGAAAGTTAAAAGCCCCGAAGACTGCCACTTAAAAATTAAAAAAAGGCAAAGCTACAAAGGATCGTTGCAAAATTTCCTAATCTAGTTCCTCTATATGTGAAAGCAAGCTCTCTCCAGGAAAGCTCAAAGTTTGGGTTGAAGAGAAGTCGCACTCAGACACAAACTTGGGGACCAACAACTAATATTTCCACCGCTATTTATTGATGGGAAAACTAACTAAATGCATGAGCCTTGGGCCTATACCACTATAAATGAGCAATCTTGTCTAGTTAAATAAAGCCCCTCTACTTGTAGCATTTTTGCCCCATACAAAACATAGCCATGAGCTTTCATTAATTGGGCAATTGTTTATCCTTGATTTACTAATTCTCTTTAATGTTAGTAAATCACTACCAATGGCCAATTTAACAAGTGGAAATTTTTTGTTTTAAATCCAATGGCTGATGCTGGAGACGGGATTGGTCCCGTAGAAGTGCAAATAGAGGCCATAAAATCTATCTACCATGGCATAACATCACTTTCATTGACAAAGACAAATAACAAAGCACTTTTCACCAGTAAATTGCTCTCCTTTTCAAACTTGAATGATTTGTCACCTTCTTTGAACTTGGTGTAAAGATGATGCCAAAATGATCTCCTATAAAATGTTATTATTGAAGCTAGTTCAACTTTTTAACTACATTTCCACCTACTAGTCTAGAATTTAATATACTATAAATAATCGCCCTCAATTTCAATTGAATGCCATTAATTGTTGATGTGATGAGTTAATTTATCAACTTTGTATTCAAAAGTTTTTCCATTACATAGTGCTCGAGACTCTTTTCGGAGTTAGATTTCAAGATGACAAAGATTTATTTTACAAAATGATTAATTTTTCATATTATGAATGTTACAATCTTATTCTATCTCGATTGCCATTTCACATGCTCGAGTATCAGCGGCATCTTGGCATGATGCTTCTAACTATGGGTTGAGATTTCGTTACGATTTGTCTCCTGCATATTTAATACTTCCATTTATATCTAATATTCTGACGTAATGTTAATCACATACCTCTTGATTGAAAAGTGTAGCAGAGGGTGATTTGACACAATCCTGACTTTGAGCTTCTTGTGAACCTGTCATCAGTTTTTTATTGGATGAAAAGAATGTTACCATTTGTATTGCAGGGATGAATCTATCTACAAGAAGAGCTTCGGCGACAAAAAGAAAAATCAGTCTTACACTTTTCACGAGAGAAGTACTTCAAATTTTCCAAATAAGTTAAGGTCAAGTTAGTTAACGTGGGGAATGCCAGAGTTTCTGATGCTTCAAACCCCAAGCTTTCTTCCTCCATAATGATTGCTTCCATCTTCTTGCAACGTTGTACCGTTAGATCTCTCAGTTGTGTGAGAGATTTAATCATGGATGGGAAAAACAAAAAGCCGAGGTTGTCACAATTATCCACCTCTAACTTATTTAAATTATGGAAATCCATTATTCCACAAGGATTCTTATTCCATATGCACCTCAAGCTCCCCAATTTAACTAACTTCAAGGTGGTTACCTCAGAGAGAGTATCAACATTTCCATTGGTGCTTGATTCGTTAAGGTAAAAAATTTCTTGCACTGAGTTGCAATCTCTTATACATAAATTGTGCAACTTGTGTAGTTTTATCGGCAACCTAGAGCTGATAACCTTCGAGAGAGATTTGCATTGCGCCACTTCGAGAGTTTGGAGATTGCTCAACTCCAATGCAGATTCGTTGCTCCATATCTCTTTCATATTGGGAAGTCCTATCATTGTCAAGGACTTCAAGGATGGGACTGAAACCTGATGGACAAACCCATAAAGAAAAAGCATTCACAATTACAAACGATAGTCGGGAAATTTACGTGATATAGCAGGTATTATGAATGGTTGCCGAAGGAAATTTACAAGCAAGATAATGTACAACCTTTAGGATAATTTTTGCATGTATGGAAATCATAATGAACAAAAACTAATTAACGACCTCGAAGACGACTAATGAACTCTTCCTTTTATTTACGATATAACAAGGGATGCTATTACGATTAGATTTTGTTTGCATTGTACTAGCAAAATCAGGAATTGCAATCATCAAGAATTAGCACTTGTTCCGGTTACTAATGACAGTCAATTGATGCATGAAATATCTATCTAATTGTCAAATTATATCGATAAGATGGAGATATATGCAGTTCATGTTCCTCTAGTCTCGGCGAGATAGGGCCTTCTATATATCTATAAATCATCTTGTTACGAGCCCAACTCAAAAATTAAACCTTGGGCAAACAATGCTATATGAATAAGACTTATGGCCATAGGGAGTTGACAGCCAAACATGACATCATTTCTCATCCATTTAGGCCAAGAGGACATTTTTTGTTTTGGTTGCAAGGTCATGGGGACTAGTCACACACGGAAATTGTTTGCTTCCTCATAAAATCCTACAAAATGGGCATTTCTCCGTCTTTTCTGTCTCAAATGTCCTCAATCTCTCCAAATTTATCAGTGGGACTAACTTCCCCACACAACATGAAATTGGACACATCAGTTAGCAGTAGTGCTTTCGCAGCAACTGAGTACTCACTAGTCATTGTCATTAGTTGAGATGCCAACTTTCGTCGAAAAATAGTAAATTACCTGAGATTATCTAAAATTCTTTTTTTTTCCCTATATTTCGTAAATTACCTCGAGTGTTCCTTTAAATTCAGAGGCATATGTAGCCTATTAATTAATCGTCCTTATTGTCATAATTTTCTAAAGGTGAGTCTACATCCACGGTCAACAGAGCTGGAACCATAACATTTGAGGTGAAGGGATTCAACTGTCCCTAATCACAAATAAAGCTTTACTTTCTTTTTCTCTCCCCCCAAAAAAAAAGTTCAATGCAATAACTCTAAAACATCATTCATCTAAAAAGTCGCTCGCATCTCGCGTCCATCTCGCCATCAACCCTCACCCCCCACCCATACAACAAGTTTAACTTTTTGTGTTTCACTCATTAGACAATTGTCATCCCGAACAAGCCAACTTTAGACTACTACTTTCGTAGGCTACCACCACTTTATAATGTCGGAGGAAATTTATTACAGTTTTAAGAAACATTTCGTTATAAACTCATGAATTTTTGCATATCTAGATTTTACACAAAAAATAAAAATAAAAAGAAGTACTAAGGCAAGAGTAACTCTTTTAAGAAGAATTAGAATCCTAGCAAGTTAAAAACCCCCAGAGACTACCACCAAAAAAAAAAGAAGAAGCTAAGCCGCAAAAACTCGTTGCAAAATTTCCCGACCTAGTTCCATTATATTTGAAGGCAAGCTCTCCCATGGGAGCTCAAAGCGTGGGTTGAAGAAAAGTCACATTCTGACATCACAACCTTGTGGGACCTACCGCTACATCTCCACCGCTCTTTATTACTAGGGAAACTTTATTCATAGGAAAAATAACGTGTGGCATAAGCCTTGGGCCCACACCACCATAAAAGCATAGTCTTGTCTAGTCAAATAAAACCCTCTGCTTGCAGCAGTTTTCCCCCATATAAAATATAGCCGTGAGCTTTTCTTAATTGGGGGCATTGTACATCCTTGGTTTACTAATTCTCTTCCATGTTAGTAAATTACTATCCGTTAAAAGTGCATATAGGACCATAAAATATATCTACAGCAACCTAACATCATTTTCATTGATAAAAACAAATAAAGAATTTTTCACCTATAATTACTCTCCTCTTTGAACTTGCACGATTTGTTATCATCTTTAAACTTGGTGTAAAGATTATACCAAAAGGATCTCCTATAAAATGTCATCACTAAAGCTAATTAAACTGTTAACTATGTTTCCACCTACTAGTCAAGAATTTAATATACTACAAATAATCGCCCTCAATTTTAGTTGAATGCCATTAATTGTTTGTTGTGATGATCTAATTTATCAACTTTATAATTGCTCCCCTTTTTGAACTTGAATGATTTGTCATCATCTTGAAACTTGGTGCAAAGAATACCAAAAGGATCTAAATACGAAATCACGATATAAAAAAAAAAAAAAGCAAAGCCACAAGGGCTCTTTGCAAAATTTCCCCGGTCTAGTTCCATTATCTTTGAAAGCAATCTCTCTCCATGGAAGCGAAGAAGAAAAGTCGTATTCGGACACACAAGCATGTGGGACCTACAACTTAGGTGGGAAGAAGATAAGTCGTACTCATAGCAAATGCTAATCTATTGCATGAGTCTAGGGCCCCACCATATACTCCAATGATAATTGCGCCGCTCTAAAAGGGCAAATCTTATTTAGCCACCCAAAAGGTCCTACTCGCAATAATTTTTCCCACATAAATAGCCATGTGCTTTTAAAATATTTAACCATAGAACACTTTGTAAGTATTTTGTTAGTTTTTATTTTGGCTTATCCTTTTTCTTTTGCTTGCATATTTAGTACTTTCATTATATTTAATATTTAATGCTAATCATGTACCTCTCGACTGGTGAAGCATGATTTGATATGGTCTTGACTCCGAGCTTCTCGTAAACCTGTCATAGGTTTTTCATTAGATGAAAAGATTATCACCATTTGAATTGCAAGGATATATCTATCTAGAAGAAGATATTTAGTGATGAAAACAAAACAAAAATCAAGCTTACGCTTTCCATGAGAGAAGCACATTAAACTTTCCAAATTTCGTAACTTCAAGGCGGTTAACATTGGGAATTCTAAAGTTTCAGATGTTTCCAATCTCGATGCTTCTTCCTCTACAATGATCGCCTCCATCTTCTTGCAATTACATATGTCTAGATCCCTCAGTTGTGCGAGACATTTAATCGTGGATGGGAAAAACAAAAACTCAACTTTATCCAAGCCATTAATTGTCAATGTCTCCAATCTTGAAAAGGTAACCTGCAGTATTCATTCATGGAATTGGTGATCTAAATAAATCACAAATTCTGGAACTTCCAAGCTATTAATATAGACGTGTGCTAAGGGGAGGGGGAATTATTAAGTTGCACAAAAGTAAAAAGGATAAAAAAAAAAAAAGGAGTTAAACAATCTCCATACTAATGTTGTTTCTAAACAATTTAAGGAATCTTTCTCCAAATCTTTACTTTGGAAAATAACTTTGCATTGCAGATCTTAATTTGATTAGTGAGCTAGGTTTACTCCTTCTAAGAATAACTTACAATGGAAATCTGTATTTCTTTTTTCCTTTTTTATTTCTAGTAAAGAGTAACTAGTCTTCTTCAAAAGTTCATTGCTTCAACTTTAGAAAATCCTTTCTCCACAAAGTTACTCAAAATCTTCCATCTACCCCGCCATCGTCCGTTGCCCCCACCCATTACAAGTTTTAACTTCTCCGTGTTCCTTTCATTCGATGACAAGCCATCCTTCCACTGTTACTTCCGTCAGCTATAACTCTTTACCATTGTCAATATCATAAAAGATTTATTACAGTTAACGGAAACATTTCATGATGATCCTATAGATGTTCGTAGCTCTAGTTTCTATGGCCAAAATGAAAAGGTATAAAGGCAAGAGTAATTCTTTAACGAAGTAGAACCCTTGAAAGTCAAAAACCCTAAAACCTCTTTGCAAACCATCCCAATCTAGTTCCTTTATCGCATGGGAGGTAGAAAAGTCAGGATTGAAGCAGAGATACTCAGACACGCCACAATATGGGACCCACCATCAGCATAAATCTCCACTACTCTTTTTACTACCAGGAAAAAGAAATATATAGTGCGAGTCTTGGGCCCCACCATCAACTTCACAAGTAATCGTGCCACTATTAAAGGGCAATTTTGTCCAGTCAACCAAGGTTCCACTGGCAGCGATTGTTTCCCATATAAAATAGCCACGTGCTTTCTTTGATTGGACAATTGTTTATCCTTAGTTCACGTAACTTCTTTTAATGTTAATAAATCACTATCGATAACCAATTTAATGGGACATTAAACACAAACAATGAATTTGTGAGACTGGGCACCAACCGGTTTTTCTTGACAAAATATTGAAGCTACATAAAAGCTACAATCTAAATTGGATGGATTCAACAAGAAAACTCAAATTTCTTGAAGATTAAATTGTGAATTCGGAAATTAAATTAACACATACTTAGTAGCCAAATTGAAATACAAGGCCCATTACACTCCCATGTTTTTTTATTGTTGGCTTTTTTTCTTAAAATAAGGCAAGCTATTCAAATTCGAACCAACATTTGACGTAAATCTCTATAAAATTACTTGGACTTCAAGATAGTTGATTTTGCATTAAGTCATCAAATTCCATTATTTGATGTCATCACATACTTGGCCTTATTCACATGACCCAATCTCCCCAAAGGAGCATTCAAGGGTTATTACAAAATAAGATGATCATTTAAGGTGAATTTTACTTATGAATCACTTCGCGAGACATTCTCTAGTCGATGGGGATATGGAGCCAACAAAAGTAAACCACAGGGGATTTCAAATTCTATTGTATGGAGTTAAAAAAAGGGTAAAGATCACATTAGAACTCCAAGAGTAAGAATTCCAAATTTGCAAGGACGACTTTGTTGTGACATAATGAAAATCATACAATTGCCAAGCCTACTTTTACTATAGAAAAACCATGCTCAAAATTCTGTACTCTTACAATTATTAGGCCTATGTAATGATTCAATGCTTATTTAAACACGATACACAAAAGGCATGCGTCAATGGCTGCTTTTATTTGAAAATTCAGTCCCCCTCATTTTTCGTTGGTTTTTCAAAGTTACCTATATTATACATTTTGTGGATAATAACAAATTTTGCTAACTAATTCAGTGGAATGCATTTCAAAAGATTATAAATTACTTTACTTATGGAATTACTTTAATGCCAAACTCCCTTCAATTTGTCTTGACAAAACCCTATTAATATAAATAAAATTGCAACACATAAATTGAGATAACTCAGAAACTATCACAAACCAAATTTGCGTGGATTTCAGACAATTAGTTTGATAACATAATCTTTTGGATTGGGAAGTCCTTCCATTGTCAAGGACTACAAGGATGGGATTGAAATCTTACGGACAAACCCATCAACAATTGTAAAGCATTTACAATTACAAGGACAATCAGGAAATTTCCGTGATATAGCAGGTATTATAAATGGTTACCGAAGAAATTTCCAGCAAGATAATGTAAAACCTTAAGAATAATTTTTGCATGTACGAAAATCTGTGATGAACAAATCTAACTTACGTTCCCAAAAGACAACTAATGAACTTTACCTTCTTTTCTTTTTACGATATAATAAGGGATGCTATTACCGTTAGATTTTGTTAGCATTTTACCAGCAATATCAGGATTTGTAACCATCAAGAATCAGCACTCATTCTGGTTACTAGTGACAATCAATTAATGCATGAAATATTTATTTGATTGTCAACTTATATCAATTATATGTCCGATTAGTCTAGGCGAGATCAGGCCTTCTATGTATAATATCGTTACAAGCCCAACTCAAAAATAAAATCTTGGGCGAAGGATGGTAATGAATATGGCTTATGGACATAGGGAGTTAATAGCTGAATGCGACATCATTCCTCATCCATTCAGGTCAAAGGAGTTTTCACGCACTGCTATTGATTGCTTCCTTGATAAAATCCAAAAAAAGCGGCATTTTATTGTCTTTTCCATCTCAAATATCTCTGATTTCTCCAAATTTATTAGGCAAAAACGGGACTAACTTATCCACAAAACAACATGCAATTAGACATGTCAGCAATTGGGATATCACAATAATCGAGTAATCACTAGTCATCATCACTAGTTGAGATCCCAACTATCCTTGAAAAATAATAAATAACTCGAGATTATTTGGACTTCTTTTTCCCTATCTTTTGTAAATTTCCTTGGGTATTCCTTTCAAGCTGGACTCGTATGTAGCCGATCCTAATTAATCATCCTTCTTGTTGTAATTTCCTTTAATCAACATCTCTGAAAGGCAAAGATAACCATGGTCCCCTTGACAATGAAAAGCCTCATTTATATTTTTTCTGCAAAGAGTAACTAGTATTTTCCAAAAGTACTTTGCTGTAACTCTAGGAAAGCCTTCATCTGCCAAGTTACTCTCAATCTCCCATCTATCTCACCATCACCCCTTGCTCCCACCTATATAACAAGTTCAACTTTTTTGTGTTTCGTTCATTAGTTTATTGTCATCCCCAACAACTCAACCTTAGACTACCACTTTCATATGCTACCGCTGCTTTATAATGTCGGAGGAGATTTATTATAGTTTTAAGAAACATTTCATTATAAACCCATCAATTTTTGCATATCTAGGTTTTGCACAAAAATAAAAATAAAAAGAAGTAATAAGGTCAAAGTAACTCTTTAACGAAGACTTAGGAACGTAGAAAGTTAAAAGCCGCAAAGACAACCACTTAAAAATTAAAAAAAGGCAAAGCTACAAAGGATCGTTGCAAAATTTCCTAATCTAGTTCCACTATTTGTGAAAGCAAGCTCTCTCCAGGAAAGCTCAAAGCATGGGTTGAAGAGAAGTCGCACTCAGACACAAACTTGGGGACCCACAACTAATATTTCCACTGCTATTTATTGACGGGGAAACTAACTAATTGCATGAGACTTGGGCCTACACCACCAAAAATGAGCAATCTTGTCTAGTCAAATAAAGCCTCTCTACTTGCAGCATTTTCCCCCATACAAAATATAGCCATGAGCTTTCCTTAATTGGGCAATTGTTTATCCTTAGTTTACTAAATTTCTTTTATGTCATTAAATTACGATAAATGGCCAATTTAACAAGTGGAAATTTTTTGTTTTAAATCCAATGGCTGACGTTGGATATGGGACTAGTCCTGTAGAAGTGCAGATAAAGGCCACAAAATTTATCTACAACCGTGTGACATCACTTTCATTGATAATAACAAATAATAAAGCATTCTTCACCTGTAATTCCACTCCTTTTTAACTTGAATCATTTGTCATCTTCTTTAAACTTGGTATAAAGATTAAATGTTGTCACTAAAGCTAGCTAAACAGTTAACTACATTTCCACCTACTAGTCTAGAATGGAATATACTATAAATAATTACCCTCAATATCAATTGAATGCTATTAATTGTTTTTGTGATGACCTAATTCATTAACTTTGTACTCAAAGTTTTTCAATTACATAGTGTCTGATACTCTTTTCCAAGTCAGATTTCAAGATGACAAAATTTTATCATAAAAAATGATTAATTTTTCATATTAAGAATGTCATAATCTATTATTGTTGGATTGCCATTTCACACGCTCAAGTATCAACAGCATCTTGGCATGATGCTTCTAACTATGGGTTGAGATTTTGCTATGCTTTGTCCTCTACATAATTAATATTTCCATTATATTTAATATTTTGACGTAATGTTAATCACATACCTCTCGATCGAAGAGTGCAACGGAGTGTGATTTGACACTATCCTGACTCTGAGCTTCCTGTGAACCTGTCATTAGTTTTTCATTGGATGAAACAAATGTCACCATTTGTGTTGCAAGGATGAATATACCTACATGATGATCTTCAATGATAAAAATGAAGAATCAATCTTACACTTTCCACGAGAGAAGCACGTCAAACTTTTCAATAGTTCTAAGCGTAATTTGGTTAACATCGGGAATGCCAAAATTTCTAATATCTCCATTTCCAACCCTTCTTCCTCCATAATGATCGCCTCTGTCTTCTTGCAATTTGATATGGTCAGATTTTTCAAGTGTGTGAGAGATTTAACCATGGATGGGCAAAATATAAACCCGATGTTACCCAAGCCAATGATTTCTAATGTCTCCAATCTCTGAAAGGCAACCTGTGAAATTTGCTCATGGAATTGGTGATTAATTTAAATCTTGAATTCATGAACTTTCAAATTGTAAATAAGGATGAGTGCCAAGGGGAGAGGGGGAAAATTAAGTTGCACAGAAAAAAAGAGAATAAAACAAAAAAATGGAGTAAAAAAATCTTCATACTAATGTCGTTTCTAATTTCCAGTCTTTCTTGCACTAAAAAACTTGTAATGCAAAGCTTAATATGATGAGTGAGCTAGTTTTATTCTGTCCGAAGAATTTCTCTTTCAGAAATGGATTAGTGAGTGGAGCATTACTTATCTCTCTCTTATATAATAAAGTAAACCCAACAACACTTTCAACCCCGAATTTGGCCCAAAAAGTTCAACTAATAATCCATGGCCACTACCCAACGAGAACTATGGCTAAAGTCAAAAGCCCCAAAGACTATGGTGATTAAGAAAAACCAAAGACGTAAAAGCTTAGACACACTACCTTGTGGGACCCACAACAAATATGCCCAGAACCTCTACCGTGGGGGGGAAATTGAGGTATTGCAGGAGGCTTGGGTCCTCCATCAACTTTAGTGCTAATCGGCATTATAAAAGTGCAATCTCTTCTAGTCAATGAAATAGCCACCTCGATTTTTGCTGGACAAAATAGTCACGTGCTTTTCTTAACTAGGCAATTGTTTGTCCTTAGCTTATTAATGTTTTGTTAATGTTTGTAAATCACTATCAATAACCAATTTAACATGATATCAAACATAAATATGTGGATTTGTGTTTGTGATGCCAAAAGTGCATGCAATTATATCTATACATACTCTAAAGGCCAAATGCAAAAGATATTTAGTTAAAAAGACTTGGTATTTAGATTTATATATCGCTATGGAGAGAAACCGCAATGACCATATATGGTCCTATGAGACTGGGCAATCATCGCTTTTTCTTGACAAAATATTGAAGTTACATAAAAGTTACAATCTAAATTGGATGAACTCAACAACAAGAAAACTCAAATTTCAGCACAAATTTCTTGAAGATCAAATTATGGAGCACTTGAAGCTTCGGAAATTAAACTAACACATATTTAGTAGCCAAACTGAAGTACAAGGCCTGTCAAAACATTTGAAGTCTCTAAAAAAAATATTTGGACTTTAAGATAGTGGATTTTCCATTAAGGCATCAAATTCCATTATTTGATATTGTTACAGACTTGGCCTTATTCATGTGATCCAATCTCCCCAAAGGAGTATCTAAGGGTGATCGCAAAATAAGATGATCATTTAAGGTGAATCTTCCTAATCAATCATCCTTGTTGTCGCAATCTCCTTAATCAACATGTCTGAAAGGTGAAGAGACCCATGGTCCCCGTGACAACAGAAAGCTTTATTTACTTTTTTCTATAAAGAGTAACTAGTATTTTCCAAAAGTTCATTGCTATATAACTCTAGGAAAGCCTTCATTTTGCAAAGTTGCTCGCACTCTCCCATCTATCTCACCATCACCCCTGCTCCCACCGATACAACAAGTTTAACATCTGTGTTTTGTTCATTAATCTACTATCATCCCTGACAAGCTAACCTTAGACTACTATTTTTGTATGCTGCCACTGCTTTATAATGTCGGAGCAGATTTATTACGGTTTTAAGAAACATTTAATTATAAATCCATGGATCTTTGCATATCTAAGTTTTACACAAAAAATAAAAATAAAGGTACTAAGACAAGAGTAACTCTTTTATGAAGAATTAGAAACCCAGAAAGCTAAAACCCAAAGACTATCGGAAAAAAAAAAGCCACATAGGCTCATTGCAAAATTTCCCGATCTAGTTGCCTTATATTTGAAAGCAAGCTCTCTCCATGGGAGCTCAAAGCATCGGTTGAAGAACAGCTGCTCTGACATCACAACCTTTGCGTGACCCGCCACATCTCCACCGCTTTTTATTAATAGGGAAACTAACGTACGGCATGAGCCTTGGGCCCACATCACTATGAAAGAGCAATCTTGTCTAGTCAAATAAGACCCTCTACTTGCAGCAGTTTTCCCCCATATAAAATATAGCCGTGAGCTTTCCTTGATTGGGGGCATTATTTATCCTTACTTTTTACTAATTTTCTTTCATGTTCGTAAATTAGTATCCGTAGAAGTGCAAATAGGACCATAAAATATACAGCGGCCTAACATCATTTTCATTGATTAAAAAAAAATAACAACAGATTTTTCACGTGTAATTGCTTCTGTTTTTGAACTTGCATGATTTGCCATCTTCTTTAAATTTGGTGTAGAAATTATACCAAAATGATCTCTTGTAAAATGTTTCCACTAAAGCTAGTTCAACAATTAACTACATTTCCACCTACTAGTCTAGAATTTAATATACTACAAATAATCACCCTCAATTTCAATCGAATGCCATTGATTGTTGTTGTAATGAGGTACTTTATCAACTTTGTAATTGCTCCCCCTTGTTGAACTTGAATGATTTGTCATCTTCTTTAAACTTGGTGTAAAGATTATACCAAAAGGATCTAATGTACAAGATTACGATGTACCCCAAAAAAAAAAAAGGAAAGCCGCAAAGGCTCTTTGTAAAATTTTCCCTATCAAGTTCCATTATCTTCGAAAGCGCTCTCTCCATGGAAGCTCAAAGCAGGGGAAGAAGATAAGCCACACACTAGCGTGTGGGACCCACAACTTAAATTTCCGTGACTCTTCATTGACTAGAAAGCTAATCTATTGCATGAGTCTTAGGCCCCACCAACAACTTCAGTGATAATTGCGCCACTATAAAAGGGCAATCTTATCTAGTAACTAAAGCGCTCTATTGGCAGCGATTCCTTGCCATAAAAAATAGCGATGTGCTCGTCTTGTTTGGGCAATTGATCATCCTTAGTTTACTAACTTCTCTTTATTGTTAGTAAATCACTACCAATAACCAATTTAATAGGATATTAAACAAAGATTGTGGATTCGTGTTGTGATGCCAAAAGTATGTACAAAGATGTCTATATATGTAATATGTATATATGCAATGTGCATATATGAACATGCACAAAACTGTCTTTTATAATTCTGGGGTCTATGCAATGAATAACTGCTTACTTAAATATGATACATAAAAGAGACGCATCAATTAAATTAGCATAGTTGCTTTTATTTAAAAACATGCTCCTCTTTCCCATTCTTTGTATTGATTTTTAAGAGTCACCTATATTATACATTTTGGGGATAATAACAAAGTTTGGTAAGTAAATTCAATAGAATCTGCATCCAAAGAATAAGAATTACTTATGGAATTACTTTAGTGATGAATTTCCCTTCAGTTTTGCTTTATGAAACCCTATTAATATAGATAACTTGCACCATGTAAATTGAAAATAACTCATAACCTATCACAAATTAAATTTACATGGATTTCATACAATTAGCTGGATTTCTACATAATGAAGAGAACAAAAGATTGCCTTATCTAATTGCAGAGAAGGAGAAGGCATGAAAGGATAAGGTAATTAGGAAAAAAATGAATTGAAAATAACAAAATGAATACGCATCAAAATATGTAGAACCTAATTTGCAAACGTAGGAAAAAGTAATACATATTATATTCTTTTGATAGAAAGTTACCCGGTGCCCATTGAAGAATGCAATTTGAGTGCCAACTTGGTCGTCTAATGTACTGCTCGAAGGAGTTGTCCCAGTGGTGAAAAAGTTCTTGATATTTGGCAAGTCATGCAATGCCAATACAAGCAAATTACGCAACTCCACTTTATCACAATCATCAACTTCTACAATCCCGCACATTGACTTGCAACCAACAACTTTGATCTCTTCTAGTTGTGGAAGTCCTTTTAGTAATGAAAGAGGAAACAAAACTTTTATCTTGTCACACCTTTCAACTCGAATTACTTTTAATGTATTGAAGGACTTGGAGGAGGAGATATGGATATAATGGATAGAGGAACTACTATGGACTTGTAGATGCTTTAATTCTGGAAAACCTTCTTGGGACAATGCACAAACACTTTGCTCAATTCCGTTCAACTTCTCCAAAAGTAGATTGTCAGTTTTACTTAAGATACTTTGTATGCATTCTTTTTGAATAACATTGCTTGTTGGAGTTGATAGCTCCAATGTCCTTGATCCTTCGTACCCACTCCAATGCCCCCCATTTCCTATTCGGATTCTATACTTGGTTAATTTCTTGACATTCAGGTCCTTTGGGAGCACACTTGGATCAAGAATAGAGACTCGAAGAGTGCAGAGATTCTTCATGTTATTCAACTCAATCAGACTGGCATTAGTTGGTTGAGTTTGCTCCACGGGATTCCATCGATTAAAGCTATTCGTCATATACAACTCCTCCAATTTGATCAATCTTCCAAGCACACCCGGTTCAATTATTTGAAGATCTGAACAATAGCTCAAGTCCAACAACCTTAGCTCTACCAGCTGCCCAATTTCTTTTGGCAACCGTTCAATTCTAGAGCCCACAAAGCTGAGAATTTGAAGCCCTTTCAGCTTGCCAAGAATGGCCACGTCCTCTAGCAAACAATCCCAAAGACATAGAGTATGTAAGTTCTCCAAGAACTGAAATGGCGTTGGTGAACGAGTGAGACGGATTCTAGTAAGATTTAAGACCGCAAGTTTCCTCATAGAGTTGAAATATGAATCCTGAACCTCAAGAAATGCATTATTGTTGAAAAGCAAAAAGATGCGCAATTCAGGGCAATCTGATTCTTTGGGAAGCTCCTTCATATCAATATAGGGAAAACATATTGCCGTACAACTTTCAAGCCTCTCCGTCTGCAATTGTGTTGCCAACATATCTTCATTTTTCAACACAAAAATAGGGCGATCTCTTAAAATGAATTGAGCCACAAAGTCACGAACCAAGTCATGTATCTTGAAACCATTGGCATCTCCACTGTCCAACAAAAGGGAGGAGGCTTGAAGAGTGTGAATGAGTGTGCTCACCCTATCTCTAGCGTTTTCCATGCTGCAATTTTTTTGAAATATCCCCAAACCATAGCCATACCTCACCAAGTTTTCAACAGAGGGATAAGCGACGTCATAAGCAACACAGAGTTGTAACAAACGTTTCGCATCCTCGCTTTCTAAATGATCATAACTCAGTTGCAACATCTCATTTATCACTCCACTTATTCCTTCGTTTGTAGCCCACCTAATTTGATTCAAAGCATCCCTCCATTTAGGTGGAGGAGCGCGTTTTAAATGTTTCGCCATTGCGACAATTAGCAAGGGCAAACCTGCACATTTGCGGAGTGCTTCATCCACCAGGGGTCTAAACTCGTCATTATTAACTTTGTCTCCCACCATCCTCTCAAACAATACTTTTGCCTCTTTCTCCTCCAGCATATTAAGGCGGAAGTCCTTGTCGCAACCCATTTTCTCTTGCAAAATATTTTGATCTCTCGACGTCAACAGTAACTTGCATCCCATGACTTTGTTGTCATGTCCGCAAGGAATGCCGACTGATTTCAAGTCAAGCTCCTCCCACAGATTGTCCAGTATTATGAGGACTTTCTTTTTCTCCTTTTCCAACCTCTCGCGCAGACGATCCGCTCGCACCTTCTCATGCCCATAATCCTTCATGTCCAGGCCCAATGCAAGCGCAATCACTTCTTGAATCATCTTGATGTCAGGATTTTGCGACACGTCGGCCTTCGCGATCAGATCAAACTGCTTTTTCTCGCTTCGAGAATCTTCTCTTATTCTCCTCTCCACATCAACCAAAAGGGTGGACTTGCCGACCCCACCCATCCCGTAAACCCCGACCACACTATTGCTGTTATCGGCAAGAGCGCCCATTATGTCCCTTATGATCGCAGCTCTGGATTCGAAGGTGCCATCCTCACTAAGCTCATTTGACGGTGAGGCAGAAGAAGCGGAGGCCGTTGCGATGTTCGACTGGACGACACCTTTGCCTTCTCTCCTGGCTTGATTCGGAGCAGTGACATTTCCCGGAGTCGGATTGCTGAAGGAGATGTCGTTCAATTCCTTGAATCCCTCGCCCTTCTGAGCGAGTTGCTTAATGACCGCGATCTTGCCCTCGGCCATCCTGCTGAACCGATAGCGACATTTGGCGTCGGGAAGAGTCCCGTAGCAGCAAGTCTTGCTCGCCTCACCAATGTCGCCCAACAGGCCTCTCGCCTCCTCCAAGGCCCCGTCAGCACTTTGCTGCCACTCCGTGAAGCGATTATGGAAATTCCGAAGGTTGTTTCTGGCCACTTCTGCCAAAATATGGACCCTCCGAGCCTCGTACTCCAGGTTCCCGACTTCCTCCCGAAGATCGTCGGCGAATCTCTTGGAGGAGATCGCGTATCTGAATCGACGCTTGATGGGATCAATTGCATAGCTCTTCAAGACATCCCATGCAATAGAAACGACAGAATCGATCGACATTTTTTCTTTGATTTTTTTTTTCCAAGAAAGAGAGAGAGACACAGAGAGAGGAGAATAATGAAAAGGAGCAGATACTGAAGAAGAGGAAGAAGAAGAAGAAGAAGAAGAAGAAGAAGAATTGTGCCGAGGAGAAGAAAGAGTGAAAAAGCGCGAGAGACGAACAAGGCGAAGAGATTGGAGCGCTAAAGAAGAACGAAGGAAGGGGAGCGTCGAATAGCGATGAATCGAGAAAGAAAGAGATGATTATCAGCTGTTGAAGTAGCAAACAAATAATTCGCGAGAGACGAACAAGGCGAAGAGATTGGAGCGCTAAAGAAGAACGAAGGAAGGGGAGCGTCGAATAGCGATGAATCGAGAAAGAAAGAGATGATTATCAGCTGTTGAAGTAGCAAACAAATAATTCCACTTAAACAGTGTGTCAGTACGGATAAAATAAAAGGTAATGAATAAAGACACTGAATGGACAAGGACTGGCCACGCCCACGTGACTTTACCCAGTCTACCATCAACTCGATATTTAATGTGGACCATATGACCAAGGCAGAAAAAGCCCAAGTGGAACCTTGGAGCTTCCACAGTACTTAAGAAAATACATGAAAAGGGCATCTATAATCTTTCTCAAAGTGAGTCTTCCCTATGAATTTTTTTTTTTTGGAGGAGTGTCCGATGGTAATTTCGGCAAGCTTTTAATGTCAGGAAAGATGCCCCGGAAGCCAACTTTTTCCGACTAAAATGCAGTACAATAATATTCTCTACCTGATAAATATCTCTTTCCCATAAGTAAGGTAAGATCTTTTACCATGTAAGTTTTTGCTTGGACATAGCAAATCTCGCTAATACATTATTTTGGTCATATGTGAGAGTCATAATGCTTAAAATATGTGATTAACCTGGACAATTTAATGTTTTTTGCTATTGAGCATCCTCATTGTATTTAAAAGGTAGACAAATTTCAAGTCATTTTAATGAAATTCACTACATGACTTTAAATATTTCAAAAATAAGATGTAACTAAGTGTACAATAACTTTCGAATTTTATAATTAAATAAATGTATGGTTGCCTTTTACAGATAGACCGCAAGGAAGGAAATCGGCTTTATGGCCTGAGGGCCCCCGAAGAACATGATTGCTGGGTCGTGCTATGAAGATGCTTGGGAATCTTTTTGATTGCTAGCTCGACTTTAGGCACCCCTTCTTCAGGTATATAATTGACAAACTGATAGAAAATATATATATAACAAATCGGCAATATAAATATTAATCATATATGTGATAAATAAGACACTTTATGGAGAAATGTTTTTCGTTCCACAATTGTCTATATTTGACAAATATATGATATTAGACTACTTTTGGCC
This sequence comes from Corymbia maculata, assembly GCA_014182735.1. Classification (NCBI taxonomy): domain Eukaryota; kingdom Viridiplantae; phylum Streptophyta; class Magnoliopsida; order Myrtales; family Myrtaceae; genus Corymbia; species Corymbia maculata. Next base: position 11,661,578 of record CM024688.1, on the reverse strand, counting down.
ATCTGGGTTTCTAATTAAGATAGGATTAGATAAAATAAGATATGAAATTTAAAGATTTTATTATATCCAATTCACTATTTGGTGATTATAGTAATAAAGTCAGATATTTGATCATGTAAATTATTTGATATAAACAACAAATCAGTATAAATGAATAACAATTTTTACAAATAGAGAGAGTATAAAATTTCTTGCGACTCTCTTGCCTACTTTATTTTTATTTTCTTAATTTATTTTATTTTCCTCCCTTTTTTAATTAATTTCTTTTAACTTCTTTCTTTCCCTTCCATCATTCTCTAATAAAATTTTATTAAATGATAAATTGTACTAGTATACCTAAAATACTAAAGTACCTCAACTATGTAATAGATATAAATATTTATATTATAAGATAGAATTAAATGAATATATAAATAAAAATAAGATAAAATAAAAAAAATTGTTGTTTTGAATTTCTTATATTAGAATTCAAATATTATTTATATTAAAATACAATTTTAATTTTTAATTTAAGAAGTTTATTTTCGAGAAAAACAACTTTCCTATTATGGATATTAGAAATGATATCCATCTTTATCATATCTCCCTCATGGGATAATTTTACTTGGTTTATGTCTCCTTTATATCTGACTTTATCATGTCTTGAGCAATCACCCAACGCAGGGCATGATAAATTTGATCCTATCATGGATTTTATCCCAGCTGCCAAACGTAGCCTTAGAAAATTCAAAAATTACCTATCATTTTAAAAAAACTTATTGTACATGCTTTGCAAATAAATAAATATTAAAAAGTAAAAGAAACAGCTGATAGCAAATCAATAGGAGAAAAAATCATCCATTATTACAAAATTTCTGTAGAATGAAAATTATAAATATTTAGAGGGTTATATCACACGAATATGCGTAATCACAAGTAAATATGACTAAATGCATAATTGTTGATGACACCATACTTATGGTGTAGAAGTCAAGTAGCATCACGGCATGCAATGCATGACAGGTCTTCAACCTTCCATGACAAGAGTTTGGCTTACATAGACACATAAATGAACTAATTTGTCGAGGGATATTGAGCACTTTAGTCATTATAATAGTGAAAGTCAAGTAGCATGCAATACATGATTGAGTCCACAACCTTGTGCTTTCATGTTGAGATTTTAGTCAATGGATATACTCACGTAAACTTAACTTTCTAAATTGGCAACCATACAAATAAGCAACCAGGAACGTATCATTCAATGTGTAAATCCCATGTGATTGGCCATAAATTTTATGTAATATGTTGTACCATATTTGTTAGAATAAAGATTGTATTTAAATCACATGATAGTTGCTTAATTATAGAGTACGATTTTGTTTAGCCAAATGTATAATTGTTTATACCAAAAAATGATCAAATCTTTGAAAGCAACATAACGTCGATTTAAGTGGGTATAGAGTTTGTGACCACTGATATGGTTTTTGGTAAGTTAAGGATAATAGAAGCGCTTATCGATGACAATGAAAAGTGATCACAGATGATCAAGAGATACAGCTGTTGATGCTTGACGGTTATTGGTCGACGATTATCAACTTCCAAATTTGGCTAAGTGTTGAACAAATGGAAAGGAAGAAAGGAGACAGTGAAAATGTCGACTGGAGACAAGGGCACCGAGCAACGATTAACCCAGCTGCACTTAATGAGTTGTGACAGCTTGTGGATAGGATTGATGTGCAGATAAGAGGCCTAAAATCTCGGGAATGCAGTTACAACTCCATCTACCATAGTTATGTCTTAATGAGTGGTTATGATTAGCGGAGTATAAAACGGCAACGTTTAATTATTGCAAAGGATCATCATGATTACTAATTTTTTTTTATGTACTTTCTTCAGTTTTAACGTCACGTTAATTTCCAACATTTACTATCACCTTTTACATTTAAATTCGTTGTTCATCTTCATTAGTATGCGAATTGCAACTCATGTTAAAAATCACCACAACCCCTTTTATTTATAAAAGGTATATCCTTTGGTTGAAGATAGGTCATTACTCGGATCGGAATCCAATTCTGAGTTAAACAATGATATAATTTGTGGACGATAGGTCTATCATGATTGATGATATTGGATGTAGACTTATCCTAGGACATACGGTTCATTTTATAAATTTGATTTTTAAAAATATATGAGAAGCTGCAAGAGTCACTCCTCGTCTATCGATAATAAATGTGAGTTCATATATCATTTTGTCGAGTAGTTTTTTTACTGGAAAGGAAGACCCAACTCGCAAGACTCATGCATGATCCACTAATCACATGGAAAACAGAGTTTGGATCTTAGTAAAATATAATCTTAGTTGAGGCCACAACTAAGCACCAATCAATACCTTAATTAAGGCAGTTGTCCGTCGAGACACAATTGTGGAGGAAATTGATTTCCTTGCATCATTTGAATTGCACGCTCATCAAAGTGGCTTAAAAAATAAAATACAAATGATTACCAACTGCTAAAGTAACAAAATTGTTTGACTTCAATTATATGAATATTTTAGACCCTCACATTGATATAACAGAATGTAATTAAGAAAGAGCAACTAATAGAAAAATAGGTGGCGTCCACGTGGTAAGGACGGGCCAGACACTCCCATGCAGTGATAAGTGGCATCTCCAATCTTTTTTATAATATTAATATTTTCATCGATCTTTGTATGTGGGCACTTTTTTGAATCAACACGGAGTGATGATTAGAATCTGAAATGCATATAACACCTTCAATCAAAATGCAATTATTAAAATGATCGGACTATCATCGAGCCATGTAAAATACGTGCCTTATGTAGTTTGTCATTCTTCGATATAGCAAGTGTAATTAATAAAGAGAAGAAATCCCACGTGACATGTAGTTCCATACCCATTTTCAAACTCAATTTTGGTGGGACGGGGTGTATATGAGACACTTAAAATTTTTAAGACCTATGAACTTGAAATGATATAAAAAAAAGCATATACAATTCCAAGTGAGTTCCTGATAAAATAAAATAAAATCCGTGTGAGTCTACGTGGGTTTGCATCAGACTCATTTTCAACCCATTGTGAGTCTAGCAAAATGAGCAAATAAATTATTACCACTATCATGGGGAGATCTCCATTCAGTGCCCCCCAATACTTTTAAATTAAAAGTTGAATATGGTAATAAAATGGTTTTCTTGTTTCTTTACTTGACCAGCCATCGTCACCAGTGTGTAAGTTTTCGCATCCTTATCTCCACTGTTAATAGACAAACACTAAATAAGTACTAGTCCTAAACCCGTTCCTTACATTACAATTAAGCAAATTATTAGATTATAATGTCAACTGTAATTGTTTCATTGGACATAACTTCAATTGGAATGGGCAGATCAAAACTTCTAAGTAAATTAAAATTTGCCATTATTTATTAGCATTTTAAACTACTTTACTTTCTTGAGTACTGCTACTCTTTACACACAATATGGGAAACAATTTGAGTCACCACAAACATTATTTCATGGTCTCTCATTCCGATTGCAGTTGCCTTCTTTTCTTTCAAATGCTTGGGTCTGTTTGGAGTATTTTACTTTTAATATTTATTTTTCAAATATTGCAGTTATCACAAATCAGTTTTAAAATTTTTTGAAAAATATATAATTATTGACAAGTAAAGTTACGTGGCTTTTGATAATTTATAATCCTAATTTTTCTATCACTTTTAATTTTTTTGAAGGACGAGGAGCATCTTCGCAGGAAAAGTTTATTATAAACGGCTGAGTTTTAACGCTAGCTATCCAGCCATTTAGAAATGTAAGATTGACTCAAAAACCCAAGGAAGAAAGAGGAGATAGGGCATGCATGGAGCGCCACTTGGGAAGTTGCGTTGTAAGGAGACTGGCCCCACGTCGTCCCTGCCCAAAAATTAAAATGCAAAAGGGCCGCTGTAGGTCAGTCGCTCCATCAAGACAAGAACAATAATAGACTGATAAAAAGATTCGGTGACCATCACTAATATCCAAGAACAATGTCCTTACCATAATATGGAAATGGATGAGTTTTTCTTGCAATTTACTGTTCCTTGATCAGTCACCATCGCTAACGTCCAAGTATCGTCATTTCTTCCACTGTCATGGACAACTATCTAAATATCCGAAAGATTTTTTTTAATTAGGGTAAGTTGTGGGAGAGGGAGAGGGAGAGAGTAATTGATGGTTTTCTGCATTTTACTGTTCCTTTACTCGATTAGTCAACATCACCAATGTCTACCTCCGTGTCCTTTCGCCTACCGCTACTGGACAAACATCTAAGCATTTGTAAACGCATGAACTGACCATGTGCCCTCACGTGTCTGGCCTCTTTCCTTTTATTGTCGAGAAACATTGCTTTCCCACTTCACCCCTTCTGGGGCAATGAGATCCTTTGAGCAAAAGAGTTGCCAATTATTAAGCTAAAACTGACGAATTTCTTGATGAGGTCCAAATGAGCAATCTTTCGCTTCACTTCAATTAACCCTTGTTGCGTAAGGATATGTGATGTCTCATTAAGAGTTGAAGAGATGAGTGATCCTAATGATTTACCATTGCAGATCTTACATGTCGAATGGCAGTTTTTGATAGTGTTCTCCTTATTAACCCATTAAATTTGGGCTAACTTAGATCCTTATCTCTAACTAATATTAACCATTAGTTAAAAATAAATCTTGACTTTTCATGTATTATTTTTCGCAGATTTGTTTATTGAAAGCCCCTCTAGGCATCTCTTTTAGTGAATAAGTAAAACTCAATTCACAAAATAAACTTGAAGTTGTTTAATTTGTATGCCAACTATAATTATTATATTAGAATGTGAAATAATTATCATAAAATTGCCATATGATGATATGATTGGAATTTTGTTATTGTCTCTTTGTTCTTGCTCTTTCAAAAATTACTTATTGATATGAATTTAATGTAATTTTTCCTATTATTCTCAAACGGCAACATCGACAATTTTCTTTGATTTTTCTTTTGAGAAAAAGAGAGTAAGTCTCTCACCAATAATGCATTACAGTGGGACTCAATAATACAAGCTTCCAAGGCATCGTGCAAGATGCCTTACACAGTACCACAATGTGGTGGTTGTGTTCACTTGAAGTACTCATTGAACTGTCCAAACTTTCGTCCTTTTCTCTTTCAAATTTCTCCATGAGCTATTCCATTTCCCACTCTTCAATTGTCTATCTCAATGGATTCACTAGAATTGTATTATTGATTTTTTTACTGTACTCAACACACTCGGATGATCGCACTTTTTGAGGATTCAGACAAACGCATCTTCTTCGGCGGAGATAGATGAAAACTTGGTTGGCATTGGCCCACAAAGTATAAGTAGCATGCAGAGTCTGCGCATCATGAATGAATCAATAAGGCAACATGTGAATTAAAGCTTTTCTACACACTTCATCACATGAATTTGTGCACCTCAAATGAGAATCACATCTTGGGAGTTGCATTTCATATTTTAGCAAAAACCGATATTGCATTTTCCAATAAAAAAAAAAGATGATGGCTCGAACTAGTTTTGGAGTGGGATTTGATGATTAATATGGGATTTAGGCATTGTAGTAATTGAATTTTTTGTGAAAATTGTCAGTAGGCCTTTGAACCATTTTTTTTGTGAATTGCGTCCGTACATTATATATATTACTCTTTGAAATCCTTTTGTCAAACATGCAAACGGAGTTGATGATTTTGTGGACTATATAACTGGAATGTAGATGGTCTATTGCAAAATGCGTGAGTCATTTGTCTCCCGCACCGTTGGGACAATAGGAGAAGAAAGAGTGACATGGAGCAAGAATGAAAAAAGACAAAGAAGGCGAAGAGATCTGAGTGCAAAAAAGAATGATGGGCGGCATCGAAACACAAAAACTTTTCGCTTGGAAAAAATTGATAACGTTTAAGTGGTTGCATCTGCGTGAGGGGAGATGAGACATTCCACTATTTAATGTCCACTTAAACTCAAGCTAATAACAAATAAAAATGCAAGGCAAGCTTTCAAATTTGAAACATACCACTAATATATTATGCTTGGGACCTTTTCATGAATATCTTCACATAAAATGCACCACTTTGAAAAGCGGGTGTTCAAATTCAAATTTGTTGGCTAATTGAATCTTACTAGGAAAAATGCTTTTGGAAATGATTGACCAAATGATGCTATAGGCTGGCAAATTTATTCACATCACTTTTATAAGTCAGTTTTATAAATTAATTCTTATAATTGTAGTACTACTTTTTCTTGATAATATTCAAATAATCAAAGACTCTAGATTGGTGCCTACTCAGACACAAGCTTACTCTAAACTCTAGACCAAGAAGACATTACAATTCCACAAGTAGAAGTACTTGAAAAAATGAGCTATTTCAACTTAAACAATTGTGAAAATAAGCAAGGCTTAGGAAAATCCATCACGCGTGAGTAAGGGTTGTTCCTTGTTGCCACTAGAACCATATTTTGAAGAAACAAAATGGTTTTTTAATTGCATGAACCAATCCTCAAGAGCGTAAATGATATTGCTCTTTGTATGCATGATTTTCACTAGAAACCCAAATTATTACCATTGAAAACCAAATATCTTCTAAATATCGCTCTATCTAATTATTTTTAATAGTGGGGAGTTTAACATATGAAAATAGAGTTTCATGATGAAGGGACGAGAAAAAATTACACAATCAAAATTGACAAAAGAAAATTATCAATTTACTCGAAAAATTATGAAATGTATGAGGTTAAGATTGTGTCATGATTAATGGAGACATAGATGAGAATCTTCTATTTTCATCAGAGTTCGAGGTACTAGTGTTTAAGTATTGCTTGGAAAATTGCACAATCAATATTAAACATATTGTGCAGAATGTAATTGAGTTTTAAACATTTTAATTCAACCAATTTAATCCAAACTTTTTTAGCAAAGTGTAATAAAGTCTGCTCGGCCAAGTTTTGTCTGATTTATATGATGTGTCAACCTAATCATGGATGATTGTCTTACATGTAAAGGCGATGGTGTGGTGTGAACTAAAATTGCATGAGACAATGCTGTTTGTATTTAGATAAATGGCGTGGTTGCTTGGTTGAGTGGTTAAAGCATCAAATTACCGAGAACGAGGTAATAGTAGACCCAACCACATCTTTATTAAATGTGGACTCAAGAGGGAGTGGAGACACCCCATTTGTCTATGTCTAGTCATATTATTGCATCTTGTGGGCCTAAGCAACATGCATACCTTTTCTCCACCAACAAAGCTCTATCGAATCGATTGGGAATCCTTCGAATATTCTTGTATACATCTGAGTGGTTGATAATTAGTCTTGAGTGGTTGCATGCTACATGAGACACATTGGGCCTAATAATCATACTCTCACGATTTCTTGCATATTTTGCTGACGAAGATTTTAAAAAAAAATTACATCACAAGTGTTATAATTTTACATGACACTAACTTAAGTGTCATAAATTTTTCCGATCACTTAATTATCATAATTTTTTAAAATATTCATCTTAAGTGTCATGCAACGTTGGATTTTGAATACTTGAAATAAATATTTTTAAAAATTTATGATATTTAAATAATCAATTAAAATTTATGATCTTCAAATGAATTTTTTAAGACAAAGATACTGGTCTATGAGCAGAGAAATGAATGATTTTCTAGCAAAGACCCAAGCCATGAGGAAAAAAGAGGAGATTGGAACAAGCCATGGAGCTCGTTAACCTAGTCAGGCTACATTATTGTTCTTTTACTGACCAGTCACCATCACCGATGTCCATGTGTCCATTCTTTCCTCCATCACTAATGGATAGACATTGATGAGTTATCCCATCTTTCCATCCTTTGCCATCGCAAACGGCCCTTTCATCCTTTTCCACCGCAGATGTACTAGTCCTAATCCATGCTTTCATCTTTTTCTCCACCGTCAATGGACAAACACTGATTAGGTGCTTGTCTTAAAAACTGTTGCTTGCGCGAATCAATAAAATCATATTTAAAATATAAAAGTAACATTATAATTACGTAAATTGTTAGATTATAATGTCAATTGTAATAGTTACTTTAGACGTAACTTCAATTGAAATTGTTAGATCAAAACTTCTAAATAAATTAAACTTTTGCCATTCTTTATTAACATTTTAAACCAATTTACTTTCTCGAGTATTGCTTCTCTTCATATGACAAAATTATTATGAGAAACAATTCCGAGTCACCACTAACTTTGTTTTGTGAACTCTTGTACCAATTGGACTTTCCCCCTTTTTTTCATCAATGCTTGGGTTTGTTTGGATTATTTTACTTTGGAGATTTATTTTAAAATATTGTAGTCATCACAAATTTGTTTTAAAATTTTTCAAAAATATACAATTAGTGACAAGTAAAGTTATGTGGCTTTCGATAATTTAACCCTAATTTTTCTTTCACTTTTAATTTTTTTGAGGGGCAGGGAGAATAAAGAAAAGCAAAATTTTGCTTGAAAAGTTTATAATAAACGGCTGAGTTCAAATACTAGCTATCCAGTGATTTAGAAATTTACGAATGACTCAAAAACCCAAGGAAGAAAGAGGAGTTGGGGTATGGATGGAGCTCCACTTGGTAAGCTGAGTGGTGAGCAAACTGCCCCTAGGTCGTTGTTGCCCAAAAATTAAAATACAAAAAAGGCCGCTATAATGTCGGCTGCCTATATCGAGACAAGAACAATAATAGATCCATAAATATTTCATGCATAAAAATAAGATGATTCATAAAAAGTACATATATATAATTCTTTTTGCAAATTACTGTTCCATGATCAGTCACCATCACTAATGTCCTAGACTCCATGTTCTTTCTTCCACAGCTAATGGACAACCATATAAATATACGAAAGAATTCTTTAATTAGGGAAGGTTGTGGGAGAGGAAGAGGGAGAGGGAGGGAGAGGGAGTAATGGAGGGCAGTTGCAAAAGCTGAGTTGGTTTTTTTGCATTTTACAGTTCATTTACTCGACCAATCACCATCACCAATGTCTACCCCACGTTCTTTTGTCCACCGCTATTATGGACAATAGGGGTGTAATCGGACTGGATTGGACCATTCGAAAAATAAGGTCGGAAACCAGTTTCCAATTAAATCAGTTTGGGAACTGATTCCAATTTTTGGGAACCGATTGAAATCAGTTCGGGAATAGGGTCCAAGCAAAAACCCACCCAGAACTGGACCGATTTTGGAATCGTTTTTATCCCGTTAAAAAAAAAAAAAAAAATCATCCCTTTGTATAGTACTTTTGAGTCTCTTTATTTTCAAAAAATTATTAAAAACAGAAAGCTTTTATCTGAATCAAGTTAAGGGAGAATTATTTTTAAAGAATTGTTAAAAAGAACTGTTATCATGTATTGTTTTTCTTTTTTAATGGTCACACCTTCAACTATTACTATAGTCGCAAGACAAGTACTACTAACTATTATAGCATTAATTAAAGCATTCTTAATCCAACTCAAAAAAGATATCCTCTTAATAACAATTCCGTCGCATATACATAAGCAGGTGTATTAGATCATATCATAAGTATTTTTGGGAATGGGACTAACATTAGATTCATATTTGTTGCTAATGTTTATGCACTGTTAGGATTATTACTTTATCTTATAATGTTAGGAGGATTACGTTGTTGTTTTTTCGCGAATTAATGTAAAATTTGAAGTCGTATAGGATATTAAAAGATTGCAAAATGGGTTTCAATGAAAAAGTGAGAAATTGATAAGAGAAACAACCCCCCTTCCCCAAAAAAAGAGACAGAGAGGCAGAGAGAGAAAATGATGAAAAAGGGGAGCAGACGCTAAAGAAAAAGAAGAAAGGAGGAGAAAGGATGGTCGTGCTTAGAGAAGAAAAGAGCGAAACGGAGCAAGAACGAACGGAGACGAAGAACGCAAAGACGTTAGAGTGCACAAAAGGATGAAGGAAGGGTAGCGTTGAAACGTAGCAACTTTTTGTTGGAAAAGTTGATAATTAGTCCGAGTGGCTGTGTGCTCCATGAGTCATGCTGGATCTAACGATCAAACATTCATGATTGCTCCCATATTTTGCTACTAGAGATTTAAAAAAAAAGGACATCACAAGAGTAAATTTTTCTAATCACTTGAGTATCGTGTCAGATTACTTGATATGAATATTTAAAAAATTTATGATATTTAAATGATTATTTAAAAATTATGATCCAAATATTTTAAGACATAAACACTAGTTTACAGATATATACAATTAGATGATTTTCTAGCAAAGACCCCAATCACCAGGAAAAAGTGGAGATGGGTACATACAATGGAACCCGTTAACCTAACCTTAGTTAGTCCTTACCTAAACACCAGTCAATTCTTCGAGCATAAGAATGGGTGATTTTCTACATTATTGTTCCTTTACTGAGCAATCACCATCCCCAACGTCCATGTCCCTGTCCTTTCCATCTCCGCTAATGGACAGACGTTGATGAGTTACTCATCTCCTTCCATCCTCTGCCACCGCAAATGATGCTCTCATCCTTTTCCACTGCTAATGTACTACAAACACTGATTTGGTACTAGTTCCGAACCCGGTCCTTGCACAAGTCAATGAAATCATATTTAAAATACATAAGTGACTTTATAATTAAGCAAATTATTTGATTAGAATGTAAATTATAATTATTACATTAGAGATAACTTCAATTATAATTGTTAGATCAAAACTTATAAGTAATGAAACTTTTGCCATTCTTTATTAACATTTTAAATCAGTTTACTTTCATGATTACCACTACTTTTTACAAGACAAAATTAATATGATAAACGATTTTGAATCACCATTAAATATTGTTTGCCGTCTCTCATTCCTACGGGAGTTTCCCTATTTTCTTTGGAATGCTTGGAGTCTGTTTGGAGTCTTTTTTTTCTTTTAATATTTATTTTTCAAATATCGATGTTTTCACAAATCAATTTGAAATGTTTTTCAAAAATATACAATCATTGACAAGCAAAGCAATGGCCTTTAACGCGGCTAGTCCCTCTTCAAGAAATGGATGGCTTTTCTGTATTTTATTGTTCCCTTACTCAACCAGTCACCATCACCAATGTTTATCTCCCCGTCCTATCGTCCACCGCTACCGGACAAAGATCTGAGTGTACGTAAATGTGTGAAAACTGACCGGGTGCCTTCATTTTTCTTGGCCTCTTTCCTTTTCCTGTTGAGAAAACTTGCTTTCCCACTTCACCCCTCCCAAGGCAATGATCAATCATGCAAAAGTGTTGCCACTTATTATGCTAAGACTGACAACTATGAGGTCCAAATGAACAAGCTTTCCTTCCCTTCGATTAACCCTCGTTGCTTCAGGATATGTGACATCTCATTAAGAGCCAAAGAGGGGTGATCTTGATGATTTGCCAATGTATAGATTGTATTTTGAATAGCAATTTTCGATACTATTATCCTTATCGATACATTAGATTTGGATTAACTTAGACTCTTATATCTAATTAATATTAATATTAATATTAATTGAAAATAAGTCTTAATTTTATAAATATTACCTCTCTCAGATTAGTTTAGTTGATGGAAACTCCCTCGAGACATCCCTTCAAGCGTGAAAAAAAAAAAAAACTCAACTCACAAAATAATATTGAAGTTATTTAATTTCTATGCCACCCATAATAATTAGATTAGAATATGAAAGTGCTCCTAAATCTGTATATCTATTATGACTATTTGAAAATGTTGTGACTAATTTCTAAGGAAAAAATGTTATGGCTAATTAAAGTCAGGAGGAGCATTCTTTTTGTAAGTAAGTTGTTAAGGATAATTTGCATAATAACAACCTACTCTATGGTGTATACGTGCACATAAAAAACTAATCATGTAGAGTTAGCATTATCCTAAATAAAAGCAATTCTTGACCATGAACAGATAACTTGTCTATCAAACACATGTAAAATATCTTGCCAGATTCATAAACAATTTAAGTTTACATTTTTGGCTTATGTAGGTGGCTCAATCTTGCATAGTTTGCTCGTAGATTTTGGGATTCAAATGGATGACCTCGAGCTCCCAAGCTACAAATCCCAAACAGCTTAATCAACTACACTAATCCTAGTGTTATGTGAGAAATTTTTTTTATTGCAAGGAATAAATATATTTTGATAATCTGGTTGACCTCAACCTTGGTGTCGGCCATGAGGTTAGTGGTGGCAATTGAATCGGTTGTCGCTAAAAATTGCAGGCGGGTCTAAAGATGGAGGAGGGACTTGTGTTATGGAGAGTATACGTTTTTTGCATTCAATGTCATTATTTGTATCATAAAATTATGCTAATCTTGAAGTTAAATAATTATCATAAAATTGTCATATGATGATATGGTTGGAATGTTGTTAATGTGTCCTCATTCTCGTGTTTTGAAAAGCTACTTATTGACGTGAGTTTAATATAGTTTTTCATATCATTCTCAACAACAGCGTCGTCCGGAAAATTTCTTCGATTGTTCTTAAAAGAAAGAAAAAGCGAGAAAATGAGATACCCCCCCGGGCGGGCGGGGACCCCAAAAAATGACTAAAAGAGAGAATGATGAATAGAGGATTAGAGGCCTGCTAGACCAATCAAATGAACTCGAATATTTAGCTGCTATATATCTTATATCTTATAATTTTTATGTAATGTTCACTTAAATATTATGAATTTTTTATCACTTAAGTATCATTAAATTTAAAAAATGCGCATCTCAAATACCATGCCATGTCGAATTTTCGATTCTTGAGATGAACATTTTAAAAATTTTATAATATTCAAATGATTGTTAAAAATTAAGATCGTGGAGGATTATTTTCTAGCAAACGCCCAAACCATGAGGAAAAAAGCGGAGATGGTACAGACCATGGAGCTCGTTCACCTAACCTTAGTTAGGTTTAAGACTAAGCACCAGTCAATTCCTTGAGCATGGAAAAAGATTTTCTGCATCCTTGTTCCTTTACTAACCGATCACCATCCCCAGTGTCCGCGTCCTTATCCTTTCCTCCACTGCTAATGGACAAACATTGACTAGGGGCTAGTCTTAAACCCGCTCCTTACGGGGATCAATGAAAATCATATTTAAAAAGGTTACCATCACAAAAAATTTCAAATTTCAAATTAATTTTTGATCATTAAAATTTTTTAAATCGATATATTCATAATAAATTTATCTTAAATTAATTTTTTGATTTTCAAAAATTTCAAACTGATACGTTTGTGATAAATTAACCTTATATTAATTTTTATTAAATTGAATTAATACCATAAAAACAAAAAAACTAATACACATGTAATAAATAGAGGATAAATTCCAAACTGATACGTTCGTCAACTGTTCAATGTCATCTAATTTAATAATTTGACAATAAAATTTGAAAATTAACGAAAAATAAATTTGTAATATGTGTACTAGTTTAGGATTTGAAATTAGATGTGTACTAGTTTGAAATTTTTGTGACATTAACCTTATTTAAAATATAGAAGTAACATTATAATTAAGCAAATTGTTAGATTACAATGTCAATTGTAATTTTTACATTAGACGTAACTTCATATACAATTATTAGATCAAAACTTCTAAGTAAATTCAACATTTTAATCGAGTTTACTTTTTTGAATAATTCTACTCTTTATAAGAAATAATTAATATGGGAAACAATTCAAGTTACCACTGACATTGTTTCGCGGCCTCTCATTCTAATTGGAGTTTCCTTATTTTCTCTTAAAGGCTTGGAGTTTGTTGCAAGCGTTTTACTTTTAACATTTATTTTTCAAATATTGAAGTTATCACAAATCAGTTTTAAAAATTTTCAAAAACATACAATTATTGCCAAGTAAAGTAATAAATTTATAAACTAAATTTTCTTTCACTTTTAATTTTAAGGATGGGGGCGTCAAAAAACAGCAACATTTTTCTGAAAAAGTTTATAATAAACGGCTAAGGTTTAATTCTAGCTATCCAGCTATTTAAAAATTTAACGATGACTCAAAAACCCCAAGGAAGAAAGAGGAGATGGGTATGGTTGGAGCTTCGCCTGGGAAGTTGAGTGATAGGCAGACTGCCCCCACGTCGTCACTGGCCAAAAATAAAAATACAAAAAGGTCGATATATGGCGGTGCTCCATCAGGACAAGAATGATGATAGACTGTTAAACGATTTTAGTGACCATCACTAATTTCCAAGAACAATCTCCTTTATCATAATATGAACATGGATGATTTTTTCTTGCAATTTACTGCTCCTTGATCAGTCACCATCACTTATGTCCAAGTCTCCTCAACCAAAAATCAGACAATGACAGAGCGGCCTGGGATGTTGTGATAGATTGATCGATGCTCGAAGAAGGCCCGACCAAAGGAATTGCCCCCATCGACGGTCATGCCCGAGAAGCCTGGTTCCTTTCTTCCACTGCTCATGGATAACCATCTAAATTTACGAAAGATTACTTTAATTAGGGTAAGTCGTGGGAGAGGGAGAGGGAGTAACGGAGGGTAGTTGCAAAAGCTGAGTTGGTTTTCTGCAGATTACTATTCCTTAACTCAATCAGTCCCATCACTGTGTCAACCTCTACGTCCTTCCGTCCACCGCTACTAGACAAACATCTAAGTATTCATAAATGCATGAATTGACCGAGTGCCCTCACTTCTGTTGTCTGGCCCCTCCCCTTTTACTGTCTAGAAACGTTGTTTTCCCACATCACCCCCATTGAGGCAATGATCAATTAAGCAAAAGAGTCGCCAATTATTAAGCTAACACTGACCCCTCACTTGATGAGGCCTAAACGACAAGCTTTCCCTTCATTTCAGTTAACCCTTGTTGCATGAGGATATGCGATGTTTCATTAAGAGAGTTCGACGTATGGGTGATCTTGATGATTTGCTAATGTACGCATTACATATTGAATAGCAGTTTTTGATAATATTCTCTTTAATGACACATTAGATTTGGGCTAACTTAGATTCTTATATCTTATTAATGATAATCATTAGTTAGAAATAAGTCTTAACTTTTCATTGTTATCTTTCATAGGTTTATTGACAGAATCCCCCTCTTGGTATCTCTTTAATCGAAAAGCAAAAAATAAAAACTCAATTCACAAAATAATATTGAAGTTGTTTAATTTTTATGCAAACCATAATTATAATACTATGATGTCAAAAAATTATCATAAAATTGCCATATGATGATATGGTTGGAATTTTGTCAATGTCTCTCTATTCTTGATCTTTCAAAAATTACTTATTGATATGAGTTTAATGTAATTTTTCCTATTGTTCTCAAATGGCAACATTCATCAACAATTTTCTTTGATTTTTCTTATGAGAAAAAGAGAGCGAGTCTCACACCAATGATGCATAATAAACTCAATAATACAGGCTTCTAATGCATCGTGCAAGACAAGATGCCTTACACAGTACCCACAATGAGGTGGTGGTGTTCACTGGAAGTAATCATTGAGCTGTCACAACTTTCATCTTTTTCTCATTCAAATTTCCTGATGAGCTGTTCCATTTCCCACTCTTCAATAGTATGTCCCGATGAATCCATGAGAATCATATTATTGATCTTATGAATGTACTCAATGCACTCCGAGAGGTGCACCTTTTGAGGATTCTTGGACAAACACATCTTCTTTGATGAAGATTGATAGGAACTTGACAGTACAATAATAGAGCTCCTCGAGACGTGTTGGCATTGGCCCACGATGTGGAATTAGTTTGCAGACTCTCTGCATCATGAACGAGTCAATAAGGCAACATGTGAAATAAAGCTATAGACATTTCATCACCTAAACGTGTGCACCTCAAATGATACTCAATAATATCTTGTGAGTTGTGATGCATATTTTAGCAAAGAATGATAAAAGAAATGGTTTCATTCATTGTATTTTCCCCCAAAAAAATAGATGATGGCTCGAACTAGTTTTGGAGGGGGATTTGATAATTAACAAGGGATTTAGACATCATAGTAATCGATTTTTTGGTGAAAATTATCCGTAGGTCTTTGAACTATTTTTTTGTGAATTGCGTCTATACATTATATATATATATTATTCTTTCAAATCCATTTTGTCAAACATGCAAACAGAGTTGATGATGTTGTGGACTATATAAATGGGATGTAGATGGTCTACTGCGAAATGCATGCAAGTCTTTTGTCTACCGCGCCATTGGGACAGCAGGAGAAGAAAGAGTGAAATGGAGCAAGAATGAAAAGAGACGAAAAAGGTGAAGAGATTTGAGTGCAAAAGAGAATGAAGGACGGCATCAAAACACAGCAACTTTTTGCTGGAAAAAGTCGATAACGTTTTGAGTGTTTGCATGCTGCATGGGGATGCTTGGACCGAACAATCAAAATTTTATGATTCCTTTGCATAAATTGCTGCTAGAGATCTTGTTATAACCTTCTTGGTTTATCATTAATCTATTGATTTATTTCCACATTGTATCCAAAATCTCGTGTTTCATGCCATGCTTTTGTCTATTCAACTTTTTCAAAAAGCCTCTTGGACTCGAGGGGAGATGGGACATTCCACTATTTAATGTTTAGTTAAAACTCGAGCTAACAACACATTAAAATACAAGGCAAGCTTTCAAATTAGAAGACATGTGACTAATGTATTATGCTTGGAATCTTTTCATGAATATCTTCACATAAGATGACCGCATCACCACTTTGAAAAGTGGTTGCTCAAATTCAAATTTGTTGGCTAATTGAATCTTGCTAAGAAAAATGCATTTGGAAATGATTGACCAAACGATGCAATAGGGTGGTTAATTTATTCACGTCACTTTTATAAATCAGTTTTACAAGTTAATTCTTATAATTGTAGTGCTACTTTTTCTTGGTTATATTCAAATAATTAAAAACTCTAGATTGGTGCCTAGTCAGAGACAAACTTACCCTAAACTCTAGACTGAAACGACAAAACAATTTCACAAATAGGATTACTTGAAAAAAAATGAGCTATTTTGATGCAACCAATTGTAAAAATAAGCGAGGCTTAGGAAGATCTAGCACGCGTGAGTGAAGGTTGTTCCTTGTTGCCATCCGAACAAAATTTTGAAGAAACAAATGGTTTTTTAATTGCATGAACCTAGTCCTCAGGAGCATAAATGATCTCGCTCTTTGTATTACGCATTTTTCGCTAGAAACCCAAATTATAACCATTGAAACCCAAATATCTTCTAAATATCACTCTATCTAATTATTTTCAATAGTGGGGAGTTTTAACATATGGAAATAGAGTTTCACGATGAAGGGAGGAGACAAAATTAGAACATCAAAATTGACAAGAGCAAATTATCAATTTACTCGAGAAATTATGAAACGCACGAGGTTAAGATTGTGTCATGATCAATGGAGACATATACAAAAGTCTTCTATTTTTATAAGAGTTCGAGGTATTGGTGTTTAAGTATTGCGCAGCAAATTGCAAGTCGATATTAAACATACTATATAAAATGTAATTGAGTTATAAACCTTTTAATTCAATCAATTTAATCCTACATTTTTTTAGCAAAGTGTAATCAAGTTCGCTTTGATCAAGTTTTGTCTGATTTATATGACATGTCAGGCTAATCATGGATGATTATCTTAAATGTAAAGGTAATGGTGTGATGTGAATTAAAATTACATGAAATGACGCTGTTTGTATTTAGATAAATGGTGTGGTTGCTTGATTGAGTGGTTAAAACCTCAAATTACCAAGAATCAGGTAGCAGTAGATGCAGCCACATCTTTATTGAATGTGGACTCAAGAGGGAGTGGAGATACCCCATTTATCTAATGTCTAGTCAAATTATTGCATCTTGTGGGCCCGAGCAACGTGCATAGCTGTTCTCCAACGGCAGAGCTCTATCGATCTATTGGGAATCCTTTTGAAGATTCTTATGAGTGGTTGATAATTAGTCTTTGAGCGGTTCCATGCTACATGAGACATGCCGGACCCGAAAATCAAACCCTCATGATTCCTTGCATATTTTGTTTGTAAAGATCTTGAAAAAAAAAAAGTATCATAAGTATTATAATTTTTGATATGACATTAATTTAAGGGTTGAAATTTTTTTTTTTATCACTCAACTGTTATAACTTTTTAAAAGTATTTATCCCAAGTATCATCCCACGTTAGATATGGGTTACTTGAGATAAACATTTTACAAAATGCATGATACTAAAGTAATTAATTAAAAGTTATGATCTTCGGAAGGCGAAAATACTAGCTTATGGCCATAGAAATGGGATGATTATCTAGCAAAGACCCAAGCTACGAGGAAAAAAGAGGAGATAGGTGTAGACTATGGAGCTCGTTAGTCTAGTTAGGCCTTGACTAAACCCCAGCCAATTCCATGTGCATGGAAATGGATGATTTTCTGCATTATTGGTCCTTTACCGACCAGTCACTATCACCAATCTCTATGTCTCCATTCTTTCCTCCATCACTAATGGACAGACATTGATGAGTTATCCATCCTTCCATCCTTTGCCACCGCAAGCGGTCCTTTCATCTTTTTCCACCGCTAATGTACAAGTCCTAATCCATGCTTTCATGTTTTCCTCCACCGTTGTGGACAAATACTATTTAGGTACTTGTCTTAAACCCACTCTCGCAAGAATCAATAAAATCATATTTAGAATATAGAAGTAACATTATAATTAAGCAAATTATTAGATTATATTGTCAATTGTAATTGTTACATTAGACGTAACTTCAATTGGAATTATTAGATCAAAACTTTTAAGTAAATTAAACTTTTGCCATTCTTTATTAACATTTTAAACCAATTTACTTTCTTGTTCACATGACAAAATTAATATGAGAATCATTCCAAGTCACCACTAACTTTGTTTTGTGGTCTCTCGTTCCAATTAAAGTTTCCCCTTTTTTTTTCAAATGATTGGGCCAATTTGGAGTATTTCACTTTTAAGATTTATTTTAAAATATTGCAGTTATCATAAATCGGTTTCAAAATTTTAAAAGTTATATAATTATTGACGAGTAAAGTTACGTGGCTTTTGATAATTTATAACCCTAAATTTTCTTTCACTTTTGATATTTTTGAAGGACAGGGAGCATCGAAAAACAGCAACATTTTGCTGGAAAAGTTTACAATAAACGGCTGTGTTTTAATGCCGGCTATCTAGCAATTTACAAATTTAAGAATGACTCAAACACCCAAGGAAGAAAGAGGAGACGGGTGCGGATGGAGCTCAAGTTGGGTTTTTGAGCACTTGGATCTGAGTAGGTCTTTAAAAGGCTAAAGGAAAAAAAATTTAGAAATAGGTCACTACAGAGTCCTTCATCAACCAAGGTCAACTCAGGTGTTCGGGTCAGGCTCCTCACCAATTTTAGGGGTGTCAAAAAGGCCCGACCCGACCCGACCCGACCCGATCTAACCCTAAACTTAAGGTATTTTCCGATACCGGCTCCATACTCGGACCCGACCCAAAAATACCCTAAATTTAGGGTCGGGTCGGCTCAAAATGGGTCGCACGCAAGCCTTTTTGACACTGGTACCGTCCGTGCATTTTGGTCCTCATCCGTTGAGGGAAAATGGTAAAGTAGGATAAAATAAACAAAAGAAAAGAAATTTTTATCTCTCTCTATACGTTTTGGCTCTCAACTCTACAGAGTTTTTGAGCTAAATAAGAAATTAAAACCAAACCAGTAAAGGGTCACGCTCCGCCCGACCCGACCCGACCCTTTGTTTGGGTCTAATGCGTTTCGGGTCGGGTCGGGGGCAAGCATGACCTTGTAGGATTAGGGTCGGGTCGGGTAACATCAAAACCCGACCTGACCCGACCCGACCCGATCCATTGACACCCCTACAGTCACCATTATAAAATAAATTGAGAATCATTGCAGTCCATTAGGAGCATATTTGTTGAACATGTGGAGGTAATTCCAATAGGTAAAAATATTCTTGGAAGGTAAGCAGACAGCCTCCACGTCGTCACCGGCCAAAAATAAAATTACAAAAAGGCCACTGTACGTCGGATGCCTCCATCAATACTAGGTCGGTCTAAGTCTTATAAACAATCTGGTGATATATATATATATATATATATATATATATATATAATGGATGATTTTTTTGCATTTTACTGCTCCCGGATCAATTCCCATCACCCACGTCCTTTCGTCCGCCCTTGTACAACCATCCAAATATACGAAAGATTGCTTTAATTGGGGTAAGTTCTGGGAGAGGGAGAGGGAGAGGGAGAGGGAGAGGGGGAGAATAATTGAGGGTAGTTGCAGGAGCTGAGATGGTTTTATGCATTTTACTGTTCCTTTACTCCACCAGTCCCCATCACCGACGTCTACCTCCGTGTCATTTTGTCCACCGCTAATGGACAAAACATTTAGGTTTTCGTAAATGCATGAACTAACTAGACGCCCTCACTTGTCTAGCCTCCTTCTCTACCATCGAGAAACATTACTTTCCCACTTCACCCTTCCCGTGGCAATGATCAACTAAGCAAAAGAACCGCCACTAATAAATGCTAAAACTGACGAGTCTCTTGATAAGGCCCAAATGAGCAAGCTTTCCCTTCACTTCAGTTAATCCTTGTTGCGCGAGGATATGTGATGTCCCAGGGTTTAAGAGATAGTGATCTCGATGGTTTGCCATTGCAGAGATTATATATCAAATAGCAGATTTTGATAATGTTCTCCTTATTAACACATTGACTTGGGCTAGCCTAGATCCTTATATCTAATTAATATTAACCAGTAGTTGGAAATCAGTCTTGACTTTTCATATATTATGTTTTGTAGATTTGTTGACAGAAAGCCCCTCTAGACATCTCTGTAAGTGAAAAAAAAAAAACTCAGTTCACAAAATAAAATTGAAGTTGTTTAATTTTTATGCCAAACATAATTATTAGATTAGAATGTGAAATAATTATCATAGAATCGCCATATGATGATATGGTTGGAATTTTGTTAATGTTTCTTTGTTCTTGCTCTTTCAAAAATTACTTTTTTTTTGGTCAGGTTTCAAAAATTACTTATTGATACGAGTTCAATGTAATTTTCTTATTATTCTCAAACGTTCAACATCGATCGACAATTTTCTTTGATTTTTCTTCTATGAAAGAGAAAGTGAGTCTCACACCAATAATGCATAGAACTCAATAATACAGCCTTTTGAGGCATTGTGCAAGATGCCTTACATGTGCACACAGTGTGGTGCTTGTGCTCATTCGAGATACTCACTGAGCTGTCAAAACTTTTGTCATTTTCTCTTTCAATTTTCCTGACAAGCTATTTCATTTCCCACTCTTCAAAAGTCTGTCTTGATGGATTCGGTATAGTCATATTATTGATCTTTTGAATATACTCAATGCACTCGGATGGTCGCACCTTTTGAGGATTCTTAGACAAATGCATCTTCTTCGATGAATACTGATAGGAACTTGATGGTACATCAACAGAGCTCAAAGGAACATGTGTTGGCATTGGCCCACAAAGAAGAAGTAGTTTGCTGACTCTGGGCATCATGCATGAATCAATAAGGCAACGTGTGAAATAAAAGAAATGGTTTTCATTCATTGCATTTCAAAAAAAAAAAAAAGAAGAGAAGATGACGGCTGCAGCCAGTTTTGGAGTGAGATTTAATAATTAATAAGGGATTTAGGCATTGTAGTAAGTGAATTTTTTGCCAAAATTGTCGGTAAGTCTTTGAGCTCTTTTTTTGCCAATTGCATACATAAATATTATATATATTTTAATGCTTTCGAATCCTTTTTGCCGAAACATGCAAACGGAGTTGATGATGATGTGGATCACTTACATTGGGTGCGGATTGTCTAGTGTGAAATGTGCACGTGTCGTACGTATTTCATGCCATTGGGACGATAGGAGAAAGGAGGAGCAGATGCTGAAGAAAAATAAGGAAGGAGGATGAAGAATGGTTGTGCCGAGAAGAAGAATGAGCGAAACGGAGCAAGAACAAAGAGAGACGAAGAAGGGAGTGCGGCGTCGAAACATGGCAACTTTTTATTGGAAAAAGTCGATGATGTCTAAGTGGTTGCTGGCTGCATGAGGCCTGCTTGGACCTAACAATCAAATTTTCATGATTCCTCCACGTATCTTGCTACCATAAATCTCGTTATAATCATCTTGGCTTATTATTAATCTATTGATTTATTTCTACATTGTAGCCAAAATCTCATGTTTGATGCTCTGCTTTTGTTTATTTAGTTTTTTCAAAAAGCATCTTGGATGAGAGAGATAGAGAAGGGACGTCCCACTATTTAATGTCTAGTTAAATTATTGCTTCTTCTAGGCTCCAACAACGTGCAAAGCTATTTTCCAACGACAGAACTCTATCAGACAAAAGAGTACATAGAAAAAGACATCCCACTATTCAATGTCTAGTTAAATTATTGCTTCTTCTGGGCCCTAACAACGTGAAAAGCTATTTTCCAATGATAGAACTCTATTTTCCAACAACAGAACCCCCTTCTGCGTGCATGGTTAAATCATGCGATTGGGGTAATAATGTATTGCTGCCTTCTTGGAAGGTTATGTCATAGAAAAAGAAAGTATAGACTTGACAGAGAACAAGGTAAATGCAATCTAGTCCTCGTCCTTTTGAGAAGATGTGATGAATCTTCGGCTTCACCTTGCATCATATGTTTGAATGCCTAAGAGTTGCAATCTGACTATTTCCCTCAATTGATCTCTTGAAGAATGCAAAATGAATTGTCCATAATACAAGCACAGAGAATGAGAAAAATTAGATAACATATAAAAGATGAGCTATTTCGACTTAAACAATTGTAAAAATAAGAAAAATAGAAAAGATTATATTGATCTCGACGAATGAGTGAAGGATGTTCCTTACTCTAACAAGAATTGTCGATGGACAACCATTTTCTTAACAATAACCAACCTGGCTTATTATTAATCTATTGCTTCATTTCCACATCAGAGCAAACAAACCTTGCTTGTCGTGTCGCTTACGCTAAGCCATCCACAAATAGTCAATGCTCCGTGTTTTCAGCTTTTTTATAAAGCAACTTTATTAAAGGTGGACTCGAGAGGGAGATGGGACATCCCACTATCCCACTATCTAATATCTGTTCAAATTATTGCATCTTTAATTATGGGATTCTAGGGATGGGGCAAGGCTGCTTTCTTGGAAACTGAACTTTTAATTAAGGATCTCATGGAAAACCAAAGTATAGACTAGCATTGTCAATGTGCTTTACCTTTTCTTGCCTTGTGTTTCCTAAGGAAGAAGTATTATCAAAATAATCAACACTTTTGTCGATTTGCCTTTTTTAATAAAGCATCTTTATTAAAGGTGAATTCAAGAGAGATGGGATCAAGATAATCAACGCTTTCGTCTTTGCAACTTTTTTCTAAAGCGTCTTTATTAAAGGTGGACTAGAGAGGAAGATAAGACAGCCCACGATCTAAAGTCCATTCAAATTATTGCATATTTAATCATGTGATTTCTGGTGATAGTGCATGGCTGCTTTCTTAGAAATAATAAATTCAATAAGGACATCATGGAAAGCGAAAGTACAGATTGGGGTCTCTGAACATTTTTTTGGGGTCGGTAAGAACTCCAAATGTTAAGGCGCTTTGCCTTTTCCTTTTTCTGCTTTTTACTTTGGGTTGCATAAGGAACAAGTACTATCAAATCAAAATGTTAATATTCACTTTTATGCTTTTTTTTGCATACCCCAACCTTTTGATTCTCTGCTTTGCCGGTAATTGCCATGGAGAGACTTCGTTTTTCTTCTAATGACATAATAAATTTGGAAACTTCTATCTTTATTTACATTAAATTTTATAGTAACATATTTCTAGATTAGCAATAAGAACACTCAATTAAATGTGAAACTGCCGTGTGATATACGTATATTTAAATAGCAAATTTCGATAATGTGCTATTTATTGACATATTAGATTTGGGCTAACTTATACCTTTAAATCTCATTATGTTGACCTTTAGTTGAAATTAAGTCTTGCATTTTCATGTATTATCTTTCAAATTTTCACACATTTGTTGACAAAAAGGCCTTCAAATCATCCCCTTAAATTGAAAAAAAAAAAACTCAGTTCACAAGGAAAATTGAAGTTGTTGAATTTTTCTACCAACCACAATTGTAAGATTAGAATGTCAAATTACTTGTAAATCTCTATATAGATTATGACAACTTATTTATGACTAATTTCTGACAAAAAAATGTTATGACTAAACAAAAAATTCCAACCTGAATAGTCTCATGTTCCCATTCTTTAAACACATTCTTCCACATTTAGGAATTAGGGATACTTTTTTAGATAGGACCACAGAATTTTGTGAATTGGATCGATACATGACCCAACTCAAAATTTTATGAAAGAATTTTAAGCCATTGGGTTACAGAATAATGTGATCTTTCAATAAGACCCTAGCGTGCATGCGAAGCCTTGGCCCATTTTGGTTCTGAAGGATAGATCAGAAAGCTTTCTTGAAGCCCGGCCTCTCTCTCTCTCTCTCTCTCTCTCTCTTATACTATCATGGAATCATCCCATGCTCGGGCATGAATCCTTGCCACCTGGGACAACCTTAAGAAAAGTAAGAATCGAGGCATTCGTCGAAGAAGGGGACTCCATCGAATCCTGATTTTTTGTTAATTGTTCGTAATACCTGGGGACGTTTTCTTTGGCAATTGTAAGAAGCCACAGTTCAGCTTCGTGTCCAAGGGATACTCAAGAAAAATCCTCCATTTTGAGGAAAAGAAAAGGCAGAGATTCTGGTATATTGGGCAGGATCTAGGCGGAAAAAACACGAGAAGATTAAGAACTTCTGTTAAATCATTAATTCAAAGTCTAAGTAGTGTCCTTTGCATTCTTGATAGATTGAACACCTGTCTCTTATAAATGAGTTTTTCGCGTATAGAGACCGAGAAATTCCTTCGAATCAAAACCATCACTAAATAGAACCATAATGAGACAAAGCCTGATTTGTGACTGGGATTGGGTCTAGCCCGTGATGGAGTCGTGCCCGGTTCATTGCCAGCATGCAACCTGGTTTGCCAGTGGGCCCCAACTTGATCAATATCTGAAACTTTCTTTTCTCGCCATTCCTCTATATTAATTGTTGCCACACTTTTCTCTTCTCCATCTCTTGATTAATTTTTTTCACGTCATTATGTAGCTGATCCATAGTGCTATGTTTTGATATACTAAAATCCCCTTGTTGGGGAGTGAAATTGAATGATAGGGTGCCATAAATTTCGAACCACATGTCAATCTGGGCTAATTTCGTTTAATAAAACTCTAAAATCATGCCTATGTTCGATTGAATTCATCCACGTATTAAGTAGCCTTCTGAATGTTTCACAATTTAACTGCATTACATGCTTAGTTTAAATCAATGATTGCATTTTTGTACAATTGTATGTCATTTTAATATTTCCGAAGCACTCTCACTCAATAATAATAGGCAAAAGGAGGAGTTCTCTTTATATTTGAAAACTATGAGGTGTTCATGACCAATTAGGTAATGCTCACAGATTTTCTGCCGCCCTTTCCATAGCAAAACCATGTCATTGAATGCATTTGGTAAAAATATGAATGCATTTGGTAAGACCCATAAATTTTTTTGTGGCATAAAATTTCTTTTAATTTTAAATAACTTTTTGGGATTTTTCTTTTTTCTTTTCTCTCTTCTTCTTCTGGTGCCAGTCGGCAACTACCAGCGATGGATGGCGGCCATGATTGGTTAGAAGAGGAAGAAGAAGAAAAGAAAAGAAAATAAAGAAAGAAAATAACTTATTTTAGAAATTGTTCCCAAGGGAACAAGAAAT
This sequence comes from Corymbia maculata, assembly GCA_014182735.1. Lineage (NCBI taxonomy): Eukaryota > Viridiplantae > Streptophyta > Magnoliopsida > Myrtales > Myrtaceae > Corymbia > Corymbia maculata. Next base: position 11,635,731 of record CM024688.1, on the reverse strand, counting down.
AACTTTTTTCTACTTCTTGTTTTTGTTCAAAATCTATTCCTCGACTATTTTTCTATTTCGAGAAATAGAAAGACTAACCAACATTACCAAACAAAATTTTATTCTTTTTTTATTTCGGGAGTAGAAGAACATAAATTGTGAGAAATAAAAACGTTACCAAACATCACTAGTCTTGTATTCCATCTATTAATATTTCCATTTATTAGTTGAACTATAAAAATAAAGCAAAGAAAAATACTACCAGGTATAGTTATATCACTGATGTGAAATTCATTAAAAAAAATGTGCAATAAAGCAATGCGTAAATACTTACCAATTCAAACCTTCAAGTGGTACAACCAATTCCTAAATTTTGTTAAAAACAATTATCAATTACTTCCCATTATCTCCTCCATTTTCAGTGAAGAAATTATAACGCGGCAATTCCAAATTTTTTTATGTCAGTTAAGATTTATAAGGCACCAAGTAAATGCTAATGTGTTGCCCAAAATTGCTAAAAGAAATAAAATGAAAATCTGGTGGTCCAAAATAGCTCTCACCTTCATGTGCCAGTGGCGCACCAATAAACACAAGGACCTAGGACCTGCCAACCCCTATGTGTCTAACTCTCGTTACTAGTGCGCTACGACTGCATGATGGTGAGCGGCGGCTGTCGTCGACCCTTGCCATCGCCTAGATTGAGGCAAGGGTTTGCCTGTGTGCGCTTTGAGAATGTGATGTTGAGGGATGATCAATGAAACAGGACAATAATAAGAATCGATATTTCATTAGCAAAAGCATTAAAATTCCATTATGAAAAGTTAACACCAAGATAAGTTAGAATCTCATTCTTTCCAACTACAAAGAAATTCCGAAGATCTTAAGCTTTGAAAGCAGCAAATGGAGGATGGAAGAAACTATTAGCTTTGCTCTCAAGAAGATTATGCATAAATAACTTGTCTGCCTTTTTCACGTCCAGATGGCACAAATTTGGATATTCCGATAAATGTGGAAAAGCTATCAAGAGAAAGGAATTGACATTCTTTGTGCTTTCATATTTCTTCATGATTCATAGCGTGTACATATATTATAATTCGATAAGTATCGCAATTTTATATCTTGCTAGTTGCTTAAAAGTTTCACAATGAAGATCACAACCAAATTGTGATAATAAGATTTCTCAACAACAACCTTGCACTCAAGTTCTACTCGTGAGAATCCTCAACTACTTTGAAGAACGCGTCGGCTCCACTTACACAAATCTAGCATGAAACAAGGCTGGGCTTTAGGTGTCTAAACAAGTAGCCCAAGTTGAGATCGACTAAAACTCCCATACTAGTGTTTGCAACTCAATTTGAGCTCAATCAAGTATTATTTTCCTGCTGGAGCTTGACTCAAATAAAAAGTCGAGGTACTGTTGTATTTTTTGTATATATCTGCGTGTGTGGTTATGGATGTCTATGTCTAATTTTATAACAATTAAATTTTTTGAATTAGGCTCACAAGCTTGTTGAGGTGAGTATTAGCGATTTTGAGTTCAATTTGACAGCATACTCGAGTAGTTGGTGCTAGAGCTTGATTAGAAATCAGTCAAGCCCTTGTCAAACAATCATCAACCCAAGGTCGGACAACTCGTGGGAGCTTGACTTAGTTTCGCTGCAAGTAAGTCTCCACATATGCTCATTGTGAGAGGAGCAGGATACATACTAGGTGTAGGAAATAATTTTCCCAACATGACTGGCATGACAACGAAACATATCTTGCCAGCACAAGTTGGCTATTATAAATGAATTCTCATTCTAATATGCAAGGATATGAGGGAGTATGATTTGCAATGACGTCAATGAACTTGTATTATATAACGTATATGTCAAATTCACTGGTTAGAAAGGGGAGCAAAAGCCTTCTGATCCCACGAAGATTCCACCAAGATCCTAAGAGAAACACTCGACCTAATCAATCAATGACTGAGAACCCAATGAAAAATGAGCCCTTTCTATGCCCAACCCAATTCCTGGGTTTCTGTATTCTAAACAAAAGATAATTAGAGGGAAAGACAGCAACACCATCGTCATGTCCCCAACACCGTCAATCGCAGTCCTTCTCATAGTACTTTCACGTTGTCTTTGCCTCATTAGAATTGAGCCGGACAGGACATCTGTGAACAAGGTTGGAATGGAGAGCAATACTACGAATGGCACGATTATTCCTTGGCATGGGACAGCGTCCCGGTCGATCTGAGGTTCGCCACCACAGAAGGGGTTTGACTACTACACCCATGCTTGTTTCCGCCAAGCCGCGTGCTTCGCCCGTGGTGCGTGCGCTGACACACGCGGACTGTATTAGTTGCGTGGATTTCGCACACTAGGAAGTCAAGAGTGTGTGCCCGTATAATATAGGCGCACAGGTTCAGCTTTGCGATCGTTGACTTAGGTACAAGCAATATAGACTCAGGGAATAACCTAAGCTTGTATTGGAAAATGTCCAATATCATAATGGTGGTGCATGTATGAAAATCTTTAAGTCAATAAGTTTCATCACAGAGTGATATAAATGTGGAATATGAGTGTTTTTTTGGTGCCATTGATCTTTGTTTATGTTTGAATTGATTAATTGTCTACCATTAAAGATCAATTTGATCCGAAATGTTTGAACTTGACCCCACTTGAATTAGCAGTGTTAGATCTTGACTAGTACAAAATTATCTCAATTAAATAGAAAATAATCAAAACTCGAAATGGATAGATATCAATCTCAAACTTTCTTTAAGAAATTTCATGAAATGCTAATGTCTATCGTTAAAATGTACTATAGGAATATGTTATAAAGACATGGACGAATTAGTCAAGATTAGGCTAACAAGCTTGTTAAGCAAAGTATTGGTGAGTTCGAATTTCAATTTGACAAGATATTTGAGTAGCTTGAATTGGAGCTTGACTTGAAATCAATCAAGTCGTTGAGACTTGCACGAATTTTGATTAGTCACACCTCATTTAGGATTTATTTATTTATTTATTAAAGTTAGATTAGACCATGTTACCACTTTTCTTCAAAAAATGATCTCCCTCCTTTCTAACACCAACTTAAGTTATGTTCAGTAATTGAAGGGTAATTCGGTCTTTAAAGTTATCTAATATGCAAATTGAGAATTTTAAACTTAATCTCATGTGTGAGCTTAGTATAAGTCTTCTCTCCTATAATTCGAATACCCTTCTATATCAATATGTCTCAAACTTAAATCTTCAACACTTACCCTCATCCTTTCTGTTGTTCTCAACTGAATTACAAAGGCTATCATTATGATCGCATTGTTACAACACAACATCCACCTTCACCCCAAATCTCTTCCGCTAGAGTGAATCATCAAGGTTGCTCGAAAGCCGCATTGGTTATGAAATTGTTTTCTTGAGATATTCACCAAATATAGATATACACTAGGAGTGGGTCACCAACTAACCATCGATGAAGAAAGAGAAAATGAACTTATTCAACTATCTACATCCGATTTCTCATATAGATCCACCTCTTGGCAACTCCTTCGAAGATGTCGAACTAATGACTCCATAAGCTGAGGTATTGCTAGATTCCGACTTCAAGAAATCAATCAAGTAGGAGGCTACCCAAGGCAGACCCCAACTGAAAGGTGCTAGACTGGCTAAGATGGAATTGTTCAAGCTGATGTTCCTTTTTGAAGGGTGGAATCGAAGTATGGTGTTGAACAAGTGGGTGTAATTGTTGAGTTCTACAATGGGGAACTCATGAGATAGAGAAAGTAGTTGGCCCTATGGGTAAAACCTTATGCAGTCAACTCATTTGCTTAACACAAGCAGTCAACAAATTGGGAAATGCCTGTATATTATACTATTTGTTGAAAGTGTGCGATAGAAGTCAATATTTTCTCCTTGAGAGGCTGTTAAGGAGGAGCCTAAGTTTGAGCCCATCATTATATTTTGTTAGATCACTTTACTTAAAAATTTAAGCCTATGTCTTATGGGGGAATCATGAATTCTTAACTACTCCATGCATTTTCTAGCACAACTTATAGATGCATCTCAATAATGCTTAATCTCTTATTGAACTTGCCATGGTTTTGTGCAAACACTCATGCTACCTATATTTTTACTCATCGTGTCACATCGATCCATGCAATAACTTTTTCACTTTGCAAGTGTCAAACTTTATCTCGAATTTAAGCTCGTTATTGAAATTGGTCTGATAGGAAGACGTAGACTCCGTGTATTGTAGCGATAATTAGGCGTTGAAGGCAAATGCGAGTTAATTCAAGTTGACGGGGAGAAGTGGTATTGAAATAAATCAGTTGCGGATTTTGTTTTATCTCTTGGGCACAAAGGATTTGTCTTTTTTTTCCCCCTGTTGGAGAAGATAAACATTCACTCCTTCACTAGTTTGACCGGTCAAGATGTGGTTTGTTTAGATGTTGTACAGTGGACGTCTTAAAAAAAACAAAAAAAGATACTGGTCGCTACAGGACAAAAGAAAGAACTCACTTCGGCCGCACCATGTTAGTCACATAATTGATCGTTGAATTTTGATCTAATGTGTAAAGTTATCTCTGAATTTTTAATTTATTTAATATGGTTCTTGAACTTTTACTCCAATGTACAATGTGGTCCCTGTACTTTCAATTTATTTAATGTGGTCCTTGGACCTTTAGTATATATTCAATTTAATTCTTGAATTATATTAAAATGTTCAACGCAATCCCTTTATTAATTCAAATTTAGAGACAACATTGAACATTCTTCATAAAGTATGGAAATTGTTATGACATAAGAATGCATTGCACAACAATCCGCAATTCCTTATTTATTTTTTCTCCTTTTCCTATTCCTATACTAATTTTCATATTCCTATACAAATAAAATCGAAAAGAAAATTGGATTGATTAATTTTATTTGATAAAATTAGGAGTTCATAAAGAAATTAACATTATTATAAAGATTTCTTTTTCGATTCATCCTTGGAGTTGGATGCCTCATTCAAGAATTGTTTTTGATCCAATACATAAGAATCCATAGAAAAGGCAAATTCCTCATGACACACTAGATCTAACTGGCTTATTGATAGAGTGAATAGATTTTCCATTTTGTAGTAGGTTATCAAAACGAATATTCGGGTATCAAATTTGAGTTTAATTTACGGAATCGTTTGTGGATTTTGAACAGCTATACTAGCGAAACCTAATAAAATAGCAATTACAACCCAAGAAGTAATAATGACTTGGCTATGGACTTGAAAACCTCCTATACCAAAGGTTTAGAAGACCTCGGTCCTATCCATTGGACAATGGACGCAATTTTCTTTTTATTCTGATTTTTTTTTCGCATTTTTTACTTTCATATCCCATAGTGTGATGGACGGTGTGTATAAGGCCTAGGAACGAATTCACTGCCGTATGACTAACTGCTAATTACTAGTGATTCCGGCTTCATGCAAGCGAGTTGCAGCCTGCTCCACTTGACTCGGGGGATATAGCTCAGTTGGTAGAGCTATTCTCTTGCAATTGGGTCGTTGCGATTATGGGTTGGATGTCAAAAAATAGATTCGATACGATTAAAAAAAAGAACAAAAAAAAGATGGCTCAAGCCCCCTTGGAAGAAGGCCTTCTTCACCTTCCACCTAAACTGGGCAGGATAGGCCTAAAGCCAATCCCAAGGAATAGTAAAATTTCATAGGGTCTTTCTGTCCAGGTGGACAAATTGGCGTATTACTAAATCACGTGCCTATTGCCACAATTGTAGATATAGGTATTTTGAGGATACACTTTAACGACCAATGGTTAACAATGGCTCTGATGAGTGGTTTTGCTAGAATAGGCAATAATGAGATCACTATTTTAATAAATGATGCAAAAAAGGATAGTGATATTGATCTACAAGAAGGTTAGGAAACTCTTGAACTAGTGGAAGTTGAAGGTAAGAGACAAACAATTGAGACAAATCTAGCTCTTAGACAAGCTTGGACACAAGTTGAGGCTATCGATGCAATTTCATAATTAGTTGGTCATATGTATAGAACTAACTTCGGGATTGGGCACAATTATAAAGATCTTTTAGAAGCTTATATTCCTCCAAGGGGGTGAGTATTGTACAATAAATTATTTATCAATGACCGAAGAATATGAGCTTTCTAATTATGATCGTCATGAATTGATGGTTCTAGAATAGCTAAGCTTACTTACACGCAATAGTACCTAAAACTACTACTGGAAAAAATATATAAAAGATCGTTGGGCCATCTCCACTTGGTTTCATCCAAGCTTCATTCTAGTCAGGGATAGATCATCCAGATTCGGGTTCATAAGCAGTGACAATTGCCCTATTGATAAGACCATTCGCTATTTCTGGAAGCTTGATCTCTACCCCGGATGAACCATATAGCCTAGAGAAACCATGAACCGGAAGAATATGTGGCCATGAGATAGGGATTAATAGTGACCTGCCTAATTTTACTGTAGAAATTTTCGGGATCAATGATTGGACCATGCAAATGTATTCTATTTTTCTTTGACAAATAAGATGGTAGTCATTGGCGTTTTTCCAGGATTGGTGAGAATCCCATGTCTTGAAACCTAAGGGTTCCTCCGCAAGGTTTGCCCATGGAAGGTGAGTCAAGAACTAAATTAAACATGTACCGAGAGTTTATAAACCACATTAAACAAATTAATAATTTGAAAACTACATTACACATTGGGATAAAGTTTATGGATTACATTGAAAAAATTGAACATTCAAGAATCATGTTACACACTGGAACAAGTTCAAGGACTATTTGCGTCATTTTTTTAAAAGGAAAGAGAATGGTGCGGGGGTTTGTTCTGATTCTTTCAAGCTGCGAGCAAAGGAGAATAAAATCGCACAGTGAAACTCTTTCTTTTGGCTGCAAAACATCGAGAGATTTGTGCTATGAGCTGTACATCCGATTAAATTATTTATTTGTAAATAATGTGAGTTTGGACTTAATCTAAGTGTGGGAACATTCAAGCATATGAGATATTGTAAAATTTAATTCTCCGATTATTAGTAAATTATTATTGTCGTCTCTTCCTATAGAGTAGGTATTGACACTTGAATTAAACCATGTAAATTTCTTATGTCATTGATTGTTCCTCGTTTATTTCTCTAGCAATTTTTGTATTGATTTAATTCCAAGATCCTGTCAATTTCCACGTCAATTTAAGAACAATAAGACCTGGACAGATTCTGAAGACAATTGATTTTATAGGGTGGAGCATATTATTCTTGATTATAAAGAGTGTCTAAATCTATTTCATGCCTATCGAACCACATACTACAAAAGCATAGACAGGGACGAGTGAATCGAGGAAGTTGTGAATCTCCTGGCTAGGAATATTCAAGAGAGAAGACAATGGAATAATCGAGGACGTTGTCACCTATTTCATCGACATTTGCACTGACGTAATGATATAAGAATTGCGGCCCAACCTATTTAACCGACCCCCTTATATAGAGCCGAAACTGGCTCTATATTTACTAAAGACATAGACAGATCACGTACAGAAACATCATGTTGACGTTTCAAGGAATCGTAGGCATCATTATGGGGCTCCTTTCTCTGAGCACCGCGGTGAGTGGTACCCTAGACACGACCGAGCTGAACAAAATCTGCAATGGACAATAGTATTACCCTTATGGTCCATATGGAAATACAGTGAATGCAGTCCTAGACGACTTTGTCGCGACCTATTTTTTCCCGTCCCGAAGGGAAACGAAATCGATAAATAGGTTTAAGAGTATTGTCCATAGGGCGGGTCCAAGACCCTCATTAGATATAGGCTCTCATAAGCCCATACCCCGCGTGACGTTGGGTGTTCATGAAAATCTTCAAATGAGGAGTCGCAACTAGCCTATTGTGGTCGGCTAGAAACCAAGCGAGACATAGGAGTGTGCCTCACTTTCTACGCAACCAGAGATTCTAGAGTCGGGGACTTGATTACACTAATTAACGAATTAGTGCCCTTTCAATATCTAATCTTGTTTATTTCAAAAAGACTTTTGTCAGGCAGTTCGGATTGATTTTAGAATTAACCACTAACATGTGAGGTAATCATGCGGGTGCACAATCATCAAAATATGACAATCAGCAATTCAAGAAAGCATTAAATAAATTGCATGAGAAAATAAACACATAGCATTAGGAGATAAATAAATGACAATCCTAATTAAACCAAGGAGGAAACCATAATCATCGCATCATAAGCGTGCATTCAATGGCAATTGTATCCGAGGATAATTAAAACCCTAAGGTGAAGCTGTGAAGGCTCGTTCGATTTTAAGCACAATCTTAGGCCGATGATTTTCCGACACTTTTTAAGAGAAAATTGATCCAAGAATTATTTTAGAGCTTTTTATGAAGCTCTAAAACAAACTTGAGTTTTTGGGATTTTTGAAAATTTTTGGAATTTTCAATATTTTAATATTTTCGAATTTTTTTGTTAATAAATAAAATAATAATAATTTTTTTTTCGAAATTTTTTATAAATTTTCAGGTTTCTGAATTTTCCATGAAGTTTCTGAAATTTCGAAATATTTAATGATTTTTTAATGTTTTTTATGATTTTTTGAATTTTTGAATTTTTGAATTTTTATTATTAAAAATATAATTCGGACCGGGTCAAAAGACCCGGCCCTACTGAGCTGACCCGGACCCTATTGGTCCTGGTTGGTTAAAAGGAAACGGGCCGGCCTTAAATCCACAAGGAAGGCCCATGAACAATTCTTCTTATTATTTTTTCTAAACAAAAGCCCAATTTTATTTCTACTTTTCTAGCCTAGCTAAAGAACCCGGCCCGTGACAAAATCAACCCAGCCGAAGCAGGCCCGCGGCGAAGCCCACTTCCTTGGCCCCTATCTCATTTTTGGCCTTTTTTTTTTTCTTCACTTTTTTTTTTTACTGTTTTCTTTTTTTCTCTCTTTTTAATCTTTCTTTTTGTCTTTTTCTGCTCCTGCAGATTTCTTTCCTGTTTCTGCATGCATGCGTGCCTCTCTCCCTGCGTGCTTCTCTCCCTGCGTTTCTCCCTCCATCGAATCTACCCTCAACGGAGCTATGTTTCGGGCACGCCTACTTTGCCGAGACATCATCATCGACAGACTCAACACTAGGACCTCGCGAGATAAACGGGAAAGACCGACTAAGGTGCCCCTAACCACGGGCTTCTCTGGCAAAGGGCGTGTCTCCAGCGGGAGGGGTGTGCGCGAAGGCCGGTTCGAAAAATGAGAGATGTGTCACCAAAAAATCAAAGAAAACACCGATGAAATTATCGAGACAACAATATTAGAGCAGATCGTGTAGATAACAGAGATCTAAGCACCGGTTTTAAGGATTCAAGTTCGCTTCCTCAGTGAAGCATTTTATCAAACATTCGGCGTGCGTGAATAAAACAAAGGGCTCTCGACTCGAGTCAAACTTAGACCGGGCCTAGCCTTCTAACTAAACACGACAGCATACAGAGAAACCTTCATGGAGGCACGACAGGGGCCGGGGCTCACGCGAACTAGTCGGCGCGAGCTCCGGCCCGTCACTTCGTCAAAACGAATAGAAAGGTTCAAGAAGGCCTACCGGGAGAGAATATTGCGGTAAACGGCGACAAGCGAGCGAACTCCGGCGACGTTTGACTCCTCTTCGAGTTTCCCTTCTCTTTGGCTCTCTTTCTCGTGCCCGAGCTTCTCCGTTTTTTTTTTTGGCAAGACTCAGCTTTCCTCTTTCTTTTCCTGTTCGAGTTCTCTCTGTCTCTGTCTCCCTCCTCTCTCAGATCTGGTTTTTTTTGGAACAGCACTTGGCTCTCTCTTGCTCTCTCTCTCTCTCGGGTTCTCGGTCCGTTCTCTCCGTCCATCCCCCGTTTCTTCTTCTTTCCTTTTTCTCTTTCTGCCCCCTGCTTCTGCTGACTTGCTGCTGCTGCTTTGCTTCTGCTGACTTCCTGCTGTTGCTTTGCTGCTACTCCCCTCTGCTGACTTCCAGCTGTTGCTTTGCTGCTGCTCCTCCCTGCTGACCTGCTGCTGCCGCTTTTTTTATTTCTCTTCTGCAGGTTCTTGCTTCGCGCGTGGAAGAAAAAGAAGGGAAGAGGGAGGAGACGGACAGGCCGGGCCGAAACCAAAAGAGAAGGGCCGGCCCAGGTACCAAAAAGAGAAGGCAAAAGAGGAAGGGGCCGGGCAGGCCTGGCCCTAGCCCGGACCCACGTTTTTTTTTTAACAATTATTAATTTTTTTAAATTTTTTTTTGATAAATTTTAAAACTAGTGATGCAAGTGCTCCTAATGTCTATATGAGATGCGATTTTAATGAAAAAGATTTTTTGTTAAGGGGTTAGAAATTAATCCCTAATTTTCTAATGCAATTAATAAACACTTAAACAAATTGTCAAAATTTAGGTGTTAACAGACTTGAGCGCTAACACGGCGACTCATGGGTACAACTATTATAGCTCATCTCTCGATTCCAACATTCAGTGCTGATGGAATTGTGGAGTCTGATAGAGAAAGATATTATTGTAGGTAGATACTTCCTAAGTAGGTCACTCATCCCGAGATATTAAAAGAAATAGAGTTTATGTTACTGCTAATAGCATATATGTAATTTCCTTTAATATGTATGACCTAGACTCCTATTACAAATAGGGCAATTTCTTTTATAGTTGTAACGCTGAAGCTTTATAACCTTGAGCTTGTAACACTGATACTGATAGTGAAGAGATTGCTTAGTGCGGCACCGTGGTTTTTCCCTTCTTGATTTTTGGAAGGGTTTTCTATGTAAAAATTCCTGCTTGCCCTCTTTTTCTTCCCTGCTTTTATTCTTCGCATATTTGCGTTCCCCCAACAACTGGTATCAGAGCCTAGTTTTGGCGAAATAGTGGGAGCGAATATGGACAAAGGAAAGGTGAAGATTGATCGGTTCGATGGCAAGGATTTTGGTTTCTGGAAGATGTAGATCGAGGATATCTGTATCGAAGAACTTGCATCAACCTCTCGTCCGGAGAGAAACCAGAATCTATGAAGCAAGCAGAGTGGGAATTGTTAGATCAACAAGCTCTAGGTTTGATTCGTCTTACATTGGCGTGGAATGTTGCTTTCAACATTACCAATGAGGCGACAACGGTGGATTTGATGGCGGCATTGTCTAACATGTATGAGAAGCCTTCTACATCAAACAAGGTATATTCGATGCGTCGTCTTTTCAATCTGAAGATGGACGAGGGTGCTTCTATGACAGATCACATCAACGAATTCAACGTGATCACGACTCAGTTGAGTTCGGTGGATATCAAATTTGATGACGAGGTAAAGGCTTTAATTTTATTATCTTCTCTACTTGAAAGTTGGAGTGCAACTATGATTGCAGTAAGCAGTTTGTTTGGTAAGAAAAAGTTGAAGCTTCAAGCAATCCAAGATTTGATTCTTAGCGAGGATATTCGCAAAAAAGAATCGGGTGAATTTTCGGATGCTGCCTTAAATATTGAAGGTAGAGGAAGAAGCAATCAACGGGGACGAAACCAGCACCATGGTAGATCAAAGTCCAGAGGGAGAAGCAAATCGAGACCTCGTGGTGAAATTATTTGTTGGAATTGCGAAAAGAAGGGACATCTGAAACGGGATTGTAGAGCTCCAAAGAAGAAAGTTCAATATTGAGATCGAAATCAAGAGGAAGAAAAATCCGTGAATGTAACTTTTGAAAAGACTCAAAACAGTGATGCCTTAATTTTGAGCATTGATAGTCCAATTGAGTCGTGGATTCTTGACTCAGGTGCGTTGTTTCACTCTACTTCATGCAAAGAATTAATGCACAATTTTATTGCTGGAAAATTTGGAAAGGTTTATCTTACTGATGATGAACCTTTGGATATGATGAGAAATGGTGATATTTATATAAAATCTACTAACGGATATCAATGGAAGTTGCATGATGTCAGATATGTTCCAAGACTTAAGAGAAATCTGATCTCTATAAGTCAACTAGATAGCACAGGTTACAAGACTATTTTTGGGGATGGCTCTTGGAAAATTGTTAAAGGTGCTTTGGTTGTGGCATGTGGAACAAAGTCAGGAACGCTCTACGTGACTGAAATCAATAGAGAAACTACAGCAATTGCTAAATTAGAAATTGATTCTAAGTTATGGCACCGCAGGCTTGGACATATGAGCGAAAAAGGAATGAAGATATTAGCATCTAAGGGAAAATTGCCTGATATGAAGTCCATAGATATTGGTCTATGTGAAGATTGTGTTATGGGTAAGCATAAATGTGTTAGTTTTTCGAAGATTGGAAAAGAACCAAAGAAAGAAAAATTAGAGTTGGTGCATATAGATGTGTGGGGCCTAGCTCCTGTGCAATCCCTTGGAGGCTCGCGCTATTATGTCACATTTATTGATGACTCCACCAGAAAGGTATGGGTTTATTTTCTAAAAAATAAATCTGATGTGTTTACTATTTTTAAAAGATGGAAAGCTGAAGTGGAGAACGAGACTGGCCTGAAAATTAAATGTTTAAGGTCTGATAATGGCGGTGAATATGATAGCAAAGAATTCAAGCAATTTTGTGCAGAGAATGGAATCAGAATGACGAGAATTGTTCCCAATAGACCGCAGCAAAACGGAGTTGCTGAGAGGATGAACAGAACTCTGAATGAGCGTGCAAGAAGTATGAGATTGCATGCAGGATTACCCAACATGTTTTGGGTAGATGCAATTAATACAGCAGCATATCTAATTAATAGGGGACCTTCGGTTCCACTTGATTTTAAGTTACCAGAAGAAGAATGGAGTGGAAAGAAGGTAAGTCTCTCGCATCTGAAAGTCTTTGGTTGTGTTTCCTATGTTCACGTAGATTCTAAAAATAGAGATAAACTTGATGCAAAAGCTAAAAAGTGTTTTTTCATTGGATATGGTTCTGATTATTTTGGCTATCGATTTTAGGATGAACAAAATAGAAAAATAATAAGAACTGCTGATGTTACGTTCAATGAGAGTATGTTGTACAAGGACAAATCTGTGGCAGAATCTAGCGTGAAGGAAAATTTGGTGAAGAATACAGAGATTGAATTGGAAGAGAATTCTAAAAGTGTTCTGGTTGAAATTCCTAAAACTGTTACTGAATAAGAATCATGTACACCTGATCCCACTTTGAGAAGATCTAGTAGAACACCTAAACCTATACAAAGATATTCTCCGTCATTGCATTATTTGCTTTTGACTGATGCTGGCGAACCAGAAAATTTTTCGGAAGCAGTGCAAGTTGAAGATTCTATTAAGTGGGAGTTAGCAATGCAGATGAGTTGGATTCACTCGAGAAGAATAAAACTTAGGTGTTAACTCAGTTACTAGATGGAAAAAGGTGTTGCAGAACAAGTGGGTATATTGAGTCAAAGAATAATCTAATGGTAGCAAGAGGAACAAAGCTAGATTAGTAGTAAATAGGTTTTAGCAAAATGAAGGAATTGATTATACGGAGATTTTTTCTCCAGTTGTGAAATTGACTACTATTAGATCAGTATTGAGTATTGTAACTGCAGAGAATTTACATCTAGAGCAACTAGATGTTAAGACTGCATTCCTCCATGGTAATTTGGAGGAGAATATTTTTATGGTGCAACGGGAAGGTTTTCAGGATCCTGGAAAAGAAAATTATGTTTGCAAATTGAAGAAAAGTCTGTATGGCTTGAAACAGGCTTCTCGACAGTGGTACAAAAAATTTGACACATTTATGTGTGGTAACGGGTTCACTAGAAGTGACATGGATCACTGTTGTTATTTCAAAAAATTTGATGATTGCTATATTATTTTGCTATTGTATGTGGATGATATGCTCATTGTAGGATCTAGCATGAGAGATCAATATACTGAAGCAGCAATTGTCAAAAGAGTTTGAGAAGGACTTGGGCGCAGCAAATCAGATTCTTGGGATAAGGATTACGCGGGATAGATCTAAATGAATTCTAAAGTTATCTCAAGAAAAGTACATTGAAAAAGTGCTTGACAAATTTGGAATTCATAATGCAAAGACTAGAAGTACTCCTTTAGGAAGTCACTTCAAGCTCTCAAAGGAGCAGTCACCAAAGACGAATGAAGAGCGGGAGTATATGGCTAAAGTGCATTATGCATAAGCTATTGGTAGTTTAATGTATGCAATGATGTGTACTAGACCAGACATAGCTCATGCAGTGGGAGTTGTGAGCAGATACATGGCAAATCCAGGAATAAAACATTGGGAAGCTGTAAAGTGGTTATTAAGCTACCTGAAAGGCACTTCAGGTATGTCATTATGTTTTATGAAAAAAAATACAACTTTACAGGGTGTTGTTAATGCAAATCTTGGTGGTGACTTGGATAATAGGAAGAGCGCCTCAGGTTATGTTTTTACCTTAGGTGGCACTACGATCAGTTGGATGTCTAGACTACAGACTTGTGTATCTCTCTCAATCACTGAAGCAGAGTATGTGGCTATATTTGAAGCTGGTAAGGAGATGATTTGGTTGAAAAATTTTCTGAAGGAGATAGGCAAAGAGCAAGATAACAGTGTTCTTTTCAATGATAGTCAAAGTGCTATTTGTCTTGCAAAGAATCCGGTATTTCACTCAAGGACAAAACACATTGAGTTAAAATATCATCAAATTCGTCAATTGATAGATGACGGGATATTGTTATTAAAGAAGATTCTTGGTGCAGAAAATCCAATAGATATGTTAACAAAGGTTGTCACCACTGAGAAACTGAGGGTGTGCATTGCCTCAATTGGCCTCCATGGTAAGTGATGAGGGGGGCCGCCGCACTAGGACAATTTGGGTTGAAAAGATGAAGACTATAAAAGATTATTGCTATTTTTGAAGATCAGCCTCCAAGTGGGAGATTGATGGAATTGTGGAGTCTGATGGAGAAAGATATTATTGTGGGTAGACACTTTCCAGGAGGTCACCCATCCTGAGATATTAAAGGAAATAGAGTTTATGTTACTGCTAATAGCATATATGTAATTTCTTTTAATATGTATGACCTAGACTCCTGTTATAAATAGGGCAATTTCTTTTATAGTTGTAATGCTGAAGCTTTGTAACCCTGAGCTTGTAACACTGATACTGATAATGAAGAGATTGCCGAGTGCGGCACCGTGGTTTTTCCCTTCTTATTTTTGGAAGGGTTTTCAATGTAAAAATTCCTGCTTGCCCTCTTTTTCTTCCCCGCTTTTATTCTTCGCATATTTGCGTTCCCCCAACAAGTGCTGGGGGCATGGAGCATGTAACGGCGTGCTTGGATAGCTAGACTGTACCACGTGCATCAATTCCACGAGATAGCAGCTCTTTTAGGAGTGCAGCTGTGCCATCGGTGCTCAAATTCAACTCCAGGATTGCAGAGTTAGGTATGAGATGTATTCTTTTACTGAATGACGCTCGGCATGAGAGTTGTTCATTCACTAAATGATGGAATGTCGCTTCTATGTAAGAGACCGGGTCTAATATAAAATAAGGTTGAAAATATATATGATGACAAGATTGTTCTTCTCAATGAATCGAGACTGTTATATATGCGTAACTATTTGAATCAGTGATGTGATGAGGAATCGAAATGTTAGAAGCACAAACTCTTGAACATCAATTATGTATCCTGTGTCAATGTAAGATATTTGATGATGACTTCTGTACTTAATTTCCCCTGTAAGATTTGTAATGAAGTATGAGGATTTTTAAATGGTAGAATGATTCCTAATTGACGCCGCAATCACATTAGACGTCACGAAGCGAGAGTGAGATCTTAGATGCAGTTATCTGTTGGATATGACTCCACAGAGAAAGCGAATGGCGTCTTCACGGAGAACTCGGGAACTTGCCAATGCTATTAGAGCTAGATTGCTAGTTGGAGGATCCACATACATTGGGAGTACTACTATAACAAAAGTTAAGCCTCTTTTACTCCTCTCCTTTAATTAGTTTAAATTGTGGCTCTTCTCTTAGAGTTTGTCTATTAAAATCCAATGTCGGTAATTATGTTGATGAGAGTTTATGAGACTTTACACAGACGAGAGAGAGGTTGAAGTCAGGGCAGATGAACAGTATAGGAAGCGAAGGAAGAAGAAGAAGAAAAGAGAAAAGAAATCGTAAGAATAAGAATAATAAGTAGAACGGCGTTATTTTGCATAAATTTGTCCATGTCAAATATTGCTTGTGCCACGTAGGACGGCTGATAACGACGAGATGCCCATGTCAACATTTTCATATCAAAATTGGTCAAAATGACTACAGAGGAATTCCAGTTTAGATTTAGGGCTACATTGTTGCATTTGAAAATTTTAGGATTGAATTGATAGTAGTACATTAAGTTTAAGACTGTTTAATTAATATTCCCTATGAAGAGAGACTAGTAAATTGAGGAGAGAATATAAACTATTAATTTTGCTCTCAAGAAGATTCTCATAAATAGCTTGTGCACGTTTTCTTTATCAAGACGAAAATCTAGAGAATTTGACAAATGAAGGAAACTTATCAAGAGAGAGGAATTTACATTCTTTGTGCTCTTGGTTTTCTTATTGATTCACAAGGTGCAATTATATTATGTTTGATATATATTGCAATTTCATATATTGAAACTACATAATGCGATTTGAGTCCACTTTATTCAATAAAACTGTATGTAAACTCTAGCGAAAATTTGATTGATGTGAATATATATTTTGTCATAATTTTCAGTATATCATTCTCTCTCAACACCTGTATTTAGAGAAATATAACAAATTTAATCTTGAACCCGTGTATCTTGCTAGTTGCTTAATATTGGGGATAAAAAGATACTTGCATGATGAAAATCTCAACCAAATCGTGAGTAGTGATACTTTTAAGAACCTCGAACTTGAGTTTTCCACGTGAGAATCCTCGATTGTTTCAATGGAGACTTTGGCTTCAATTTACCGAATTTAGTATTAATATGGCCAGGCCATAGTCATCTAAACGAGTCGCAATAGTGTCCAAGTCGAGATCTACTCAATCCCCATACTCAATGCCTTGCGCTTGATCACATATTAATTTCATATATATATATATCTGCCTGTGCGCGCACTTGAATGGCTGGGGAGATTGAGTTTTAATTTGAAATGATACTCGAGTACTTCGAACTAGAGCTTGACTAGAAAGCCGCCGTGCCGTTATCAAACGATCATCAACCCAAGCTTGAACAACTCGTGAGATCTTGACTTGGGATCACTCCTTATTGGTCTCCTATATGCTCGTTGTGAGAGGAAGAGGGTATATATTGGGTGTAGGAAAAAGGAATTTCCCAATTCGACTGGCATGACAAGGGATCATATCTTGTGCAAGCACAAGCACAAGCTGGCTATTATACATAAATTCCCACTTTATAATATAAAGAATACGAGAGAGTATGGTTTGGCAGGATATATCACAAATTAACCGGAGTTAACCGGTTAGATAGAGGAGCAAAACCCTTTTGACCCGATGGAGATTCCACCAAGATTCCTGAAAAATTTGGCACAGGTTGTCGCCCACCCAGATCATGTCTAATATTGATCGTAACGACTAAGAAAGACTCTTAAAACCAATGAACCAATGACCGAGGACCCTATGAGATGTGAGCACCTTTTATACCCAACTCAGTTTGTGTGTTTTCTCCACATTAAACGCAAAGAGAGCCATTCAAGTTGGCATATAAATGCACATTCAAGTTGGCACGGGGCAGAAGTGAATTGAGGAAGATTTTTGAAGGGATTCACCTAATGGATGGTGTTCAAAAATCTTGAAAAAAAATGTCATGACCGACATCTATATAAACAAATGTCTAGAAGGAATCATCTCGAAAAGAGATCGAGAAAAATTGCAATAAAATCAACAATGTGATGGCTTTGATTCGGGAATGCACTAACTAGCAAAAATATGTGATGATTTTTAGAGGATTTGGCCTAGATATACTCATTGAAAAATTCTGAGCAAAAAGGATATCATGACGACAGCAATATGTGCAACTTCTATGAAGAACTCGAAGTCAGATTCTCAATTGAAAATTCAGCAAAAATTCGAGAAACCATAACAGATGTTCTAGACATGCAAAAACTAGCACTTAGTACGGCAATGTCAAGGCAGGTTGTCTTAACTTAGTGACTTCAAAATTTTTTGAGAAAAATATATGTTCTAGATGGGCATATCATGAATGATTCTCGTGAAGGAATCAACTCAAAAATTAAATCACAAAAATCAGCAAAAAATCATGAAACCTTAAGGTCGAGCTGATTGCAGAACACCTGAAATCAGAGAACAATCACAGAACCTGTACACAAGTTTGACAGGGGTTTTCAGGTATCAATAGGAGTTTGATCGGGACATTTATAGCTCATCAGAAAGATCATCGAGTCTACTTAAAAATTCATGAAGACCTTGAACACAATCGAGCACGTTTTCAAGCTCAAACAAAGACGTTTCACAGAATAGTCATTCTGTCATTCGAATATTACAGATTAAGCTCAAACACCAAGTCAAGCCAACTCAATCCATATTCATTCAAGCAAATCCATTCCTAATCATCCTAATGCATCAAAGTAGCCATGAAATCCATTAAATTGATCCTAAGGTTGAGCACTATCCCGATCGTCTAGTATGATCTCACTTCATCAACCTTGAGTCTGCGTCTTTTTACCTTTGTCGGAGTTTCGTTGCCAAATCAAACCTAAACGGACAAGAACTAAGCCAGCAACTTCCAGAAAGCAATAGGGATGTCAGCAAGGGTTCTGATTGCCGGAGGGAAGAAGATCAGCATCAGATAACCGTCGGTTCACAGCTGAAAAGAATCTGTCCAGACTTGGACCAGTTCGGATGCTGTGGAGGAAATCAAGTAGGGTGGCTCGATCGTAGGGATGCCGTGCTAAAAGCCGACCACCAGGACATTGGACAAGTTTTGCAGAGGGTCGAGGTCATCAACGCAGGGAGGATCAGCACCAGTTATGCGTTGAGTCACAGGAGGAACAAAACCGATCCCATTAGACCGATCTTTGTCGTTGTAAGGAAGGAGCGGCTAAACGGCTGGATCAGGAGAGCTCTGGAATAAACACCAGCCACCAGTAGCTCTGAGGGAAGGAGGCCGACGTCAAAGGAGGTAGTAGCAGTGGCAGTGTCGCTGGAGGAGGCGCATCAGCGACAATTTATACGGCGGTTGGAGCAGTTTTTAGAGAGAGACGGAACAAGAAAGGGAAAATAGAGAAAGAAGAGAAGGATTTCAGAGCAGGAAGAGGAGAGATATTTTAGAGAGAGAATAAATCTGTAAAAGGGCCTCCTCCTTGAAAAATGGAGGGAAAAAATTATATGTAATCCCTTATAATCTCAAATCCTAGCTGTCAGATTAAGGATTACTCTCATTAGTCTGACAAACTCCTTAACCTTTAAATTTTTTTTAACATATGCTCATTTTAATAGCTGTGATTTCATAAGATCAACAGTCCAAATAATTTTTGCAATTAAGGACCTAAATATGGGTAATTTTGTAATTTCATGAAAACTCGGGGGTATTTTTGCAAATTCTGAAAAATATGAGAGCATGAGGGGTTTTGGTCTTGAGATGGGTCACTACACAATGGTGGTTGCTGGCCAAGAACCAGCCGGCAGAGGGCTGAACCGGCCTCCTCCACTGTCAATCGATCTAAGCGGTTGGATTGGTCTTGCATCAGTTTGACTAGTTCGACCAATTCTTGGCTGATTTAGTCCTACTCCCTTTTGGTTTACGCAATATAGTCTCACTAAATTGAAAATAGAATTTGCCTAATTGGAAAGGAAACAGGCCAATTTTGAAGAGAAATTGTCCATTTTCAAACAAATTAAGCTAATTCAATCACAAAAATTCAATTTCATGATTTTTTGTTAACCTAATTGTCTAATTGCCATGGAAATTATTAGAACTAGATTGTGGGTACACTAAATTGGACTTTCCCTAAGCTAAAATGGGCAATTCTTTCTAATTGTTAGTCATAATTCGCAAACTAATGAAAATTGAATTCAATTGAACTTGCGAGACGCCTATTATACTAATTGTCCATGCCTAGGGGTACGTATTACATTCAAATTGATTTTTAATTGATGACGCGACATTTTTGCCAAAATTAAATTAGGGGCCAATGTTGAAATAAAACCTCAATTCATCAAATTAAACCTCAATTCATCAAATTAAACCATAGTGATTAATGGGTCAACTCCAATTTCTTAAATCAAAGTTCAATAACCCTATTTCCTCAAGGCCAAATAAGCTAGATCTCCCAAATTGATGAGTTGACAAGTGAATTTATTAAAGTTGACCTCGAATGTGGATTTAACTCACGAAATTGAGTAGAATGACAATGTTCATTCACAAATCATGTAGAATGGGTTTGGACTCCTAATTAGGGGCAAAAATGTCAATTCACATTTCTCTTTACCCGAGTGAATGTGTAATTGTCTCTAGATTAAATGTCATAAAAGGAATTAAGCCTAATTATGACTAGAATAAAAGTAATTTTACATTTGGTCGATTTTGAACTTAAAATTGAAAATTTTGGAAAATAAAGTTCTTAATCGATTTTTGTAAAATTCTTTATGCTAAAGTCAAATTGAAGTTAAAATGAAGTGATTTTTGTATTTTTCAATTTTTTTGGTTAAAAGTTTGATCAAAAGTCAAACCCTAGTTGACTTTTTTACTAGGAGTTTGATTTTATGGTCAAATCTTTGAATTTTTCCAAAATTTCAACTTCTAAAGTGAAATTAGATTTGAAAGGAACATTTTTGTGTAAAAAGTCAAAATTTGATTCAGGATTGACTTTTGGTTAAAAGGTTGTTTGACTTTTTGGTTGTTTATGTGAAATGAATATGAAATCGCTTTATAAATCTAGACAAACAAGAAGAATTGAAAAACAACACTTTTTGTTAGAAAAATGGGCTTTGTTGTGATCGGAGACTCCTGGTTCAATTTTTCTACTTTTACCAATGTGTTGACTAAATATTAGCTGTCAATAGGACAGAAAGGAAGCAAAAAGAAAAGGGAAGAAAATAAAAAATAAAATGAAAGAAAATGAAAGAAAAAGAAAATAAAAATAATTTTTTTTTAAAATAAAAACTTAAAATTGGACCTCTTAAATACATATTTTTATAAGAACAATTATTTGGTTAATCAAGCATCGGAATCTAAGCTTCGATTTGGAAAATTTTTCCAGTTCTTTTAATAAGGAAATCATTTTCTTGAATTGAAATTTTGGTATAAAAATATTTTTGATTGACCTATTTTCCTAAATGAACTAAAAGCTAGAAAATGAGGAAAATATTTTCTGCAAAATAAACGCATCCATAGATGCATGTTGGGTATTTCAAGTTCTGAGCATGCAAAGTTGTATTTACAATTTTATACATGGGGGTTGAGTAACCTTTCAGATGGTCGATCTATTGGAGCATACTCATGGTGGGGGAGATTAGCGTGTGGAGGTTGCCATGGGCACAGCACCGATCGATCGAGAAAGGGAAGGATCGACAGCGACCTGCCTCGAGCCACATCACTCCAGCAAGTTAGGAAGTCGGCGAGGGCTTTACCATCAACGAGGACATGGTTCATCACGATGCCAACGGTGATCCCTCCACACTTGAACGTCGTCACCTGGATTATACATACACTATAAGCGGGTGTTTGCGTGAGAAAACGAATCTCTGGAAACATTACCTACACGGTCGGCAAAGGTTCTTTCAATATGGTTTGGGCTCCATTGCTACGCTTCACAAGTTTTCGCAGCATCCCGAGATTGATGATGCTAATATCGCCTAGCATCCCAATGTCCTTGTTCGACGTTGCTTCAACGAGCAAGACACCTTCCCTGGTGCATCTCACTACCATCTTCCCATCACTGCCCATGACAAGTCTGCCTGTAAATGGATAGAACTCGACCAATTCCTCGACCAGCTGATCATCTCGATCACGGTGGAATAGCTTCCCCTCCCTTCGACTTCGAAGGCCAACACAAACTCGACCATGTGAGGGTAGGTCTGGTCGAGGTTGGAGAGAACGTAGAGCCTGCCCGACATATCCCTCGCCGGAGAAACCATAACTGCATTCGTGATATTCACGACGACTTCTGGTGCAGCGCCAATGTCTATTGGCTTCTCATTTCCTGCTTCTATGCGAGAAAAAAAAATTTGCCAAAATTACTTTCACCATTATTCTGGACGGTCATAGAAAATAATTAATTTGAAAGATATTTTCTGAAAAATAATTACTTGCATCGCTTTGAAAAAGAAGTCGATGGATATGTTTTCATGATAAACAACAATCTATGTCTAAATAATTTCATTAATGTGGAAGAATAATTTTATTTTATTCATTTTTGTAAATGATGTAACCTATATTTTTTCGGAAACTTTTTAATTATGAATTTCCACGAAATAAATGCTGAAGCTTCATTTTCACCGCCGGCAAAAAGCTTTCATTTCTTCATAATCGATGGCACGTTGATTGGGATGTAACCGACTTTCCGGTCAAATGCTGACTTGATACAGATGCGGCCAATTTTCTGATCATTGTCCTTACCTTTTTCACTGATCTTTCCATTGCGTCGGACGATCGGATGGAATTAAGCACGGTGAGGCTGTGTTTGTTGCACGAAAAATAAATTATTTAAAAAATACCTTTATAAAAATAATTGTTTATATCACTGATAAAAAATTATGAACTAAATATATATTCATTGTCTATGAAAATATATAGAGATAAATCATTATCTATAATAAAAATATTTTTTATTGACTAATTCTATCAAGCAATAGAAATGATTATTTTTAGAATTTTTTTAAATTAATAATTTTTATGAAGCAAATAAAGTCTTAGAAGCCATTGTAATTAGTATCAGGACATTTGATTACCCGAATGGTTGGGGCTGTCCGGGTATCCACTCGGCCGACGTGGAGAAGCGCAACGGGGCGTTTGCGGCAGCACTTGGGAGGAGGATGTCAGCAGCGATTTTTGACTTGAAAGAGGAGAGGATGGATGGGAAGGAAGTGGTGAGACGCCGCAGCTCACCAAGGAGTTGGTTGCCATTGTCAGAGAAATGGAGATGATTGGGAATCGAGAAGTTTTCTGGGAATGTTCCGAGAGAGAGAGGGAGGGAGGGAGGGGATGATTGGAATGGAAGTGAGAAGTTGATACTAGTTATAGGAGAGAGCATGCCAAACTTGTGGAAGCGAGATGTTTTGACCTAATTGTAGCAAGAGCATGTGAAACAAGTGGAAGAGAGAACTTTGTACAACTTGGCAAACCTGAATTTAGGTTGTATTGTCTCATTACCTATGAAGATGCACTGGTATCATGCCACATGTCTTTGGTCGATGCACTTTGGTGGAGAAAATGATGCCATCACAATTTTTCAATTGATCATTTGAGTGTTGTAACTCTAAAATTATGTTCACTTCACTGTCTTAATTTTTCAATGAATCACCTGATTGTTAGAAAATTTGACTTGACATTAAAATTAATGACGCTTGTGGCGACTGGTTTTTAGAAGTTATTGCATTCAAGTGATTGTTTGAAAGTTATAGCACCAAAACAAACAACTTTCCAAAGATTATGACACGCAAACGATAAATTAAAAGGTTATGGCACTTACGGTGCCTTTTCCCACTTTGATTTCTACATGGGTGTTTTTTTGGGATACATATGGCTTTTCTATGGTGGAGATTTAAGCAGTATTATATCAAAAAAGCCAAAAAAGAAAAAAAGAGTCTCACAAAATTTTACATAATATCATAGCATAAGGTTCTTAATCAAATCTTTCCTAAACCTTCTTTGTATATCTTATTATATCTTTTCATACCTAGTCTTAGGCCACGGTGCAACCTACGCTTTAGAGGGAGCGTTAGAATAGTTACACATGAAATGACAAATTCATTTAACAATTCAAGCTTTTATAATGGTTAATGATACCACATCCTCATTTTCTTATAAGGATTAATCAATTATGATCAATGTGCATTGATTTAAATAAATAAATAAATAAGTCCTATGACTGCATTCGTGAGTTCAATTATCACATGTCACAAAAGTATACATTAGAAGCTAGCTAGCATACTTAAGCATGCTTCGCATGAGTTTTTTCAAAATTGTTAAAAAAATCATATTTGTTTAAATTGTTCCTCTAGTTTTGTATGTTCAACTTTTTTAAATAGGGAAAATAGAACTAGAAGTGTAATAATTTTTATACAATGCTTACTTTGATACCAAAACTTAAGCACCACTTTTGTAAAAGCCAATCACTCAAGTATCATCGCTATTTTGGGATGCTAGGAAATTCAATCTGGCAATAATTTATCAATTTTTCCAACTGATGTGGCTCATCGGAACTTTGAGTCAACAATAATAGCCCTAAATGACGTCGCTCAACATTTTGTACGCAAATAAAACCCTTATTCAGACAAATCAAACCATTTCCCCAAATTCTTCAAACCCTAATTCAAAGTTTGGTCTGAATGCAAATTACATTAGATTTTCTGCACATTCCTAGTCATTTCATAAAGGGAAAAATAGAGCATAGACCGCCAATGTGTTAAAATAATTTTACGTGAGCAGTCTCATCTAGCCCTAAATTACTCACCCTCTCTAATCAATGATGTGCGAAACTTCTGGCTTTTACACCATTAGTATATACTATAATTTTTTTTAATAAACTAAAATGATCAATTACATTCCCTTCCTTAGGAAAGTACATCACAATATTGATGAAATCATCTCAAAGAATACAACAGGCATAAGCATCCCAACACAATGACATGTACTGTGTTATTTCTACTGGTTCATCGGTATGAGCTCAGACTGGATCAACTTTGAAAAAACATCCATGATGTCACGAGGAAGCCCCAGAGACACAACCAAGTTGTCGCTCTCCTTGCTCTGGGAAGCGACTACGACGAGGTTGTGGGAGACTGTGGTTGGCGCCACCTGGAATGGCCTCCCGAACCCGAAATCCGTCTCGTAGAAAGGGAGCCGACTCCACTTGGTGATGCAGCAAGTGTTGCCCTCGTAGTCGACCACGACCCTGTTCAGCTCGACGTGGTCGATGGCCGACCGTATGTAGCTCTCGGTGACGCAACGGAGCGCCTCTTGCACGGTCCGGACAGCGAACGAGAAGGTCTTGCGGGTCAATTCGCCTGCACTGCACTCGGCGCATGACCAAACAATGCCGTTCCCAAAGTAGCCGCTCGGCAACGGCGGGTCGAACTTGGGCCGACCGTCGACCGCAGTGAGAAGCTTTGTTTTCTCGTGAGGATTGATTCCGAAAGCTTTGGTTTGCGCAATCCACACGAGCGCCGATATGACTTCGAAGCTCGTAGGGACTATTGAAGAGCCATTGTGTATTGCGACTGTTGACACGTTCTTGAGTCAATTGAGTGTGTGTGGTTCGAAGTAGAATGATCTGTAAACACGGGGCTTAGTTTGGGGGTTGAGTAAGCTTTCTGTAACATCCTCGAAAACCGACCCCATGAGATTGGCAATAAGATCCTGAATGAGTCGACCATAATGAGTCGACCATGGGCCATTGGCCATGGATCGATTGGTTCGATCGGCAAGGATCAAGGATCGGTCATGGTCCGATCGACCGACCGGTCATAAACGGTCGAGACGTCGGCCATGAAAAGTATGCCGACCACACCAATGGGAACGGACTACCAGCTCATAAGACGACTTTTCAGTCACAAGAATTGATCATGGGATGATTTTGGATCGACGGGTGGTCATGAGTCGATTCGACTGGTCATAGCGCCTGGCCGTGGGTGATTCCGCCCGGCTATGCACCGATCCACGGACGATCCGACTTGACCAAAAACGACCATCTTCCGACCAAAAATGCATCATTCCCTATTTAATTCTTAGTGACCGGAAATAAATCTTGAATTGATGAAGTCCGATCATGGATCGGTAATGCACCGACCATGAACCATGCGGATGGATCGGGTGTCGATCGGAATGAGCCTCGGGATAGACCCGGCTATTCTGTCATAATTCCTAAGGTCCATAAGTGCCTTGGCTTAGTGCTAGGCCATGGGTAGCCTTGGAATTGGCCTTGAACCGATCCGAGGACCAAAGACTGAATTATGAGGGAAAGTCGCACTAGGCTCAGCAAGAGGCCTAGGGACCGGCCCGCGGGCCAGTCCTGGAGCCACCTAGGGCCGACTGTGCCGACCCAAGGGCCGACCATTGTGCCGACCGTAGGGCCAACCCTCAAGGCCAACCAACCGCCTAAGGAAGCGGTTTGGGCGAATTTGGGGTATGTGGCCCAAACCCCGAGCACATGTAAATTGGTTTTCTGAGACATGTACTATGATCCTTTTTCCGACCCCGAAACCAATCTAGATGGTGAAATTCTCCGGACCGCCTTCTTGAGGAAGGAAAAGTCAAAAGAAGAAGAATTCTCTAGAACCCTCATTAAATACTTTGGATAAGCCTTATCTCTTACCATTCAAGCTAATAATTACGGTCAAAAATATCTTGAGGGCTATGATGGAGATGGATTACACATGGCCCAATCGGAAGGCGACACCCGAACCCTCATCATGACCCTATAGAATTTTAGAGACTTAGTTGGCAAGTTAGACATCTTCCTAGTCAAACTTTCATAAATGCCAATAAATGAGGGGAAACAAGTGGACCAATAGGAAAGCGAAAGGCGGGCCGTCATCGATGATGTCTACTCCCTAGACCGCCAAGTAGAACCTTTAGCTTTGCCCAGTCATCCCTTAGGTGCAATTATTGAAGAAATAGACATGCCACTTAAGGATTCTAGGCGGGCCATTTGGAAAGAGAGGATTGGACGGTTAGAAATGCAATGATGAGCTCAGGGACTATAAATAGGAGAAGCCTCTTCTCCTCCCTCATCATTTTGCACCATTCTCCTCCTTCCTATTTCCTCCTCCCTTGGCCGCCCTCTTCCTCCTCACGCCCACTCTCTCCTTTGGTTTTCAAAGAAGCCACTTTCTCTATCTCAAGTAGTTTCTCTAGTTTGGTGAGGTTTGTCCAGGTAAGTAGAATCTCTTACTTCTCCCTAGTACGATCATTTCTATCATGAGGACTAGATGGTCTTCTCTTGTTGAACCGTGGTTGTATGGAAGATTATGTGTACGTTGGTTCATACGTGAATCTTATGCATGCGCGT
The DNA here is from genome assembly GCA_014182735.1 of Corymbia maculata. Lineage (NCBI taxonomy): Eukaryota > Viridiplantae > Streptophyta > Magnoliopsida > Myrtales > Myrtaceae > Corymbia > Corymbia maculata. The sequence continues at coordinate 11,608,585 of CM024688.1, read as the reverse complement.
GATTATTTCACGACCGAGATGATGCCATGGTTCGTCGTTGGTGTTCAATGCAAGTTGGGAACGCCCAAAGCCATAGAGCTTGAGTTGGTAACAAAGTGTCGTAACTCAAGTCTTGTATGGTACGAGGATCACCCAAGGCCACGAGGTCTTGGATCAACATCAAGACATGCCGAATCCTAGTCTCGTTTGATACGGGGATCGCTCAAGCCCACAAGGTCTTGGTTGGCATCAAAGTATGCCGAGCTCATGTCTTGGATTTGGTGCGAGATCCTTAATACTTAGCGTTTGAGCCAGACCTCGGACTTAGAATTATCAAGGCGTCATTAAACTCGGGTCGTAGAAAGCACGGCACGCATGATTAAGTATGAGCATGACGTTGTTGAGTCATGAATGAGTTGGCTAAGGAAAAGATAAGAACCGGCATAAGTGATGCATTTGTGAGATCACCCCATGAAAGATGGGAAAGATGATGATACCCCCGCAATGGGATGTCCCGGGTAACCCCCGGAAGCCTCGGGAAGCTAGCCCCGAGAAGCCTCGGCAAGAGTCGAGAGGGCCTGGTTGAGCCAGGACAACGTCAACTGGTACCCCCGCAACGGGATGTCCCGGGTAACCCCCGGAAGCCTCGAGAAGCTGGCCTCGAGAAGCCTTGGCAAGAGTCGAGAGGGCCTGGTTGAGCCAGGACGATGTAAAGTGATCTACACGAATGCTGGTTATGCTCAAGTATGGGTAATATTGATTTATGTGTTAGCCGACACGTGAGTAAGTGAAACCCTTGTATATGTGCTTGAGTGTGGAAGATATATGTTTATGTGTTAGTCGATGGGTGAGTAAGTAGAGCCCTTGCATTAGTCGTGACATTGTATGTGAATTGCAATTGATCTGCCATCGACACTGTCTGCATGAGTTGCTCTAGCTAGTCGTTAATGAAGGGATGTCACGCTAGCCGAGGGTAGAGGTTTTACTTACTGAGTTTCCCCAAAACTCACCCCCTTTACCCTTTTCAGGTTGGTAGGATGACTAACCCTCCTTCTGCACGTTTTGGTCTTCCGATGAGAATAGAAGAGTCGACCGTAGCCGTCATATACGTCGAAGCAGGGATAACATATCGGAAGTATACCTCAACCGTATGGGTGCACGAGGGACAAATCGAGTTGGTCCCTCACCGTTACGAGGCATGGTACGTTTGGTCGGACGATGAGATAATCGGGCCTATTCGTGGCTTTAGAGGCCCGATGAACCCAAGTGGAGGGTCCACGTCCGACGAGACGAATGCTAATAAGTGATACCGGCCTGTAACGAAAAAGAGTTCCCAATTTTGGAAGCCGCGGTGGTAGCGGAGATAGGGATACCCGAGCCTTTTTATATTGTGTAATATGAAAGTTAGTTGTACACGAGCTACTAATGAAAATAGTAGTATTATATACTTGCGTCCCATGTTCTTCCAGTGATGTTTGTCGGGGATGTTGTTATGTTATGCTTCCGCATGTGCATATAAACAAGATAAAATGAATCGGGACGGCGACAAGCCTGGGATGTCGCGAAAATAACCTGCAGCTCGGACCCTGGAAGGGGGTCGTGACACTTTCAGACGGCCGATCTATTGGAGCATACTCATGGTGGGGGAGATCGGTGCGCGGAGGTCGCCTCGAGCACAACATTGATCGATCGAGAAAGGGAAGGATCAACGGTGACCTGCCTCGAGCCACATCACTCCAGCAAGTTAGGAAGTCTGCGATGGCTTTACCATCGACAACGACATGACTCATCACGATGCCAACAGTAATCCCTCCGCATTTGAACGTCGTCACCTGGATTATACATACACTATAAGCAGGTGTTTACATAAGAAAATGAATCTCTAGAAACATTACCTGCACATTCAGCAAAGGTTCTTCCAATATGGTTTGGGCTCCGTCGCTATGCTTCGCAAGTTTTCGCAGTGTCCCGGGATTGATGGCGCTGATATCGCCGAGCATCCCAATGTCGCGGTCCGACGTCGCTTTGACTAACAAGACACCTTCCCCGGTGCATCTCACTGCCATCTTCCCATCATTGCCCATGACAAGTCTGCCTGTGAACGGATAGAACTCGACTAATACCTCGGTCAGCGACTCTCTGATCGTCTCAATCGCAGTGGAACAGCTTCCTCTCCCTTCACCTTTGAAGGCCAACACGATCTCAACCATGTGAGGGTAGGTCTGGTCGAGGTTAGAGAGAACGTAGAGTCCGCTGGACATTTCCCTCGCCGGAAAAACCATAACTGCATTCGTGATATTCACGATGACTTTCGGTGTAGCTCCAATGTCTGTTGGCTTCTCATTTCCTGCTTCTATGTGAGAAAATTTTTTTTGCCAAAATTACTTTCACCATTGTTCTAGACGGTCATGGAAAATAAATAATTTAAAAGATATTTTCTGAAAATATAATTATTTGCATCGCTTTGAAAAAGAAGTCGATGGATATGTTTTCATGATAAACAATAATCTATGTCTAAATAATTTCATTATTGATGAAGAATAATTTTAATTTATTCATTTTTGTAAATGATATAACCTATATTTTTTAGGAAACTTTTTAATTATGAATTTACACGAAATAAATGCTGAAGCTTGATTTTCATCGCCGGCAAAAAACCTTTCATTTCTTCATAATTGATGGCACGTTGATTGGGATCTAACTGACTTTCCCGTCAAATGATGACTTGGTATAGACGCAGCCAATTTTCTAATCAATGTCATTACCTTTTTCAACCATCTTTCCATTGCATCATAAGATCGGATGTAATTAAACACTTTAAAGATGTGTTTGTTGCACAAAAAATGAATGATTGGAAAATACCTTCCTAAAAATGATTGTTTGTATCATTGATAAAAAAATATGAACTAAATATATACTCATCTTCTATGAAAATATATAGGGATAAATCATCATCAATAATAAAAATATTTTTTATCGACTACTTATATCAAGCGATATAAATTATCATTTTTAGAAAAAAATTTCCAAATTAATAATTTTCTGTGAAGCAAACAAAGCCTTAGAAGCAGTTGCAATTAGCATTAGGACATTTGATTACCCGGGTGGTCGGGGTTGTCCGAGCATCCACTCGGCCGACGTGGAGAAGCGCAACGGGCCGTACGCGGCAGCTCTTGGGAGGAGGATGTCAGCAGCGATTTTTGACTTGAAAGAGGAGAGGATGGATGGGAAGGAGGTGGTGAGACGCCGCAGCTCACCAAGGCGTTGGTTGCCATTCTCAGAGAAATGGAGATGATTGGGAATCGAGAAGTTTTCTGAGAATGTTCCGAGAGAGAGAGAGAGAGAGGGAGGGAGGGAGGGAATGACTGGAATGGAAGTGAGAAGTTGATAATAGTTATAGGAGAGAGCATGCCAAACAGGTGGAAGCGAAATGTTTTGTACCAATTGTAGCAAGAGCATGTGAAACAAGTGGAAGTGAGAAGTTTGTACAACTTGGCAAACCTGAATTTAGGTCGTATTGTCTCATTACCTATGAAGATGCACCGGTATCATGCCACATGTCTTTGGTTGATGCACTCTGGTCGAGAAAATGACACCATCACATATTTTAATCGATTGTTTGAGAATAATAATTTTAGAATTATGTTCATTTCACAGCCTTAATTTTTCATTAGATTACCTGAGTACCAGAAAATTTGACTTGACATTAAAATTAATGGCACTTCTAGTAAACGGTTTTCAAAAGTTATTGCACTCAAATGATCATTTGAAAATTATGGCAACAAAATGAACAACATTTCAAAAGTTATGGCACAAAAGCAATAAATTAAAAAGATTGCACTTATGTCGTCTTTTCCCACTTTGATTTTTACATGGGTTTTTTCTTGGATATATGTATGGCGTTTCTATGGTGAAGATTTAAGCAGGATTATATCAAAAAAGCCACACAAAACATAATATCAGAGTCTAAGGTTCTTAATCAAATCTTTCCAAGACCCTTCTTTGTATGCCTTATCTTTTCATACCTAGTCTTACGCCAAAGTGCAACCTACACTCTAGAGGGAGTGTTCGAATAGTTATGCATTAAATAACTTATTCATCTAATAATTTAAGCTTTTATAACTGTTAATGATACCACATCTTCAATTACTTATAAGGATCAATCAATTATGATCAATGAGCATATATTTAAATGAAAAAAAGTCTTATGACTGCATTCGTGAGTTCAATTATCACATGTCAAAAAAGTATACATTAGAAGCTAGCTAGCATACTTAAGCGTGCTTCCAATGAGTTTTTTTTCCAAATTATTTATAAAATCATATTTGTTTAAATTGTTTCTCTAGTTTTGTATGTTCAACTTATTAAAATAGGAAAAATAGCACAAGAAGTGTCATAATTTTCATACGATACTTAATTTGATACCAAATTTAAGCACCACTTTTATAAAAGCCAATCACTCAAGTATCACCGCTATTTTGGGACGCAAGGAAATTCAATCCGGTAATATGTTATCAACTTTTCCAACTAATGTGGCTCATCGAAACTCCGAGTCAACAATAATAGCCTAAATGATGTCACTCAACATTTTGTATGCAAATAAAAAACTAATTCAGACAATTCAAGCCATTTCCCCAAATTCTTCAAACCCTAATTCAAAGGTTGGTCCGAATGCAGATCACACTAGATTTTCTGCACATTCCCGCGCTTCGAACTCGAAAAACCATGAATGGGACCTATCCAGTTCTTCAACCTATAACTGTCTACTCTTCTTTATCGAAATGCGATCGGAATTCTCACAATTTCCTCTGACGAACAGGATAATAAGCGATCCAGACGAAATACTTGAACACATTGAGTTGAACTTAACAAGAAGAGCCCTCAACCGAGTCCTCCTTGACTCTACCTATAAGCAGAGGAGACAAATCAGCCAGCATGAAGCCGTCCTTGGCATTGGCGAGCTCGAAACTGGCCCACTGCAGCAGTCGCTCGTTCATGAACATGCACTTCACGAGGCTGAGCCAATTGACAGCCAAAATCACTTGAAAGCAATACATATCATGTGGTTGGCAATTAAAAGTTATGATTCATTTGCCTTATGTATGGCTTTACACTCATCAAGTATCTCTTCATATTTCAAAGAATTGATTTCATCATAGGCTATTTTTTATTCAATTCGACTCGAAATTTTTTGTCAATTTCTTAAGTAATCTACAAGCTATATGAGATGGAATCCGAAATAATTTTACTATATATCGTAAAATGGGGAGAGTCACTCAAAAAAGTTATAAATCTATTGCATTTATAGCAATTTGGTTATAAACTTTTTTGACCAATTCCGTCATAAACCGTTTGCATTTGTGCTGTCCATTCAACTAATTTTAGCTAATCAGTGCTGACATGATTGTCGTTTGGTCGATGTTGATGTGAATAATTTTTAATAATATTTTATATTTCATTCTTTCCTTTTTCTTTCTTTTTTTCCTCCTCCTTTTGCCTTCCTTATTCCTCCAGCCGATCACCACCGATGACTAGCCAGAGGCAAGGGCTGTCAATGACAACCCTATTGGCCAACAACGAGGCTTGCCCTTGCTAGCCAGTAGAGAGGGTGAGCCTCACCAAGCTCGCCATTGTTAGGTGACCCCCCCTCCCCCGAACTAACGAGGCTTGACCTCACTCAACTATGGTGAGGACCACCAATGTGTTAAAATAATGTTATGCAAGCGGTCTCTTTTGGCCCCAAATTATTTACTGTCTTTGAGCAATGGTGTGCGAAACTTCTGGCTTTTACACCATTAGTATATACTATAATTATTCTTTCATAAATTAAAATGATCAATTACATTCCCTTCCTTAGGAAAGTACATCACAATATTGATGAAATCATCTCAAACAATGCAACAAGCAATAAGCATCCCAACACAATGACATGCACTGTGTTATTTCTACTGGTTCATTAGTATGAGCTCAGACTGGATCTCAGACTGGATCAACTTTGAAAAAACATCCATGGTGTCACGAGGAAGCCCCAGAGACACAACCAAGCTGTCGCTCTCCTTGCTCTGGGAAGCGACCACCACGAGGTTGTGGCAAACTGTGGTCGGTGCCACCTGGAATGGCCTCCCGAAACCGAAATCCGTCTCGTAGAAAGGGAGCCGACTCCACTTGGTGATGCAGCAAGTGTTGCCCTCGTGGTCGACCACGACCCTGTTCAGCTCGACGTGGTCGATGGCCGACCGTATGTAGCTCTCGGTGACGCAACGGAGCGCCTCTTGCACGGTCCGGACAGCGAACGAGAAGGGCTTGCGGGTCAATTCGCCCGCGCTGCACTCAGCGCACGACCAAGCAATGCCGTTCCCAAAGTAGCCGCTCGGCAACGGCGGGTCGAACTTGGGCCGACCGTCGACCGCAGTGAGAAGCTTTGTTTTCTCGTGAGGATTGATTCCGAAAGCCTTGGTTCGCGCAATCCACACGAGCGCCGATATGATTTCGAAGCTCGTAGGGACTATTGAAGAGCCATTGTGGGTTGTGACTGTTGACACGTTCTTGAGTCGATTGAGTGTGTGTGGTTCGAAGTAGAATGATCTGTAAACATGGGGCTTAGTTTGGGGGTTGAGTAAGCTTTCAGACGGCCGATCTATCGGAGCATACTCATGGTGGGGGAGATCGGTGCGCGGAGGTTGCCTCGGGCACAAAACTGATCGATCGAGAAAGGGAAGGATCGACGGCGACATGCCTCGAGCCACTTCACTCCAGCAAGTTAGGAAGTCCGTGAGGGCTTTACCATCGACGACAACATGATTCATCACGATGCCAATGGTGATCCCTCCACATTTGAACGTCGTCACCTGGATTATACATACAATATAAGCAGGTGTTTGCATAAGAAAATGAATCTCTGGAAACATTACCTGCACGGTCAGCAAAGGTTCTTCCAATATGGTTTGGTCTCCGCCGCTATGCTTCACAAGTTTTCGCAGGGTCCCGGGATTGATGGCGCTAATATCGCCTCGCATCCCAATGTCATCGTCCGATGTCGCTTCGACAAACAAGACGCCTTCCCCGGTGCATCTCACTGCCATCTTCCCATCACTGCCCATGACAAGTCTACCTGTGAATGGATGGAACTCGACCAATACCTTGGCCAGCGACTCTCTGATCGTCTCGATTGCAGTGGAACAACTTCCCCTTCCTTCGCCTTTGAAGGCGAACACAATCTCGATCATGTGAGGGTAGGTCTGGTCGAGGTTAGAGAGAACATAGAGTCCGCCAGACATTTCCCTCGCCGGAGAAACCATAACTGCATTCGTAATATTCACGACGACTTCCGGTGTAGCTCCAATGTCTGTTGGCTTCTCATTTCCTGCTTCTTTGCACAAGTTAAATTTAATTATTTTTGGGCTTTGGTGAAACAAGGGTAGTTTGTGTATAGTTTATCAAATTTATATCCCTTTGGACTAGAGGGAGATTTAGAGACAAGGCTCAAATTTGGAATTTTCTTGTTACAATGCATCCGCTTGTTGTGCAATTTGCTTGTTGGTACAAACAATTTCTACAAAATCAAAATCTACATATCTCAAGCAATGGAGCTATTTGGTCATACGGATTAGTATAAAATCTCATTTTTCTTCGTTATTTTATAAAATGATGGGGACTTGCTGACCACAAGTTTCTTTCAAAAGTGCATGCAGTTGGCTTGGACTTGTGGAGGAATCTAATGTCGTTTATATTCGGGGCTCTTTTTTATATAAAAAAAGTACTTTTTCGGAATAAATTTTCCAAACTTTCATCCGTTTCGTTCGTCGAAAATAATTAATCAATCAATAACACCTTTCAATCAAGAAAAATATTTATGCACGAAATTAGAGAAGTGATTTCCTAAATTTAAGAAGGTGAAAACATTTTTCGGAATTGCTCATCATGATTTTTTTAATATTTTATTTTTCTTTTAATTTAAAATCAATTTTTAAAATTTTCTTTTTCTTTTTATTTTTATTTTCCTTCTTCCTCCTCCCGCCGGTCATTGGACCTTGACGACTAGCCATAGGTGTAGGCCAATGAGGCCAACCTCAGGCAAGGCTTAAGTTCACCGAGGCTAGTAGTTTCAACCTCATTGTAGCAAGTTCAAGCTTGACCTCACCACAGGTCGGCCAGGTTTGCCCTTGTCGAGCATTGGTGATGGTGCCAATGGCTTGTCACAGTCGTCATCAAGGCCTAGCGACCGGTGAAGGGGAAGAAGGAAAGAGAAAGAAAACAAAATATTAAAAAAATTAAAAACAATTTTTTTCATGACATTAAAATCAATTTTCAAATGAAATCCAAGAATCGGATAATTTTTCTGATCATATATCACAAAATAAAGAAATTAACCATTTTCATGAAAAGTAATTTCTTGAAAAGTGTTTTCCTTTTTTCATGAAATTTTCCCCCAAATAAATACACTCTTAGTTTGAATTATATTAGTTAAGCGATGTGTTAATTGAAATCAGGGTTGTTTGTCTGGACATATCAAAAGTCAAAAGTAACTTTTTAACTTTCCAGTCAAATCTAAAATAAAATAAAATAAATCAAAATTTAAAAGATTACACAAAAATAGTATATGAATATTCGTGTCAATATCTATTATTTATTAATTTTGTACAGACTACTCTAAGCTTGTATAAGCCAAAGGCCTCAATTCACGTGGCTTGCAAGTGCTCCATGGACTTCCAAGTGGCCAGACATTGAAACTGTATTTCTTGATTATGACAAAAAAAGTTATCGGTCTCTTTTGACTTTGATTACTCACTAATAACCATTACTTGACTTAGAATCTAATATTAATTTGCCTGCCTATATATTTACAAATTTTTACTTTCTAAGTACATAGGCGGTACAAAAAATTTTCCCACAAGGAATGTCAATATACTAACATGTATTCAAGATATAATTTTGACAAGTGAATTTCGTTAAATGATGGATATTTTTCTTTCAAAGCTGTAAGTATGAAAATTTTTTTACGTTGGTGATGTTGGTAATTGAAACCCTACATGTATTATTTTTAGCAATTAAGATGTTTCAATTTTTTTTTTTTCATTAAACAAAAAAAATTACATTGATGATGTTCCTAATAAGTGTCATTTATATTTTTTAATTTTGTTTTGATTGATTTATTATTTTTTTTCTAAGTTAAAAAATCACACTTAGCATGCTAAATATATGTATTGACCATCACCCATATGAATATATTTAGATTCAGAAGGATGTACGAGTCAATCTGTTAAAATACAAGATACATAACATACACATTATGTACCGTCCTTACTTTCATGCTCAAATGCTTGTTCGAGAACTTTGGAACCCACCCTGTGGATAACATTGTAAAAAAAAAAAAAAATCAGTAAATTATACCAAAGTCATGAATGAGGTTATTTAATCCTACACATTTTTATCTAATTTTGAAATAATTAACCACAAACTTTTACTTTCTATCCTCAGATTCTCTACTAAATCATTTATATATAATTTCGGAGGAGAAAAAAATTGGTCCAATTACTTAATCAAAACAGGAGTAAATTTCACTGAAAGTTATTCAAAAATGAATAATTTTGGAAAGGTTCGAAAAATTAGTCAATGAAAAGTGTTTTCATTATTATCTATACATAAATATTTTCATAAATAATGAAAATATATTTTGTTCATTCATTTTTTGTAATCAATGAAAGCTATCATGGTTTTCTCAACCATGGATTTATAACAAAATAACTGCAACCATAGATTTTGCAATTAGGTTGCTGAACTTTGATTCTTATTGTCAGCACTAAACTTTTTATTTATTCACGGTGGGTGGCACTTTGAACGGGATCTGACCAAATTTTTGGTCAAATGCTAACTTGAGACACAACCAATAATTTGGGTGAACTATCGTTACCCTTTTCTATCACCTTTCTATTACACTGGGAAGATAAGATGTGGTTAAAAATTCTCAGAAGCGGTTGCTATTGGTATTAAGATTTATTACCTGGGTGCTAGGTTGCCGAGGTTGGGCTGCTGGGGCTGACCGGGCGTCCACTTGGCCGTCATGGAGAAGCGCGACGAGGCATTTATGGCCATGCTCCGAAGTGAGACCCCAGCAGCGGATTTCCACTTGGAAGAGGAGAGTTTGGATGGGTAGGAGGTAATGGAGATGCCACAGCTCAGCAACGCTTTGGTGGCCATTCTGAAAAAAATGGAGATGATTGAGAAGTTCTCTCAGAATGGAGAGAGGGAGGGAGGGAGGGAGGGAGAGGGAGTGTATAAGTGAAGTGGAAGTGAGAAGTTTGCGCTATTTGTAGCAGAGAAAGAGTGAAACACAGAGACATAGGCCATAATGAATTTAGGTTGTCATTGGCTCACTACCTGCGGCAATGGCGATGGCGATGGGATTGGGCCATGGGTCTTTGGTCAATCTCACCAAATCTGGAGTTAAATTTTTCCAGCTTCCTTGTTTACTTTCCTTATTATATAGATTCATGCTAATCTTAAAAGTTCAGTTTACATGTGGAAGAAATTGTTTGAATAATTAATTTGTTAAACAACATTTTCATTTGACAGTTTAAATTCTTAGAACGATCGATAGAAGTCCTGTAAAATTTTATAATTGCCCGTGTCGCCATATCATTCTTTCCCCCGAGGATTGATTGAACTCCAACCAAAGTGCTTCCATTTAGAATAAATAAAATAAAAGTTTCATATTGGAAGACCAAGAAAAAGTTCTATGAGCACATTTGAAATTACGCCTATAATTCAATGATTATTGGTGAAAGTTACCCATTTTAAAATGAGCCAAGATTTATGTAATCAATCATATTACACAGTTATAATAACATGTCGAAAAGATACCACAATTCTATCCTAGACCAACTGGAAAATGAATAAACTTGAGATTTTGCTCCTTCCTTCTCTTGACAATCAGCGTTCATGCGGGAGTTAGGGTTTATGAAAGAGTGGCATCAGATGGTGCAGTGCCCCCAAAAGAGCTATTGATCGAGAAGGCGAGCAATATCTGACCTTAAAAAAAAAAGGGGTGAATAATAAAAGTCGTGGGCCCCACCAAAAATTTTGAATGTGTGACAAAAATCACGTGAATTACAACTTTCATTGGGGCAAGTCCTTTTTTTTTTTTTCTAGAATTTTATATTGCTTACAACATATTTATCACGTGATATTTAAGATAGACTATTCACTTATTGTCACATGTCCGAGTTGGGCCCACTTTTCAGGTGTCTTCTCTCTTCCATTGTCCCCTCTCTTCAATGTCTCTTCTTCTCCTTCCTTACGCTCCGCACCACGAATGGAGCTGTCCAACTTTGATGCAGAATCCCAGTTCCAGCTGCATTAGATCTAACCATGACCGGCTGATTTATGGCAGTTACAGCGAGGTCAAGATCCTGATGGCCATGAGAAGACATGACAAGCAACTAATGCGAGTTTAAAAATCAAGAAGAAAAGGATTCATATCACGAAAAACCTCAAATCGGTATATCTATGACAAATTTATCCCATAATATTCTTTGATCACAAAAAAATCCAAATTTACCCAAAAGTAATACATTTGTGACAAATTTACCATTTATTAATTTCTCTTAAAATTTTATAGTTAAATTGCTGTGTTAGATGACATTTGAAAATTAAGCGGTGGGTCAATTTGTGATTTCACTCATCGTTTGTCATAATTGTATGGTTTTGTAATTTTCTGTGTTATTAATCTAATTTAATAGATGGTATATCTGTTACAAGTGTACTAGTCTCTCCTCCAAGTGACCCTCTGGCTAGAAGGGAGCCTATGGCCTTCAAAGAAGAGGATGGATTTCCTGAGAGCATCTTTGTAGCCGTTGTGAAGTAAGGATGGTGGTGCTTCAAAGGGAAATGGCATTGCAGAGACACAGAAGTAGAGTGAAAGAGTGGATGAAAAAGAGTAATTTCAACTTGGCAAATCTGTTAGAACGAATATGATAAGTGAATGGTCTATTTTAAATATGACATGGCAAATATGTTCAACGCGTTATAATAAACTAATTTCAACTTTTTCAGCAGAATCAACAGATACACTTGTTCTTTTACTGTCGTCATCTCGTTGAGCACAACAAATACACATGTAAAAATTAGGCACAAACATAGAACACAACTCCAAATGTCACAGATGTAAAGGATTTTTGCGGTTGAAGATAACTTCCAATAGAAAATGAGTTCACTTGTTTTATCAATCTATTGTCTGCCGAGAATGAACTTTTTGGATTGGTATTGAGGGCATCATAACTCCTTCAAATACAATTTTATGACTGGCCTGTCGTGATAGAGTTGTGGAGTTTGAAAGAGGAAAGTAATATTAAAACAAAGAGATCTTGTGCTCTATTAATGGAATAGATATAATTTATATCATAACTTTGTAAGCCCTAAACTCCTATTGTATATTGGATTAATATATGTTGTAGTTGTAACTTATAACTTTGAAACTGTAGTGATAGTGAATAGATTGTTTAATGCGGTGCCGTATTTTTCCCTTTCTAATTTTGAAATGGATTTTCACATAAAAATGTGCATGTTTTCTTCTCTATTTTTCTCTTCAACATTTTGTGTTCCTTTGGTATCAAAGCTCGCTTCAATGGAATACTGGGGCAACGAAGATGGAGGAATGGAAGGTGGGGATCAATTGGTTTCGTGGCAATGATATTGGTTTATAAAACTTGCAGATCAAGTATCTGTTGTATTAGAGGAACTTGCATCAACCTCTTCAAAAAAGAAGCCAAGTTTGATCAAGTAAGAAGACTGGGAATTGTTAGATCGGCAAGTCCTAAGCGTGCTTTGTCTTACATTGGTGTAGAATGTTGCCTTCAGTGTCAGCCACAACAAGACAACGACAAATTTGATGAGGGCTTTGTCCAACATGCATAAGAAGCCCTATGCATCAATTAAGATATATTTGATGCATTGCGATTTCAATCTAAAGATGAATGAAGGTGCTTCTACAACAAATCACATCAACGAATTCAAGGAAATCACTATTCAATTGAGTTCATTGGAAATCATATTGGGAGATAAGGTAAGAGCTTTGATTATGTTGTGTTCTCTACTTGGAAGTTGGAGTGCCACTGTGATTATAATAAGCAGTTCGTTTGGTCAAAAAAAGTTGAAATTTGGCTTTACGATTGATCCTTAGCGGTAATATTCAAGAAGAGAGTTGAACATTTATATAGGTGCCGCCTTAAGTAGTAAAGGCAAAGGGAGAAGCAATCAACAAGTTCATATATAGAATCATGGTAGATTGAAGTCCATAAGGAAAAATAAGTCAATATCTTTTGGTGAAATAATATATTAGGATTGTGATACGAAGAGCCATCTGAAACAAGACTATAGAGCTCCAAAGAAGAAAATTCAATGTCAGAATCAATAGGAGAAATTTGTTAATGCGACATTTAAAGAGACACTTGCCCATGATGCTTAATTTTGATCATTGACGGTTTGATTGAGTCTTGAATTGTAGACTCGTGTGTCATTTCAATCAACTTCATGCAAGAAACAAATTATAGTTTTGTTGCTAGAAACTTTAGAAAGTTTTATATCTTGATGATGATGAAGCTTTGGATACTATGGACAAATGTAATGATAAGATAAAGATTGTGAATGGGTATCGATGGAGGGTGCATAATATTAAACTTATTCTTGGTCTTAAGAGAAATCTAATCTCTATTGTTCGACTAGACGACACAAGATAGATAATTGTTTTTGGGGATCACTCGTGGAAGATTTTTAAATGCCTTATGCTTATAGCACAAAGAACAATATTGGGAACACTATAGATGCCTAAAAGTAGTAGAGCAATAGTAGCAGTTGTTGACTTAGAAGCTAATTCTAAACTATTACACGGCAAGCTTGGACAGATGAGCAAAAAAGGGATGAAGGTGTTAGCATCAAACAAAAACCATCAAATTCAAAGCACATAGATATTGGTCTATGTGAGGTTGTGTTATGGGTAAACAAAAACGTGTCAGTTTTTCGAAAATTGAAAGAGAGCCAAGAAAAGGAAAATGAGAATTGGTAAATACAAATGTTTGTGGGGTCAACCCCTGTGCATCCCCTTGGACGCACATGCTATCGCGTCACATTCATTGACAACTCAACTAAAACGGTATGCGTTATTTTCTGAAAAATAAATTTGATGTGTTTGCTACCTCTAAAATATGGAAAGCTGAAGTCGAAAATGAGACGGGCTTGAAGATTAAATCTCTAAGGTCCAACAATGGTAGTGAATATGATAGCAAGGTGTTCATGTAGTTTTATGTAAGAATGGAATAGGGATGACAAGAACAATTCACGCCATGTCATGGTAAAATGAAGTTTTTGAAAGATTGAACAAATCTTTGAATGACTGAGCAAGAAATATGAGTATGGATGTAGGATTACCAAGCCAAAAATGTAGGATTACCCAAGACATTATGGGCAGATGTAAGTAACGCAACAACAGATCAAAATTGTCCATTCGCTTCCACGGTTGTTTAGGCAACCGATTTCTTGAGTGCAATTTGTCACACGTGTGGTCCAATTTTATTTTTTTCAAAGTGTGGTCCAAGTTTCGATACTTAATTATTCATGAATTTTCTTGATATGTCTACTTGTGATGTAGGACCGAGGTGGGTGTTTATTGACACGTGACGTCTGTCGGATTCTTTAGTTCTCCCAAAGTGTTGTTGTGTGATGTCAAGTTGGGTATAGAAGTGTTATTTGAGTAGCGATGAGTTGATATTTAGAATTTCCAAAACGTGCATGTCCAAAATGTATTGACCCTTAATCATTGTTATGTCAATTTTTGCGCTTATTATTATTATTATTATTATTATTATTATTATTATTTTTTTGTTGTTGTGATTGTCTGACGTGAAAATAAAAAGGAAAAATGTTTTTTTTTTCTGTTTGGTTATCTTTCGGATGCATCTCACGTGATTAAAAAGAAAAAAGAACTCTTTTGCATGCATTTTTTTTATTTTAGAAAAGTAAAAGAATTGAAAATCTTGTGCGAGTCATTTGTTAATGATTGTTCAATTGCATGTTTGGATGAACTTCGCTTTTAACGTGTGAATATGGCAATTTAATAACAATGCAATCTAGATATCTTAGGTGTGCACTAAAACAATTATTCATGCAAAATCCATCCTAATTATTCTAACATGGCAATGGTCATGGCACAAACATAATGCGAAATCCTATTCCAATATGCAAAATGCCTAGACATGTACAAATGGGCATGCACTTAGATACGTAGATATCAATTTTCTCTATACACAAATATACAAGAGGTAGTTTCCACTATGCAGAGTATCTAATTAATAAAAATGCAGTCCATGAACCACGAAACATTGTCAATGCAAAAAGCCATGTTCATTAACAAATAACATGCAAGAAAACACTTTTATTTTCGGTTTTTCTATTTTAAAGACGCATGCTGAGATGCATCCTAAGGACAACCAAACAGGTAAAACGAAACCCTCTTTTTTCCTACTTTCATCTCTGACAATCAAAGCACAAAAAAAAAAAATGAAGCGCAAAATTAGGCAAGCAATGATTGAAGGTCAATAAATTTTGAATGAGCACGTGATCAAAATTCTGAATATCAACATCACCACTCAAACAAAGTTTTTTACCCTATTTGGTATCAAAAACAATTTAGGACCACCAAAACATCCAAGCGACGCCACATATCAAGCACCCACTTTAGGCCCTACATCACATGCAGACATCGAGAAAATTTCATGAATCATTAAAGTATCCAAATCTGGACAAGACACAATACAGACTGCACTCCGCAAGTTGGTTGCCTGAACAACCGTCCAAGCGAATTAACAATCTTGATGCGGTCCATGTATTGATCAATTCAGACGGACGGACACAGCTTTTCGGTGAGGACTAAGAGCAAACAGATCGGGCTAAGGAAGAGTTATAAGGACTGTCCAATTCTGGAACCACTTGGGCAACGTAGGGGATGGAAAGAGACGCGCCAACGACGACTCCAGAGGTTTTTTGTTGACGCTGACTTCACATTTTCTTAACTACACTAGGAGAATCATTGGTTGAGTGCGCCCATACAAATGAGGGATGAAAGAGCATTTTTGTGTTGCCGGCCGTCTAAGGGATTTGATCGTGATTAGCACATGAAAAGAAAAGAAAAAATCAGCTATCCAAAAAAATAGGAAACTGGAAGCTGTGGCCAAGAAATTCAGTGGAAACTACGAATACAAATATCAGCCACTTTAGGAAAGCAACTTTCAGCAGAATTGAATTGATGTACTCTGCATATTTTGCCCAAGTATAAGAGGATGGAGATCATGGTTTTTCTAGACAAGAGAGGATTAAAGATTCGTTAGTTTCAGTAAGGATGATCGGTTTTAGAGTGAGTCAATTCCCCTTCTAAAATTAAGAATCAGATTAAACAAGGCTGGTTCTATGTTGGTGGAACCAAGAATTGACCCCGTCCATTTGATGTTGAGGCACACCAAATTTTGGCAACTTGTTTAATCATTCATTAATCACATTGAAAAATTAGGGATTAATTTATAACCCCTTAACAAAAAATTTTCATTAAAATTGCATGGCACATAAATATTAGGAGAATTTGTATTAATAGTACTATCAAGAAAGAAAGAAAAAAAGTAATTTAAAAAAAAAAAAGAAGAGAAAGAAGAAAATGAAAAAAGAGAGACCGGGTTAGGGGCAGGCGGGCCCGGCCTCTTTCGTTTTTGCTTCCTTTTTCTATTCTATTGACCCAGCCCACTTTTCCTTTCTTTCCCAAGACAGCCCATTTTCCTTAACTTCAGGTCCGGCCCTTTCTTCCTTCTTTGCTCTCTTCCCTCACGCTCACTGAACAAACGACGGGCTGACAGAGAAAAAGGAGGAGGTACAGAGACAGAGGAGGCAGGGCGGGCGTCTCACCGGAGTTGGTGGTCGGGGGGCAAACTAGCAGGGACAGCTGGCGTGACGGAGGCCGTGTGCGCCGGTGAATAAAAGAGAGAAGGAGAGAATCGGAGAGAGGGGATCCAGGGATGGGACTGAAAGTGAAATGGAGGAGATAGCTGGTTCTTCTTCTGGGGGCTGGCTGAAAACAGAAGAGAGAAAAAGAGCATTGGCAGCGAGCAAGCTAGAGAGGAGAGGAGAAGGAGAGAGCTGCTCGGGAGAGTCCTGCTCCAATAACGAATCATTGGTTTCTGACTGAGAGCTTGAGGAAAAGAGGTCGCGTGTGAGAATAGAGCGTGAAACCGAGAGTAGAGAGGAGAAAGCAGCTTGGCCACGCCCGAGACCCTATCTCTGGATGTCCATTCTTTCCGGTAAGCCTTCCCTTAAGTTCAGCCTCCTTTAGCCCGAGGATTTCGCCTCAACGGCGCCAGGGCGGCCGGCCATGGTCCCTACCTGTCTCGGACCCGCTTGCTGGCCGCCGCCGTCGAGCCGGGTAGGACCCCAGCACTCAAGCGCGTTAGCACCCCGTGCTGCTTTGTTTGGAGCTCGCCGGACCGAGTCTTGGATCCGATGGTGCTGCTTTTTCTTGAACCTAGACCCCGCTTGGTTGCTTATGCCTATTTTGGTCGAGTTTCGATGCCTCATTAAGTTATCATTTGCCCCCCTTGGTCGACGCCCGTCGGGTGTTCGACGAAATGTCTCTGGGATGTCTACGAATGTGTTGGCTGTCTTACTCGAACTGTAGACTTCTTGTTCTCGTTCTGTGGGTTTCTGTAGGTCATGGTCATGTTTCTTGCTTCTTTCCTTCACGGTTACTTTTGTTTGTATGGTGTGTTTCGAGCTCAATGTCCGATGAGGGATGGTGGCCAGCGATGCCTCTTGCAGTGGGTGAGGGGGGTTAGGTGGTGAATAAGAAGCGTCCAGTCCGGTGTCTTCAGTGAAATCGACGAAGGTTTAGTGTTTATCTTGCTGGCTTTTGCTTAGGATGGTTGAGTACTAACGTATGAGATTCTGGAAAGTTGGCGTTAGGCGCAAGAACACTTGAAGACGAAGACGAGGAGGAGAGTAACAGAGAAACAGAACAAAATTAAAAAAAAAAAAGAGAAAAAAGCCAAAATTCGAAAAAAAAATAGAAAATAAGAAGATGGGCTTCGCTTCGGGCTTATGTGCGTCGTGGGCCCAAGTGAATGATCGGGCTGAGTTTGTTGCGGACTGGAGATGGCTGGACTAAGGATAGAAATTGAAAATGGGTTATCTTTTAAGAAAACGTTTTTCATGGGCCTTGTTGGTTAATTTCTAATGGACTTAGGGCCGGCCCGGTTTCTTTTAGTCCAACCCAGACCGATAGGGTCCGAGTCTGTTTAGTAGGGCCGGACCCTGTCCGAATTCCTTTTTTTTTTTTTTTTTTCTCTTATATTAAAAATCATAAAATAATATTAATTAAAAAAATACTAAAATTCGAAAATTCAGAAAAAAAAATCATAGAAAATTTAAAAATTCGAAAAATATTTAACATATTTAAAAAATTCTTAAAAATCCCAACAAATTAGAATTCCCCGAAAAGCTTTAAAATAGTGTTTTAGGTAATTTTCTCCTAAAAGTTGGGAACCTTTTGATTTAAAATTGTGCTCAAATTCAAGCAAGCCCTTAGGGCTCTACCTTAGGGTTTCGATTGTCTTTAGAGAAAAATGCCATTGTTTATACATTTTCAACATGATGATGATGGCTTCCCTTGATGTAGTTAAGATTGGCATTTCCTTATCTTGTAGTGCTAGATGCTTGTTTTCCCCTACAATTTATTAAATATTTCCTTCAATTGCTGATTGTTATTTTAATGACTGCGCACCTACGTAATTACCTCACATGTTAGTGGATAAGTCTAAAATCAATCCAAATTGCATGACAAAAATCTTTTTCATATAAACAAAGATTAGATACCAAAAGGGCACTAATTGTTTAATTGGTATAATCAAGTCCCCGACTCTAGTTCTTTAGTTGCGTAGGAAGTGAGGCACATTTCCATGCCTCATTTGGTTTCTAGCTGACCACAATAGGCTAATGGCAACTCCTCATTATAAGATTTTTATGAACATGTCACGTGAGGTATGGGTTCGGGAGAGGCCATAGCTAATTGAGAGTCCCGGACTCATCCTTTAAACAATACCCCTAAACTTATGTCATTTCCCCCTCCCAATGGAAAAGTTAGGTCACGACATTTGGAAATTGAACTAGTCGGTTGGGTTGGACTGGGACTGGAGGTAGATCTTTTTTCTTTCATTGATATTACCTGCACATATTAGTACTCATCATAACGATGATGCCTTGGAAATTTATATTTCTCCTTATTGAGCTGACTCGGTTGCAAAGATGTTAACAAGGTGAAGGCTCCTTTAGACCTTAGTTTGTGAATCTTTAGCTAGGGGGAATGAAGAAGCAGACAAAAAGATGGGGATGGATCTAGCGGCGTGCATTAGTCTTGGTCCAATTTGAGAATTGGACCAAACCAAACCAATCGGTCTAGGTGATTCATAGGGGAACCGGTCCGGTTCTCGATTCCACATAAGGAATTGGACCAGATGGATGGAACAACCAAGATTTCTCAATTTTATTATTATTATGAAGCAAACTGTAAATTACATTTTCCTTTTAATGTTGGAAAACTCTCACTTATTGGGAATAGTATAAACCAAAAAAAATAAATAGAAAAGGAGTCATCGATTCTTGTACCAACCCAAGAATTGAACTGGATCAGATGTTCCATAAAATAAGGACCAATTCTATCCAATCTGTTTCGAGGTTTCAAGGCGGGAATCGATGCACCTTAAAACTAATCACCCCATATAGATCAATAAGATGAGGTGACCACGCCATGCTAATTGAGGTTTGAGTCGAGGTCTAGTTTGACTCACTACCGTTGGATTCTAAGTTAATATATGGCTGAAGAGAATGGCTATTGCCCCCCAATCAGAATTAAAGCAGGTGTTGGTGGGTACCGGCACAAAAATTTGCCCCAAATATTTTAGTGTTTGACACAGTTTATCAATTATTTTTTACTTCTAATTATATGACTTTCTCTTCTCTTCACTAATGAACATAAAAATATATATTTAAATTTTGAGAAATTAGAAAGAGATTATATAAGATTTCAATGTCGTGTCAATCTATAAATAGTGCAAGCTGCTTGCTGCATCGAATATCCAACATTCTCCATTGTAAGAATTGCATTACAAAATGAGAACCAAAAACGGCTGACATAAATAGAAGAAGAAAAAAACCACTGATGCACACTCACACGGCTTTAGTTTAGAAATTTAGAAGAAGAAAAATTACAAAAAAGAAAGGAAAATGAAGACATATTGGTCCGATTTGATTCCTTTTGCGAAACCGGGAAATAGATTGGTTATTGCTTGTTCCCATTTTGGAAATCAAGAACTAAATTGTCCAGTCCTTGCTGATTCCCTAAATTTCAGGGCATAAATTGAGGACTATGCCCATCACAATGGGCCTCCATTTGTTTCACAAAGGTGATAACTTGGCATGCTTCTGGCTCGATTCAAGCTAACCCAAGAAAACATAATAGACAAAATGAGAGAGGAAAAATCTGAACAAACGAACAACTCAAGAAATCAATGGGACTAGACACGACCTGATGGTGGCTTTTGTGGAGGCATAAGTACAACGGGAGTGCCAAAAGTTGGCACGGAGAAATACTTAAGTACCAAAAGTTACAAAAGGTACACTTAAGTGCCACTTTTAAAAAAATTGGATCACTTAAATGTCAAGTCGCCGAAACACCGCCGGAAATCTTACGTGGCAATTTTTTATTAATTTTCTTGCCTACGTGGCTCGCGGAAACCGAATCAGCCAAAAATCAGCCAAAACGACGTCATTTTGGTTGACGTGAATTTTAAAATTTATTAATTAAATAATATTAAATAATTAAAAATATATATTATTATAAAATTGATTTTATTTTTAAAAAAAAAAAAAAAAAAAAAGGGAGGAGGGGATCGGCCGGGGTCGCCGGGCTCCGGTCGGCTGTGGCGAGGGCGCACAGGTGGCTTGCAACCCCGGCCGACCCTCGCCCACCGTCGCCGGCCCTTCCCGACGAGGGTGGGGTGGCGACGGCGGCCCTTCCCGACGAGGGTGGGGTGGCGACGGCGGCAGCGGCGAGGGCTGCACAGCTCTCACCGATCCCTTCCTCCCCCTTTTTTTTTTTAATAAAATCGATTTTAATTTTTTAAAAATCTAACGTGGACAATTTTTTTTAAAAAAAATTGCCACATGAATTTTTTATTTTGAAAAAAATGCTCCGTCAAGCAAATGAAGTCGCTGAAAAATGGGCACGTGGCAATTTGGCCGGAATTTTTCACCGTTAGCACTTAACCGATCCATTTTGTTCCGATTTTGGCACTTAAGTATCTCTCCGTCCCAATTTTTGACACTCCAGAGGTCCGTACCTCCTTTTGTGGATCAAAGATGGTGATAAAAATAAAAGTATCCGTACCTCCTTTTGTGGATCAAAGATGGTGATAAAAATAAAAGTATCTGGGTAGGTTCTTTCTGGTCGTGAGTGCCTCTTGTGTATTGCCCAGAATTTCTATTGTGGTCTATAATCTGTATTCTTGGCGAACTCTTTCCGACGTCCTCTTGCGTGGGTCCTCATTATCAATTTTCTGAGCATATATAATGTGGCACTTCCTTTGCTAAAAAATATCTGAATGTTTTCCATACTACGCAGCTACATCCTTGCATTCCTCACTCATAACACCAGATGCTTTTTCTAACGTAGTTGACTTTAGTGATGATAGTTGGGTACTCACCGTTGGAGCAACCATTAGCGAGATCCCTGTATCTGCAATTGCTGAAGAAACATTGGAACAAGATATACTTGCTTTTACCATAACAAGAACATCACCCATGACCTTTTTCGAATCAAAAGATCAAACGTGCGTTACCTTATATTGATTAGGCTCTACCCACCAAACTTAATTTCATCTCCCTCTCCTTCCTTAGCATTATGACCCCCACCTAAAACGAAAAAACCTTCAACCAGCCCATGATTGACAATGCTATACTGAACAGTATGATAAGTGAGTAAGAAGGAAAGTGGGACTGCAAAGAAAGAAAAATAAAGAAACATAATAAAAAGAGGGACTTCACTTTGACCAACAAAAAGTGGGGAACCGCTTTCTTTCGTTGAGTTTAATTGAAACATGCTAAATGGTGGGCCAATTAAGCAGTAATACGGTCAAGACACTTGTGAAATGGAGTGTTTAAGTCAAAGGAGAAGTGAAAAACACCAAGTGACCAAAATAGATCATTTTTTTTTCTTTTTATGCGCTGATCACAATCAAATCCCCTAGATGGCCGGCAATACCTATTGTAGCTAAAATTACTCTTTTATCATTTGTTTGGTCAATCCCAACCAATGATCTCCCAAGTTTAGTTACAAAAATGTGAAGCCCTTTAATAGAAAATTAAGGTGTCGACAATTGTCATTGGAAAAATCTATGAAGATGCAATGAGATTGAACCATGATAGTGTCTTTTTTCATGGATATACGTATTCAGATGATTTTTTTTTTTTTGCTAACTAGTTACAAAGTGAGTAGCTCCTAGCCTAATAATTTGGAACCTATCTTGTCAAAATCTATTACTAGTTTTGAAACCAGAAACTTAACCGATCAACTCGGGAATGTGTCTTTTTTTTTTATTTGCTAAAATATGTACTAAGGTGATTAGTTATAGAGTGACTAGCTCCCAGCCTAATAATTTGGAACCTATCTTGTCAAAATCAATTACTAGTTTCAAAACAAGAAACTTAACCGATAAACCTAGGAACATGCCTTTTTTTGGTTTCATTTTATTATATATATAATATGCATTGTGTCAAATATGAATATGTGTTTTATAAGACAGCAAATAGTGTCAGATTTGGTAAATGAGAAGTCTCCATGGACCACAACTCCTCTGCGACAATTCATTGCAGAATTTTTGTTCTTTCGAGAACTTGTTCCACTGAAGCTAAAAGCTACAAATGACAAAGCAAATGGGCAAACCCACAAACAGCGAAGCGCGGGAAAAATAAAACCTTCTCCCTCCGGCAGAAGGCTTTCGCGAGCTGAGGTGTGAATGGAGGCGTGAGATCGGAGAGAGAAGCCTAAACAAGCCTGAAATGAGAACTTTCAAGAGGGAAAATATCAAAGAAACCGAGTATTAGTGAGAGAGAGAGAGAGAGAGAGAGAGAGAGAGAGAGAGAGAGAGAGAGGCGGCCATGCGAAAAAGTTCCGAAATTTTGGGTTGGTTTGGGCTGTACCGGTTCTACCCTAGAACTGGCATGACAAATTTAGCTCTTGGGTAGGACCGACCATTATAAGGCATAGAAATTGAACCTATCAAAGCCAATATCCAAATCTTTTACCCAGGCACCCGTGTGAATCGACCTAGAAGGGGCCGGTTCCAAGGTTGAATTAGTCTGACTCCACACCCCTAATATTTATGACTTTTTATGATGGAGATTTAAGTGATTAATTATAAAAACCATTACAAAAAAAAGTCTCACAACATTATAAATGGTATCAAAGCAAGAATTTCTAAGTTTAAATCTTTCCAAGTTCCTAATTTGTCTTTCTTACTAGATGTTGCCACTCTTAGTCTAAGGGTGAGGGGCCAACACCCTCACTAGATCTTGGCGAGGGTAGGAAGGCCCTTGCCTATGGTTGACAAGAGTCGTTGACCGTCACTAGGGCCCTAGTGATCTTGCCAGATGGAAATCCAATGAAGGAAAAAAGAAAGAAAAAGGGAAAACAAAAGAGAATTTATTGAAATATTACAAAATTCATCAATGTCAATACCGATAATGTCATGTAAGATGACTACTATCCACGCTAGTGATTTCTAGCTAAAATAGGGTGAAATGATTATAATGACAAATTATCGAAAGCTTTACTACTAAATTGGCAAAATTGAAATTTTTATTATTGAATTAGCCATAATGGAATAGATTTATGATTCTTTTGGTAATTTTCCCCATTTTATTACATGTTGCATTGGATGAATCGATATAATAATTATACTCTCCATGGTGTATTGTATTGCAAGTTGCAAAGTCAATTTCTTTTTATTTCCATAATATTTTATAGGCATAATGATAGATGTTTACTATATATATACCACATCACATGCCAGCGTGAAAGAGTCAATTTCATGTTTATAGACACATTTTATCTCATCCACCTAGAGTTAATTTTGCTACTTATTATTTAAGATGCTACTAAACGGATTTAACGTTTACAGTTTTGGAAATATTTCAAAAATACTTTCGTGTTCTCATCAAGTCAACTTTACAACCTATTATCGCGAGATTTTCCTCAAAACTCTACTTTTCTAGTTCTTGTAAAGTTAATTTTATTGCTTGTTAATTTAGGTATTACTAAATATCTCATGTCAATATTTAATTAAATTTGGGTAAAATTCTTTCGAAAATATTTTCTTATTCTCATAAAGTCAATTTTACTATTTTTTTTTAAAACAAATCTCTCAGAGCTACTTAAAAGTTTTAATTGGAAAAGAAAGGACCTGAGAGGCTCCAAGAATGGCATACCTGGCTCACTACTAGGCATATTTATGAACCAATCATGGAATTCTTGGAGCCTCTCAGGAATCTTAGGAGGCTTTGGCGGTTCACAAGAGATAATGAATTGGTACATTTTCATTTATGTGAAAGGAACTTGAGCTTCTGTCCTTTTGTTTTTTGAAAGACCGAAGGAGGCTCTCAACTTCTTCTGCCAACAAATAAGGTTCACGTGAGGAGCTAGCATCGAAAGGATCTGAAAAAGGGCCAGGAAAAGGGTTCAATAATTTCTTCGCAATGTCAATTATCTGTGAGATTTTGTTCCCCATGTTTTGAAAACTCTATGACCGCTCCAAATAATGCTTAAGAAAAATGCCCCCCCATGGGGACAAAAATAGACCCAAGTTGTTTCTTAGCTTAAACGCATTTAATATGCAAGAATCACTTTTAGTATAACTTGAAATGTAAAAAAAGAAAAAGAGATAATTGTGGAATTTTTGTATATTTCGATGTGTGTAGAAGAACGGAATATACTATAGGCTTTATTAAATAACTATCGAAGATAACAAAGCAATCAAGGATATACACAATACAAACGAAATATAAGCATAATTTTGAGAAATCCAGACAATCAAGTGAGCAAAAAAAGTTATAACATGTAAATGAACGCCATACAAAAATTATAACACTTGTGCCATTGTTCTCCTTTAGATTAAATGTGCATATCAAACCCAGAAAATAGGAAGGCACTCACCTGCAAGGATAGTGATTAATTATAAAAAGCAATATAAAAAAAAGTCTCACAAAATTATAAATGGTATCAAAGCAAGAATTTCTAAGTTTAAATCTTTCCAAGTTCCTAATTTGTCTTTCTTATTATATGTTTCCACTCTTAGTTTGAGGGCGACGGCCCAACACCCTCACCTAGATCTTGGAGAGGGTAAGAAGGCCCTTGCCTATGGCTGACAAGAGTCGTTGACCGTCGCCAGGGCCCTAGTGATCTTGCCAGATGGAAATCCAATGAAGGAAAAAAGAAAGAAAAAGGGAAAACAAAAGAGAATTTATAAAATATTACAAAATTCATCAACGTCAGCACCAATAATATCATGTAGGATGGCTACTATTCATGTCAGTGATTTCTAGCTAAAGTTGGGTGAAATGGTTATAATGACAAATCATCGAAATGTTTATGACTAAATTGGCAAAATTAAAAATTTAATTATTGAATTAGCCATCATGGAATAGATTTATTATTCTTTTGGTAATTTTCCCCATTTTATTACATGTTGCATTGGATGAATCGATATAATAATTATACTCTCCATGGTGTATTGTATTGCAAGTTGCAAAGTCAATTCTTTTTTATTTCTATATTATTTTACACGCATAATGATAGATGTGTACTATATATATACCACATCACATGCCAACGTGAAAGATGTTTATAGACACATTTTATCTCATTCACCTAGAGTTAATTTTGCTACTTATTATTTAAGATGCTACTAAACGGATTTAACGTTTACAGTTTTGGAAATAATTCAAAAATACTTTCTCGTTCTCATCAAGTCAACTTTACAACCTATTATCGCGAGATTTTCCTCAAAACTCTACTTTTCTAGTTCTTGTAAAGTTAATTTTACAGTTTGTTAATTTAGGTATTACTAAATATCTCATGTCAATATTTAATTAAATATGGGTAAAATTCTTTCAAAAATATTTTCTTATTCTCATAAAGTCAATTTTACTATTTATTTTTTAAAAAAATCTCTTAAAACTACTTAAAAGTTTTAATTGGAAAAGAAAGGACCTGAGAGGCTCCAAGAATTGCATACATGGCTCACTACTAGGCATATTTATGAACCAATCATGGAATTCTTGGAGCCTCTCAGGAATCTTAGGAGGCTTTGGTGGTCCATAAGAGACAATGAACTGGTATGTTTTCATTTATGTGAAAGGGACTGGAGCTTCTGTCCTTTTGTTTTTTGAAAGACCAAATGAGGCTCTCAACTTCTTTTGCCGACAAATGAGGTTCACGTGAAGAGCTAGCATCGAAAGGATCTGAAAAAGGGCCAGGAAAAGGGTTCAATAATTTCTTCGCATTGTCGATTATTTGCGAGATTTTGTTCCCCATGTTTCTAAACTCTATGATCGCTCCAAATAATGCTTAAGAAAAATGCCCCCCATGGGGACAAAAATAGACCCAAGCTGTTGCTTAGCTTAAACGCATTTAATATGAAAGAATCACTTTTAGTATAACTTGAAATGTAAAAAAAGAAAAAGAGATAATTGTGGAATTTTTGTATATTTCGATGTGTGTAGAAGAACGGAATATACTATAGGCTTTATTAAATAACTATCTAAGATAACAAAGCAATTAAGGATATGCACAATCCAAACGAAATATAAGCATAATTTTGAGAAATCCTGACAATCAAGTGAGCGAAAAAAAGTTATAACATATAAATGAATGCCATATGAAAATTATAACACTTGCGCTATTGTTCTCCTTTAGATTAAATGTGCATATCAAACCCAGAAAAGAGGAAGGCACTCACAAGCGGGGACAGTTGAGTAAAACAATTGGAGCGGGCTCGCATTTATGTGTGCGTGGGTTGACAGGTCTACATGCAATGTAAGTTCCATATATTGATCTATTTGAGACAACATGCATAAAAGGAGAAATTGACTTTGAAGACCCAGTTCCACATGTACTCCTCCCGGTTTTATAAAATTGAAAATTCATGAATGAAATGACGAATTAAATATTAGTCCCTCAATAAACATATATATTGCAGTTCACGCTTTGCAGGGTAATAATCATGAAAATTACTTATTTGGTAATTATGGAAGCAGCACATGGACAATTGTAGCCATATCTCCTTGGTTCTCAAAATTTTGAAACTCCTGGAAAGAATAGCTTATCTTGGAGAGGAGATCTTCAAGAATATGAACCCATCGACATATCATGCAATTAGATACAAATTACAAATCAACTAAATTTATTAACTGATCAATCTTCTTCAATTACCCAAAATGGAATCTTCCTCTAGGATATGCTCACGCGTGTATCTCAATGATACACATGGATAGTGACAACCCATCAATACTCTTCCTTATGCTAAAGTTATATATAGATAGTGAATAAAAAAAGGGTTGTTACCAAGCATTGAAAGGAGTTGATCATGTCATTTGACGAACCCGGTATTTCACAAAGAAAGATAGTGCATATGCCGTTCGTGTAAAGAAAAATTTACCCAAACAGTCTCATATGTCCTTAATTTACTCACGATATCTGATCAATGGTGCACACAACCACCTGTGTAGAACTTTTTTGCATTACTAGTGTATGCTATACCCACTCTTTCACAATTGACATTTGTATATATAATATTCCCTTCTTTTAGAAAGTACATCACTTTATTGACAAAAGCATATCATATGATACCACAGGCACAAACAGCGCAATGCCACAGTGCTAGTCCTATACTCAGAACCAAGGGCACGAAAACTATGTGCTCCACATATTTGAACCAGAAACATAAGCATATACTCCATACATCCATGGTTGAGACTAGAACTTGCTCTTCAGCATGAGCTCATGCTGAATCAACTTCGAGAAAACATCCATGGCGTCGTGAGGAAGCCCCAGGGACACAACCAAGTCGTCACTCCCCCTGCTCTGGGAAGCGACCAAGATCAAGTTGTCGGGGGCCATCGCCGGCGCCACCTGGAACGGCCTCCCAAACCCGAAATCCGTCTTGTAGAAAGCGAGCCGGCTCCACTTGCTGATTGCGCAAGCGTTGCCCTCACAGTCGACCACGGCCCTGTTCAGCTCGACGTAGTCTATGGCCGACCTTATGTAATTCTCGGTGACGGATGCCAGCGCCTCGTGCACAATCCGGACGGCAAACGAGAAGGGCTTGCCGGTCAGTTTGCCCGCGCTGCACTCGGCGCAGGACCAGGCGATGCCATTCCCGAAGTAGCCACTCGGCAGCGGGGGGTCGAACTTGGGGCGGCCGTCGACTGCAGTGAGAAGCTTGGTCGTCTCGTCAGGACCGATTCCGAGAGCTTTGGTTCGCGAAATCCACACCAGCGCCGATATGACTTCGAAGGCCGTCGGGACTGCGGAAGAGCCATTCTGGTTTGTGATTCTTGACGCTTTCTTGAGCTGAATGAGAGCGTGTGGCTTGAAGCAGAATGATTTGTGAACGAGGGGCTTGGTTCCGGGGTCGACTGTGCGTCCAGGCCGCCGGTCTCTCAGAGCATACTCGTGGTGGGGGAAATCGATGCGCAGAGGTTGCCGCGCGCACAACACCGACCGATTGAGAAAGGGAAGAACCGATGGCGGCTTGCCTCGAGCCAGGTCGGCCCAGCAAACTACGAAGTCCGTGAGGGCTTTCCCATCGACGAGGACATGATTCATGACTACGCCGATGACGATCCCTCCACACTTGAACGTCGTCACCTGGATTACGTGACGAACTCTAAGTGAATATCTACCGTACTAGACTAAATAAGACGTTCGGATCTAGTGAAACCCATTATTTTCCGTGGTTTTTACCTGCACCGTCAGCAAAGGAACTTCCAGTATGGTCGGGGCTCCGTCGCTGTGCCTCACCAGCTTTCGCAGCATGTTGGGATCGATGTCGCTGATATCACCCAGCGCTCCGATGCCGTCCTCTGACGTTGCTTCCACGAACGGGATGCCTTCTCCGGTGCATCTCACCGCCATCCATCCATCGCTCCCACAACAAGGCTGCCCGCGAACGGATAGAACTCGACCAGTGCTTCAGCCAGCGACTCTCTCATCGTCTCAACCGCAGTGGAACGCCTTCCCCTCCCTTCGCCCTTGAAGGCGATCACGACCTCCATCACGTAAGGGAAGGTCTGGTCGAGTTTCGAGAGAGCGTAGAGCCCGCCGAACGTTTCCCTCGCCGGAGGAACATGAACCTCGTTCACGATCTTCACCTCGAGCTTTCGCGCAGCTCCGGCGTTTCTTGGCTTCTCATTTCCTGCTTCTTTGCACAGAATAATTAGGAGCCAAACTTAATTATTTCTAGGCTTTGGGTGATACAAGGGATATGTACATATAGTTCATCAAATCTATCTTCGAATATATGCAGATTGAATTGACAATGCACATGCTACGTACCATCTTTGCTTTCATCCTCAAATGACTCGTATGTCCCTCTAAGAATTGTGGTGCCCATCCTACGGATAACATTGATGAAACATCAAGAAAATTAAACCATTAATCAACAGAAAATATATTCACTATTAATAACAGTCCATGCCTCAACACTTGTGTCAATAATGAAAATAATTCCATTACATTCGTTGAGCTAAGCAATGCAAGTAATCATTTTAACAAATTTATTTTAAAAAAAAATTATTGATTTTCTACAAGCATCCGTAGATTTTGCAATTTGGACATCAAACTTCGATTTTTATAGTTATATTTCTTCACAATTGGTGGCACTTTAACTGAGATCTGATCAACTTTCTGGTTGAATCTGACTTGATAGAGACATGATTATCACTTATGAATATCGCTATGAATATAATATTTAAACTCACGTCGTTATTTTAATAATAATAAAATCTCTAGTGGAAAATTCATCAAACCGGAAATGCATATTTGATGCGCAAGAGAAAAACGGCACATACCCGAGCAATCTCAACAATTGAAGCTTCGAATGTTGAGTTACAGCCATTGGACCATACCTATATTTATAAGTGCAAGGGTTGATGGATCCTCATGGCCAAGTTGGTCAACTCAGCTATGTGGGTTCCATGCATCATTGAAGACCCAATTCCCCTTGAGCTCGTCCTGGTTTATAATATCAACTTCAGCTTCGTTACCATAATAGTTTTTGCCTACTGTAAGAATAACAGCTTGTTGAAAGCCATAAATTCTTAAAGGAATGGGCCTCGCAATAATTTATAATTATATGTTATTTAATTTTTTTATGATCTAAAATAGACTATTATTCTCATAGTATATTAAAGATCATTACCGAATCATAATGCTTATATGACAATTCTTAATCTACCATGAGAATAACGACTTATTTTGAGCCACATAAAAATAATAAATAATTAGAAATGATTGTGGGTCCACTTTTTTTTTCAAAGAAACTGAAATTTTGGGTTGGTTTGGGCTGTACCGGTTCTACCCTAGAACTGGCATTGACAAATTTGGCACTTGGGTAGGACCAACCATTATAAGGCATAGAAGTTGAACCTATCAAAGCCAATTTCCAAATCTTTTACCCAGGCACCCGTGTGAACTGACCTAGAAGGGACCGGTTCCAAGGTTGAATCAGTCTGATTCCACACCCCTAATATTTATGACTTTTTATGATGGAGATTTAAGTGATTAATTATAAAAAGCAATACAAAAAAAGTCTCGCAACATTATAAATGGTATCAATGCAAGAATTTCTAAGTTTAAATCTTTCCAAGTTCCTAATTTGTCTTTCTTATTATATGTTTCCACTCTTAGTCTAAGGGTGAGGGCCTAACATCCTCGCCTAGATCTTGGCGAGGGTAGGAAAGCTCTTGCCTATGGCTGTCAAGAGTCGTTGACCGTCGCTAGGGCCCTAGTGATCCTACTAGATGGAAATCCAATGAAGGAAAAAAGAAAGAAAAAAGGAAAACAAAAGAGAATTTATAAAATATGACAAAATTCATCAACATCAGCACCGATAATGTCATGTAGGATGGCTACCATCCACATCAGTGATTTCTAGCTAAAATTGGATGAAATGATTATAATGATAAATCATCAAAAATTTTATGACTAAATTGACAAAATTGAAAATTTTATTATTGAATTAGCCATCATGGAATAGATTTACGATTTTTTTGGTAATTTTCCCCATTTTATTACATGTTGCATTGGATGAATCGATATAATAATTATACTCTCAATGGTGTATTGTATTGCAAGTTGCAAAGTCAATTCTTTTTTAATTCTATATTATTTTATACGCATAATGATAGATGTTTACTGTATATATACCACATCACATGCCAGCGTGAAAGAGTTGATTTCATGTTTATAGACACATTTTATCTCATTCACCTAGAGTTAATTTTGCTACTCATTATTTAAGATGCTACTAAACAAATTTAACATTTACAGTTTTGTAAATATTTCAAAAATACTTTCTCGTTCTCATCAAGTCAACTTTACAACCTATTATCGCGAGATTTTCCTCAAAACTCTACTTTTCTAGTTCTTGTAAAGTTAATTTTACTACTTGTTAATTTAGGTATTACTAAATATCTCATGTCAATATTTAATCAAATCTGGGTAAAATTCTTTCAAAATTATTTTCTTATTCTCATAAAGTCAATTTTACCATTTATTTTTAAAAAAATCTCTCATAACTACTTAAAAGTTTTAATTGGAAAAGAAAAGACTGAGAGGCTCCAAGAATTCCACACCTGGCTCACTACTAGGCATATTTCTAAACTAAGCATGGAATTCTTGGAGCCTCTCAAGAATCTTAGGAGGCTTTGGCAGCCCATAAGAGATAATGAACTGGTACATTTTCATTTATGTCAGAGGGACTGAAGCTTCCGTCCTTTTGTTTTTTAAAAGACCGAATGAAACTCTCAACTTCTTCTGCTGACAAACGAGGTTCACGTGAAGAGCTAGTACCAAAAGGATCTGAAAAAGGGCTAGGAAAAGGGTTCGACAATATCTTGGCATTGTCAATTATTTGTGAGATTTTGTTCCCCATATTTCTAAAACTCTTCGCCTGCATTTATGTGTGCGCAGGTTAACAGGTCTACATGCAATGTAGGTTCCATGTATTGATCTATTTGAGACAACATGCATTAAAAGGAGAAATTGACTTTGAAGACCCAGTTCCACATGTACTCCTCCCGGTTTTATAAAATTGAAAATTCATGAATGAAATGAGGAATTAAATATTAGTCCCTCATTAAACATATATCATGCAATCCACACTTCGCAAGGTAATAATCATGAAAATTACTTATTTGGTAATAATGGAAGCAGCGCAAGGACAATTGTAGCAATATGTCCTTGGTTCTCAAAATTTTGAAACTCCCGGAAAAAATAGCTTATCTTGGAGAGGAGATCTTCAAGAATGAACCCATCAACATATCATGCAATTAGATACAAATTACAAATCAACTAAATTTATTAATTGCTCAATCTCTCTTCAATTACCCAAAATGGAATCTTCCTCTAGGATACGCTCACACGTGTATCTCAATGAATACACAA
Organism: Corymbia maculata; assembly: GCA_014182735.1. Lineage (NCBI taxonomy): Eukaryota > Viridiplantae > Streptophyta > Magnoliopsida > Myrtales > Myrtaceae > Corymbia > Corymbia maculata. The sequence continues at coordinate 11,575,803 of CM024688.1, read as the reverse complement.
CATGGATAGCGACAACCCACCAATACTCTTCCTGAAGCTAAAGATACATATAGATAGTGAATAAAAAAAGGATTGTTACAAAATATTCAAAGGGGTTGATCATGTCATTTGACGAACCCAGTATCTCACAAAAAAAAAGATAGTGCATATGCCGTTCGTGTAAAGAAAAATTTACACAAACAGCCTCATCTGCCTTTAATTTACTCATAATATCCAATCAATGGTGCACAAAACCACCTGTGTAGAACTTTTTGCATTACTAGTGTATGCTATACCCACTCTTTCACAATTGACATTTGTATACATAGATTCCTTCTTTTAGAAAGACATCACTTTATTGATGAAGATATCATATAATACCATAGGCGCATGGCAAAGCAAGCACAATGCCACAGTGCTAGTCCTATACTCAGAACCAGGGGCACGAAAACTATGTGCTCCACATATTTGAACCAGAAACATAAGCATATACTCCATACATCCATGGTTGAGACTAGAACTTGCTCTTCAGCATGAGCTCATGCTGAATAAACTTCGAGAAAACATCCATGGCGTCGCAAGGAAGCCCCATGGACACAACTAGATCGTCACTCCCCTGCTGTGGGAAGCGACCAAGATGACGTTGTCGGGGACCGTCACCGGTGCCACCTGGAACGGCCTCCCAAACCCGAAATCTGTCTTGTAGAAAGCGAGCCGGCTCCACTTGCTGATTACGCAAGCGTTGTCCTCACAGTCGACCACGGCCCTGGTCAGCTCGACGTGGTCTATGGCCGACCTTATGTAATTCTCGGTGACGGATGCCAGCGCCTCGTGCACAACCCGGACGGGCAAACGAGAAGGGCTTGCAGGTCAGCTCGCCCGCGCTGCACTCGGCGCAGGACCAGGCAATGCCATTCCCAAAGTAGCCGCTCGGCAGCGGGGGGGGGTCGAACTTGGTGCGGCCGTCGACTGCAGTGAGAAGCTTGGTCGTCTCGTCAGGACCGATTCCGAGAGCTTTGGTTCACGAAATCCACTCCAGCGCCGATATGACTTCGAAGGCCGTCGGGACTGCGGAAGAGCCATTCTGGGTTGTGATTCTTGACGCTTTCTTGAGCTGAATGAGAGCATGTGGCTTGAAGCAGAATGATCTGTGAACGAGGGGCTTGGTTCCGGGGTCGACTGTGCGTCTGGGCCGCCGGTCTCTCGGGAGCATACTCGTGGTGGGGGAAATCGATGTTCTGAGGTTGCCGCGGGCGCAACACCGACCGATCGAGAAAGGGAAGAACCGATGGCGGCTTGCCTCGAGCCAGGTCGGCCCAGCAAGCTACGAAGTCCATGAGGGCTTCCCATCGACGAGGACATGGTTCATGACTACGCCGATAACGATCCCTCCACACCTTAACGTCGTCACCTGGATTACGTGACGAACTCTAAGTGAATATCTACCGTACTAGACTAAATAAGACCGTCGGATCTAGTGAAACCCATTATCTTCCGTGGTTTTTACCTGCACCGTCAGCAAAGGATCTTCCAATATGGTCGGGGCTCCGTCGCTGTGCCTCACCAGCTTTCACAGCATGGCGGGATCGATGGCGCTGATATCACCCAGCGCTCCGATGCCGTCCTCTGACGTTGCTTCCACGAACGGGATGCCTTCTAAAAATTCATGCAATTAAAATCTAAAAATTCATCAAATTAGTATAATTAAGCTCCCCAGTGTTCTCAGTCCTATTTGATTAAAGAAAATGCCGATATGGGGTTTTTATTACATTCTTAAGACATGTGAAGCCGATGTTGCATACACCAAGAGACACATTAGAAAAGAAATATATATCTAAATAAAAAAAGGAATAAAAAGTTAGAAAAATAATAAAAAAAAAAAAAAGAATATGAAAAACAAACTAATAACCTTCTTCATATTAGACCCCAAAAAAAAAAAAAAATCCTTCTTCGTGAAGCTTACATCACCCTTTATGAAATTTTATAGAATCACTACCAAATATTTTAAAAGCATAAGCTTTTAAGTTTGACCTTCTAACATGGTAACGGAATTTGTGCTATCTCTTTCGATTTTGTGCATCCACCTCCATCAGTCAAATTCTACATGATGTGGTAAAAAATTTCATTTGATGAAAAGGGATGTTGAAGGGACACTGAGTCCTATGTACCTCAATCTAATATGAGATTTCGTAAGATTATTGAAAACTAATCTAAAAATATAAACTTTTGAATTGGACTTTCTGACAATCTTCTTAGAGCTTGGCCATGGCCACTCAAGCTTAGTCGAGTTCCTCATCATAGCCTCTCAAGCTTCTTAGAGCTTCGGCCATGGCTGTGGCATCTTTTTCGAGTTCCCAAACATAACCGTTCCAACTTCTTCTAAACATCAACAAGCAAACCAAAAACAAACACTTAAAATAGGAAATCGAATCAAATCAATTAAACACGAAGCATTGAGAAAAGGGCCTCAATCTCCTCTGGCACTTTTGATGCCGTGAGCCTGAACTTCCAACAGAAGCAGAATTACACTCTGTACATCTATTTCGAAGAAGCTCTAGTGGCTATGGCTAAGCTTGATGAAGTTCGAAGAAGCTCCAATGGCCATGGCCGCAAACTCAACAAAGCTTGAATAAAATAATACCATCTGTGTGATGTAAGTTTGGCCACGAAGATAGCCAGTAAGTTTTTATTAACCTTTTTTAATTAAAATTCTTTTTTTACTGTGGGGTTTGGTAGATCAGTCATAAAAATTTTAGTATTTTTAATGCAATTATCAAAAAAGAAAAGAATAGATCAGGCATAGAAGGCTCGGCTTAAAAAATCAAAAGCGTTATGATCACAACTTGCTGCTCGCATATACTTTCATCATCAATTTTCATTATTTGGGGAGGCTTCTTTCTTGGCAATGTGTAAGAAGCATTAGTCCATATGTGCATAATCACAAATCAAATTGGGTGGAATCAAGAACTCCATTGTCTAGAATTAGAAAAAAATCAGCTTTGTCATCTCGATTAGTGGATTGATTAAGAGACATGAATCGATCAATTAAGGCTCGTATGGCAACACACTTCGTTCTTGGGAACAGATTCTGATCAAAAATGATTTTTTTTATTATGCTCCCGAGAACAAAATCTGAATATTTAAAGTGTTTGATAAACTGTTTAAAATTTTTACTCCGTGAGTGAAAATGCATTTGGTAAAAATTTCGATCTTTTGATTATTTTAATTTTTAATACTTTTTATTATATTTTCTTTTTCTTTTTCTTTTTCTTTTTCTTTTTCTCCCCTTCTTCCTCTTGGCCGCCACCTAGCAGCGGTCGGGGTGAGGTGCGGCGAGCTTGCCGGAGCCTCGCCCGGCCACCGGCGAGGCTTAGCCTCACGAGATCCGGGCAAGGCTCCGGCAAGCCCGTTGGACCTCGCCCGGCCGCTCGTCGGCAATGGGGCGGCGATGGGGCAGCGATGGGGTGGGAGGAGGAAGAGGAAGAAGAAGAAAGGGAAAGGAAAAAAAGAAAAAGAAAAAAATGAGAAAAAAAAACGATTCTCAAAATTGTTCCCGGGAGCGAAAAGCAACTTTTTTTATTTATTCTAGATTCTACTCCAAACCTATTATGGGATACAAATTTGTTTCCGGGAACAAAAAATTAACCAAACGCATTTTTGTTCCAAATTCGCTCTCAGGAACAAAAAAACAGAATCAGTTGTTCTCGTGAACATAATCAAGTTGTACCATGCAAGCCCTTAGTTCACAAAAGGAAGAGCTTCAAATGCTTGATGAATTCCTTAAGCTTCTCTAAGTTCATCACATGCTCTTCATTCTTGATCACCACCAGTTTAGCACCATCTATCGCGACCTAAATTTTTCTCTCGTCCCGAGGGGGAAAGAAAATGTCTAAATAGGTTTAGGAGTATTGTTAATTTCAGACCGACGATCATTCATTAACTCGAGCTCTCTCAAGCCTATACCCCGCGTGGCATTGGATATTCATAAAAGTTTTCAAATAAGGAGTCACCACTAGCCTATTGGAGTCGGCTAGAAATCAAGCAAGGCATGAGAGCGTACCTCACTTTCTACACAACTAGAGAGTCTAGGGTCAAGGACTTGATTACGCTAATCATACGATTAATGCCCTTTCAGTACCTAACTTAATTGTGTGCTAATAAGGCCATGGCAACCTACTCGAGAAATCTAATATTTATCCTAACCATTCTAAAGTAAGGAAATAACATCCAAAATATCATCACAAATTAGGGCATAGGAATATTCTAATATTGTCCCTAAAAAAACAAAGAAAAATATAAAGTAAACCAAGAAAAACCTATTGTAGAGCCCAAAAGGCTTATTCAATTATGGTCTTTTTTCTTCTTCTTTTTAAGGGTTTGCTAATTTTTTTTTTTTTTTTTGCAATTTCTCTGAATTTTTATGAAATTTTTAAAATTTTTAATATTTTCGACTTTTCCGAAATTAAACAAAACAATTTTTCAAGATTTTTGATATATTTTTTTGACTTTTCTGAATTTAAAAAAACATTTATTAATGTTTTTTTTGGAATTCTCTAATTTTCTAAATTTTTTAAATTTTAAAATATTTCAGATTTTTTTGTAATTGGAAAAATATTTTTAAAATTTATATATCCTTTGGGAACATTTCAAAAAAGGACCGAAGTAAGCATATTTTCTCAAATAAGGACCCAAAGTAGCCGTTGTCTCAAATGAGGATCCCAAATAGTTAAACAAGTGTCAAATAAGGATCTCAAATCGTCGTTAGTCAAATATTCGCTGGCCGGCAAGCGTGTGGCAATTTCGGTGGCCGGAATAAGGCAATTTTGTCAAAAAAATATTGATAGAAATTAACAAACCCTAAAAACAAAACCCCCCAAACTCTTCTTCACATTCTTCTTCTTCTACACTTCATCTTCTAGGTTCCATGTCCCCTCTTGCTCGGAGAATCCAAAATCTTTGTTAATGGAGCAAGATCCTTGACTTTCTAAGTTCCAAAAAAACGTGTTGGCACCCCTTTGGCTCTCTCTGTCTCTCTGTCTCCGTGGAAATGGATTCGAATTGTGCCCGAGATATGGGTCCTCGACATCGAGATGTTCTCCATCTCTCGGTTGGGAAAAGATGATGAAGAATTGATGCTCTCATGTTATATACGAATGTCTGAATAATGAAGATGTGGCTTTACTCCAGATTTGTCTACTTCGTTGAAAAGAAATGAAGACAAAAAATAAAGGAAGAAAATTTGAAAAAATGAAGGTAGGGCTTTCTTGTTGTGCTTTGATTTGTACTCCATTAACAGAAAATTTGAGTGCTCCAAGCGAGAGAGGATAGAGAACGGAGAAGATGAAGAGCATAAAAAGAAACACATGAGAATGTGAAAAGTTTGGAGGCTTTATTTTTAGGGTTTGATAATTTCTACCAATATTTTTTTGACAAAATTGCCCTTATTTCGGCCACTGGAAATGCCACACACTTGCCAATTTGGTGAACATTTGGTTGGCCGGCGATTTGAGATCCTTGTTTGAGACTGGTTTAGCCACTTCGGGTTCTAATTTGAGATAACGGTCACTTTGGGTCCTTTTTTTGAAATTTTCCCCATCTTTTTTAAAAAAGAAACTTTCAAGACTTTTCCGAATTAATAATAATAATAATAATAATAATAATAATAATAATAATAATAATAATAATAATAAGGATTTTAAAGGATTTTTCGAAATTTTTAAGGTTTTTAAAGGTTTTTAATGTTTAATGAATTTTTTGGATTTTTTTATTAAAAAAAAAGATTCACCGACCCGGACCCTATCGGTCCGGGCTGGACTAGCGACCGGGCTGGCCGAACGGCCCGGTGGAAATTTTTTTTAAAATGAACCATTAAAAACAAAAATTTAAAAAGCCCACTTCTATTTCTATTTTCAGCCCAATTATCTTCAGCCCACATCAAACAATCAGCCCGAATTCAGACTAGGCCCACTCGAAACTTCTAGCCCGGCCCCCTCTCCCTTTTACATTTTCGGCCTCCTCCATTTTTTTTTTTTTATGGTTTTCCTTATTCTTTCTCTTTCTTTTTTTTTTTAATCCTTCTTTTGTCTTCTTCTGCATGTCTTTCTTTATGCATGCCCGACGCTTCTTTCCCTGCGTTTCTTCCTGCAACTCCTCCCGTCCGACGATTTCCTCCACCGAACCGGCGCCAACGAAAGTTATCTCTGGCGAAGGCTCACTGGTGCTTGGACCACCATCGCCACCATTAATCATCACACAACCTCTCGGCTCTACCCTACTACTCCTCACCGCTGCCACCATCATTGCTGCTATTATCTGGATATGGCAAAGGACCTATGATCCATCCCCCAACCTTCGCGTAGATGGCGACAAAGCGATATGGGATATGATCAGCCGGTGATCCTACATCTATCCATAGTGTAGCGTGGTACTTTGCAAATATCACGGCAAGAAAAGCGAGATCGGTGAACTCCTCTAGGTGGCCCTCAAACCACCAACATCTCTAAACATTACGATCACAACTCCAAGAATATATACAAGGACGACATCAGGATCCCAGGCAAAAGGCAACTGAAAGTTCTAGGGGAATTCGGACTTTGAAGGGAACGAAAATTTTTGACTGAAAACACCCTCAATGATCAAGAACTAACTTGTACTGCACAGAACGAATTAGAAGGCCCTTTAAACAAAGTCAGAATCTGAGACTAAATCGGATGGACTTCGTTCAAGCATTTTGTCGAACGGGTAGAGTGCACTACTGAAATGTGGGGGGGTTCGGCCCAACCCGATCCGAGCTTTCGTCTGAATCCACAACGTACAATGTACAGGAACCACAGAGACAAATACAGGAGCGGCGTGGGTCGGAGTTCATGCGAGCCGCACGGCCGCAAGCTCCGGCCCAGCGCGTCCGAAACAGAATATGGGGAAAACCGAACCTACCTGTTCAACTTGAGGATGAAGTCGGGAATGTCGTCGGATGGGCTCGTGCGCGGTTGACCCCTCTCTCTCCCACTCTCGGTCGCTGGGTTCGCTGTGCAGTGGCTTGGCTCGGTGGTCGACGGCGAGGTGGTACTCGATGGGGAGGTGGTAACTCTTGCAGTGGCTCGGATCTCATCAACTCCGGACTCGTGGTGTGGATGACCGGCGGTGCTATCTCTTGAAACAAGTTGTGGCTGCACAGAAAACCACCGGGATCGCTGGATTCGCCGAGATTCGCTGAACAGAGACCGGAGAAAGTTGTGGTCTGATCTGGTGCACTGGGTAACGTCGCTCACTGGACAAACACCAAAGTGCGGAGGATCGCTGGAGGTGACCGAGAAGCTCCTAGGGGCCTGTCTTTGGCCGCGAACGGAAATGGAATAGAGGATCGAGGTCTTGGCGGCAGTGTCGCAGGCAACCGGCGTTCGCGAAGAAGAAGCTTAAAACTAATCTCTCGATTCTGTGATTTCAACTTTCGGCTGGGAGATCTCTTTCCAAGTATATAGAGCTATACAAGCAATTTTTGTTCCACTATACTACAGCAACAATTAGGACTCGCGAGTACAGAAAGAAAAACTGAAAACTTATGGAGGTTTTAAAGAATATCAGGTCAGTTTCACTCCATTGTTTACCACCACACCTGAAGCCACCACAAATGATGGACGGGACTATGATCAGGATCAGAGCAACGACGATGCCAAGAACCGTCAACTTCATTTTCTCGTTCTGCAGCCACATCTTCCTTCTCATTCGGGTCGCCTGCTGCCTGAAATCTTGCGCCTGGTTTGAAGCGTGGACAGCTGTTGAGCCAACGACGAGGCTTCGTGAAGGTTGCTGGGTAATCACTGGATGAGTGGGAGGTTTGTTGAGGACTGCTCTGGACCTCACGCCAAGGCTACGGGACGCGATGGTCTCACCAGGAAGGCTGCGATGCGATGATATGAGCTTGCTGGTTTTGCAGCAGGAACACCGGGTTGGATTGCAGGAGCGCCGAACAAGAGAGGGCAGAGCCAAAACGTGACGGAGCACGACAACACAACTAGGGAATTCGTGACTCGTGCTCTCTTCTCTGATTCTCTCCTGCCCAGCCCCACCTCGTTTTCCTTCGGTCATTTCTTCCTCCGAAACCCAGAAAACCTTTTCTCTGGCTTCTTCTCTTGCGTTTTTTCTTCGGCCCCCTAGTTCAAAATCCTCCCCAGAGAACCCAGAAAATGGGAAGAAGAAGATCCCCTCACTTTCAGCCCAGGCTCTCTTGCCATCGTTTTCTTTTTCCTCTCCGAAAAACCGCTCCCCTGCTCACCCATCCCCTCTTCTCTCTCCATAACAGAAAACTTCTCTTCCCCCTCTCTCCGCGTGACAGCGCAGCAAGGGAAGTCCCTTGCTGGCGTCACGCGGATGACGTCAACCCTTCCCCCTGCGTGCTGCTGCTGCGTTTCTGCTTGTTGCTCCCCGTGTGCGCGTGTATGGAGAATGAAGGAAAAAATGGGCTGAAACAGTGATGGGCTGGGCTAAAAAAATAAGAGGGAGATGGGCTAGGAAAGAAAAAGAGTGGGCTGGCTCAGGCCAGCCCACCCGAATTTTTTTTTCGAATTTTTTGATCTTTTCTATAAATTAATATATATTTATATATGCAAAATGAATGGGCATTTAAAACATGTAAACAAAAATTCGGGTGTCAACACTATCCCCAATATGTGCCTAAGTGACAATGAACTGGTACATTTTCATTTATGTCAAAGAGACTGGAGCTTCCATTCTTTTGTTTTTTGAAAGACCGAATGAGGCTCTCAACTTCTTTTGCCGACAAATGAGGTTCATGTGAAGAGCTAGCATCAAAAGGATCTGAAAAAGAGCCAGGAAAAGGGTTTAATAATTTCTTGGCATTGTCAATTATCTGCGAAATTTTGTTCCCCATATTTCTAAAACTCTTCGACCGCTCCAAAAAATGCTCAAGAAAAATGCACCCCACGGGGACAAAATCAGACCCAAGCTATTGCTCAGCTTAAACCTATTTAATATGCAATAACCACTTTTAGTATAATTTGAAATGTAAAAAGAAGCAAAAGAAATAATTGTGGAATTTTTGTATATTTCGATGTGTGTAGAAGAACGGAATATACTATAGGCTTTATTAAATAACTATCTAAGATAACAAAGCAATCAAGGATATGCACAATCCAAATGAAATATAAGCATAATCTTGAGAAATCCAGACAATCAAGTGAGTGAAAAAAGTTATAACATGCAAACAAACGACATACGAAAATTATAGCACTTGCGCTATTATTTACCTTTAGATTAAATGTGCATATCAAACTCAGAAAAGAGGAAGGAACTCACCTACAAGGATAGTTGAGTAAAACAATTGGAGCATGCCCGCATTTATGTGTGCGCGGGTTAACAGGTCTGCAATGTAGGTTCCATGTATTGATCTATTTGAGACAACATGCATTAAAAGGAGGAATTGACTTTGAAGACCTAGTTCCACTTGTACTCCTCCCGGTTTTAGAAAGTTGAAAATTCATGAATGAATTGAGGAATTAAATATTAGTCCCTCATTAAACATATATAATGCAGTTCACGCTTTGCAGGGTAATAATCATGAAAATTACTTATTTGGTAATAATGGAAGCAGCACAAGGACAATTGTAGCCATATCTCCTTGGTTCTCAAAATTTTGAAACCCTTGGAAAGAATAGCTTATCTTGGAGAGGAGATCTTCAAGAATATGAACCCATCAACATATCATGCAATTAGATACAAATTACAAATCAACAAAATTTATTAACTGCTCAATCTTTCTTCAATTACCCAAAATGGAATTTTCCTATATGATACGCTCACACGTGTATCTCAATGAATACACAACATGGATAACGGCAACCCATCAATACTCTTCCTGAAGCTAAAGATACATATAGATAGTGAATAAAAAAAGGGTTGTTACCAAACATTCAAAGGAATTAATCATGTCACGTGATGAACCCAGTATTTCACAAAGAAAGATAGTGCATATACCGTTCGTGTTAAGAAAAATTTACACGAACAACCTCATCTACCTTTAATTTACTCACGATATCCGATCAATGGTGCACACAACCACCTGTGTAGAACTTTTTTGCATTACTAGTGTATACTATACCTAGGGGTGTATGTGGTTCGGTTTGGTTTGGTTTTTTGAGAAAACCAAACCGAACCGAACCGAACCAATAAGGAAATACAATGAACCGAATCGAAATCCAAACCGAACCAAACCGAACCAAAATTTCGGTTTGGTTCGGTTTTTCAATTTTTCCTGACTTTTTTTAGAAATTTTGATTTAGCATGAGAGAGACAGATATTTCCTGCTTTTTAAGCTGTTTCTTTAACTCGATCTCTTCTTTTTCATAACGCTTCTCTTCCTTCTCTGCCTCCTCTTGTGAGCGCTTCCATTCCTTTTCCTAAAATCAAACCATTGCTCATGGATCAGAAAAGCGACATGGTCATTGAGATGCAAATGAACTGAGTATGCATTGTCTATGTATACAAAACTAACAAAGATCTAGGGAGGACAAGTTTCCCAAACAGGTAACTGATATTTCATCATGTTGCAACTCTTTAACCTGATGCGTATAATATAGAACTTAGTGAAACAATGCAATCATGAAGACAAGCCAGAAGCTAAAAATATATTGGAACTTACAACTTTCAACTTTTCCTTGAAGTTCGCGGTCCATTCTCTTTTCTCTCTCTCAACTTCTCGTTTATTTCTCTCCAATTGCTTTATATACACTTTATGATCTAGTTTGGCCTCCTTGTCAGCCCTGAAAAAATATAAATGCTTTAATTAACATTTATACTCTGCAGTGAATCTAATAGACCATCTTTAGATGCATACATGTCAGCACGAATCTTCTGCAACATGCTATCCACTAACAAGCATATGTCTGTCTCATTTAGCGCTTTATGAAGCTTTTCTGAGGCTTTCAACCAATCAAGCTCGCTATCTGGATCATGTTCTGACTTCTGTAATGCATTTACCATTGCTGAAAGAAGAAGACATGTACCATAATCAGCCTAAGAAATGTCATCGAACAAGAGATACAATCCCAAAGCTGCACCTCCATCACACTGCCTCCATGATTGTTTGATTGATAAGCTAACCACAATTTGAGGAACAATTTTCCCTCATGAACAGTGCAAGGGAAGAAAAGCCAAACTCCATAATTTATAGAATTCTATTTTCGACTGAACTTTTTTAATTGACACACTAATAGTCCTGCATAGCTAATACAGTCAACTGGCAAGAAATCTGAATAATAAAACTATAAGTCTAAGAGGTCTCACTTTCACTACTCTGGAGTCTAGATAAAACTTCAAGAACATGGAGAAAAGAGAGGGAATGGATCTAAGATATAGTCTCACAGGATCCATTAGAGATACAGAGAGATAATGAAGCATAAGGCCAAGTGATTCTGAGCACCCAAGTTTACTTGAATGGAACTTGTTGACATCTTATCACGCCCCGACCCTCGAGCACGCGACGATCCCCTTTTTCTCTTTCGGTCATTCGAATGCGACGTCCCAGGACGCGTCACCGACCATTATTTTTATCTTTTCATTAAACACATGCGGAAGCAATAAATAATCTCTGTACCACATAACAATCGGGATAGTCAAGAAAATCAATCAGAAAACACCATCAACAGTGTAGCTTTATTTATCTAATGATTAACCATATGAAGTTTACAAGTACAAGCCCTTACCACGGGCATTTCCCTATCGAGCCAATGACACCAACAATGTCAGGGTTAATCTACTTCTTTCAACCAAGGCCACGAATCGCAACACGTGCCGATTCTTTATCCAACGGACCTGAAAATGGTTATACAATAACCAGTGAAATAAAATCTCAGTAAGTTCAGGCGCTAAGCCTCGGTTAGGACACCAATCCACCTCAGGGGTACCTAACAGGCATGTGTCACGGAGGAGAGGTTTCCCTCGTCAATGGGGCCTTCGTGATCGAGGTGGAACGACCCAAATACCCCTCGGAGAATCCCAACGCTTCCGCATCATTCTCAGGAACAGACGAACCGGTAATTGCACCATGGTCTAGAGTCTTTTTGTCTTAAATGTCGGTAGTTGCTATGACGTCATAAATGTCGGTGGTTGCCGTCGTAATAAGTATCGGTAGGTGACGTCATAAGTAATGGTAGCTGGTAGTTGAGGCGGTGCGATCTCGTCCGCTAGATCGAATGTCAATCAATGGTTATAATCAGAGGGCCTCAAGTATAAGAAGGGGTGCCCTCCCCTCACTTGTAATCATCCAACTATTAGCAATCCAAGTTCTCTTTCTTTCTTCCAGAGCTTCTCTCTCTAGTTTCTTTCTCTACGATCCGGGTGAAGTGAAGTGATCCATCGATCCGAAGAAGGCTTGGCTTAGGAGCGATGATCCCCTGCGATCCGAAATAGCCTAAGTCGCCGCACGGTCGAGATCCTAAACGATCGGCCCGTGACAAGTGGTATCAGAGCCAAGAGAGAAGTAAGAAGAGGAGCACCAACTGTTCGAAGGAATGTCGAGCCAGGAAGCTATTGTGGATGGAGAAGCCGCTCCAGTCAGAGAGACTCGCGGCCGAAGCAAGAAGAGAGCAACCTCACCGAAGCCCTTCTTTGCGCTTGATGAAAAGTTTGGGAAGATGCGAAGTGCCATGGCCGACATGATTGAAGGACTCGACGATGTTCGAGAACGGATCATGGAGGTTGAAAGCTCCCTTCACAAAGACTTCATGGACGCCATCAACGATGCGACGGTCCCTCTTCAGGCAAGGGATGATGCCCTCGATGAATCGATCGACGACTTGAGGGAACGCGTTCGAACCATGGAAGAGGAGAACCCCCGATAGGAGGAAATTGATGTCATGAAGGTGAAAATCCAAGAACTCAAGACGGAGCTCGCATTGTGCAAACTAAGCATCGCGAACGGAGCAACGCCTACCCAAGCGGTGTCCAAGTTGGAGGTGCCGAAGCCCAAAGAGTTCAAGGGTGATCGATCCGCCAAAGAAGTGGACAACTTCGTCTGGAGTATGGAGCAATACTTTGAAGCCGCCAACATCCAACAAGAAAAGGTTAAGGTACGAACCGCTACCATGTACCTTACTGATACCGCGATGTTGTGGTGGCGCAACAAGTGTGATGAGACTAAGCGCGGTGCCCATCCCGTGGAGACGTGGGATGGCTTCGTGGAGGAATTTCGGGAGTACTTCTTCCCCGAGTTCGCTCAACAGGAAGCTTGTAGCAAGCTCCATCGCCTCGAACAACGAGGAACGGTCCGAGAATACGTGAAGGAATTCACTAAACTCAAGCTCCAGATCAACAATCTTGGAGATGATGAGGCTTTCGGAGAGTTCATGGATGGACTAAAGCCATGGGCCAAGCAAGAGTTGATGCGTCGGGATGTGAGGAGTCTCTCAAAGGCTCTAACCGTGGCCGAGTCGCTCATCGACCTCAACAAGTTCGATGCAACAAAGTATCGGACAAAGGACTGGAGGTCGGATCGGCCCTCCGAGGATGAAGGTGGTGACAACTCCCGCGGCCCCAAGTATCAAGGTGGCCAAACAAGGAAGTGGGGAGAAGGTTCATCCAGACAACCCATCCAAGGAAGTCGACCAAATACGACCTACTCAAGTAAGTTTGAACAACATCCGCCCTCGCCTTGCTTCATTTGCAAAGGGAATCACTGGACGCAGAAGTGTCCACAAAAGCACCGGGTGAACGCCATCCTTTCCGTCGAAGAAGAAGAACGGCCAAAGGAGGAGAAGTGGCAAATCCGACTTGGTGGGATGAATCTCAATGCCATGCAAGCACAACCCTCGCCCAAGAAGAATACGGAGCAAGTGGACATGTTCTTCGTTGAACTCGAGGTATGTGGAATAACTCTCTACGCCTTAGTCGATACGGGGCGTCCAATGTGTTTATGGCAACCGAAGTAGCAAAGAAATTGGGCTTGGAAGTACGACCGAACGGAAGGCGCTTCAAAACCATCAACTCGGAAGATCTCGCAAGCGGAGGAACCACTCCGGAGGTCGAAGTCCAAATTGGCGAGATGGAAAGGCAAGATTCCGTTCGAAGTTGTTCCGCTCGATGACTACGACCTCATCTTGGGGATGCAGTTCTTCGACCAAGCCAGGGCCATGATCGACCTAGGATCCAAGTGCATCATAGTGCTTGATCCGAAGTGCCCGTCCATGGTGCCGATGCTCAAAGGGGTGATGAACACCAAGACGATCGCCACGGTCCATCTTCTCGACAAGAACTTGAAGGCGGCCAAGCGCATGGCCAATCAACCGAAGACACCGCCAACTCAAGACATGTCGATCGAAGTCCTATTCCCCGAAGTGGAGTCCATGCCACGTGCCAAGTACGAACCGAAGAAAGGTATGTGCGCCCACATGTTCATAAAGCCGTTTGAGGTGCCGTTCGACTCGGTCAGGACCAAACGGAACAGGAAGAAGAGAGAAAAAGCCCGCGCCAAGAAGAACTCCCTCCATGCTGCGAGCGCCGAGGACGTCGCTCGATTGAGTGGGGGAGAATGTCACGGAGGAGAGGTTTCCCTCATCAATGGGGCCTTCGTGATCGAGGTGGAACGACCCAAATACCCCTCGGAGAATCCCAATGCTTCCGTATCATTCTCAGGGACGGACGAACCGGTAATTGCACCGTGGTCTAGAGTCTTCCTATCTTAAATGTCGGTAGTTGCTATGACGTCATAAATGTCGGTGGTTGCCATCGTAATAAGTATCGGTAGGTGACGTCATAAGTAATGGTAGCTGGTAGGTGAGGCGGTGCGATCTCGTCCACCAGATCGAATGTCAATCAATGGTTGTAATCAGAGGGCCTCAAGTATAAGAAGGGATGCCCTCCCCTCACTTGTAATCATCCAACTATTAGCAATCCAAGTTCTCTTTCTTTCTTCCAGAGCTTCTCTCTCTAGTTTCTCTCTCTACGATCCGGGTGAAGTGAAGTGATCCATCGATCCGAAGAAGGCTTGGCTTAGGAGCGACGATCCCCTGCGATCCGAAATAGCCTAAGTTGCCGCACGGTTGAGATCCTGAACGATCGGCCCGTGACACATGGCTCTCATAAAGACATCCAATCCCAAACCATCTAATCACAAACCAATCACAAACAGTCTTACCTTGCAGCTGTACCTACCTTGCACGATAGTAACCACACGTGCCAAATATAGGGCAAACATATAATCGCATAATCATAACACAACAGATGCATTTCACGCATACCGCAATTAAGCATGTTCTAATCATTACGACCCCTTGGGTCCCGACACAACCCAAAGGTTGGCGATCTACCGGATTTAACTGGGCATTGTGCACCTGTCAGGCACATTCCTAACGAGAGCAACTGACAATCAAATCGTTTCAAATACCATGCACAGTACACACCACACGTGTACAAGCTACCACATAATCAGAACACAACACATGCATTTCATGCACCCAACAGTCAGGCGTGTTCAAATTATGCACCAACTCAAGTAAATAGGCATCAAGGTACAATCATCTCTGCCTCCCCGTGCAAACAAATACACCTCAGGGCTCTACCTTTTCCCCGTGTAAACACACCTCAGGGCTCTACCTTTTCCTCGCGTAAACACGCATCAGGGCACAATCACTCTACCTCCCCGTGTAAACACACCTCAGGGCTCTTCCTTTTCCCCGCGTAAACACGTATCAAGGCACGATCTCCTCTGCCTCCCCGTGTAAACACACCTCAGGGCTCTCCCTTTTCCCCGCGTAAACACGCATCAGGGCACGATCTCCTCTGCCTCCCCGTGTCAACACACATCAGGGCACAAGTGGACTCATAAACACACATCATAATCCGCACACAGCATGCATGAGATCCACATACGAAGCAGTAGGTATTCCACATATTATCCAAGAATCGCCACATTGCGATAATTCAATAATCAACCAATTTCATAAGGAAATACCACATAATTCCTGGAATATACGTGCTTCAATCAATAAGGTATAAATAAGCAATCGGCAAATCAATCAATTATTGCCTCAGACAATATTCGTCTCACAATAATGCGACGACCAATAATTCCTGTAAATCACCAATTATCACAATTACTTATCGAAAAGTAATTAATCTAAACCCGGGGAATTATCCCAATCAACCACCACTAAGCACACTAATTACCAACAATATAATTTATTATTATCAACATAATAATAAAACAATATTATATTAATTTCACAATAAATCAATATAAATAATAAAATAAACACATAATTAGCATAAATCACGATTAGGCTCTAATTAACCACCACTAATCCCAATTAACCAAATAACCATCATTAACCACCTAATTCCGATTAGTCCTAACTAACCCTAATTGGGATTAACACGCTAAACAAGGGTTTAGAGCCGAAACTTACCGGTTAACGACGGCGAAGGTGCGGTTGCGACGGGGACGACGAGGCGGTCGCACGGGTGCCTCCGGGGTGTCGGGACAGACGACACGGCGGCCGGATCTTGGCCGGAGGCCCGCTGTCCGCGCGGCCAAGGAGAGAACCGAGGAAGAAGGAGGCGGCCAGCAGCTCGGGGCCAGCTGGGGGCGGCTCTCCGGTCGGCTGGGGACGGCAGACGATGGTCTAGGGCGGCGGCCGAAGGCCGGGACAGCGGCGACGGTCGCTGGTTCGGTTGCACCAGCACCAAGAGAGAGAGAGACAAGCCCGGCGAGGAGTACGGCAGCCGGCTCGGACAGGGATGGACGGTCGGGCGGTGGCCCTTGGTGCCGACGGACGCGACTGGACGGCAAGGAGAGCAGGGGACGACCTGCGGGCGGCGGTGGCGCAGCTCGACGCGGAGGTCAGGGAAACGGAGGAAACCGGAGAGGAGGGTCGACGTCGGGTGGCTCGGTCGCTAGGTAGGCGGCCGACAACTGGAGGGGCCAGCCCGGTCGAAACTAGACGTGGTGGAGGAGGAGAGAGAAGCTGGAGGAGGCCGGTTGGCTTCGAAACCGTTGGACGGTGGCCGACTGGCGGTCCAGCGGCAAGCAGGGGCAGTGGCGGAGCTGCGGTGGTGGCCGGCGAGGCGGCGGCGCGGCGACGACCAGGCAGCGGCAGTTCCTTCGTCAGCCAAGCAGAAAAGAGAGGAGAGGGAGCAGCCGCGTCGACGAAGGCAGCAGGAGAGAGAGAGAGAGAGAGAGAGAGAAGTTTGAAAAGTCAAACTAGGAGAGAGAGGGGAAGGGACAGGAAAGCAGCGGATAAAGAGGGAGGGGATGGGTGCGCAGAACGGGAAGAAAGAGAAAGGGAGAGAGGAGAGAGAAAAAGGATGAGAGAGAGAGAGACGCACGTGGGAGAGAGAGAGGGATAAGATAAAAAGGAAAAATAGCGGGGTCTCGGGTCCGAAATTAGGCGCGACGGTCCTACGTCCTACGTCTACGAGAACCCGAAAAATTGGAAAATAACGAGGCCAAAGTCCAATAATTAATTTCGACGTCCGAAAAGTCCAATATCCCAATTTGGATAGAAATCGTGGCCAAGTCAATCAATCGCAACTCCAGTGTGTCTCAGACTAACGGGTGGCTTTTTCAAAAATCGCACGTCCGCGAAATCTTTAGTAGCCTTTCCCCTTCGGTTAGTAGCTCGTGAGTGATCAATTCAGAGCGAGACCGACTAGTAGTGCATTGATAAAATCCTCACAGGTCGGAAAATCCAAGACGTCACACATCTAAATTTTGATTAATCATTCATAATTTAATATTGTATAGCATATAGTTTTAGGAGAATAATCTTTCAAGAATTTGCGACGGCCGATTTTTGAATTGTTAAGAAAAGGCAGGGGATGTGGATGGTTTAAAAGTAAAACATATCTGTAAGGATGTAGCTAGTTCAAAGGTAAAGTATATCCGCAGTCAAGAAAAGGAATGGATGTGGTTGGTTCAAAGGTAAAGTATATCCGCATGGTTAAAGATAGGAAAAGAAAAAAAAGAAGATATATCCGCAATAAGAAAGCCGATCATCGTGTCATTATCTTATTTTTTTTAGGGCACCGTGTTATCTTGCCTATAAAAGGGGGACAGACACACCGAAAGGATAGACATTGAATACACGGCTAGAAAAGGGAGAGCAAAATTGTGTGAGAGAGCCATTGGTGAAAAAATCGAGAGAAAAGGGAGTGAGAGAGACACGAAAGAGAGAAAAAGTGTGGAGGAAAAAAGAAGAGGTTCGAAAAAGGTTCTTCATCGTTCGTTCCTAAACCTCGACATCCACTAGCGGTCGCTCCTCAGCTTCTCCGCGCAATTTTTTTTTTTCTGGCCATTCCGAGTTCACAGCTAATCAGCCCCCGAGTGGACGGCCTCTCGCAAGATCACGGACGCCAGCGAAGATCCCAAATCAGCAATCGTCTAGCTCGTCTTGACACTCCTCATACCAGCTGTCCAGCTCTCTTCATCGAGTATCCGAGCCACCATAAACCGGTCCTTGGCGCTGCAGCTCGTTCGATTCACTTTTATCAACTTTTTTTGCAGGTTCCCGACGGGTCTCAGCATCTTCTGCATGCGCCAAAGTCACATTGTTGACCAGTCCTGCAAAGTTCAACTCTTCACCACCAGCAACTCCAGGTTGACCATCAAAGGCAGCAACTCCACATAAATTCCAGCAACGCCCGGCAGATTCCCTGCATGTTCAATTCGTGAAAGTCCAGGAACATTGAAGTTCATCCCGTCGTGCGTAGCTCTTCCTGACGATGGGTCGGCGAGCCCCATCGTGAGTACTACCTCACGGATGTATAATCGAGAGCACCCAACGTGATTCGCCACGAGCAGCCCAGCCACGCCTGTGGACCAGCCACCCCTTAGCCAAGAACCACGCTCGGATTAGGTAAAATCTCGTCTGATTTTATTTTTGAATATTTAGTTTCCTTACTTGAAATATATGGATATATTTGATTGGACTCTATACTATAGTATCCCAAAAATTTCAAGTAGCCCTTTAAATTAGAAATTATTCTCTAATTTCTTAACGTGCCATAATCGTCAATCTGATCTCACGTCCGAGATACAATTCGTGATTGCACGGAAAATCGGCCAATTTGATCTCATGCCCGAGATACGATTTTTCGATTTTATTTGTTTCTTGGGTGATTGATTTTGTTCGTGGAATATGTTTTAATTGACGTAGATTGCATGTTAGGATAGGGTTCATCTAGCTAGTGATAACATAAACTAGGATTCGGTCTAGATTAATTCCTTAGATTGAATTGGATAATTTTTAGAGCTAGAAAATTTATTTTAATTTCGAAATTTCATGAAAAAACACAAAAAAAAACATATCACTTGCATGTCATGTAGTCTATGTTGCATCATATTATCTATGCATCGCATAGAATTATATCATCTATTGCATGTCATCTAGCACATCATCCATTGCATGTAGGGTCATTCAAATGCATGACATACTAGGATAGTTGCATTAAATATTTTCTGGCGTTAGATTAAGTTAAATAATTAATGTCGCATGACATATAGTTCGCATGTTAGGTAGCATATTGCATGCCATTATAGTTAGACACTTTCGTACGTCATTACATGCATTGCACGTTAGTTTTAGACCTCATTAAATAAGAGAAAATCCAAAATTCGAGTGATCGCGTATTAATTAGAAATCACCTTTAGGTCAGTGTGATTTTCTAACTAATATTGCAGATGCTTTCGTAGCTTAAAGGTAAGTAATTTCATCCTTTTCCTCGCAATTTATTTAATACTTTGATGATTGAGTGTTAAATAATGATTGCGTACTCGCATGATCACATTGCATGTTAGGGAGTAAATTAAAATCAATGCAAGCATTTTTTTTCAAAATAAAGGAGAAAAGGTACCGAAATAGCATTAGAAAAATCTAACGTAATCAAGTCCTCGATCCCATATTTTCTGGTTCGTAGAAGTGAAGTGATCATCCCGTTACTTTACTTGGGTTTCTAATCGACCAACCAAAAAATAGATTAGTGGCGACTCCAAGTAAAAATCATTTGCATGCTAAAAACTTAAACCCTAAGTCGCGAATTGGTATGGGCTTGGGAGAGCCCGAACTAAGTTCAGACTTAGTAATCCATTAGCCAAACCCTAGGTGGTGCACCCGAGGTGAGGTCACGACAGAACTCATACATAAATATATTAAATTTGCTACATTGGATTGCAATAGATAACCATGAGCACCTTATTCTATAAAGAGTTATTTAAACACATTGGTAAAGATGTGTACCCAGTAAAAATAACTGTGGCCAGTTGATAACCATAGCACATGAAATCACTATACAAACATAACCTTCATAAGATGGAGGAATTAATTAATCCCCATGGATATATAGAGAAATGGTGTATAGTACACAACCAGATGGAATAGCTGAGGTAGTTGCCAAAAGATAGCCTAACATTCCTCTGTTCCTTTTTATCGATTATTCCGGCATTTCTCTGTTTTTACTTACTGAAGGATGTAATGACACAGACCAACAGGCAGTTAAATCTTCATAATGCAAGACATGTTTGTTAATGCTGCTCCCATTCCTAAAGGCAAAAGCTTAACAACTTTCATTAATAAAATGAAACAGAGAACTTAAGCTTCACTATAAGCATTAAGTGCCCAAATATTTGTGAACTGCAAATTTAGCACATTAAGTAGAACAATGAATAGCTGCGCCAAATTAAGAAAAAGGAAGCAATTCAATCACCAGAAACAGCACACAATCTCTCGTGAATCTTTCTCCGACATGTGCGCCGAATCTTGATAAGACCATGCACGGACTTGGGCAACAACTTCAGCTCTCTAGTCTGTAAAAGGCAAAAAAGAAGAAGTAAGATCATCAGCCTAAGAAAGGGCTGGGTGATTAGAAGGGCATAAAAAGATAAAAGTCATTGTGGTTCGCGTTAGCGTGACATGATTTTTCTCAAACCATGTTGATTGGCATCGAATTGTCTAGCCAAGTTTGTGTCAATTTTTCATTCAAATGAGGGACTTTGCAGTGCACCATATCTGAGCTTTTACACCATTTGAACCCGGTCGATGCAACTGGGTCATGGGCAAAATCATGAATCATAAACTACCATAGTAGATGTTGCGACTAAATTTGCGCAAACATTACATATAAAAAGCGACAGAGAGATCAAATAGAAGACGTAACCTATCTAACGAGCTCAAAAGAAAACCAGATAAGGAAATCAACAAATAAGCAAAAAGGAAAGGAAGCGAGGACCTCCCAACACCAGAGAGAGGAGGGAGAATCATCTTCCAGAACGTCGGCGTCGGCATTCGGGACGCCATACATCACTCTCTGCCCGACGAACACCACTCCACTCTTCACCGACGCCATCGTGAGCCCTCCTCCTCCTGCATTGCCTTCATTCAACTTGGCGTATATCTCACCCACCAGGCGGGATAGCAGCGAGGCGCTCTCCTCGAGGCAGCAGGCTATTGCCCCGTTCGCGGACCCGCACTCCGCCGAGCTCAGGTCCAGGGCAAGCTCCTGCCTCTCCATCATCTCGCGACAGTATGCGAGAACCCCCTGGATTTCGGCCTCGAGGGAGGCGATCCGGTTGCGCCGCTCGTCGACGCCGAGGCTCTTGAACAAGGAATGAGAAGAAGAGGAATTCCCTCTTTTGCGCTTCAGAGCCCCCCGCGAGTGTGAGGCCGACGCCGGCCCTCTCCCGCCACCGCCAGCGTCCGCCATTTTTCACCGAAGATGCAGAGAGAGAGAGAGAGAGAGAGAGAGAGAGAGGAGACGAAGGAGGAGAGGGCCGTTGCCGTCGGCGAGAATCGTAGGGTTTTGGGAGGGGCCTATTTGCGGCGGAGGGGAACGCCGACGGAATTCACTCCTTCACTAGAGCATCGAAAGTGAAGAAGAAAAGCAAAAACGATCACGCATCATTTCTGATTTTTGTTTTGCACCTTAGAACCCTATTCAATTCGGTTGGATAGATTCTGAATTATGAGATATAATTTAATTTTTCGGTTAATCGAATCGAAATCGAACCAAATCGAAAACTTACGAAATTTCGGTTTGGTTTGGTTTTCGATTTCCAGTTCAGTTATTAACACCCCTAGCAAAAAGGAGAGGGAATGATTGGAATTTTGTATAAGTTTGATAGGGTGAAGCAAGGCATTCAAATTTGTTAAAGAGAACAAAATATGAGAAATCAATTACAATGACTGAATAATATATTGCATTTTTTGCCATCGGATCATTGAATTTTGATTTCAATCGTAGAATGAACTTCAGAATGTGTAACTAATTGAGGCCAACCAAATTATGGCCAATACATGGATGCATCTAGATATTTTTCTTAGCGGGGCAAACTTTGGTGAATAATGATTATTTCAGTAAATAAACCAATGCTCTTCAGCTTGAAAGTACATGATGAAAGTACCATTGTGTCAGTTTGGTTCGTTTATGGCAACTTGATAATTCATGATCCTACGATCGCTTATTGAGCCTTATCAATTTGCGGGGGGCAAACTGAAATGAAAATAGTCATTATGGCTCAGTTAAATAAATTATTTGAAAATCCAGTGGAAATAAAAAAAGGATTTAGACACTAAGGCTCCATTTGGAACATTTCTGCTCCTCAATTTTTCTGTTCTTTTGTTCCCTGGAATACAAAAAGAACAAAAATGCGTTTTGGTAACGCAAACTGATTTTTCTATTCTCGGGAATAAAAAGTTGTTCCTGAGAATAAATTTAGAGTAGAAATGAGAAGTAAAAAAAACTAGCTTCTTATTTCTGGGAACAATTTTTAGAAACTATTTCTTGGGGACTTCTCACCCTTATAACACGCGGCCACCCACCCACCGCCGCCCGTCGCCTGCCGCCGTCACTACCACCCGCCACCGGCCGCCGGTTGCCGATCGTCGGCCCGCCGGTCGCCGGTTGTTGGCCGCCGATCTTCGCCACTTTTTGCTGGCTACCCCCCCCGCTGCCACCGGCCGGCGCTAGGTGCCGTCCTTCGCCCTGCGGCCGGCGGGCGGTGGGGGTCGGCGATCGGCGACCGCGCTCGGTGGATCGGCGGCGGCGATCGGCGATCGGCGGCGGCGATCGGCGATCGGCGACGGCGATCGGCGATCGCGCGCCGGCGGTAGCGACCACCGCCCTTGGTCGCCGCCCGCACCCCACCACTTTGCCGATCACCGCCGCCACCCACCGGTCGCCACCATTGTCGGGAAAGAAACAAATAAAAAAATTTTGTCGAGACTAAATGCATTTCTATTCTTTTTCTATTCCGAGAACAAGAAATTTTCGTAATTACCAAACACCCTGTTTTACTCAAAAATTGTTCCAGGGAGTAGAAATAGAAAAGAATGATTTCTCAAAAGAAACTGTTCCCAGAAGTAGAAATATTACCAAACGTGATAACTTTAAGTTTCTCCCAATCGAGTTGTGCCTCGAGAACCACACCCTCGTAACACAAGCCCACGTAACCCTCTCTTTTTGATAAACTTTTTTTTGTCCTTTTCCTAGTTGAGGCTCACGTGATGTCGAATCATTGTTTTTGCTTTTCCAATCAGATATATCATGCACTAACGTTAATATTACCTGCAAAAGTTGTTTGAAAAGTCTTCGTAATGCATTGATTGCATACAAGAAAAAAGATAATGTTAGCGCATACGATTGAAATTAAAGTTTAGTGATTTGACTATACAAAATGACTACATATAAAATTTACCTAATTTATCAAAAATTCTCATTTGCACACCAATTTGGTAGATCGATTGTTTATATCGAGTACTTTTTGTACCATTGACCACATCGACCGTTGGGTACAATGCATTCTAAGATATTTCCACATATAGTAAGAGAGATTATTATATTCTTGATAGATTCCATATAGAATGTGAAACTAGCTTAGCACGGAAAAGATCGAGACAAGCTACTATAGTTATTTGACGAAATGCAAAAACTTATGCTCTTCCGAGGTCTCCTCGAGTGGAGATTTTCGTCTCTTGGAGTCCTTGAGTGAAAATAAAATAAATAAATAAATAATATTGTTCATTCAAGCGGGAACAGAACACAGCGACGCCATCATCTCCACCGGCTTCGCTTTGCGCCACATTCTCTCGTTGTTTTCTCTTCAAGCCTCACCACCAATCTTCACCCTCTCGGCCTATCGTCTCGGATGATGATGGACTCGATTGGCCCTGGATTGTGCCGGCCAATGAAGTGACGCCACACCGGCAGGAGTGCCGAGAGTGAAACCCAAAAAATCTCATCCTTCGAATCGGCGGATCATATTTAGACATCCCCTTTGCGCGCGAACTCTCTCTAATGAATGTTGCTTCGAGAAATCTCTGCAGACAGCTGGTTCCTCGTGACATTCAGGCGATGATGGAATCCGTCATTTGATAGTCACCCTTACCAGGTCATTTTGTTCTCAATTTGTCTGTTTGATTTGTGTTTCGCTTTCGTTTTCTCCCATTCTCTCTCTTTCTCACACTCTCGCTGTCCCCCGAAATTCAACTACCCGTCACTTGCACTGTGGAGGAGGGAGTCGAATTTGCAAGGAAGGTGTTTGATGGAATGACGAAGCCCAACTCTGTTTCCAAGAATACCCCCGTTCGAGAGAGACGGAGAATCAGCCACGTTTATCTGACTCGAATGCTGTTTTGTTGAGAGAGGGGTTGCAGAGTTGAGCTACTGCGGCGAAAGTTTCTTTAATTGGCTAAGCAATGGATGTTTTTTTCAGTACTGCGTGAGCCTTGGGCATCGCGCCACTGTCCGGCGTTAAATTTCGCTGTTGAGAACGAGCCTAATCCCTGAAATGATTTTCTACGAACACGGAACTTGCTAGCGAATTCAATTAGTTAATCGATAATTGTTGGAAGATATGCTTGCAATATTCAATCAAAGATTGAATTGATACACTGAATCAATTTCATATTTGATACAATATTGTAAGAAAGATTATTTCCTTTTATTGATCTCCTTTTGTACTATATATTACAAGCCTCTTGTACATTGTAAACACACAGAAATACAAAGAAAATTCTTCTGTCTTCCCATCATATTTCTTCCTTTGCTTGCCTTGCTTGTTTTCTTTCATGGTATCAGAGCCCGTCGAGCCTTTGAAATAGCTTCCGCTCCAATATCCAGCCCTTTCTTGCGATTACTAGTTGTCCAACGGTTTCGATCTGCAAAACAGAGAACCTCTTTCGGCAAAGGAATTGCAACCTCAGAAAGCAAGAAGCAAGCAATTCTATCATGACTCGAAATCAATCTACAGAGTTCGAGTAGCGTCAAACAGAGGAATTGACCTCAGAAGTCCAGGATCACACAATTGCAGATTCTGGAATTCAAGGCCCAACCGCACAAACCCAGGAATTAAGAACTGACCAGGCTCAGTTGAATCTGGGGCTGCCCACTTTGGGCCAGCCCATTGCAGGCCATCCTTACCAGTGGATCCCTTTTCAGTGGCCCATTACGAGTCATTCGAATCCAATGTTCTTTGGGCCGGGCCCAAATACATCATCGCCCGAGTTCCAGAATTACCAAAGTTACGCCCGACCCAATGACAGCCCACCAGCCTCAAATGGGGCAAGCGTGTCCAATGGGCCTGGGGAGTCAAATGCGGGTTTTTCGGGTGGGCTAGGAGATCCGAATCCAGGGAACGGGTCGAATGGATCGGGTATGGGCATGAATCCCTACCCGGTCATTCCACCCAGGCTTCTGCTGTATCTAGTCGCGGCCATCGCCGGTCGACCGGAACCCGGCGACGCCCTTTACGTTTCCACCGCCAACGGACCAGAACTGAGACTCATCAGTCACCAATTGGCAGGACCCAAAGGTTATTCAATCTGGGCGCAAGAGTTCCATCGAGCCCTAGTTACCAAAGACAAAGATGGGTTTGTCGACGGAACAGTACCAATCCCGGCGGATGAAAAGACGGCACGACAGTGGAAAAAATGCAACCAATTAGTCAAAACCTGGATCGGAAACTACATAAAACCAGACATCGTAGCCGGATTGCCTCTGACAGAGGACGCAAAAACGATGTGGGACAACATCAAGGAAATGTATGGGAAACTAGATCGAGCAAAGATTTTTTCCCTTACCCAGGCTTTATCAAAATTGAAGCAAGGAAACATGACCGTGATGGCTTGTTTCAACAAGCTTTCAGCTCTCTGGAATGAGCTCGAAGCCGCGGAAGAAAAACTCAAAGGACCCGAAACTACACTACAGCAGTACAAAGCGATGAAGGACAGAGAAAAAGCTACTCGGTTTTTGCTTATACTCAACGAATCTTACCTCCATTTCAGATCGCAGGTCTTGGCCATAGAGCCACCACCATCTCTCGGGCGAATCTTCCAGTTGGCTGTTCAGGAGGAGAGCCAGCGACTCACGGCACCGGAGAACTCAAGGGCAACGGAGGCCGTAGCACTCTTGGCTCGCGGTCATCGGACGGGCGCTCGAACCCTAAGCCAGGAGAAGCAACGGCGAGAGAGAGAGGGCCTAGGGTTTGTGCCCGAAAATTTGGCTTTTAAGGCACAAGGGATGGACGGCTCAGATCGCAGCTTGCGATCGGACGACTCAAATCGCATCTTGCGATCGGATGGCTCTAAATCAATCGAGCCCTATGCAGAATTGGACGGTGGATATGGGTCTTCGAGCAAAGGATCCAATGGGCAAAATTCTGCCACGTCAGCAAGAGCTTATGGGCAAAATTTTAAAGGAAAAGGTAAATTATACTGTGAATATTGCAAATGTCCACATCATAGTATTCATAATTGCTGGAAATTACATGGTAAGCCCAGAGAGAGGGAAAGGAAAGGGAAGGAATCATCAGTACTAGCTTATCATGTCACCGGCTCACTTGGATCTAATATTGATCAGCCCATGACAAATGGACAATTTCAGCAGCTTATGCAGGCTTTACAAAAATTGGACACTTCCAGTAAAGGAAGTAGTTTTTCAGGTATTTCTTATTGCCTGATTAATTCTATTTCCAGAAGTACTTGGATTGTTGATTTGGGAGCTAGTGATCATAATGTCTGCGATAAGGCTCTATTTTCTGTCATCCACGAAAAATTGACTGTTCCTATTACTGTGCGACTGCCCAATGGAAATGTTACTCATGTCACATTCATAGGCACAGTAAATCTCAGTTCCCAAATTATCCTGAAAAATGTCCTATATGTCCCTGAGTTCCAATTCAACCTTATTTCAGTGTCTAGAGCCTGCAAGGAAAATTCCTACCAAGTATTGTTCGATGCTGACACTTGTTTCTTTCAAGCCCTTTCGACTGGGAAACTGATAGGCTTGGGTAACCTCTCTGAAGGACTTTACTTATGGACCAATTTTCCAAAGACCTTTGATTTACCTAGAAATTCTTTGAATAAGAAATCATTGTGTAACTTTACTGCCAATGATAAAAATTTCATTATGCATTCGAGAATGGGTCACAGTGCGCAATTTCCCTTTCCTCAGTGTCATGTTTGTGCACTTGCCAAACAATCACGCTTAGCTTTCCCCTTAAGCAATACTCGCGCAAATGCTATTCTCTCTTTAATCCATGTTGATGTTTGGGGGCCCTACCATACACCAAATCATGATGGGGCCCGCTACTTTCTTACTATTGTGGATGATCACTCTAGAGCTACATGGATATTCCTTATGCAATCTAAAGGCCAGGTTTTCTCAAATTTGAAGACATTTATCTCATTGTCGAAGAACCAATTCGAGAAGTCTATTTAGCGAATTCGGACGGATAATGGGAAAGAATTCTTCAACAATGATTGTGAGTCTTTATTGTCAAGTCACAGCATTTTGCATGAGAGTTCGTGCACATACACTCCACAACAAAATGGAGTAGTGGAGAGGAAGCATCGTCATCTTTTGGAAGTGGCACGTGCATTGAAATTTCAGGCTTATGTTTCGGATGATTTTTGGGGAGATTGCGTTGTGACAGCAGCCTATTTGATCAATCGTATGCCTACAAAAATTCTGAACGGACAAACACCTTTCGAGGTACTTTTTGGGAAGAGGCCGGAGTTGGATCATCTTAGGATCTTTGGGTGTCTATGTTACGCCACTATGGTGGGTCCTCGGGACAAACTGGGTCCCCGTGCTCGAAGGTGTATATTCATGGGATATCCAAATTTGCAAAAGGGATATTGACTCTTTGAACCAACCACGAAAGAATTCTTCGTAAGTAGGGATTGTTCTTTCCATGAGAATGTCTTTCCATTTAAAGAAGACAGGCCATCTCAGGAAGAATCAAACAACAGCCACAACTCACAAGCATATTCACATGAGGAAGGAGCATTTACAGTCCCATAATACATTATGCTACCGCATCATAGTATTCCATCAACTCCAGCAAATCCGACACCTTTATCAACATTGGTGGAAGATGTGACGGATAATGTGGCCATTGAGGAAGCCCCACACAACGAAAGGGAACAACAAGAAGTAGATCCGGCACCTTTATCAACAAATCCCCCAAGGCGCTCTGGGAGAAGCACACGCCCACCTATGTGGACAAAGGATTATGTTTGTGCCTCCACCAATTCACCAGGTATTCGCTACCCTACGTCATCGTATGTTTCTTTCGATAGATTATCTACAGAACATCAATGTTGTATAAGCCGCATATCTGAAGAACATGAGCCATCAAGTTATGATGAAGCTTCTTCTGACCCGAAGTGGCAAGAAGCAATGGCAGCAGAACTTTGAGCTCTCATTGACAATCATACATGGGAACTTGCCATGTTACCCAAAGACAGGAAGGCTATTGGGTGCAAATGGGTTTATAAAATTAAATATCGAGTAGATGGGTCCATCGAACGTTATAAAGCTCGACTAGTTGCCAAGGGATTTACCCAACGAGAAGGCTTCGACTATCACGAGACCTTTTCCCCGGTAGCCAAAGATGTTATGGTACGTTCTTTCCTATCGGTTGCTGCTGTCAATGATTGGCCATTACATCAAATGGATGTGCACAATGCTTTTCTTCATGGAGATTTGGATGAAGAAATTTATATGGCACTTCCTCAAGGATTACGGAGACAGGGGGAGAATAGAGTATGTCGTCTTCGCAAATCCCTTTATGGACTCAAATAGGCTTCAAGACAATGGTATGCCAAATTTGCAAATGCTCTCATGGCTGCAGGGTTCAAGCAATCTAGATACGATTATGCTTTATTCACCTGGACAAAGGGTATGTCATCTGTTTATCTGATGATATATGTCGATGATATTTTAATTATGGGCAACGACTAGAACGCGATTAGGAATCTCAAGGAATATTTACACTCCACTTTTCACATTAAAGATCTAGGAGCACCTAAATATTTCCTTGGGATCGAAATTGCACGGTCCGACCTAGGAATTTCTCTCAGTCAGCGAAAGTTTGTGATGGAAATTATATCAGAAGTTGGCTTGTCAGGGTGTAGACCATCAGTTGTCCCAATTGAGCAAAATATCAAATTGACCACGGCGGAATATGATGCGGAAACATCACAAGATGATCCTGTACTCAAAGACCCATCAAGTTATCAGAAGCTCGTTGGAAAACTTATATACCTGACCATGACCGACCGAGATATATGTTATGTTGTACAGACACTCAGCCAATTCATGCACCAGCCAAAGCAGTCTCACATGAATGCAGCCCTGAAAGTTGTGAAATATTTGAAGAAATGTCCAAGACTCGGGATACTTCTCTCTAGGAAAAGGAACATGGAGATGACGGCTTATTGTGATGCAGATTATGCAACTTGTCCTATGAGCAGAAGATCCATCACTGGTTTCTGTATTAAACTGGGAGAATCTCTACTCTCATGGAAGATGAAAAAGCAGCCAACTGTCTCATTATCTTCAGCAGAAGTAGAATATCGAGCCATGGCAAAGACCACTTGTGAGATCGTATGGATACGAGGCTTACTCCAGGACCTAGGGGTACAAATAAAGGGACCAACCATGCTATTCTGTGACAATGATGCAGCCATCAAGCTTGCAGTTAATCCTATAGTGCATGAAAGGACGAAGCATATAGAAGTGGATTGTCATTTTACTCGGGACAATATCCAAGAAGGAATAATTGAAACAAGAGGAATTGGAACTGCAGAACAACCAGCAGATGTTTTTACAAAACCTCTTTGTCAAAGGCAACACGCATATCTATTAAGCAAGCTAGGTGTCTTGGATATCTATAAGCCACTAGCTTGAGGGGGAGTGTTGGAAGATATGCTTGCAATATTCAATCAAAGATTGAATTGATACACCAAATCAATTTCATATTTGATACAATATTGTAAGAAAGATTATTTCCTTTTATTGATCTCCTTTTGTACTATATATTACAAGCCTCTTGTACATTGTAAACACACAGAAATACAAAGAAAATTCTTCTATCTTCCCATCATATTTCTTCCTTTGCTTGCCTTGCTTGTTTTCTTTCAATAATTGTCCTTTTTCGCTATGCTAAACGTAATTAGTTAATTTTCGAACAATGACAACGAAAAGATTATTGCATTTTTCTTAACGAGGGACTATCTCTTATTTAAGAATTTTTAGTATGCATGAACAACCGAATGTAATGGAAATGACAAGCATAAAGTGCATGGGCTCTAGTTATCTCTACAAGAGTGGTTTAGATTTTAAGAAATCGAGAGTTTTATCTTGAGTTATTGTTTCTATTGTTTTACTTTAACCTTAGGTTGACATGGCTTAGTTACTATTTGGGAACTTTTTTGGCCAATATTTTGGAAAAATTGTAAAGGTTGCAATTTTTCCGAAAAGAAGAAGAAGAAGCTTTCTTTTCTTTATTTATTGACAATTTTGAATTCACCATGTAATCTTAGATAAACTTTATATGTAAATAATACGCCTTATTCAATGATTAAATTTTTTTTTATATATAAATGATTAGTTTCTTCAATACGAAACCAAAAAGGAATGAACCTCTCAAATGGAATCTCTCCATCTGATGATTCACTGCAACTACAAATGGAGCACCACCCTCACTTTATCTAGATTGAACTCTTTGTTGCTCATTGCTTCGAGAAATCTCCAGAGACAGCCAGTTCCTCGTGACATCCCAGCGATGACGAAATTCGCCAATCATTAGTGATCCTTACTAGGTCGTTTCAACTCCCATTTAACTCTAGAATCAGTTTCGATTATTACCAAATTCGTCAATTGCTATGTGGAGGAGGAATCGAGTTTGCAAGGAAGGTGTTATGTGGAATGACGAAGCTAGGCTCTGTTTAGAAGAATACCTTGTTCGAGAGAGACAGAGAATCAACTTGTAATTTTTGGTTTTAGCCTCAGAAAGCTTCATGCCTCCTCCTTTTGTTTGAAAGGGTAAGCAACCATTTGCAAATTTTGAACATGCTCGTCCTGTTCCGAAATAGCAATTGCTTTTGCTATTGGGTGCCTCTTTGCCCTCATAAACTTTGATTGGTGACCTATTGTTGCATAGCTTAACTGTTCTCTAAATTGTTGTTCCATTTGGTAACTTGGGTAATTAGTCGATGATTCAGCCTCAGCAAATTCGATTTGTTAATTAATAGCTCTACTCTTCTAGGGGTTGAATTAATTTATTTTGGGTATGCTTTGCTTCATAGTTATTAGTATCAATATCATCTTTTGAAAGGGACATATTTGGTTAATAAATGATTTTTTTGTGTGTGTGAGAGAGACATTTTACGGATAAACAAGTAAACAATGACATCTTTACTTGATCATGCATATATTCAATCACATCCTCTGCAACCTAACAATAAACAAGTAAACAATAACAAAATCTCAATGGATTTGACGGAAATGATAAGCAAAAATAATCCTCAGTTGGATTTGAGGGCACAAATCTACCTTCCTCTATGAGCAAAGGGATCAAATCCTACATTTTCACAGGCAAATATCCTATACAATCATGAATCTCATGAATATGTTATTTTTTGTGGACAACTTTGATTGTAAAGAAATCAAATTTAAGACAAATAAGATGTGTTTTTTTTTTTTTATGACCGAGGTGTTCGGGCTAACTTGCGCGCACCTCGACTATTCCTCAGGAGGGACTAGCACAACAACCCACCGCCATGGCCCCCCACTTAAATCATAGGCGCTTCCTCGGAGAATCGAACCCAAGACCTTAACGAAGTCCAAGTTCGCCCTAACCAGCTGGGCTAGCAATGGGTGGGTTAAGACAAATAAGATGTTAAACCATCAAAACTCTTTGAAATTGAAATAATAAAAGATCGTTAATCATCATCAAACAATTTTTTTCTTTGACAGTAGTTCAAAACTTTTTCCGAGTCCAGCTCCTCCATTTTCATATAAGTAGGCTTCCTCCATGAAAGCTTAAAATCAAGAAAAGGAAAAGAATCGGAGAACCCGTTACCGGAATTCTTATCTCACGCGGATAAATATAACGATGATGGGGCCCGCCAACAGAACCCCCTCGCCCTTTTTGTGCTTTGCAGGTGTCAGCGTCCTCGTCGGGGGGAGCAGACTTGTCAATTCCGCTCATTCTTTTTTTCCCAAATCAGAATTATATATACCTTTTCCTATTTTATTTTATTCTTAATCTTTCTTCTTCCTTTTGCTGCCTAAAGTCGTTCGTCCATGGCCGCCATCATCCCGCCCTGTCATCCTCCACTTCGTTATTGCGGCCACCGTAGTGTCTCCAGCCACCGCCGCTGCCGACCACATTGTCGGCAGCAACGACGGATGGAACCCCGACATCCAGACCTTCTACCTCGGCAACCTTCTACTCTATCTGCACGCATCTCTTTATACTCTTTCAGTGGAATGAGCTAAATCTGTATTCCAAAGCCCATTTCCAATTTATTTTTCAGCTTCTTGAAGGCAAATTGACTAACTACAGAATGGTTCTCTGCTGTCATTGCATTTTTTTCCCTTATATTTCAAATGAAACTAGCCGTGATCTTATTCTGAACATGTACAGACTGGATTGAGCGGTGTTCAGGGACATGAAGAGCCATGGACGGACGGATATTGACCTTCAAAAATCTAGTTGTGGCCGCCGTCGACCCTGCTCGACCTTAATCAGCACAAAATCTGAGGTCAAGCTGATACCCATTTCTCGAATCTACGGCTTGCTTGAGCTTAGATCCATAATTTGAGGCTGGAGACGGCGAGGACAAGCCGTGGCCGGGCTACTGGACATCGGAAGCCAGGGCTCATCGGCCAAGACTAGAGGCGGTAGTGGTGGAGATATGAAGCGAGAGGTTGAGGAAAAGCAGATCTCGGCGGTGGGCGAGGCGTGCGAGGATGGACGGCTGGGGTTGTGGAAGGTGGTCAGGTGGTGGTGGACGGAGGGCTGGGCCGCTGATTGGACCGGGCGGCTGACTCACCGTGGTCAGGTTGTTGTCTAGTATAAGGAAGAAGAAGAAAGAAAAAGGAAAAAAAGGAAAAACTAGAAGACAGAGCATATATATATATATATATATATATATATATATTCGGCGATGGCTAGCCGTCCACTGCAGAATAACAGTGGAACGGTCAAAGGCTAGCTACAAATCCTTTTGGAGGAAACCGGTAACCGGTTTTAATTTTTGACCCCATATTTCCTTTCTTCTTTTTTTTTTTTTTTTTTTTACTGTGTTTTCTTAAATACAGAAATACAAATAATTAAATACCGATAACAAGCTCAAATTGAGAGATCTAATCAGAAGAGCGCCCATGGAATTAATTTCTTGCATATGAAGAAAAAAAGTTAAATATCAAAATATAGATAATTACAAGTAAAAAATATATTATAGCTTACTAAAATAATCATTAATGTCATTACAAAAATATATTAAATTTAAAAGATGGAAAAATTGAAACATTAGTTTCGCGATTAATAACAAAATCATCGTGTAATAAAATAACTCATCATTCCTTTCGCTCGAATCAAATTGCTGACCTAAAATTGAGGCAATTGATATCGATTATGCATTAAATAAATGAAGTAAAGAAAAGATCAAAATAAGAGTGATGAATTAATAGAGATTTTTAAAAAATTAGCAGAGAAAAAATGCATTTTTTAAATAAAAAGGCTGCCAACCAACCCAAAAAAAAAAATAAAAAAGCTATAAGAAGAGAACGATTATCTTGTTTTATTTAAAGAAAAAATCAAACTGAAAATTTCAAGAAAAATGATTCGGTGTGGCTTTTTCTTATTTTGTCTCTAAAATTTGATGTTGTCCCTCCTGATAGGGCTCGAACCCGCACAAGTCTCCCGCCTTTAGGGAAATTTCTCTCGTGAATGAGGCCCAACTGACAAATAACTTTCCACGCTATTCGTGGCTTATGAACTTCACCCGCCATGATTTGTCTTGGAATATGAGAGCCACGATTTGCGGCCTTTTCATGATGTGCGTCTTTGGAATGCACCAGGAACTCTCTGCTTAAGTCCCCGTTTCGCAATTTTGTCAGAGGAAAGAAGAAAACAACCAATGATTTTTTACGAAG
The DNA here is from genome assembly GCA_014182735.1 of Corymbia maculata. Classification (NCBI taxonomy): domain Eukaryota; kingdom Viridiplantae; phylum Streptophyta; class Magnoliopsida; order Myrtales; family Myrtaceae; genus Corymbia; species Corymbia maculata. The sequence goes on along the minus strand of CM024688.1, from coordinate 11,541,372 downwards.
ACAGTAGGAGGATCCTTTTCAAAGCATGTCAAGGATAAAAATAGAAATTATTCACACGATGCACCTTAAGCAAGAGCTAACGTAGTCATCCTATCTGAGTTGAACTCAAGAGTTGTCAATTAGAGGATCTTACCACGTTGCTTTTCTTCACATACATTCGCCTCATCGGCTTAAATTTTGCTGGCTTGTACGAGAGCTCTACAGAATCTCGGCTCTTTCAGTTTAGCTATAGCAGTTGGAAACAAAACATGAAGAAAGCTTAGGCATATACTATTCTTGTTATGTGAAACTCATATCTACTGACACAGCAACCCTAATTCAATGGATCTAGGTCTTCCTAATGGTCTAGCTTTCGAGGCCTATATGCGCACCAATGTCATTTTCAGCACAATCAAATCAAATTTAATCAGTTTGGCTTGTTTCTATTGGCTTGACATTTATGAGGTCCCCCAACACATACATATACACATTCGAATCAAATACAATAACACGGTCAAGGGGAGAATTAGCTAGTCGATTAAGATTCATACCTAGAAAATCTCGTGATGAGCAGTTCAAACTTCTATCTCTCCCCAAACTCCATGTTGATGAATGTGCATAGGAATCACCAAGAACTTTGCAAACTTGATCAAATTCCATTTCCATACAAAGCCGAGGACACTGTTGGTAAATGCAGTTCATCCCCCTAGACTTCAAGCTTGACCGAAACATTATCGAAATCACCGGCATCTTCCACTTTCAGCGAGACAAACCCCCAATTGCTCAGGCTTGGTTCCTCACATTAGCATGCCTTGGCAGATATTCTATCTTGGACGTGCTTTCTTATATATGACTACATGGAAAATGGAGTCCACTTCAGATTTGAAGACCAAAAATTGGCCTCACAGATAGAGTAATGCCCTGCGAATTCATCCCAACCATTTGAAAATTAAACCATCTCATCACATTCTTCCAATTCCACAGGCCATTGGAAGATTCTCACCATATTTTCTCATGAACCTGTTTGGTTTTCCCTGTAGAAAAAATAAAACCTATAATTTTAACAAGGCAATGGCACTTGATTTCAAATTCAAAATGAAGAACAACATAACAAGAATGCGTAAGGCAATCCTGAAGTGCATCCTTTTCAATTCATTTAGATTTGGAATGCAGCATCGACGGGTGTTGGTTTGGATTATTAAGAACCTCATAAACCCAATCGAAATTGAATAGGAGCAGTCTGCCTGTGTACATGGTTGAGAAACCAACATTAGGTGAAAAAGGCCAAAACATAAACGTACACTAACAAGAGAATTAAATCACACAGCATGAATTTAATGCAGTAGTTGTAGTATCAAATCCAAAGCACAATAGAGTACGTAAACAGAAGAAGCCTTCCATGTCCTATATATACCTAAAACACACGAATTTCAGCCATGCAGAGCACAAGTGCAAGGGCAAAAGCAAGACATTGAGGACTTGAACATGAATGGAATAGACAATTTTAACTTAAGCTGTATTCTTGGAAGGATGGCTCAAATTATGCTTTATCAAACTATTGGTGGAACTTGACATTATAAAGTGGTTCTCTTTTTTTCTCAAATATCTTATCAACATAACAAAACACAACAGTATCTTCTATTCGATATTACAATGATTAGTCATCAGATCTACGATGAATTTTTAGGATCATAAATACCTACCCCCTTACCTTTTAGGTCTTTCCCTTCAGTTATGAAGACAACGACATTCTTTGCAATTTACTTCTCGGTATCAACATGTTAAGAAATTGAATAATGTGGTCAATTTCTCCATATAAGCGGACATGGATTCTAATCTTAGGAGTTACCTGAAGATTTGTTTTCCAACATTCGAGACATGTATCCACCCAAAAGGGGACGATAGTGATCTTTTTTAGCCTCCCACCACCAGCTTTTTTCCCAATAGCTCTACTTCCATTATTTTCCCTGCTTTAATTATCCCATTGTTAAGATATTTACCTGGTTTTGAACATATACCAACGGACATTTCAAGGAAAATAACGTCATGTAGTTTCCTACACGAGTGAAGCCAACTTGGAAAAGCACGGAGTATATGCAAAGATATAAGCAGCCTTCATACATTTGATTTTCAAACATGCTAGTTCGAGTAAATAAGCGTGGGATCTTACCAAGCCATACTTAACATAAGATGGCTTCATCACAGCCTTGTAAAAGAGATGCTCAGTTTGAAATTAGTTGGCCGATTTAGCAGCAACGAGAGGCCTTGGGTGTGTGTGGGACCAAAAAAAATAAAAAATAAAAACAGCTTAGGATGACTAAATTTGCTAAGATTATTTGGTCCTGCCTCGACTTAAAAAACGGCAACTTTCGAAGACAGTTTGTGTACACTTGATTAATTTGACTTTGCTATGAAAATATTTAGCATAGATTGGAACAAAATATCACCGGTAGTGCCAAAAATTAAGACTTAAAGTTGGGGGTTTTTTCATGAGAAAAAAGAAAGCTAGGGCTTCGTCTGTTTCACGGAAAATGAAAGATTTGGAAAACATATTCCAATTTTCCAAAAAATGATTACTTGTATCACTTAGAAAAATTAAAGAATGAAAAATATTTTTATCGTTTACGAATATTTTTAGACATAAATTGCTATCAACAATAAAAATATTTTCCATTAATCAATTTTTTTAAATGATACAAGCAATCATTTTTTGAAAAACATTTTTCAAATCATTATTTTCCATGAGCCAAACATAGCCTAAAAGTGGAATTGGGAGTTGACCTAAACTTCGCAGTTTTTAATAAGACAAAAAGAAGAAGTTTGTGGTAGAATTGAGACATAACTTGAAATTGGAGATTTTTTATGAGACGGAAAGTATAATTAGGACAAGGGGCTAAAGTTGAAGGTTTTTAGGGTATGAGGCCAAAAGAGGACAAATAGATTGCATGGTGACTGCAGCAAATATGCTTGATAGTAAGACACTGAAGGGAAGTCAAAAAAAAGAGCGACGAGTGGTTCCAGGAACACAGGCCACCATGAAGCGTCGCGTGGGAGTTGCTTTACGGAGAACTTTAGGCCGGTCTTCATCTGGAAGATCTAGCAATTATATTACCAAATTTATATCGAGTTAGCACCCGTTTCATGAATGAGTTAGAATGCGAGCCCAACGGGGTTTTGCCAAATAGGCCCGTCCAAAGACATGTGGCTTGGGATATTCTAGCCAGAGGACCTGGCCCAGACCGAAGCCATGCCATTTGGGCCAGACCCAATACGATGGGGGCACGGCCGAAATCTATAAGAAGAAGAAGATGACGGCGGTTGAATTAGGCGGGAGGATTCAGTTATAGCAGCAGCAAGCTCTCTCGCGGTCCCAGTGCAAACTTGGAGTCCTCATCGTTATAACTGATTTGATTTTTTTCCTTGAGCGTTGCCTCCTGCCACGTCAGATGCTGATGTGGCGAGCATTTCCCTTTCCCATCTTGTCTCGTCTATTTCAAATATATATGCGTGTCTTGCATTAAATTAAAAAAAATAAAAATTGATGTGCAATTTCTTTTTGACGTGGAATTGTTCTATCTTGGCTTTGTCTTCCTCGTTCCTCCAAAGCCAGCCACTCGATCTTGGACGAACCGCCATGGTCAGTGATGCTGCCGGCTCTCCAGATCCAGCGGTCCATGGCCGTCAGCGTCACTTGTCCTAGGTGACGCCACTTGTTCTCCATATTTGGCCATCCATGGTTGTCAGCTCGCTTGTGAATCTTAGATCACAACCTGAAAATGGTCCGATAAGTATGCAACCCATGAGTTGGATATCCATGATGATCTTATAGACCACAACGTGCAAATCACATCAATCGAAATAGCCTTACTAATTTTTCATTCATCTTTCTGTTACTCTTATAGCGTCGCGCTGGCTTCCTTGAAAGTCACATGACATCCATGCCGAATTGCTCAAAATATAAGCGCTTCTGAGTGATCTCCCTCATCTTGTCCTTTGCGACTGCCAAAGGATGAAACATGTACACTTGTTTGAAAAAACCGCATCAAAGACGAGGTTTATGGTCAAGGAAATCTCAGCTTTGCTGAGGTGATCTGTACATTTCAGAAATGCAAATAGGATGTCCTAAAAACCAAAAACCTTGAAGACATCAGAACAGGCTAGTAATAACCTGTTTTGCTGCAGAGCGGGGGAGCGGGAGGGAGACCATGACACGAGCAACAGAGTGAGTCCATTCCATCACTTGCTTTGTAATTTGCTCATATGTGAGTGAGACCCAAGAGACCGCGATTGATCGAGCGAGCATATGGTGAGTGGTGAGGCTCGGCAGCCACAACGGTCAAACCCGATGCGACCCATTCGCCTTGTTTCCATTGGCTTGACTTTTACGAGATCCCCCAACGCGTACATATGTACGTTGGTGAAAGCAAGAGGTAGATGAGCACTACGAGGATGAATTAGCTCTAATGCTTTCTCTCTTAACCTAATCACGTGGAGAGTTCCTGTACAGAATTGGAATCAAATACGAGAACACAGTCAAGGGGAGAATCAGTTAGCATATTAAGATTCATACAAAAAAATCTCATGATGAGCAGTTTGAACTTCCGTCACTCCCCAAGCTCTATGTTGATGGATGGGCATAGGAACCGCCATGAACTTCGCAAACCTGATTAGATTCCATTGCCTTACAAAGCCGAGGACACTTGGGTGAATGCAATTCATCCCAAGACTCAAGCTTGACCAAAACATCATGGCAATCATCTGCGTCTTCCACTTTCAGCAAGACAAAATCCACAATTACTGAGGCCCGGTTCCTCACATTGGCATTCATTGGCGGATATTCTATCTTGGACGTGCTTTTCTCAAATATAATTATATGGCAAATGGAGTCCACTTCAGATCTGAAGACCGAAAATTGGCTCTCATGGGTAGATTAATGCTCTGTGAATTCAACCCAACCATTTGATAACCAAACCATCTCATCACATTTTCCTTATTCCATGGACCATTAAAAGATTCTCACTATATTTTCTTATGAACCTCATTGGTTTTCCCTGTGAAAAAAAATAAAACCTGTAATTTTAACAAGGCTACGACACTTGATTTAAAATTCAAAATGAAGAACAACATAATAAGAATGCATAAGGACATCCTGAAGCACATCCTTTTTAGTTCATTTAGACTTGGAATGTGGCATTAATGGGTGTGCATCCGGATTATTCTGAACCTCACAAACCCAATCGGAATTGAATAGGACTAGTCTCTTGTGTACATGGTTGAAAAACCAACACATGGTGATAAAAGACCAAAATATAATGGTACACTAATGAGAGAATCAAACCATACGCAGCGTGAATTTGAGGCAATAGTTGTAGTATTAAGGTTTTTTAATCGACAACAAACCATATAAGGAAAGTCATCAATGTTTAGCTGCAATAGGAAGTCAAATGTTAAAATCTTGAGGGCAATAGGGTACATAACAGAAGAAGCCTTCCATGTCCTACATACACCAAAACGCATGAATTTCAGCCACGTAGAGGACAGGTGCAAGGGCAAAAGTAGAGACATTGAAGACTCGAACATGGATGGATTAGAAAATATTTTCAACTTAAGCGGCTCAATTCTTGGGAGGACAGCTCAAATGATGTTTTATCAAACTATAGGTGGAACTTGACAAAATAAAATGATCTTTCTATTTTTTTCTCAAATAACTGATCAACATAACAAACACAATAGTATCTCTCATTCAATATTACAATGATCAGTCACTAGATCTATAATGAAATTTCAGAATCATAACTAGCCACCCTCTCATCTGAAGAAGACCCAATTGAGAGCCCTCCGGGAGGGTGAAGAATTTGCAAGGAGAACAAGATGGGAGGGCGACGGCGTTACCTTGTCAGCTCGAGTAAGACGAGGCTAGGGAGAGAAGAGATCGGAGGACGCACGCACGTGAAGAGATTGAGAGCACGTGCCAGAACTTGGAGTGAGCGAGAGGAGACGGTGGGGACGGAGCAGCAGCAAACGGCATGCCACGTGTGGCCCCGCTGCGTGGGGGCTGCATCGAATCCAACATCGTGGAGCCGTGATCCGTTTCTCTGGGCCCTCGCGACACATCACCCAGCCGACATCCCTCTAGCAAATTGAACTTGATACGATGTTTAAAATCGAAATAACAAAAATATTAGGGGCGTGAGAAATCGGACGAGTAGGAGCACCTAGATTAATGTTGCTTCCGTCTTGCGTACGAGCGTATCCCCACCTCTTGATGCGAAAATGTCATCAACAGAAGCAATGCCCCGGGGCGGGGGGTGGGGGTGGGGATGGATTGTTCTCTGATCGTTACTTGAAAGTGGGAGAACAATATATGCGTAACGAGTTTTTTTTTTTTTTTTTAATTTACGGCGCAAAGCGGGCCAGACAAAGTCAATCGGCTCAAATGCCGCCGCCGAATACGCACACGAGTCACAGGGACATATCGAAGACATTCATGTTGAATTCCACCAGTGTATACTCGCAGGTACTATGCATTACATTCCATCAGCTCGAAGTGAAGCGACTAGGAATCCATCGACCCACGCTAATCCAACGGTACAAGCAGAGACTTGATAAGGGTCTACTATGTTCTGAAATGCACCCATCAGAATGTAGATTGCGAAGAATCACCAGATTATTTTATGTCATAATGGACATTATCTTGACATTCCGGCGTCACAAAAAAATAATTGCTTAATTTGAAATTTTTATGGTTTTTTCAAGAAAAGGACGGAGTATATGGAAAGATATAAGCAGCCTTCATACATTTGATTTTCAAATATGCCAGATCGAGTAAATAAGCGTGGGATCTTACCAAGCCATACAAGATGGCTTCATCACAGCCTTGTAAAAGAGATGCTCTGTTTGAAATTAGTTGGCCGATTTAGCAGCAATGAGAGGCCTTGGGTGTGTGTGGGACCAAAAAAAATAAAAAATAAAAACAGCTTAGGATGACTAAATTTGCTAAGATCATTTGGTCCCGCCCCAACTTAAAAAACGGCAACTTTCGAAGATGGTTTGTGCACACTTGATTAATTTGACTTTGCTATGAAAATATTTAGCATAGATTGGAACAAAATATCACCGGTAGTGCCAAAAATTGAGACTTAAAGTTGGGGTTTTTTCATGAGAAAAAAGAAAGCTAGGGCTTCGTTTGTTTCACGGAAAATGAAAGATTTGGAAAACATATTCCAATTTTCCAAAAAATGATTACTTGTATTACTTAAAAAAATTAAAGAATGAAAAATATTTTTATCGTTTACGAATATTTGTAGACATAAATTGCTATCAACGATAAAAATATTTTCCATTAATCAATTTTTTTCAAATGATACGGGCGATCATTTTTTGAAAAATATTTTCCAAATCATTATTTTCCATGAGCCAAACACAGCCTAAAAGTGGAATTGGGAGTTGACCTAAACTTCGCAGTTTTTAGTAAGACAAAAAAAAAAAAAAAAAATTGGGGTAGAATTGAGACATAACCTGAAATTGGAGATTTTTTATGAGACAGAAAGTATAATTAGGATAAGGGGCTAAAGTTGAAGGTTTTTAGGGTATGAGGCCAAAAGAGGACAAATAGATTACTTGGTGACTGCTGCAAATATGCTTGACAGTAAGACACTGAAGGGAAGTTAAAAAAAAGAGCAACGAGTGGTTCCAGGAACACAGGCCACCATGAAGCGTCACATGGGAGTTGCTTTACGGAGAACTTTAGGCCGGTCTTCATCTGGAAGATCTAGCAATTATCATTACCAAATTATATTGAGTTTAGCACCCGTTTCATGAATGAGTTAGAATGCGAGCCCAGCGGGGTTTTGCCAATTAGGCCCGTCCAAAGACATGTGGCTTGGGATATTCTAGCCATAGGACGTGGCCCGGCTCGAAGCCATGCCATTTGGGCCAGACCCAATACAATGGGGGCACGGCTGAAATCTATAAGAAGAAGAAGAAGATGACGGGGTTTGAATTTGGCGGGAGGATTCAGTTATAGCAGCGGCAAGCTCTCTCGCGGTCCCAGTGCAAACTCGGAGTCCTCATCGTTATAACTGATTTGATTTTTTTTCCTCGCGCGTTGCCTCCTGCCACGTCAGATGCTGATGTGGCAAGCATTTCCCTTTCCCATCTTGTCTCGTCTACTTCAAATATATATGCGTGTCTTGCGTTAAATTAAAAAAAAAAATCTATATGCAATTTCTTTGTGAGGTGGAATTGTTCTGTCTTGGCTTTGTCTTCCACGTTCCTCCAAAGCCAGCCACTTGATTTTGGACGAACCGCCATGGTCGGTGATGCTGCTGGCTCTCTAGATCCGGCGGTCCATGGCCATCGGCGTCACTTGTCCTAGGTGACGCCACTGGCTCTCCATATTTAGCCATCCATGGCTGTCGGCGTCACTCGCGAACCTTTGATCACAATCCAAAATTGATCCGATAAGTATGCAACCCACGAGTTGGATTTCCATGATGAACTTATAGACCACAAGGTGCAAATCACATCAATCGAAATAGCCTTATTGATTTTTCATTCCCCTTTTTATTACTCTTACCGAGTTGCGCCAGCTTCCTTGAAAGTCACATGGCATCTATGCCGAATCACTCGAAATAGAAGCGCTTCCGAGCGATCTCCCTCGTCTTGTCCTCTATGACAGCTGGAGGATGAAACATCTACATCGGTTTGAAAAACCTGCGTCAAAGACCAAGGTTTATAGTTGAGGTAATCTCAACTTTTCTCAAATATTATTATATGGAAAATGGAGTCCACTTCAGATTTGAAGACTGAAAATTGGCCCTCATGGATAGAGTAATGCTTCGTGAATTCAACCCAACCATTTGATAACCAAACCATCTCATCACATTTTTCCGATTCGATGGACCATTGGAATCTTCTCACTATATTTTCTCTTGAACCTCTTTGGTTTTCCCTGTGGGAAAAATAAAACCTGTAATTTTAACAAGGCCATGACACTTGATTTAAAATTCAAAATGAAGAACATAATAAGAATGCATAAGGACATCTTGAAGCACATTGTTGGAAGATATGTTTGAAGATACAAAATATTGTAATTGATTGTCTTTGATCAATTTAGGATTAGATTTGATATACTTAGATTAGAGCATATAATCCTTCCTTATTTATTTCAATTCTTCTCACTATATATAGGCACCTTTGTACATTGTACAATATATCGAGAAATACATTAAAATTCTCCCATATTCTTTCTCTCTCTCATGTCAATCTTCCTTGTCCTCCTTGAATTTCCTCATATTCTTTCATGGTATCAGAACGCAGTTAGCTCCTCACACAGCTTCCGCCTTGTGATTGCCTGCTTTTTCTTGTGACAACAAGAAAACTTAACCTGCAAAGTAAGGTTGTTAGTGCAGGAATCAAATTCATCAACAGGAAATCAAGTGAAGAAAGGAACGTCTTACCATGGAGCAGAGTCCTTCTCCAACATCTGATGAACAGAACCCACAACTTACGGGAGAAAGAACAACACAAGTTTCAGAAACCCGAAATCCAATTTCAGGGATTCAGGCCCAAGAACAGCCCAATATGACCCAGTATGTGCCATGGCAACCTTTCCAGGCTCAGTCTAATCTGGGGCAACCCACCTTGGGCCAGCCCACTACGGGCCAGCCCACTGCGGGCCAACCTTACCAGTGGCTACCAATTCAGCCATACCCATTTTATTTTGGGCCAAGCCCAAATACATCATTGCCAGGATTCCAAGGCTACAATGTCCAACCTGATGGGAGCCCACCAGCCACAAGCGGGGCAGGCCCATCCATCGGGGCCGGTTTTTCACATGCGAGTCCTATAGGCGAATCGGGTAATTTGGACCCAGGGTCAAATCCCTACCCGATTCCTCAACCCGGGTTCTTTCCGTACCCGTTTGCCGCGACTAGCAGCCGCCCAGAGCCCGGCGACTCGCTTTACACGTCGACGGCCGACGGACCGGAGCTGCGACTCATCACACAGCAACTGTCCGGAGCCGACAACTACTCAAATTGGTCACGGGAATTCCGGCGAGCACTGGTCACCAAGGATAAGGATGGATTTATCGATGGAACAATTCCGATTCCGACCGACGAGCGAGCGGCACGACTATGGATAAAATGCAACTAACTCGTCCGAACATGGATCGGAAATTGAATCGCCCCCGAAGTCGCGGCCAGGCTAACCCCGACGGAGGATTGGAAACAAATCTAGGATAATATTAAAGAAATGTACGGGAAATTGGATCGGGTGAAAATTTTTTCACTAACCCAGTAACTCTCAGATCTGAAACAGGGGAACATGAGCATAACGGCGACATTCAACAAGCTCTCAGCCTTATGGAACGAACTAGAAGCGGTCAAAGAAAAACTCGAGGGACCGGATTAGACTCTACAACAGTATCGATCTATAAAAGAACGAGAAAAGGTGACCAGATTTCTTTTGATATTAAACGAGTCTTACCAACCGTTTCGCTCACAGATCCTAACGATGAAGCCTATGCCACTGCTCGGATGGATATACCAGCTCGCCGTTCAAGAAGAAAGCCAACGCCACACCACCTCCGACCACCTGAAGACCGAAGAAGGGCTGGCCCTCTCCGCCTATACAGGCGGACAGAGAAGGGCTGCGATGAAGGGACACAGAGGGCGTCGAAATGAAACCCTAGGGTTTCACCTCGCGGAAGAAAAGAAAAGGGAGATGGACGGCTCGGATTCGATGCGAAAATCCGACAGTCCACGATCATCTTGCCCACTAATTGAATCCGATGGCTCTCATTTTATCTCATCACCTGGATCAAACGGCGCTCGAAACATCTCCTTTTTCGCAGGATCGGACGGTTCCCGTGAGCCCACAATGGCACCAGTTTTTAAAGCATCGAATGGGCCACCTTTTGCCACGTCATCAAAGGATAATTTCAAAGAAAAAAGAAAATTATATTGTGAATATTGTAGACGTCCACATCACACGATTGATAATTGCTGGAAATTGCATGGGAAGCCCGGGGAAAAAGAAAAAAAGGATTTTTCAACAATTTTTCAGGTCACAGATCAGCATCCGAACAAATTGAATCCAGTCATTAGCAATGATCAATATCAGGAACTCATGAAGGCCTTAAAGAAATTGGATACTTCTGATAAGGGTGGGAGTTTTATAGGTACTTCATATTGCTTGATGAATTCAATATCTAACGATGCATGGATAATTGATTCATGAGCTAGTGACCACATCGTCTGCCATAAAAATTTCTTTTCCAAGGTTGAAAAATTGCACTTACCTATTTCAGTGCAACTTCCAAACGGAAACATCACACAGGTTATGATGACCGGCACAGTTAATCTTAGCCCACTCATTACACTTCGAAACATCCTTTATGTTCCAGATTTTCGTTTCAATCTTATATTAGTTTCTCGGGTTTGTGAAGAGAATTCCTGCAGAATCATATTCAATGATGATAATTGTTTCTTTCAGGCCCTTTCGACTGGGAAACTGATGGGCTTGGGTAGCGTCTCTCAAGGGCTATATTTCTGGATTCATTTTCCTAGTGATTTCAGATTCTCTAATGTTGCATTGAATAAACAATCATTGTGTAATACTGCTACCAATGATAAAAATTTTCTTAATCATCAAAGATTGGGCCATAGTGCCTTTTTCCCTTATCCTCATTGCCCTATTTGTCCTTTAGCAAAACAGGGTCGTATGCCTTTTCCCAATAGCAATTCTCGTACTGCAAACCCTTTCTCTCTGATTCATGTCGATGTTTGGGGGCCTTATCACACACCACATCGTGATGGCTCGCGTTTTTTCCTCACAATTGTGGATGACTTCTCACGTGCTACCTGGGTGTTTCTCATGCAATCAAAAGGTCAGGTCCTAACCCATTGGAGGACATTCTTTACTCTATCAAAAAATCAGTTTGGAAAATCCATCCAACGCATTCATACTGATAACGGAAAAGAATTTTTGAGTCATGAATGTATGTCTCTTTTTTCTTCCAATGGGATTCTACATGAGAGCTCATGTGTATACACTCCACAACAGAATGGAATTGTGGAACGTAAACACCGTCATTTACTAGAGGTAGCACGTGCTCTTAAATTTCAAGCTTCCATTCCTGAAATTTTTTGGGGAGATTGCGTGGTCACGGCCGCTTACCTAATCAATCGCATGCCGAGTCGTGTCTTTGATGGGAAGACCCCCTATGAAATGCTATATGGAAAGAAACCAGAACTTCAACATTTGCGAGTTTTTGGTTGCTTATGTTATGTGACTACAGTTGGGCCTCGGGATAAAATGAGTCCCCGAGCTCGTCGATGCATATTTATGGGATATCTGAATTTGAAGAAAGGGTATCGAGTATTTGAACCAACCACTGGGGATTTCTTCATCAGCAGAGATGTCAGCTTCCATGAAGACATATTTCTTTTTTGCGATGAATCATCTTCTTCCTAGGAATTGGATCAGAAAACAAATTCTCGTCATTTTCTCGTTGACGAAGATTTATCTTCTCGACAATCATATATTAATGCACCTGCAGAGCATCGACCAGGAGTTGCAATACCATTATATGACAAGACCTCCCCTTCCACGATAGCTGTGGAACAATTGGATACACAGGCTTCTGCAATAAATGAAGAAGAATCCCATTCCTCTTCAGAGGAAATTCCTTCAACAACTACAGCCACTGAAAGCATATCCAGAAATGAGGAATTAATCTATGTTCCAGAGCCGGATGCGCCTCAACGATCCGGGCGTGTTACACGTCCACCTACATGGACAAGAGATTATGTCTGTGCTTCGTCAAAAATACCAGGTACCCATTATCCTATTTCTTCACATGTCTCCTTTCATCGATTGTCACTAGATCATATATGTTGCATTAGTCGAGTTTCTGAGGAGCAGGAACCATCCCATTATTATGAAGCAATAAAAGATCCGCGATGGCAGAAGGCTATGGAAAATGAGTTACATGCTCTGATGGAAAATCACACATGGAACATTGTTCCATTACCTCCTCATCAAAAACCAATCAGTTGCAAGTGGGTATACAAGATTAAATACAAGGCGGATGGTTCTGTTGAAAGATATAAAGCTCAATTGGTGGCCAAAGGTTTCACACAACGAGAAGGTTTTGATTATCATGAAACCTTTTCTCCAGTGGCAAAAGATGTTACAGTTCGCACCTTCTTATCGGTTGCAGCATGTCGTGATTGGTCCTTGCACCAAATGGATGTTCATAATGCATTCCTCCATGGAGACCTAGATGAGGAAATTTATATGGAGCTTCCATAGGGTATACGGAGATAGGGGGAGTCTAAGGTATGTCGTCTCTGAAAATCCATGTACGGCCTCAAACAAGCGTCACGCCAATGGTACGCCATGTTTACCAATGCACTCACTGCTGCAGGATTCAAACAGTCCAAGCATGATTATGCCTTATTCACTTGGACGAAAGGTACGTCATCCATTTACTTGATGATATATGTTGATGACATACTCATTATGGGAAATCATGAATCTGCTGTAAGAAAACTCAAGGAATACTTGCATTCTGCTTTCCATATCAAAGACTTGGGGTCACCAAAATATTTTCTTGGAATTGAGATAACCCGTTTAGACCAAGGGATTTCTCTTAGTCAACGGAAATATATACTGAAAATCATATCAGAAGCTGGTCTATCAGGATGTAAACCAGCAGTTATTCCCATTGAACATAATGTGAAGTTAACCACAGCTGACTATGATGTGGGACTTCAACCTGAAAATGATGATTCTTTACTCAAGGATCCATCAATTTATCAGTGATTAGTTGGGAAACTCATTTATCTCACTATGACCAAACCAAATATTTGTTATGCAGTTCAAACCCTGAGTCAATTCATGCATAACCCAAAGGAGTCTCATATGAATGCTGCATTGAAAGTTGTAAAATATTTGAAAAAATGCCCAGGGCTAGGGATTCTACTTTCCCGCAAGTGCAACATGGAGATGACAGCTTATTGTGACTCAGATTATGTAACTTGCCCTATGAGTCGAAGATCTATTTCTGGTTTCTGTATTAAATTTGGAGATTCGTTACTTTCATGGAAAACAAAGAAACAATCCACTGTATCTTTGTCATTCGCTGAAGCTGAATATCGATCCATGGCCAAGACAGTTTGTGAGGTAGTTTGGTTACAAGGATTACTATAAGATCTTGGAATACGAGTCAAGGGACCAACTTCACTGTTCTGTGACAACGATTCTGCACTCAAGCTTGCAGCGAATCCTGTACTGCATGAAAGAACGAAGCACATAGAAGTTGATTGCCATTTTACCAGAGAGAAGATTCAAGAAGGAATAATTGAAGCAAAAGGAATCAGAACCATTGAACAGCCAGCGGATATTTTCACCAAGCCTTTATGCCAAAGACAGCATACATATCTTTTGAGCAAGCTTGGTGTCTTGGACATATACAAGCCACCAGCTTGAGGGGGAGTGTTGGAAGATATGTTTGAAGATACAAAATATTGTAATTGATTGTCTTTGATCAATTTAGGATTAGATTTGATATACTTAGATTAGAGCATATAATCCTTCCTTATTTATTTCAATTCTTCTCACTATATATAGGCACCTTTGTACATTGCACAATATATCGAGAAATACATTAAAATTCTCCCATCTTCTTTCTCTCTCTCGTGTCAATCTTCCTTGTCCTCCTTGAATTTCCTCATATTCTTTCACACATCCTTTTCAGTTCATTTAGACTTGGAATGTGGCATTAATGGGTGTGCATCCGGATTATTTTGAACCTCACAAACCCAATCGGAATTGAACAGGACCAGTCTCTCGTGTACGTGGTTGAAAAACCAACACATGGTGATAAAAGACCAAAACATAATGGTACACTAATGAATGAATCAAACCATAAGAGTGAATTTAAGGCAATAGTTGTAGTATTAAGGTTTTTTAATCGACAACAAACCATATAAGGAAAGTCATCAATGTTTAGCTACAATAGGAAGTCAAATGTTAAAATCTTGAGGGGCAATAGGGTACATAAACAGAAGAAGCCTTCCATGTGCTATATATACCTAAAACACATGAATTTTAGCCACGCAGAGCACAGGTGCAAGGGCAAAAGCAGAGACATTGGAGAATCGAACATAGATGGAATAGAAAATTTTAACTTAAGCAATTCAATTCTTGGAAGGATGGCTCAAATGATGTTTTATCAAACTATAGGTGGAACTTGACAAAATAAAATGGTCTTTTTTTTTTTTCTCAAATATCCGATCAACATAATAAACACAACAGTATCTCCCATTCGATATTATAATGATGAATCACTAAATCTACAATGAAATTTCATAATCATAACTAGCCACCCCCTCATATGAAGAAGACCCGATCGAGGACCCTCCGAAAGGGTGAATAATTTGCAGGGAGAACGAGATGGGAGGGCAGCGGCGTCATCTCGTCAGCTTGAGCAAGACGGGGTTAGAGAGAGAAGAGATCGGGGGATGCAGGCATGCACGTGACGAGATTGAGAGCACGTGCCAGAACTCGGAGGGAGCAAGAGGAGACGGTGGGGACGGAGCAGCAGCAAACAGCGTGCCACATGTGGCCCCGCTACGTTCGGCCTGCATCACATCCAACATTGTGGAGGCGTCACCCGTTTCTCTGGGTCCTCACGATACATCACCCAGCCAACGTCCTTCTAGCAAATTGAACTTGATACGAAGTTTAAAATCGACAGATAACAAAAATATCAGGGCCGTGAGAAATCGGACGAGTAGGAGCACCTCGATTAACGTTGCTTCCGTCTTGCGTACAAGGGTATCCCCACCTCTTGATGCGAAAATGTCATCGACGAAGCAATGTCACCGGGGGGGCGCAAATTGTTCTCGATCTTTACTTGAAAATAACAACATATGCGTAATGAGATTTTTTTTTTTTTAATTTACGGCGCAAAGCAGACCGGACAAAGTCAATCGCGCCCCCGATGTTGCTGCCGAATACGCACGCGAATCACACGGACATATCGAAGACATTCATGTCAAATTCCACCAATGTATACTCGCAAGTACTATGCATTACATTCCATCAGCCCGAAGTGAAGTGACTAGGAATCCATTGATCCACGCTAATCCAACGGTACAAGCAGAGATTTGATAAGGGTCTGCTATGCTCTAAAATGCACCCATCTAGATGCAGATTGAGAGGGCCAATTACATAAAAAAGCACCAACTTTGGATATAGTCCCAAATCTGGCCCAAATTTTATTTTGTCTAAAAAAAAAGCACCAACTTTTATCCAGATCCCAAATCTGGCCTCCGTTAACCCTCCATCCACTATCACCGTTAGTTATCCAATGTGGAATTTCCACGTCAGCAATAACATAAAACATAACAGGCTGACGTGGATATAAAAATAAAATTACACCCTTTTTCATTTCTAATGCTCGATTTGTGAGATTTGGGGGAATTTTGCCTAGGTTTTCCTTTCTTCATCAAATTTGCACGCGGGAGTCTTCAATCCATTTGAAGATCTCGTTCATTCTCTCACACCTAGATGAGATCTTGCGCGCACTCTCGCTCGCTCGCTCACCCTCTCACACTGAGACGAGATCTTGCGCGCTTGCTTGCTTGCTCACCCTCTCACACCGAGACTAGAGCACGCGCGTTTGCTTGCTCACCCTTTCACATAGAGACATTATCTTGTGCGGTCGCTCGACGAGATCTCGCGATCTCACACGCTCGCTTGATGAGATCTCGCAAACTCATCCTCTCACACGGAGACGCGATCTCGCGCGCTCGCTCACTTGCTAATCATCTCACATGGAGACGCTCACTGTAACACATACTCACGCTTGACCACTAAAGGAAGTCATTTCCGTTTCACATATTGGGCTTGAAGGATACATGCTTGCTTAAAGATCGGAGGGGACAGAGCATTGAAGGCATTGAACGAAAGGTATTATACTTCTTCTTCGTATGCTATTGGACATATTAAGTTACGGTCACCATGTGCTCGATGGTTTGTCTAGAAGTGATCTACTTCAAAGAAATTAATGTCATTTGAAATTTTCTGGGCTTAACGAATTTGTGAAGTTGCTAGATCCCTAGAATAAATTTGATCATGGCCAGAGGTGGATATATCATGACTTGGAAGTCTTGAACTATGTTGATACTATAGTTCATCGAATGGTGGTTTCATTGTCATGTCTAAGATCATAATTTTTTTGAGAAGCTCAAATGTCCTTACTCATATTTTATTATTTTGGATTAGTTTAGATGGTTACGTATCTCAAATGGGCTGTCACGTGTTTAGTTATTGGGAGCCACAACTTATTCGCTTCTTTAGAGTTTCTGATTCTTCTTAACAATGTGAGGTGTGTCATAATTGCTTTTTATGTCATACAATTAGTAAAGCTATTGTTGTCTTACTAGGCATTTAATATGTGTGATAAGTTTGACGTAAATTTTTTTTTTATCAGTGTTCAACATTCAACTTTAAATGTCCACTTTTTGGCTCTATCTCTATTTTAAAGGATTGGGCCGGTTGGAGTTCTAGGTTGATCATGGTTTTGTTCGTGGAAAATTGAAGTGTTGCGGATTAAATCAGAAGCAATGGTGAGTTCATTTAATTGTTGACTTTTCATGTTTGACTATTGTTTTTAGTTTCCAAATGTATGACTTTGTGTGCTTTTTCACAGAATGAAATTGATAGTGACGATGGTTCATTAGAATTGTGTGATAATGATATAAATATATCCGATGATGAAGAGATTAGGACAAGAGAGATGAGGAAAGAATTTAGGGAAGCAATAATGGAAGAGATAGATGATGGTGGAGACTTATTTGAAGGTTCCATCAATATAAGAATTGAAAAAGAAGTTGGTGTTGTTCCATATAATGGCGGGGATGACAATGAAGATGCAATATTGGATGACGAACTCTTAAGTGGTCCAGATATTGATAATTTTGAAGAAACTAGCAGCATAACTAGACGAATGGTTAATAGATATGATCTTATGTGTGATCATAATGAGAATATGTTTAGTCTAGGTATGAGATTTGAATCTCATGAACAATTCAAGATTGCTGTGCAAAAATATGCTGTAATTAATGGATTTGACATTTTTTGGGAAAGGAGTCAAAAGAAAAGAATGGAAGCAAAGTGTGTGAGTGGTTGTGGTTGGAGATTGTATGGCAATTGGGTTCAAGATGAGAAAACTTTTGTAATGAAGAGAATTGGAAATCCACATAGTTGCAATAGAAGCCTTACAAATAGGCAAGCCACTTCTACATGGCTTGCTCGTGAGTACATGCCTAAGATCAGAGCCAGACTCACTTATTCAGCTATTGAAATGCAGATAGATGCAAGAGAAAGGTTTGCCCTAACCCTTAAAAAAAAACAAATGTTACAGAGCCATATGGAAAGCACTTAGTTGGATAAGAGGGCTTATAGGAAGGCAATATGATATGCTAAGATCTTATTTAGAGGAGCTAAAGAGAGTTAACAAAAACGGAACATTTGCAATGGAGGTCAACCCAACAACTAAAGTATTTGAGAGATTTTATATGGGCTTCGATGAGTTGAAAATGGAATTTTTAGCGGGATGTAGACGTGTCATAAGCTTGGATGGGTGCTTCCTTAAGACTGGATTGAAAGGCATGTTGTTATGTGCTATTGGACGAGATGGAAACAATCAAATGTTTTCAATAGCTTGGGCAATTGTCGAAGTTGAGTCCGAGGCATCATGGACTTGGTTTCTCTCTCGGTTATTTATTGACTTGAGTGTGGGCACAGGCGAAGGTTGGACTTTTATCAGTGATCAACAAAAGGTAATATCTCACATTTTTCTTTATTAGCTATTACACTACACTAGTACAATTATTGTTGTGACGAGTTTTTTTTTCATTGGTTGAAATTGATTGCAGGGATTAAATGAATGCAGTTTCATGTCTGTCTCCACAAGCAGAACATCGAAATTGTGTAAGACATATATATGCTAATTGGAAAAAAATACACAAAGGGGATGCTTTGAAGAATCTCTTTTGGAGGGCTGTAATGTGTACATTTGAAGCTGATTTTGACTTGGTAATGGCAAATTTGAAGATGGAGTGTCCTAAAGGTTATGAAGATTTCATGAGACAAGGCCCTAAGCACTTTTGTAGGGCTTTCATTAAGACAGGTACCAAGTGCGATGCAGTCGAAAATAATTTAAGTGAGACATTTAATGCATATAATTGCATACCAAGAGCAAAACCCATTCTTGAGATGCTTGAAGAAATACGAGCCATGTTGATGGAGAGGATGACGGAGAGAAGCCGATTAATGGTTGATCAAATAGATCCAATTTGTCCAAGGATTAGGATGAGGTTGGAGAAGACTAAACTACAGTCCAGGTATTATTTTGCTAGAGCATCTTTGGGGAATAAATTTGAGGTTGAAGGGGATGGCAATAGATTTGTGATTGACTTGGCTGGGAAGACTTGTGCTTGTAGGGAATGGGATATATCTGGAATACCATGTAGACACGCCATATGTTGCATCACTTTTATGAAGTTAGATATCAATGATTATGTTGATGATTGCTTTAAGAAAAATGCTTACGAAAAATGTTATCAATTTCACTTCCCAGTAATGAATGGGGAAAAAATGTGGCCTAAAGTTAGTGGCGAGCCAATCAAACCACCACCTTACAGAAGGAAAAGGGGTAGGGAGAAGAAAAATAGAATCAAGGATAAGGATGAGCGAAGTAGTGATGGTAAGAAATTGACGAAAGTCGGAGTTCAAATGCGATGCTCAAATTGCCTTCAATATGGGCATAACAAGAAAACATGCAAAAATGCTACGACATCCAGGCCACCCAAAGTAGGTCTAATTGGACAATTTTGTAATTGTTGAAAAATTTTTGTTAGGTTATTATGAATAATAGCATTGGTATTTCTTGTGTTTTTCCACATACAAGCAAAAAGAGGAAGGCCAAAGAAAGCCAATGGAGCTAGTGGTATGCAAGCTAGTCCACAAGCCAATAGACTATCGAATAAGGACTCCACTATCATCAGGAAGGAGAGAGCACAAGTTAGTGCTTTATCAAGCATGATTTCAATTTGATACTACGTGTCTATTGTGACAAATGTTTAATGCTCATTTTGTTTCTTTAGGCACAACAAGGATATGGACTTTTTATATCTGAAGCTACTGGAAATTCCTGTTTGAGGGTAATCTCTATTTAATGGTTAATATGTGTATCAAAACGAAAAGCAAGTTCATATGTTTTATTTTTTTATTGCAGATGCTTGGTAGTGATGGAGTTATTGACATTGGAGGTCCATCCATTTCCAAGAGACAAACAAGAGCAAGGAATGTTGTTGAAGTTTCACTAGGCCAAACTTCCACTAATATCTCGGAACTTCCATACACTCAAGAATCTGGAATTAGTGGTGTATTATGCAATAGTAGACCATAAAATGCTTGTGCAGTGCTTGTTATTAGATCTTGGATTGTAGACTAAAAAATGGTAGTTTTATGTTGTCTATAAGTAGATTTAGCTATGCATTGTGTTTAAAGATTTGGCGACGTCGTTTCGTATTTGTGATGTTTTGGCTATGCACTTATGTGTTCAACTAGTTCGGAAAGCTTACCAAAGAATGAGCTTGGAACATTTGGATTTTGCAAATTTAGAATTTGTAGTTCTATTACATTTTCATCTCAATTACGGAGGTCGCATATGTAGAAAGAGTTTATTTTGAGGAACTTGTTGAAGAGTTTGGCATGGTATCTTAAAATATATATTATGTACACAGGTAGATTTCATAAAATATGGTGCCGTTAAAGAGGAAGTTCCTTCGACATAACAACATTATTTGTAGGACCAATGCCTACTTTTATTCCATCATTATATATCAAGAATGCCGGCTTCTTTCTTGGTCATTTGATATTTCTAAGCCACAGGTGTTGTGTAATGCTAAAACAATTTATTTTCCTATAAATTTTCTACATCCTAGCAGGACTCTACGAAACAGGATTTTGATATAGCTATAAAATCTGGCTTGCCTGGAATGGGGTCTTCCACGAATTATTTCTTTAGATTAGTGTGTTTATGGGTAATCGAGAATATCAAGTATTTAAAATGGTTCTATTCATGCATTTGTAAGTCTGACCTGAATTTTTGGTTGATAGGGCCTGTTTATATATGATCGCAAGTCACATATCTTTGTCATGTATTGCAAAAACTATTGCAAATGGTACCACATTTGAGGAGAAAAAAAAACTCAAGTTCTTACCACGACTCTATCAACTTCAAGTTCTGAACTCAATCAAACCCAAGCAATTTTTTTTATCTCCTTTTTTCCTTTTTTGGTGCAAAACACAAGCTCAGTTTGCGAGACATACCTGTATGATTCTAACTTAATAACATAATCCAATGACCAAACTATCAAAGCAACAATGGCAAAAAAGGAACTAGCCATGAGATTCTGATCCATTTATGCTAGAACAAACATAAACAGAAATAACATTGTAACTTCTGCATAAATGTTGCAATCCATTTAACTAGAGATACTAGTTCTTCCTATCATAAAGATTATCAAATGGAAAATCTAGCAAGTGAGCTCAATCTAACACATCATTTTATTCTATAGTCAAAGTCTACTTGAAGACGAATGCAGTAAATTTATCACAGACAGGCTTTATATCCCTGTTTAACAATAAGATCCACATGCTTTCAATATCTCGCTCGAAGGCAATGTAATCTTTAGCTTCCAACATTGCAAAAAGCTTGCCAATTGTTAACTGATCTAATGGCCTTAGCTATGGTGTCTCGTCCACTTGAACTGAAAATGTTGAATTATTTTTCTAAGGAGAATCATCTCTTAAGGAGAATCATCTGCACCTCCGCAGATTTGGACCTCTTCAAAGTCAACCTATAGGAGCAGATGAGAGGAACCCATTTCCGACGACACCTAAACCCCGTAAGTTTATGTGTCTTCTCTACATCAAGTCCAAAAGCATCTCCATGGTACCATTCTGCATCAGAAGAACGGATATTGAAGTTATATTGTGAAATAGACAAACAATAGTTCTTTATGACATTCAAAAAACAAGTAGACTCAATGAATGATACCTTCACAACTTTCCCAAGCAATCTAATTTGACAAAGAATCACGAGCCACTTCCCACATAGACGAAACATCAACTTAGTGCGCTCGACTTCCGCATTTCCATTAAGATGGATACAGTTTTGTTTTTCCAACATTTATCACTTGTTCTTCATATGCCCTTGGATGACAGGATACTATTTACCCAGCTGGCACGAAAGTATCAATAGAGTCCAAGACTCTGAGTCGTGACATATCCACCTCACCATGATCAAATTCATTTTAGGCTAGAGGATTCGAGGAGGTCGATAAGGCCGAGTACAATTTTAGGACTGTGATTTGCAAAGTGTAGTGCCGCTAAAATGCAATTCATCGTCCTTAATCAGCAATAGAACTGAGAATCTGGAGAAACTAGTATCTATAGACCAGAAACAACTCCAGAGGATTGAGCGGCTTAAGCGTCATGGGGAACGATATGCAGTTGACTTTCGAACAATCTAATTAGCTTTCTTACACTAATTAATCTAAGTAATTAAAATTTATTAAAAATAGGATTCTAGAGACTTAGCAACTTCACAAGTTCATTAAACCCAGAAAAATTTCAAGTGGCATAAGTTTTTGTAGATAGATCACTTATAGACAAACCATCGAGCACATGGTGACCGTAACTTAGTTTGTCCAATAGCAAAGGAAGAAGAAGAAGAATACCTTTTGTTCAATTCCTTCAATGCTCTGTCCCCTTTAACCCTTAAGTAAGAATGTACCCTTCAACTCTTCAAACCCAATATTTCAAATGGAAACGACGTCTCTAAGCTATAAAGAGTGAGAATGTGCAAGAGTGAGCATCTCCATGTGAAAGGATGAGATCAGCAAGCGAGTGTGCGAGTATGTGTCTTCGTGTGAGAGGATGAGCGAGTGAGCGAGCACGCGAGATCTTGTCGAGCAGCCACGCGAGATTGCATCTCCGTGTGAGAGGATAAGCGAGCTCACATCTCTGTGTGAGAGGATGAGTGAGTGAGCATACCGGATCTTGTCAAGCGACTGCGCGAGATCACATCTTCGTGTGAGAGGATGAGCAAGCAAGCGAGCATGCAAAATCTTGACTCGATGTGAGGGGATGAGCTTGCGAGCGAGCACGCAAGATCGTCAGATGGATTGAAGACTCCTGCACACGAATTTGACGAAGAAAGAAAACCTTTGACAGAACTCCCCCAAATCTCACAAATCCTACGTTAGAGATGAAGAAGGATGTAGTTTTGTCTTTATATCCACATCAGCTTGCTATGTTTGATATTATTGCTAACGTGAAAATTCCACGTCGGATGACTAACAGTAATAGTGGATGGAGGGTTAACAAGGGCTAGATTTGGGATATAGGCAAAAGTTGATGCTTTTTTTTTAGACAAAATAAAGTTCGGGCCAGATTTGAAACTATACTAAAAGTTTGTGATTTTTTATGTAATTCGCCCACTGATCTAATGGCCTTAGCTATGGTGTCTTGTCCACTTGAACTAAAAATGTTGAATTATTTTTCTAAGGAGAATCATCTCTTAAGGAGAATCATCTGCACCTCCGCAGATTTGGACCTCTTCAAAGTCAACCTATAGGAGCAGATGAGAGGAACCCATTTCCGGCGACACCTAAACCCCGTAAGTTTATGTGTCTTCTCTACATCAAGTCTAAAAGCATCTCCATGGTACCACTCTGCATCAGAAGAATGGATATTGAAGTTATATTGTGAAATAGACAAACAACAGTTCTTTATGACATTCAAAAAACAAATAGACTCAATGTACGATACCTTCACAACTTTCCCAAGCAATCTAATTTGACAAAGAATCAAGAGCCACTTCCCCACATAGACGACACATCAACTTAGTGCGCTCGACTTCCGCATTTCCATTAAGATGGATACAGTTTTGTTTTTCCAACATTTATCACTTGTTCTTCATATGCCCTTGGATGACAGGATACTATTTACCCAGCTGGCACGAAAGTATCAATAGAGTCCAAGACTCTGAGTCGTGACATATCCACCTCATCATGATCAAATTCATTTTAGGCTAGAGGATTCGAGGAGGTCGATAAGGCCGAGTACAATTTTAGGACTGTGATTTGCAAAGTGTAGTGCCGCTAAAATGCAATTCGTCGTCCTTAATCAACAATAAAACTGAGAATCTGGAGAAACTAGTATCTATAGACCAAAAACAACTCTAGAGGATTGAGCGGTTTAAGCATCATGGGGAACGATATACAGTTGACTTTCGAACAATCTAATTAGCTTTCTTACACTAATTAATCTAAGTAATTAAAATTTATTAAAAATAGGATTCTAGAGACTTAGCAACTTCACAAGTTCATTAAACCCAGAAAAATTTCAAGTGGCATAAGTTTTTGTAGATAGATCACTTATAGACAAACCATCGAGCACATGGTGACCGTAACTTAGTATGTCCAATAGCAAAGGAAGAAGAAGAAGAATACCTTTTGTTCAATTCCTTCAATGCTCTGTCCCCTTTAACCCTTAAGCAAGAATGTACCCTTCAACTCTTCAAACCCAATATTTCAAATGGAAACGACGTCTCTAAGCCATAAAGAGTGAGAATGTGCGAGAGTGAGCATCTCCATGTGAAAGGATGAGATCAGCAAGCGAGTGTGCGAGTATGTGTCTTCGTGTGAGAGGATGAGCAAGTGAGTGAGCACGCGAGATCTTGTCGAGTAGCCGCGCGAGATTGCATCTCCGTGTGAGAGGATAAGCGAGCTCACATCTCTGTGTGAGAGGATGAGTGAGTGAGCATACCGGATCTTGTCAAGCGACTGCGCGAGATCACATCTTCGTGTGAGAGGATGAGCAAGCAAGCGAGCATGCAAAATCTTGACTCGATGTGAGGGGATGAGCTTGCGAGCGAGCACACAAGATCGTCAGATGGATTGAAGACTCCTGCGCACGAATTTGACGAAGAAAGAAAACCTTTGACAGAACTCCCCCAAATCTCACAAATCCTGCGTTAGAGATGAAGAAGGATGTAGTTTTGTCTTTATATCCACATCAGCTTGCTATGTTTGATATTATTGCTGACGTGGAAATTCCACGTCGGATGACTAACAGTAATAGTGGATGGAGGGTTAACGAGGGCCAGATTTGGGATACAGGTAAAAGTTGATACTTTTTTTTGAGACAAAATAAAGTTCGGGCCAGATTTGAAACTATACTAAAAGTTTGTGATTTTTTATGTAATTCGCCCCAGATTGAGAGAGACTGCAGCTTTACCCCGTCTCTGACTCCTGGCATTTTGTGCGGTCCCTCCAATATCTAAGATGACTACTACGTTTGTGAAGAATCATAGGAAAATTTTATGTCGTCATGGACATTATTTTAAGATTCCGGCGTCACATAAAAAAAAATTCCGTCACAATGAATTTAGTTTGAAATTTTTGATGGTTTTTTCAAGAAAAGGAAAAGGAAAATGATGGCGAGCTATTGGATGGATCTCGTCCTCAACGAATTACGTCTTTTGTTTTCCCCACAATTCCCACACAAGATCCGAATCATCTCCATCCACCCCTTCGCTTCGCTTCGCGCCTTTTTGTTCTTCGTGGTTTTCTCTTCACGCTATCTGCCGCCAATCTTCACGCTCTGCATATCGTCTCGGAGTATGACGACTCAGATTGGCCTCGGCTGCCGTGGTTGATGAAGCGATGCCAAACCGGCAAGAGTGCTGAGAGCAAAACCCGAAGAATCTCATCCTTCAAATCGGCATATCGTATCCAAATGATGATGATCCATCCGACCTCAGCCTTGGTAATCGGATAAAGCTCTTGTAAACAGCGAACACCACCCCTCGTCCCCTTTTGCGCGTGCGGCGTAGACCGGCGAGACAATGGAAACTGAAAGACGGGCGATGAAGGGGGAGCGAATAGAACAAAGCAAGAGTCGACAGCACATATTCTAGAGTGAACCGAAATTTGACTTGGCAGTTCAATCGGACAAGGAACGGCCCTGAACATGGTTCAGCGGTGACAGCGGCATGAGGTCCAGATGGCCCGGCGATAGGTAGATCTGTTTTGGACATGTGCAAGGACAGGGAAAGTGACGACTCGAATCAGAGATGAATTAGTGTTGCCGCACTCGAATGCGGAATTTGATGGTGCCGTTCATTGTGGGACATGGAAGACACGTGTATGTTAGGGTTTGCAAGGAGAGGGGGAAGTGCCAATTTAACAAATTTTTGTCCGCAATGCCAATATAGAATGTAAATTGGAATTTTAGATTCTAAAATTTGATTAATTTTAGAAGGGAAAATAGCTTTATCTTTCCACCCTCATCATCATTTTTTGTTTTTTAAAAATATTTTCGAAGAATAGGTTAATCAATGCAAAATGCATTTGTCAAACAATTAATTTACGATAGTGCCAAGCTTCCCCATGGCACTAAATTTAGTGTCATCATACATGTGATCGACAACTGAACTTTTGTCGACAATTCAAGTGTACGTCATTGTAAAAGTACCAAAATAGCAAATAGCAAAAACAACCACAACATAAAAAGAAGGGCGAAAAAAAGAGAATGGATAAATAAATAAATAATGAACTAATTATGTAAATCGGCTCCAGCCCATTTTATCCACCAAGTAGGCCGTAGAAGCTACAGCACCACATAGCCCACTCGATATGCTAATAAAGCCACAACCCATTACACTAAAAACCCATTCAACATTAGGCCCGTGGAACAAAGGCCTTTGAAACCCGGCCGCTCCCTTCTTCTTTTCCCCGTCCTCCATGAAAACTGGGGGCGCGCAGAGAAGCCGAGGGCGAATCGCGACCGTCCGGCAAGCCGAGAGCGCGTTGAGGGGAATGAGCTTAGTGCGAGAGAATCTCGTGAAGGTGTTCGGGAATGGCTAAGCATGACATTAGAAGGTGTGGTTGTCTCATCCAATCACGTATATCCATGCGACACACATTTATCCTTTGTCCGATGATTTTCCAGTGAAATATTAGGTCGTTTTGATTTCACTTAAGCAATGTGAAGCGCAATATCAATATTGTATGTAGGGTAGATTTTTAACTAGAAGTAAAAGTCCATCTCCTCGTTGGTCCCGTCCTATCCCCTCCTTGTTTGAGGTAGGAGTCATTAAACGAATCTCCCCCTCGAAGAATTCCATGTTTTGAGCAAGTCTTCCTTTGGACCGGCTTCTCCGACCGGCGGGAGGGCCGAGAGCAGAACTCAAAAATCTCATCCTTCAAATCGGCGGATCCTATTCAGATGATGATGATTCATCCAACTTCAGCTCGGAAATCGGATATAGCTCTTGTGAGCACCACCCCGACATGCCCTCTTGCGGTGCGGCGTAGACTGATGAAATGCAGGACGCGAGCGACCGCATTTGGAATCTGAAAGGCGGCAATGAAGTGGAATAGAACAGAACGAAGTGAGAACCGACAGAACATATTCTGGAACGAAATCAAGATTTGACTCGGAAGTTCAATCGGATATGAAACGACCTGATGGAGGAAGACGATGCTTGGCCGAAGACAGAACGTGCTGCGTTCCTCTGAGCAGAAGGTATTCGGTGAATTGCGCTTGGAGAGAAACAGAGAGAGAGACGATTCTGAAAAAACCAGCGGAGGAAGGAAGATCGCGCGGTAAGAAATCTCCACGGACAGCCCGGCTCTTCGCTGACGTTCAGGCAATGATGATATCCCTCGATCAACAGTCGTACTTACCAGGTCGTTTCCATCTCTGATTCGACTCTAGAATTGATTTTGATGCGCCCTGACTTTGTCTGTTGATGTCTTCTTCGTTTTGCTTTTCTCCAATTCTCTTGCTTTCTTCCGAATTGCATCTTTTGTGCAAGTCTTCCTTTCGACCAATTTCTCGTGGGCTCTCTCTGTATCTTCCTTCTAATCCAAAGAACAACCACCGGCTTCACCATGTTTGCCCCCGTTTCCCCACAATCCTCACACAAAACCCGAATCATCTCCATTCCCCCTCTTCGATTCTCTTCACGCTTGCTGCCGCCAATCTTCACGCTCGGCGTATCATCTGGGATGATGATGACTCAGATTGGCCGCGGCTGCCGCTGGTTGATGAAGCGATGCCAGATCGGCGGGAATGCCGAGAGTGAACCCCGAGGAATCTCATCCTTCGAATCGGCGCATCCTATCCAGATGTAGTGGAAGAGAACAGAATGAAGCAAGAATCTACAGAGCATATTCTGGAATGAATCGAACTTGGACTCAGAAGTTCAATCAGACATGAAACCGCCCTGATGATGGTTCAGCGGCCATGGCAGCATGAGCTCGAGATGGCCCAATGACAGCAAAAGACATGTGCAAGGACAGGGAAAGCGATGACTTGAATCAGAGAAGAATTAGTGTCACGGCGACTCGAATGCGGAATCCGATGGTGTGGTTCACTATGGGGATGATCTGAATTGGTGGAGATGAATCAGTGTCACCGCCAATCTTCACTGCAACCGCCAATGGAAAACCCACCAGCGATTCATCGAGATCGAGCTCTCTGATGAATGTTGCTTCCAGTATGACCAAAGCACGAAAAGTGTCGCTACAGGTTCAAAGATGCTGCTCGCCTTGCCACCATGTCGGCAGAAATTGACCACGGAGCTTCCTCGATCAACAGTCAACAATTACCGGGACATTCCATCTCTGATCAAACTCTACAATCGTCTTTGATTCATTCCAAATTTGGTCCGTTTGATTTCCGTTTTGCTTTTGTTTTCTCCCATCCTCTCGCAGTCTCCCGAATCCCCATTGCCGTTGGTTGCATTCTGGAGGAGGTATCGAGTCCTTGCAAGGAATAGAGAGAGAGAGAGAATCGGCAAGCTTTATTCAGCAAGAGGGGAGAGCAAGTTCAAGTTGGAGATCGCTGGGATGTCGCAATAGAGATTTCCACCACGAAAGAAACTTCCAACCCATGTGAGGCAGGGATTCCGAACAGGATCCCATCCCTAAATACTCTTGAAAAACAGAGAGTGCAAACGAGAAAAGCAAATGCAGCAGGATAAATTATGAAGTTCACAATCATCAGGTATGAAAAATCAGAAATATGGGGCACATGGGACACGTGTCACTCTCTAAATGGACTAGTATTTTGCCTATGTGTCAATCACAAGTCTACCCGATATTTTCTCAAAAGGATTTGGGCGGTGCCGAAGCCACCCTTACTCCCACGTCAAATATTTTCTCAAAAGGATTAGGCGGTGAAGCTTGGCTCGAGGGTTGGAGAGAGACCAAATGCTCGAAACATATTGGTAGATTAGGTTTATAATAAAGGGTATAATTGTCATTGTATTGTTTTAGCCCTAAACCCTACGTATATATTGTAAATTAGTTCATCAATGAAAGTGTTGTTTGCTCAATCTCTACATGGTATCAGAGCGGTGATCCTTGGAGCCCGTCCCTCACATCCAAAGTCACCACGATCTCTCTCTCTGGCCTTCTCACTTGATTACGTATTCTTTGAAGATGATGGTGAAAGATTCGATGGCGAGATGAATGCAGATGTCGGGAGGACCACAACCGCCAGAACCATCGTCTATGAAGAATGATGAAGAAGGACCCAACTGATGATATGACCAGATAATGGGGATGATAGTGGCCTTGGATATCATCGAAGAGTTTTCGGGATAGTGGACTTGAGAAGTGGACTCGCGATCATCTGCTATTGCTTCACTTTGCCGGAGCGGCTCCGATTCGATCGGCTCAGATTTTGCGGCTCCGATCGGCCCAGATTTTTCCCCTCTGTTTTTTTGCAGGTCTCCTGCGATTTTTTTGCTTTTCGAATAAGCGTCTCTTGTGCTTCTTTAATGGTCATCACACGTGGCCCCAAAATCTGAGTCAAGCTTGGGAGATATCTTCTGATTCAACCGGATTGCTTTTCTCCTTCGGCCTCAAGTCACCATGACGACCGAGCTTCAAAGCTCTTCAGCCACAGTTCCTGCACATGAGCGGTCGGACAGTCCCTATTTTATGCATCATTCTGATAACCCTGAATCTAATCTCGTCGGCATGGTCCTTACAGGTGACAATTACAACAATTGGTCCCGTGTCATAGAGATTGCCCTTTCCGCCAAGAATAAAATGGTGTTTGTTACAGTAGAATTAAAAAAACCAGCCACAACCGATCCTGCCTATGCGTCTTGGATTCGTGTGAACAATATGATCCTATCCTGGATTCTTAATTCCATCCATCCAAATTTAGTACCAACAGTTCTCTACACAGAGTCAGTTGTAGATGTTTGGGCTGATCTCTGTGAACGTTTTTCGCCATCAAATGGTCGTAGGGTTTTTCATCTCGAGCAAAAGATATACACCCTTGCTCAAGGTGACGATATAGTGACCAAATACTACAATAACTTGCGAAGTTGCTGGGATGAATTGAATAATTTGGATCCACTACCGCAATGCTCTTGTTCTGCTCGTTCTATCATCACCACACAACAAGAGAATCGACGCTTGTTTCAATTTCTCATAGGTCTCAATCCGAGGTATGCTAATGTTATCAATCAGATTTTACTAATGAATCCGTTACCTAGTGTTGTGCGTGCATATGCACTAGTTCTTCAAGATGAGTCACACCGCCATATCCAATCGGACCGTCAAGTGTTCGACTCCACCAGCACTTTGCTTAGCACTCACGGCAACCATGCTCCGCAGTCATACATAAATTCCTCATCCCATGGACAGCCTAGCTCTCTTGGCACTCCCGCTCCGTTTGCCAACATAGCTAAACGGACGAACACGTCCCGTGGCCGAGAAAGATGCGCCCATTGTGGCATCCTGGGACATACACGAGATGTGTGTTATCGACTTCATGGCTTCCCTCCCAACCACAAGCAGCGCCGTGGGCAATCATCCACCTCCTCCCGGCCTGCGGACAACAAATCTAGCCATACATCCGATGCAGCACCTCCTACTTTCACAAATGATCAATATAAGCAATTGATGCGCTTGTTGCAAGAGGTAAACATCCCGAAAGCCAATCTCTCAGGTAATGTTCTTGGCTTATCTTCCAATTCATTTAATTCCGATACTTGGGTTATTGACACTGGCGCCACCAACCACATCACATTTGAACCTCGTCACCTTACTAACCCAACATATTATCCCTCTCCACATCCCACCGTTAGGATTCCGAATGGTGTTGGTGTCCCTGTGACATCACATGGTTCGGCCACCCTTACCCCAACTATCTCTCTTGATAATGTCCTTTACACTCCCTCTTTCAAATACAACTTATTATCAATCTCTAAACTAACTCAAACTTTACACTGCTCAGTCACTTTTTTCCCTAACCACTGTCTTTTTCAGTACCTCTTGATGAAGAAGATCATTGGTCGGGGCCATAAGCGTGGTGGTCTCTATTATTTGGAGATTCCTACCGAACCTGCCGCTCTTTCTACTACCACCTCTTCACCTCATCTTTGGCACGCTCGCTTAGGACATCCATCTGAGTCAGTTTTATCTATTTTTGCGACAAACTTTATGTTTTGGTCCAATAAAACAATTAAGTTCATGTGATGCTTGTCATTTATCCAAGCAAACACGTTTGTCTTTTGCATTTAGTACTATTACTACTTTACGTCCTTTTGAACTTATTCATGTTGATATTTGGGGACCTTATTCTCATTTTACACATAAGACATGCCGTTATTTTTTATCTATTGTTGATGACTATTCGCGTTATACTTGGATTTTTTTTTGCTTACTTTTAAGTCGATGTAATTGATTCTTTGATTCGCTTCTTTGCTTTTGTTGAGACTCAATTTCAAACCAAAATCCAAAATGTTCAATCTGATAATGGGACTGAATTTCTTTCCTCTCGCATGCAAGAGTTTTTTTGTGCCCATGGTGTTCATCACCAGCGTAGTTGCCCTCACACTCCTCAACAAAATGGAGTTGTTGAGCGTAAGCATCGTCACTTGCTCAATGTTGCTCGTGCATTGCGTTTTCATTCTGGCATGCCTCTTCATTTTTGGGGGGATTGTGTTTTAACTGCTACTCATCTCATTAATAGACTACCTAGTCCTCTCTTACACAATAAAACCCCGTATCATCTTCTTTATGGCAAACCACCTTCTTATTCTCATCTTCGTGTCTTTGGCTCATTATGCTATGCTTCTACTAGCTATCTTCACTCCGATAAATTTGGCCCTCGATCTCGCCGATGTGTTCTAATCGGTTATCCCACACACCACAAAGGATACCGTCTTTATGATCTTCAAGACCAAACAACTTTTACTAGTCGTGACGTCATTTTCCATGAACAAGATTTTCCTTTTCGTCAAACAATCAAAGATACCACAGCCAAATAGACCTCGGTAATTCCATTACCCATACCTGACCTTGGTGAAACATGCCCTTCTCCCTCTACCCAAGTACTTGCACCGACCTCACCTCCTCTTGCACCGACCTCACCTCCTCTTGCACCCACGGTTGCACCATCACCCACTGACCCCGAAGCCATGCCTCGACCATCTCGGCAACGCCGTCGGCCTGGCTATCTTCAAGACTACCACTGTGCTATTGTGGCCTCTAATCAATCCTCTTCGGATTCTAAGGTAACTGAATTAGGTACTCTTTACCCTTTATCAAACTGTTTATCATACTCGCATTTTTCACCCACTCACCGCATTTTTTTAGCCTCTATATCATCTGGACAAGAACCTGAAAATTATGACGTTGCGTGTCAATTTCCCAAGTGGCGGGAGGCGATGTCTTCTGAGATACAGGCCCTTGAACAGAATGACACTTGGGAAATTGTTTCTCTTCCTCCTGATAAACATCCCATTGGATGTAAATGGGTTTACCGAATCAAGTATAATTCCGATGGCACCATTGAACGCTACAAGGCTCGGCTCGTTGCCAAGGGTTACAGTCAG
Organism: Corymbia maculata; assembly: GCA_014182735.1. Taxonomy (NCBI): domain Eukaryota; kingdom Viridiplantae; phylum Streptophyta; class Magnoliopsida; order Myrtales; family Myrtaceae; genus Corymbia; species Corymbia maculata. The sequence goes on along the minus strand of CM024688.1, from coordinate 11,508,371 downwards.
ACAGAGGGAATTGATTATCATGATACTTTTGCACCTTGTTGCTAAAATGGTAACTGTTCGCACTTTATTAGCGCTTGCTTCGATTCGTCATTGGTCTCTCTACCAATTAGATGTGAATAATGCTTTTCTACATGGTGATCTTGATGAAGAGGTCTACATGAAGTTTCCACTGGGTTTTCATACTAAGGGGAAGAATTTAATCTGTCGGGTTAAGAAATCACTCTATGGCCTTAAACAGGCATCAAGGCAATGGTTTGCTAAATTTTCTTATGCGCTACTTGATGTTGGTTTTCAACAGTCTAAAGCAGACTATTCGCTTTTCACATTGGTTCGTGGCTCTCTCTTGACCATTGTCCTTGTTTATGTTGATGATTTGGTTATCACGGGTGACGATGAAGTTATGATTCAACTTCTCAAGCGATTTCTTGACACACAATTTCGCATTAAGGACTTGGGTACTCTTAAATACTTCTTGGGCATTGAAGTTTCTCGTTCCAAGTCTGGGATTTTCTTGTCACAAAGGAAATACGCTCTTGATATTTTGTCTAATGTTGGTTTTCTTGGAGGACGTCCTGTTGACACTCCAATGGAACCTAATATACAATTTTCAGACTCCTCTCCAACTCTTAAAGATCCAGGTTCATATCGACTCTTATTGGTAGATTATTATATCTTACAGTAACTCGTCCAGATTTACTTTTTGCAGTGCAACATCTTAGTCAATTTATGCACTCTCCTAATGAAGACCATTGGAATGCCGCCCTTTGCATTGTACGGTATCTTAAGCATGATCCTGGTACTGGTTTGTTTTTCCCATCCAATTCTACTCTCCAACTTTATGGTTATACAGATTCTGATTGGGCATCTTGTTCTACATCCCGACGATATGTTTCTGGCTACTGCATGTTTCTTGGTTCTTGTCCCATCTCATGGCGTTCCAAGAAACAAACCACTGTTGCCCGTTCCTCAGCAGAAGCTGAATATCGGGCTATGGCATCTGCTGCATGCGAAATCACATGGCTTCACATGCTTCTCTTAGATTTTCACGTCAACACTACCACTGCTGATCTTTTTTGTGATAATAAAGCAACCATCCACATCGCCACTAATCCTGTCTTCCATGAACGCACCAAGCACATCGAGATTGACTGTCACTTGGTTCGTGAAAAAATTCAGGATGGCACTTTGCGTACTCTTCATGTTCCTGGTCACTCCCAACTCGCGGACTTGTTCACCAAACCGGTCACACGTGATTTATTTTGTAATTTTAAAAACAAGTTGTTGACATGCTTACATGCACCAACTTGAGGGGGAGTATTGGTAGATTAGGTTTATAATAAAGGGTATAATTGTCATTGTATTGTTTTAGCCCTAAACCCTACGTATATATTGTAAATTAGTTCATCAATGAAAGTGTTGTTCGCTCAATCTCTACAAAACATGAGAACTTGAAAACCTGACGGATCTCCTTGATAAGGCACCAACTAAATGCTGATGTGGCAACCAAAATGGCTAGAATAATTTGGGCGGCGTCGAAGCCACCCTTACTCCGGCGTCAAGTATTAACACACCTTGCTTGGCCATGACGAGGGCTTGGCACACCAATAAACACAAGGACCTAAGACCAACCGACCCATGTACGTCCGACCCTCATCGCTAGTGCGTCATCATCGAGGGCAAGTGGCGGCTGTTCTCAACCCTTGTCATGGCCTCGATCTAAGCAAGGGCGAGCTTGGCAAGGCACCGCAACCCTTGCCCGAGAAGCAAGGATGGCTGAGGTGTTGTCCCAATCCTCTCTATCTGAAGGTTTTGTGAGTTTTTGGGCTATTTTGATAATATATGGCCCACATGCTACTACATTAACGCTATAATTTTATTTTTTTTGGAAACATTTAAAAATGGCCTCTTAGGTTGTTCAGTTAGTCATTATAGGTGAAACTAACTAATCTACTTGGTTGTTTTTGTTGGATAAATTTGAAAATTTGAGTGCATTTTCATTAAAATTTTATGAAGATGAATGTCACAAAATCAAAAGATATATAGTCCAAGTCAATTCTCATCAGATGAGCTAAAGACATAAATAAGTATGCAATATTAAATTATGAAATTATGTGGATCTTATGAAACATTTGGTTTAACTGGTATGGCTAACTATATGGAAAATTTAATGTGCTCCCAATTGAAGTAAGTGGTTTAGTGCATCCGCATTATCATATTTTATTTTGGCATTGTCTCAATCATTTAGATTCGCAAATGGAATGTATACAAATGTATGTTGATTATTGAGTTTGCACACATTCCATACATAGTTATGGCCTACCAATTACGATTGCAGTTTTATGTTCGGAAGAAAATTATAAATATCTAATGATCGTCAAACAACTTTTTAGTTTTATTTTAACGCTTAGGATTATTAACACTTAAATTGAATCTTTAAATTCTCGGCACAATGCACAAATATCAATACATTCACGAACAAGACTATGGTAGAGTGGTGGGCGTGGCCTCCAATTCAAGATTACTTTGAGTCGAAGACAAAATTCGATTAGGAATCTGTCATGCACTATCAAGCATTTACCATCTACATTTTTCCAAATATATATATATATATTTTTTTCATTTAGCTATCAAAAGTCAACGCATGGGCTGTTTTCTTTGCATTTTTACTTTCTTGCAAAAGCTTTGTTTAAACACAAGATGTTAAAGACGTCAACCCTTTAGGGCAGTGGAGCAACCAGAAACCTCAAAGCAGCGCCAAGTTCTTGGGATTCTTCCCAAAATGGAGCTATAAAAACGAAACTAGCGCCAATAAGCAAGAAAACATGAACTTGAAAAAAGTCTCCATTTCATTGATTCGCCCCTGCTGCATAAAAGGAGGTATATAAATTCACACCGATGCTGTGAACAGCCAAGAGTAACACAACCTGATGACCGCCTCAATCAATGTGAATCTGTTCCTTCTCACCGGTGCCAAAGATGGAAACTCTGAACACGGCATCATCCCTATCAATGAGCTCAAACCCACAGGCACTTCCTACACGCCGATGAGTTTCTCTCACAAGTGCATGCCAAGCAGCAAAGAAGAAAAACTCAGGTTTCATGCGTATTTCTTGAAAGCTTCACCAGCCGTGATCTGTCTAGATACCTAAGAATTGCAGTTTGCTTGTTTTCTTGAGTATGTATACACGTTTGAATAACCAATGCATGCTGAAAGGACAACAATGCAAGGATAACACTCTTGGGAAAAAAAAAAAAAAAAAAGCACACAAGGCCACATTTGCGAGTTTCAGGAGCTTAATTTTGACGACCTTAACGGGCCCATGAAAACCACGGCTCTTAACCGGCAACATAAAGCATTTTCAAACCTATGGTTGCCCTTTAATTGCCATTTTACGTTAGTAGTCAATGCAAGCAACTGTCCATCTTTTCACTTGGATAGTAATGGAACAGCTTGTCGAGGATATCCAAGCGAATCCATAGTCCTGACTTGATCACGGTCTTTACTTTTGTTTTTTTACCTCTCCTTTTTTTCCCCTGGAATCGGCCTTACTCCACCATCGGAGATCACGCCAAGAAAAATAACTCTTGTCATATGGTACCCAATACAAACCGAATCAATTCAGATAGCGATCCTGATCGAACTTGAGATATGGCAGTGATGGATTAGGGCCAAGATTGTTCTTCAAAATGGCACTGCTGTATCACCAGTTTGAAGAAGGGATGCTCTGAAACTAGCTAATTCAGGAGTAGTGAGAGGCCTCGGCAGAGTAGGATCATGAAATATCGGCTCAGAATGGTTCACTCTGCATAGATCGTCTGTTCTTGCCTTGAGTTAAAATGAGAACTTTAAGAGACATTATTGGTGTGGATGTTTCTCTAATTGACTATGAACATCTTCAGCATTGAAATCACATCATGCCATAACCAGCCTGAAGTTTCACTTCAAACAACCTTAAATCGAGTTTCTACCTGCACTACCAAAAACGTAGACCCTGAAGACAATATCATCCCCTATCAATTAGCTCGAACACCCAAGCATTTCCTACAAGCAAGCGAGTTCCTCTCAGAAATGCAATCCAATCAGAAGAGAGATGGACCGAATGTGGATTGTTCCTAAGCTGAGACTAGAGTATGGAATCCGATGGTGTCTTTCATGGTGGGATGATCTGACCACGTGGTAATCTGACCACGTGGTAATGAACCGGGGGAATCCAGAGCGAGAGAGAAAAGACGCGGAAAAAATCTGGTCGGAGAAAATCTGGAGAGAGAGAGAGAGAGAGAGAGAGAGAGAGAGAGAGAGAGAGTCCAAGATGCCTTCGATTGCAGCTAGAGAAAGAGCTCGACAACACGACAATGATGGTTGAGATGGTAAGTTTGAGAGAAAATAAAAATGGAGGAAGACTTAGGTGAAGAAAATGAAAGCTCGGTGGAAGGAGAAATGGAGAGAGATAGCTCCGGTTGAATGAAGGCGATTGATTGATCTGGAGAGGAAGATGAAGGTCAGCTCTATGGAACCGAGAGAGAGAGAGAGAGAGAAAGACCCCGGAGGATGACGTCCAGATGAAGATGAAGAATGACCAGAGGAAGGAGAGAGAGAGAGAGAGAGAGAAAGACCCCGGAGGATGACGTCCAGATGAAGATGAAGAATGACCAGAGGAAGGAGAGAGAGAGAGAGAGAGATGGCGAGATGGTAGAGGTGAGCGGTGGCTGAGTTGGTGGAGGAACGGCGTGAAGGACCCTGGCAACAATTGGGAGTGGCTACGGCGGCGATGGAGAGGGAGGAGGAGGAGGAGGAGCTTGAGTTTCAGCAAAGCAATGTGCAGAGAATGAAGAGGAAAAAGAAGAGAACCAGAGCCAGTTGTTGCCGCCATCATGTAATGGAATCCCTTCAAGAAAATCTGCAGAGATGTCGTTCGTTCATTTTTATGCTCGGGAAGATGTCGAGGTGCGGACCTCTGGAGTACCACAACTTGGCACAAAGGAGCACTTTGGTGTCAAAACTTACAAATGGTACACTTAAGTGCCAAAATCGGAGCAAAAGGGATCACTTAAGTGCCAACGGCGAAAAATTCCGGCCAAATTGCCACGTGTCCATTTTCCGACGAGTTAATTTGCTGACGTGGCATTTTTTTTAAAATAAAAAATCCACGTGGCATTTTTTCAAAATAAAAAATCCACGTGGCAAATTTTTTTAAAAAAATTGTCCACGTCAGATTTTTAAAAAATTAAAATTGATTTTATTTAAAAAAAAAAAAAAAAAGGGAGGAGGGATCGGCGAGGGCTGTGCAGCCCTCGCCGCCGCCGTCGCCGCCGCACCTCGCCGGGAAAGGCCGGCGAGGATGGGCGAGGGTCGGCCGGGGTCGCCGGGCCCGGCCGGTGGCCGACGACCCCGGTCGGCCCCCGACGAGGGCTGCGCGCCCTCGCCCAGATCCTGGGCGAGGGTCGCGACCCTCCCAGATCCGGCGAGGGTCGCCGGCCCCGCCCAGCCGGGCCAAGGGCCGTTGGCCGCCCGGGCGCCGGTGCAGGCGACCGACGGCCCTTGGCCCCGGCTGGGCGAGGGCCGGCGACCCTCGCTGGATCCGGGGAGGGTCGCGACCCTCGCCCCAGATCCCGGGCGAGGGCCCGCCGGCCTCGCCGCAGCCGGCCGGGTCGCCGGCCGGTGGCGGGGGCCGGCGACCCCGGCCGACCCTCGCCCACCCTCGCCGGCCCTTCCGGCGAGGGCGGGGGCGGCGGCGGCGAGCCCTCGCCGATCCCCTCCTCCTCCTTCTTCTTTTTTTTTTTTTTTTTTTTTAAATAAATAAATAAAATCTATTTTATAATAATATATATTTTTAATTATTTAATTAATAAATTTTAAAATCCACGTCAGCGCAAAACGACGTCGTTTTGCGCCGATTTTCGTCGTTTCAATTTCCGGCGAGCCACGTAGGCAAAAAATTAATAAAAAATTGCCACGTAGGATTTCCTATTTGAACTCCGCGACTTGGCACTTAAGTGATCCACTTTTTTAAAAAGTGGCACTTAAGTGTACCGTTTGTAACTTTTGGCACTTAAGTGCCCCTTTGTGCCAAGTTTTGGCACTCCCGCTGTACTTATGCCGGAAGATGTCGTTCTAGCAAATTATTTGGGGCCCTGTTTGTTTCAAAAAGTCAAAATAGGCTTTATCGCGTAACTCAACTTGGGCTCTTGGTGTTGACCAGCCGCCGGGCGAAATTTTTATTGCCGGGCCCGAGGTCTCTAAACTTCAACGTCCCTAGATTATAAAATCCAGAAGGAAGTAGATGGAGAAAATAAGTATAGAATGACCAAACCACGGTCCTTGATTAAGGGTTGAATTTTGACGTTATCGAAGAATTTGGCCATCAATCGTGACGACATGCATGAACAGTTCCTAATTCGTCAACGTGAAATCCGAGATCCTAAATCTACTATGTGTTTAGTATCTAAATGCAAAAGGGATGTAGCTGGGAAAATGGACACCGAGTTATGCAAACCGACTTTTTTTTTTTTTTTTCATGTTTGGGGTCAAGTTTCGCTGTTGACATTGAGCCTAATCTCATGAGTTTCTATATATATATATATATATATATATGAAATTTATTAGCGAATTTCATGTTGGGATTGACTCGAATAAAAAGTCGAGATTTTACATATAAATGAGTGTGGCTATGGCTAAGGATGTCTATTTTTTATTTTATAACATTGATATTTTGCTTAAGTTAGATTCAAAAGGTTGCTGAATTGAGTATTGGTGAATTGGAGCTAAAGTTTGACGAGATACTTGAGTAATTTGAGGTAGAGCACGACTAGATATCGGTCAAGCCAATCTCAAATAATTTCTCGCAAATTGTTTTCAGACTTTTGAGAAAAATAATAATTTCATACCAGTTAGATATCAGTAGAGCACGGCTAGATAGGCTCGAGCGGCTTGTGAATAATATCACTCATGTCAAAAGAAAATTAAAATAGGTTGAATTAGTTTCCCTCTTAGTTGGCCTCCATATATGCTCGTGGTGAGAGGAATAGGGTATAATTTATTGGCTGTATGTAATAATTTGCCCAACTTAGTTAGCATGACAAGGGATCATGTCTTGTGCTAGCACTAATCGACTTTTTTGTATAAATTCTCATTTTAATACAAGGAAATGAGAGGGTACGGTTTGCAAAGACGTCAACTTTGTAAATTTGAAGAGAGAGATTCCTCTTTTGGTCTCTCGAGTCGGACAATTTTTCATCACTGAGCACTTAAAAGTTAAATCATCAACAATCGTCATTCTTCTCCACTCTAAATGTAATTAGTTAATTGCGAACAGAATCCAAGGGGATCCAATCTACCTCCAACGGTCAAAAAGACTTGCCTTATAAAGTCTGTCTAGGAAAGGGAAGACGAAACTCTCAAGGAAAGGGCCAACAGTCGAGTGTGGCTTGGAGAGTATATAAGGATAGGATGAGACCTAAGAGACTAGAGAGGATAAATATATTCCAAGGCTGATTCAATTCTTCATTTGTTTGAAAAAGTGCGTAATTGAGTGATCCTAGTGAATTACCAAGAAGAGTGACTCTGTGAGACTCATCATCACCGAATGCTAACACTCAAGAGTATGTAATCACCTTTGATCATATAGTGAAATCTAGCCTATTGGCTGATCGCTTGGAGAGTGGACGTAGACTTGTCTAAAGCCAAACCACTATAAATTATGTTTGCAATCTTCTCTACTCTCTCTATTTAATTTCAGTTTAATAATTGCAAAAGCTTTATTTTAATTGCGTGTAAAATCTATCTATGCCTATTCACCCCCCCTCTATGTAACATCCTCGAAAACCGATCCTGTATGGATCGGCCATAAGGTCCTGAATGAGTCGACCATGGGCCGTTGGCCACGGATCGATTGATTCGATTGGCAAGGATCAAGGATCGGTCATGGTTCGATCGACCGACCAGTCATGAACTGGTCGAGACATTAACCATGAAAGGCGTACCGACCATACCGATGGGGACGGACTACCAACTCATAAGACGACTTTTCGGTCACGAGAATTGGTCATGGGACGATTTTAGATCGGCGGATGGTCATGGGTCGATCCGACCGGTCATAGCACTTAGCCGCGGATGATTCCGCTCGGCTGTGCACTGATACACGGACGATCCAACTTAACCAAAAGTGACCGTCTTCCGACCAAAAATGCATCATTCCTTATTTAATTCTTAGTGACCAGAAAGGAATCTCGAATTGATGAAGTCCGATCATAGATCGGTAATGCACCGACCATGAACCATGCGAATGGATTGGGCGCCGATTAGAATGAGCCTCGGGATAGACCCGGCTATTCCATCGTAATTCCTAAGGTCCATAAATGCCTTGGCTTAGTGCTAGGCCATGGGTAGCCTTGGAATTGACCTTGAACCAATCCGAATTATGAGGGAAACCTCATGGTCGACCCACCGCCCAAGGAAGCGGTTTAGGCAAATTTGGGGTATGTGGCCCGGACCTCGGGCGCGTGTAAATTAGTTTTTCGAGACATGTCATATGATCCCTTTTCCGACCCCAAAACCTACTCGGATGGTAGAATTCTCCGAACCGCCTTCTTGATTAAAAAAAAAAAGACAAAAGAAGAAGAAATTTCTAGAACCCTCATTAAATGCTTTGGATAAGCCTTATTTCTTGCCATTCAAAGCTAATAATTGCAGTCAAAAATATCTAGGGGGAAATTATGAGGACGGATTACACGTGGACCAACGGGAAAGTGCAAAGAGGGCCGCCAATAATTACACCTAGGAGCCTAGACCGCCAAATAATTTCTCTTTAGGCCACCTAAGCACTTTAGGCTCAATTATTGGTGGGGTAGGCTTGCCACTTAAGCTTCTTAGACGGGCCACTTGGAAGCTTCGGATTGGACCACTTGGACCGGTAATTATGACACTGGGTAGAATAAATAGGAGGAGAGTTCTTCACTTCTCATCCCTTGCCATCCATTTTCCTCCTCCTCCACTCTCTTAGTCACCCCTCATCCCACGCCTCTTGCTCTCTCTTCTTCGATTCCCAAGCCAAGCCGCCACTCCCTAGTTGTGTTCTTAGTTCAAGGGTCATCAAGGTAAGTATAGTTTCTTCCTTTTTCTAGTGTCGTTCACGATGTCGTCGACCCTAGGAAACTCTCTCGAACAAGCCGAGGGTAGGTCGATTGAAAAGAATATATTCTATGCTTTGTTCATGTCTTTGGATTCTTGTATGAGTGGAACGAAGTCACGGTTCATTGCTTTTGTTCGGTATAAGTCGAGGTTCGCCCATAGCCATAAGATGTGATTCGGTATTGAGACGTACCGAGTTCGCGTCTTGGATTGGTGCGGGGTTCCTCCATACTTGCTACTTGAGCAAAACATTGGGCTTAGGCTCGTTCGTGTTATTATTGCCAAAGGAATTCATGATTTTATGACACGTGCATCATGTTTGAGCACGAGACGCATATTTCATGGCACGTGCATTATTGTCAAAGAATTCATGATTTTATGACACATGCATCATGTTTGAGCATGAGACGCATATTTCATGACACGTGCATTATTTTCAAGCATGAGAAGCATGATCCATGGCACGTGCATGAGGCTCAAGTCCACCCTCGCAAAGGGATAGGTACCTGAGCAAAGATGAGAACAATTTAAGAAAATCTAGCTAGAGACTTAGGTTCGAGTCCCGAGCAAAGAGGCTGGCAAGAGACTTGGGTTCGAGTCCTGAGCATATTAATTGGGTTTGAGTCCCAGAGGCCGCCAACTAGCTAGGAGCTCGGTTAGAAAGTCCGAAATGAATTAGGTTTGAGTCCCAAGACGGCACCGGGAAGACTTGGGTTCGAGTCCCGAGCACAAGTGAGAAGATGAATAAATATGGCATGCATGAGTAAGAAAGAAAAGCTAGAAAGGCATAAGCTCATGGCATGTATCATGTTCACGAATCATCACAAGAGTTGCCATTTCATGTACAAGAAACATGTTTGCATCTTTGAAGTTGGTTTGCCTTCGACATGGTTTGTATGAGATGCTTGACTAAAATTGATGATTTTGTGATATGCTAGTAGAAGGTAAGGACTATGCTTACTGAGTATTTCAAGTACTCACTCCTATTTTCTTATAGGTACTTAGCGAGCATGGCAATTTACTTTGGGTATCCTGTAAAAATCGATGCATCATATACGGATATTATAGATGTAGAAACGGAAATCACGTATCAGAAAGTCACGTCAACGGTTTGGGTCGAGAAAGGATATAGAGAATTAATCCCGATGTTCTTTGAGGCCTGGTATAGGTGACCGTTCCAAGGTTTTGATATTCCCGGCCATGACGAGAAGTAGGACCCATCCGAGGACTCAAAATAAGCTTGTGTGCATACCGGCTAAGTAGCGGCGATAGGGTTCCTAAATTTTGGGCGAGTACCTCCATAGTGGAGATAGGGATACCCTAGCTTTTGGTGTTATAAAATAGCCCAAGTTTTGATGTAAAATATGAGGCCAAGAATAGCCGTATATGCTTTACCACATTTATAATATAGTAGAAGTTGTAGTGTGTATCTCACGTTCCTATATTGTTTGTGTGTCGGGGAAATTGTGATGTTATGCATTCCACTTGCGCATTATCATAAGACAAACGAATTCGGGACGGCGACAAAACCTGGGATGTCGCAAAATAACCCGTAGCTCGACGCCCGAAATAAGGGGGTCGTGACACTCTAGGTGTTATTACTAGCTACAACAATTGATATCAGAGCATCGTGCTCAGTATCTTGAAGTGTTTATTACTTCAGAGTTAAAGATCTTTCATAACTAGTATTTTTGCACCAGGTCTGACTGAGGGACGAAGCATCACCAGACCACCTTACTTTGATGGGAAAGAGTACAATGTCTGGAAAAACAATATGAAGGCATTCCTAAAATCTAAGGATCTATTGGAATGGGATATTGTTGAGAAAGGAATCAATCCTATTGTTGCGTCGGCATCTACTAGAAAAGAGGATGGCGAAATGCTTCAATCATTTGTCACTCTATCTCAAAAGGAGATAACAAAAAGAGAAGCTTTAGATGCAAAGGCTATCTATTCTCTTTATTGTGCTTTGTCTCCAAATGAATATAACCGAATCTCTTCTTGTGAAACAGCGAAAGAAGTGTGGGCTAGGTTGCACGTTACCTATGAAGGGACTGATCGTATAAAGGAGACCAAAGTCAATATTCTTCTCGGGCAATACGAATCATTCAAGATGAAGCCAAGAGAATCCATTGGAGACATGTTCAGCAGATTCACTGAAATAGTGCATGGACTTGCATATCAAGGACAACCAATCTCAAGACCCATGTAAGTGAATAAGCTTTTGAGAGGATTATCGAAGGATTGGAACAACGTCAAAACTTCCATCCGTGAAACATTGAGGATTTCGCATTTATCTGTTGATGAACTTATTGGAACTTTGCAATCATACGAAGTAGAATGTATAAATGACGAAGATCCGGAAGGTAAGAAGTTAATTGCTTTAAAATCTAATGCTGATTTGATGAGGCAGATTCTGAGGAAGATGAAAAAGATGACGATGAGAAGATGAAGTTGTTGATCAAAAAATTTGAACAAAAAAGAAGCAATTCGAAAGGGAAGAAGTCCACAAACGAACCCAATTGTCCTTTATTCAAGAAAAGGAAAAGGAAATTCAAAAAGAAGAATAAAGGCAAGTATGAAAAGTACAAGAAGGCACTGAAAGCTGAAACGTGGAGTGACACTGAAGTTGAAGACAGTGAAGACGAATATGGCAATATTTGTCTAATAGCTCACACAGACTCAGACTCAGACATAGAAATTGAGGTTAGTCATTCAGATATTCTTATTGAAGCTTCAGATTATATAAATAAGCTTTATTCAAATCTGAAATCCACTCTAAAAAGAATCTCTAGACTGAAAAAGGAAAATTTCAAGTTGAATCAACAGAATTCTTCTCTAAAAGGAAAGTTTGATGATCTGAAAAATGAATTTTTGGAAACCAAGGAAAATCTAGATCTTTTATTAAATGAGAATGAATCTCTCAAGAATGAACTTTTGGAAACAAAAGAAAATCGAGATTTTTTACAGAATGAGAATGATTCTCTCAAAAAGGAATTTTTAGATATTACTACAAAATTTTCTAAATGATCAAAACCTTTACAGCACATACTTTCCATTCAGATTCCCTATTGCAACAAGTCAGGCCTTGGATGTAGTAAATGAAGTGATTCTTTAATAGATTTTCCAGAAGTCAAAGAAAGAATCAGACAAAGACCTCCTCGACAAGCTTACAAAACCATTTTAAAAAGAATTTTATAAAACCTGTTGGACGACAAAATCACAAATGTTCTAATTGCAGTGAAAAGGAACATTTTGAGAGTAAGTGTCCTAAAGTCTAGAGACCTGTTCAAAGAACTTAGATTAACAAAGCATACACTACTAACTCCCAATAACCCAAAAAAGTCTGGGTACTAAAGAAAACTTAAGTATGTGTTTTGATAGGGCAAGATGTAGATGGAATTCACTTTCTGGGTTTTAAATTTCATCACTGCTTGAGGGATAATATATCTATATAAGCACTTTTATCAAATATAATTACAAGAGTATAGTCTCTCCCATATTTGAAAACTATCGGGTGATCATGAGCGACAGAATGGTGCATCAATTTCCACATTCCTTCTAGGACTAAAACATGTCACTTTTGACATTCTTTCGGTACCATAACCTAGAACCAGAACAGGTGTTGAACCAGAGATCCTTACAAAAAGGCAATGATAAAAGCATGACAAGCTCAAGAGGGACACCCAAAGTAGAAAATAAGCGCAGGACTTTTAATCACAAACATCCGATATATGGAAGTGGCCAGGTCTAGAAATGATAAGATTGTAACTAGCTCAGAAAAGAGCACAATTACAAATATAAATGCACCTTCATACAGTTTCGTCACAACAAAATAGCAGAATGAATCGCTTTTGACTAATATATGGCCTAAAGTGACTTCCAATGCTCATCCCAATTCAACCTAAACATCATCGTTCCTATCAGTGAGCTCGATCATGTAGACATCTCCTTCACTCAAGACAAGTTTCGCTCACAAAGTTGGACCAACATAGAAGTTCACCACACCGCAGGATTGATAGGTCCAGATGGTCCCTGGACATAATGTGTCCGAGTACCTAGGAGTCACAGTTTGCTGGTTTTCTTGACAGTATGTATATAAATCCACAACTTTCTACCCATGAAGAGATTTGACCAGCCAATATATAATAAGGCATGGAATGTAAGCATACGCTGAAGGAAAAAGGCAAACAAAATGTGCATAAATCCAAAGTCCATGTTAGCAGTCTAAATGGCTTGATGAGATAGTCTTTAATCACAACTTGCAATGTGAAATCAAAATATCACAATCCTATGCTCTTAGACTCTACAATAAGTGTGTATAATCAGTATAGAGCACGAATAAATCTGGTGAATATCTGAGTCACTAGTCTTGCATTGCAGTATGCATCGAATAAACATGAAAAGTTGCACCTAGGGTCCTAGATGGATGCATATACACAAAAAGTGAGTGATCTTTTGCTTGGCAAAATAGAAGTGATCTTCTTTTCTTCTTTTCATACCACCGAGGTGGTGGGACTAATTTTTGAGGTCTGGGGCAGCACTACCTTCCCTTCATTTCCGAAAGCAAGTTAGAACCTGCTTGCAATAGTACATCTTGTGAACCAGTCGTTCCAAGGCAGCAATACCCGATTAGTGTTGCCATGCTATTGCAGAGAGCTCACTCATCCCAAGCCGAGGCCTGTTTTTGTAGTTATGGCTTAAGCCAGACATTTCGTGTCGCCTCTTTTTCCCAAGCCTTGGTAGCCAGAGAAAGTACCAAGTAGTCATTTTTGGGAGGAATTTATACTTAGACTAGAAGCCAGAGAAAGTACCAAGCAGTCATCTTCAGGAGGAATTTATACTTCAATTAGAAATCATTAAATTCCTAAGTTATGGTTGTTATCGCCTTCCTCAACCCTCTGACCTTGTCTCCAAACCCACTTGTCACTAGGCTATTTCCCAATTACCGTCCGACTTATTGTTTTCCCCTAGTCCCTTTACTCAGTGTTTAATATGCCTGTTTTACGCATATAACCATGAATACTTTAAGGAAGATAATATATCCTGTGGTTTCTATAAAAAGCAAATTAACGTGGGAAAAAATTGGGCAGTGGAGCGCAGATATAGAATAGGTGGCATTCATAATTGAGCTATGCCAATTATGAATGGAGATCTCCTTACCGCCTCTTCTTTCTTAAGAAAAGATGGCCACGTCACTGTTTGAGAAAAGGGATAGTCCAATTTGAACTCTCTAGCTTTTTCAAGGGCAATGAGAGCCTCGAGCACTTGGAACCAAGTAGAAGCTGCTTAGGAGGGCTCACTGGACAATTAGAATGTCCTGACCTACACAAAAGAAAAGGAGAATTCCGATTAGTCTGTAACACCTTTGAATTCTCATGATGACATTTCAGGTTTTAATTTTTGCTCTAATCTTAAAGCGCATCCTTTTCAGTTCATTTAGATTTGGGATGCAGCAGTAATGAGTGAGCATCTGGATTATTGTGAACCTCACAAACCCAATGGGAATGGAAGAAGTATACTTCATTGATTCACCAAGACTAAACAAAGGAGATATAACTATGAATACTGAATTTATTTTGGACCAGCCAAAGTGACACTTCCAGAGTTCATTTCGATCAATGTAAACCAAATTGTTAACAGCACTAGTGAAAATGTAGAGACTCTGAAAGCTTCTCTAGCAAATGTGGGCCAACCAGTAGAAAAAGATGCCCCACATCCATGACTCCTGAGCTTCATCATCCATGACCTGTTTGAATGTCTGAGTGTTGCAATTTGTTTGTTTTCCTGATTATGTCACTTGATGAATTGAACAGAAGCAGTCTACCCATTTACGTGGTTGAAAACCAATATACAATGAAGAAAGACCAAAACATAAGCATACATTAATGAGAGAATCTAATCACACATTGTGAATTTAAGGTAGTAGTTGCTAGTTTCAGGAGTTTTAATTGATAACAAACCTTCTAATGATAATAAACATTCTCAACGAGCAACCCAAAGTCAAATGTCAAAACATATGCTTATAGAGTGTAATAGGGTACATAACCAGAAAAAGCCTTCCATGTCCTATATATATATATTTGAAACCATGAATTTCTCCCACAAAGACCACAAGTGCAGGGGAAAAAGCAAAGACATCAGTGACCTAAACACGGATGGAAGTGAAAATTTTAATCTAAGCTGTTCAATTCTTTCAAGCGCGGCTCAAATTTTATCAAGCAACTAATTCAATTTGACAAAGTAAACTCTTATCTTTTTTTCCCCTCAAATATCTTATTACATTAAAATTATTCATCATCAAATCTACAATGAAATTTCATAATCATAACTAGCCACCCACTTATCTTTCAAGTCTTTTCCTTTAGTTGTGGAGGTAGCGACATTCCTTGCAATTTGCTATCCATATCAACTAGTCTCCTTGTGTGATTTACATATATATTCTACTGGTAAGCAATTGAATAACATTGTCAAATTTCTCCAGATAAGAGGACTTGGATTCTAAGTCGTAAAACTTGCCTCGGCAATTACTTTCCAACACATCTATCCACAGAAAAAGAGACAACTGTTATCTTTTCGAACCTCAACCACCAGCTTATCTCCCAATAACTGTCCTTTCATTCTTTTCCCTACTTCAATTACTCCATTGTCATGATATATACCTAGTTTTAAATATATACCCATGAAACTTCAAGGAAAACAACATATCATGCGGTTTACTACATTAAGTCAACTTCGAAATACATTAGAGTATGAGCAAAGATATAAACAACATTCATATGTTTGATTTTTAGACATGCGACCTTGAGTCAGTAAGTGTGGGATCATACCAAGACATACTTAACATAAGATAGCCTCATCACCACCTTGAAAAAGGGATGCTTTGTTTGAATTTGTTCGCTAATTTAAGAACAGTGAGAGGCCTTGGGTGTGTGGGACCATAAAAAAACCAGCTCAGGATGCCTCAATCTACTCGAATGTTTAGTCCTGCATGTACTTAAAAAAAGACAACTTTAGAAACAGTTTAAGTACACTTCATTAGTTTGACTTGCTATGAAAAGATTTAGAATATATTGGAATTATATTTTATCATTGCAACATCACCTAACCAATCAAGATAAAGGAAAGGGCTTCTTAAAAACTATTCTAGAGTTTGAAAAGAACAAAGAAAAAAGAGTTACACAAGCAAAAACAAGACATGTTAAACCTCAAGCCACGCCTCAAATTCTCATGATAATGAGCAGTCTGGAGTTTATTGAGAACAAAGTGAAAAAATGACTCCTCATATTTTTGACAAGGCATGGAATTCTCTAAATATTTTTTAAGTTTCATGATTTCTTCCATTTTTCATGATAGAAAGTTCACACCTAATGTTTGAGAGAGATCTCTCTCGCTAAAGCAATTTTATCCAATGTATCATCGCATGAAAAATGAAGATTCCCTTTGTATTGGAGAACTGGCGAGGGCGGGGGGATAATTACCGATGGACTAATAATGCTACAGAAATATATGGGACCCCTTCTACAACGAAACCATTTCTTTAAAGGTAGAATCATCCGAAAAGGTGAGAAAAAGCGTCCAAACATGAGAATTTGAACACTATATCATCTGCATCGATGAGACCTCAAAACACATAGAAATCTCCATCACAGACGTGTTTCTCTCGCCAATGCTCACGAGGAAAGAGAGTTACGTAAGCAGAAACAAGACATGTTAAATCGCAAGTCACCCCTCCAAATTCTCATGATGATGAACAAGGCATAAAATTGACTCCCTCATGTTTTGACAAGGCATGATGATTCTCTGAATTTGCAAGTTCGACTATATCATCTCCATTGATGATGAGCTCAAACAAATGAAAATCTCCTACGTAGACGCGTTTCTCTCACCAATAGGGCAATTAAATTGCTAGTTTAAGCAATTCATGCTTTTAAACTCTGATGTGAACGAATTTCGAAGAATAGAACCCTAGCTAAAGAGAAGGCAAGGATTGAGGAAGGTCTCTATGAAACCAGCTTCCAGCTTCGAACTAATTTAGCGCAATAAGAGACCAAAATCGGAAGAATCGTGAACTTACAAGTTTTCCGGGGAGAGACAGAGAGAGTACGATCTTCTTCTTCTTTGATGATGAAGTGAGTGGAGGACTGTCTATCCAGACTCGATGCTGCCATCTTCGATGGCGCACTTTCGTCTTCTCTCTGGCGGCCACAACGACGACGATGACGATAACACTCCATCTGGTTGAATATCTCTCTCTCTCTCTTCGCTCCGCCAAGTGCAACTTCGCTTCTCTCATTCCTCGCAATTCCCGACGCTTCGTCTTTGCTCCGACCTTCATGAACGAAAAAGATGGAGAGAGCCTCTGGCGTCAAGAAGGAGAAGCAACCCTGCTTTGCTTCCTCCCTTCAGGACCCCTCCGATCGCGTCTCTCTCTATCTTCTTCAGGGAATGGTGGGGAGTGTGCACTGCTGTTTCAGTCGAGGAGGAGGCGAGATCGATTGATAGGCTTGACGATGCTGCTGATCAAACATAATCAATAATAGAAAAATTAAAAAAGAAAACTTACCGGTTTTATGTCCATTTGTTTATTCTGATAACTTTTGTATGGTTGTATTGAGATCCTCACCCTGCTCCCCCCAATTCCTACATGGCCACTCGTATCTGAACAGTGTCACATTTTTTAGTTCTGGCGTGCTTAGCGTACCCTTAGTAAAGATTTTCATTTCCGGACATTCTTCCACTTCGATGCTCCATAAGGATGGGAACCTGAAGCTGCAACTTATGGCGAAGGAGAAGCATTCTAGGCTTGGCAGATTGTGGAGTGTCAAGAACATAAGATTCTCAAAAGAAATCACTTTTCCCTCTTCGTTTCCATCGTTGGCCACTACTTCTTTCATTCTTTCACATCCTATTATAGTCATCTCTACGAGATGCACCAAATTTGTAACAGCTGAAGCTGTTACTAGATGTACCAATCCAAAGGAATTCTTCACCTCTAAGACCCTGAGATTTTGGAAGGATGTCACAATCGGGAATATTGTTGTCAGACAAGGACAATCCCAAACCTTTAACCTTTCGATGCTCCGAAGAATTTTCGACGCTCGAGTCTTCTCTCCACAAGCGTTTTAGGTTGTGTAGCTTGTTTAACTTAAGTCTTGTTAAATTTTCAAGCACCGGATGTTTCCTCTCATCAGCAAGCCCTTCATCAAAGAATATTTCTTCAAAAGAGCTACACGATATCTCAAGGCTTAGTAGATTTTGAAATTTCTCTTGGAGGAATATGGGAGGAAAGGCTGCCTTTTCATCATGAAAGCATGCCAATGTTAGTGCTTTTGCCTTGTCAAAGACGTCCTTGGGAAATTTTCCATCTCGTATCATCGAAATATTTTTATCGACCAATGAAAGTCTCTCTAACATGGGAAAGTCCTGTCAAATTGCCAATACAACAAGAGAAGTAAATTCAACAAAGGTTCAATGATAAATCATGTGTCATAAAAGGTAAATCTAATTCCGATGATTTGCTTGTAAGGTGGTCATCTTCTTACACTTAATTAAATCTAAAAATCCCTACCCACAAGTCTCGAGCTTTCAAAAATCTCAAGTAGAGGTTGGTACAGTTAAGTTGGTAGAGACAATCTAAATTCAAGATACCTCCATCTCACCACATTCATATTTCATTAGAATTACCTTATACTATCGACAAAAATTTGTCGACTTTGGAATCTTATGTAATGGGATGCACTCATGATGTTACTAAAACATATGGGGTTCGCAGATTTAAAATTGTGCTTATGATATAAGAAACATCTTATGTTGTTTGCGAACTTATAGGTAAGGGATTTTTGGAATTCTATAAAATTATATTGTGACGTGATTATGTAGTGGACATGAAATATAATGGGCAAATAAAAGGATACAGTAGAATATAGTGAACTAAGGTTCTAATGCTATTTTTTCTTTAAAAACAAAAAGATAATTGTTTGAGTTTATTTGTTTTAGAATTTGTAGAAAATAAACAGAGAAGAAAAGTTCAAATGTGAGAAAAGTGTCAACATTGGAGAGGATCTTGCGTCAAATCCTGATTGACTTCCCCACGGAGCATCATTTAGATAAGATAAGATTAGATTAAGAATATATTGTGTTCTCAATAAAAATCTATACATATTTTTGTATATTACGTAATGGAATATCTTACAGGTGTCCACAAACTAAAAACATACTTAAGATATTAGAAGCGTCTTAATGTTGTCAACAAACTAATAGGTGAGGGCGATATGTTTTCTATAGTATCATAATGTGACGTGATATGCAAGGGACATGAGATTAGTGAGTGTGTTAAAGAACAATGTAGAAATCAAGGAAGAGCCGTTGTAATCATACCCTCTCAAGTGAAGAGTGTGCTTCTTGATTTGATAGCTCTTGTTGATCATTTCTTTGAGTCTCGTTGCTCATGAATGCCGCAAAAGATAACACGTTCACTTTGTCACAATGAGTCACACGCAAGTCCTCCAAGAGTGGCCAATTCAAAGTGGGCAAGTTAGGGCAAAAACTCTTAAGTCGTGGCATATCATGCAATACCAAAGAGGTTAGTTTTGGGAAAATAACTTGAGTAGTACTGGAGTGTGGAATGTCATCTCCACTCGTGACTATATCCTCAATCATGCAAGACTCCACTCGAAGTTTCTTAAGTTGGGTCAGACTTATAGCCACCCAATGTGGAAACAGATTTTCAAGACTCCTACAGTTTTGAACCTCCATTTCCCATAAATTATCACAAGTGAGAATTTCTTGAGGACCGTCAATCCATATTTTGCTTAAATTGTCCATATGGGAGAGAACCATTCTCTGAAGCTCGGGACATCATACCTGTCATATTGAGAAAATGACACAATGAATGTGATCACATTGAGTTATGATTTCAAAGAAGGAATTTTTAAACTTCTCTCACTCTTATAAAGAATTCAAGAGCTTGTTAGTGATATAAACAAGGAGGGGCTAATTGATGCTTTCCTTTTAGTCGACTAATGACTAAGGTCAAGTATATTACACTGTAACATGCATGAAATGCTAAATGCATTTATGATTAATAATACATAAAGCAATGCCTTATCCCTTTCATTTTTGGAAAGTTGCAATGATGAATTTTCGGATTCTCCAACTTTCATGTTTGTCGATCACAGATAGAAGAAGCCCACTTCAGTTCGTTGGTGAATATTAAAAACTAAAAAATTTCTTGCACTAATCATTATCAAAGTTTAGAGCATTCCATGATGAACATCCAATTTGTCAGATTTGTTTGCACCGATCATTATCAAAGTTGCTTGCACTGATCTTTTGATAATGCAACATCAAATAAGATAAGAATTTCTTAGATTTATTTGCCTCAAGGAATGAATGAAGGTTAAGCATGATTCAAAGCAGCTCTAACGCAAACGCTTCAATCTCATCAGGATTATATATATATATATTCTTCGTCTCTCTTCCTAATGTCGGCTCCAATGCCATGTTAGTGCATGCAAGTTTACGACCATGTATATATGGAAAGAATGGAGATGCACCACCCTTGTTTCTTTGCCATGTGTTACCTCGATCATCATCAATCACTGATGAATTGAGTGATAAATTCTAGAACGAACTTTTTTTTTTTTTATATATATAAAATCCAATGGCTGAGATCAATAAGCCACAAAATAGGAGCACAAATATGAGTTGAGCATCTTCACTTATAATTAATTTGCAACTTGAGTCCAACACTATTCAATGTGTCTTCTTGTGACAAAGATTATTTCCTCTATTTACTATTATCACCGCTACTTATTCAACACTAATACTAATTGTGAACATTACTTAAGAATATTCTAATTAGTAAAGTTCGCTAATGAGAAGCATCATGAAAATTTGATGGCAAACAAGACAAAAAATAATCACTTCGATTGTTTACAAGTTTTTTCTTTATTATGTAAGGAAAATTTTTGTATTTAAAGAAAATAAACTTAACAGGCACGCGTAACATAGCAACTTGAATAAATAACGTATGCTATGATCTCAGAAAAAGCAAGTTAGGTCAATTTACTAGTTCTACGTTGGACCATTAATAACTTCCTTGAAATAATAATTATTCAGTTTTGAGGTGGAAAAATAAAAATAGAATCCTGCGGTGGGCCAGTGATCCAACAGTTGGCAAAAGCGAGTGTGCACCCACTGACCGCATTTTGTTTGTTTGGAGAAAATCAAAAGTATTTTTTATTTTTTACAGTGTCATGACCTCCAACGAATTGTCCATCGAGAAGTAAGCATTGATATTTTTTTATTTGGTTACAATAATATAACGCAATTACGACTTATCACTTAAAAATAAAAGCAGAATGACTTTCCACACTCCCTTAAATCTATTAATATTCTTAATTGAGGATTTGATTAGTTTTTGAAATTATCTAAACAATGTGGGAGAAACCTATAATTTCGTGACGACACTGAAATAAATTTAATGGTTTCACAACTTATCACTACTTAAAAATCACATGACTATTTTCATACTTCCCCCAATTTATTAGTATCCTTGATTGAGTATTATAATGACCTTTTGAAATATCCTCAGAATGTGGGGATACCTATTAATACATGATAACTTATACATGCAAATGACATTATAAGTAAATAAATAATTAGTGATAACTCTAACAATTAAAAAGTAAACAAATGTGTAGATACTCGTGAGATTAAACATTCTATTTGCAGGCAACAATAGAAAGAATTGCGGAAAGGTATTAAAATAAGAAAAAACACAAGCATTTCCTCCGTTAGGATAAAAAAGAAGCAATTACCGAAATTTGTATGGAATTTGTAATAAAAAAAGGTCAAAAGAATCAAATTTGGGTCAACATTAGGCATTTTCAAGTGCCTGAGGATTCGACCCAAAAAAAAAAAAAAGGTGCCTGAGGAGGTTGTCATTATTGCATTAAGTCTTCATGAAAGAATGGAAGTGTTGATCTGATTATTGATTCCTTTTTTTTTTTTTTTTAGATTTTTATGTTGCTAGGACATTGATTAAATATTGGCTTTTTGTTTTTTGTGAAATC
Organism: Corymbia maculata; assembly: GCA_014182735.1. NCBI lineage: Eukaryota > Viridiplantae > Streptophyta > Magnoliopsida > Myrtales > Myrtaceae > Corymbia > Corymbia maculata. Next base: position 11,486,165 of record CM024688.1, on the reverse strand, counting down.
ACTAAATATTGTTCCCGAGTTATGAAATATGACTTGCAGCGTCGGCAATAAGTCCGTGCAATTTTTTACCTGAACCAATTATAAATGGACAGTATATACTGATGTGAATTTAATTAAATAAAAAAAAATCTCAATCCCTCTCACTTTCTTTCTCTATCTACGCCTTCTCCATCTTCAGCCACACTGAGCCCAACCTTCCTGCCTCCCTCCGCTGTCGCCACCGACAGAGTCGCCGGCCCCGCGTCCAAGGCGACCATTGCCGGGCGTCCAACCCTCTCCGTCGTCTTTGTGGTCTGCCCGTTCATGACGCTGCTTGTCCATGGCTGCGTTTAAGCCGTCTCGTCCATGGCCACTCTTCCCCGACTTCTATTCCTCTGTTTTTTCTTTCGCTGTTTGACCCTGCCGTCAAGGCTCATGGCCATAGACAAGCTGCGGTCGCCAGATCTGTGAAGGTGCCTCCTCGCGAGCCATGGACGAGCCAGGCTTGCACCCATGGACGATACCAAATCTGGAGGCACGACTCCAGTCTAGATCTGGACGGGCAACGACCAAGAGCAGCCGTGACGATGGAGAGGTGGCCGACTGCGGGCAACAACGGAGGGGACAATGGCAATCCATGAGCCGTCGTTGCTCACGACGAGACTTCTAGATCTGCAACCATGGCTCCAGCGACAGCGGCTCGTCCATGGCTGCGAGCGACGGGGGTCGACTTCCAGATCTGCAACTCCGTCGCTATGGACGGCTAGATTTCGAGATCTGTAGAACGATGAGACGGACAAAACAGAGGAAGCCCGCCATGCTCGGCTTGAACATAACGGGGGTCAGCCTAATCAAGGTGCCGTTGGCGACAGCTGGACGAGGGGCGGAGGTTGGGCGGCTGTGGACGAAGGAGGAGGAAGAGAGGGCTGAAGAGAATTTTTTTTTTTTTCCCTATACTCCACATCGATATGGAATTAAAACAATTGTCAATGTTGATGTTGAGGGGTGAGCAGTTCCAGATTCCTTACAGGTTCCATCTATAACCTATAATCTACCCTCAGGTACAGGTTTCTTATTTTTTAGAACCTAGAACCTACCCATCGGAACATGGAACCTGAAACCTACCTTGTTACAGGTTTCAGGGTCAATTCCAAATTCCAATAGGTTCTTTTTTTTATCTTTAGTTAAGCAACATGAAAATAAACACAACAATAAAAATGAATAAAGATTTTATTATCGATTGCTTGAGAACAAGTGTCTATATGCACCTGTCGAATAGTGTTAAGGAAATTTTGTGATTTTAATGCACTCGTTATTCTTGTATTATATAGAATCATTATCTTAAAAGAAGCAATTGGAATTTCCACTAGTCTGATAATTTACAAAGATAAAATTCTCGATCATAAAATAGAAGTTTAGACTAGTGGTTTTGGATTATACACTTATTATCAAACACCATGGAATACTCAAAATCTCATGAAAACATAGATTAGGAAAAACATAAAAACTTGTACTAAGTTCTAGGTTCCGGGTTCCAGGTTCTACCAATCGAGAACCTAGAACTTACCCTCGAGTACAAGTTCTCCAAATTTTAGAACCTAGAACCTACCCTGCATACCTTAGAATCCAGAACCTACAAGTTCCTACCGATGCGATTCTTAGGTTCTAGGTTCTACCCTGGAACCATGCTCACCCCTAGATGTTGTGATATGAAATCACTAATGTTTTCTCGTTGGGAACCATCCACGGATTGTCTGTTATTAACCATCCAGTTGTCTTTGAACAAACAATAATCAAGCAGCTGTCCTTTTCTTTCTTTTATTTTTTCCTTTTCTTTTTTGGTAAAAGCAATTGGCCTTTTTCTCTTCCCAAACATAAATCGTATGCATTATCACACTAATCGTCACTAAATACAATAATCCATAATTATTATTTATTGCCAAACACAGGTCTGTAATTTGATAGGTTGCTCGAGTACAGTGGTTCGTTATTTATGAAAGAAGAAGACGAAGAAGACGAATCAGTTAATAAACATCAACATATATTTGTTAATTTTAATCTTAAGAATCAGCTCAAGCATGGGTGAGTAATTAAGAAATTAAAAGTTGATTGCACTCATCATTATCGAAGTTTAGAGCACTCTAATTAGAAAGAGTCACTCTCTTTAATTCCTCCAATTTCATCAATTGGGAAGATGCTTAATGTACAATGAGCTATGATAGCTAAGCAATTTGTGGGGATTTTACAGTTATGGAGTTTTCCCCTATTTTAAATTTTCGATAGTAGTTTGCTTTTGCAGAAGAATTTGCCCTTTTTAGATGCTATTCTATGTTTATTGTTTAGTACTTTATAGTTCAAATTGTAAGAAGTATTTCATATGATTATTGTGATGAATTTTTTAAGAGTCTCGCTAATTAATTCTAAAGTAGTGCACATGATATGATTTCATGAGTTGACATAAAGAACACTTCTCAAAGGATACAGAGATATACCATTAATAATTATATTTATTGAGGATTAGAAAATTTGTATTCTTTGTCTTAAATATTATAAGATTATGTACATAAATCCACACAAAGCACAGGAATGCTACTACTTATGGGAAATTTACTTATAATTAGATGATTTTGAATCCACACACACGTGTGTATTGATGTTTGAATTGTTTTATATAGATCATGGACTACTATAGGGAAGTAGATATTATGTTTGTCTTTAATTAGGTATGAAACACGAGTCCCAATTGAATTTGAGCATAACATTGATGACCGATATTATGAACATTTATATTTTGAACCTTTGTCTGCACATGGCACATACTATGCATTGTCCAATAGTACGAGAATATGCTCCAAATTAAATGGCATATATGTATTTGTTTGGAAAGACTAACCTGTGAAGTGAAAAGAGAAGGGGCGCTGCTGTCAATCTTCATCAACGATTGCCTTGTCAAACTTCTCATCTTGGGGCAATGAGTGATGTTCAACATCTCTAAGTTGGGGCATTCCAGCATATGATTGTTCCCTGAGAGGAAACTAGTCAAATTGGGCAAGCATTCCAGTTTCAAATGCTTTAGCATCAAGAATGTAATCTTCTCCATTACACATCCTTGCCCTTCTTCCTCTGTGATCACTCCTTCCATTCGACCACACTCCTTTATTTCCATCCATTTAAGATTGGCAAGGCACCGAGTTAGTGATGGAACGAAAACATGTCTCAAGTTGCTGCATTTATAAAGGGTTATAGAATGTAGAAAATTGTAGAGAAGCGATCCTTGAAGATCTTTGTTACATAATTGCCTCAAATTTGGTAGATTGACCAAATCCAAAGTATTGAAGCAAGGCCAAACTTGAGTGCTTTCCATAGCCTCCAACCCTTCCAGATCGAATATTTCTTCTAGCGACTCGCAATCGCGCACTTGCAATGTCCTCATATTGGCTAAAACAAGCATCACTCTAGATGGAATAGCTTTAACAAATGATGGACATTTATCAACTACTAGTGATCTTAATTGCCAAGATGACTTGATGGGATTAAGTTCGCTATGCCACTTTTCAATCAACTCGGGGAACTCAGACAGCCGTATAAATTGTATTCCAACAATAGTGCCCTGTCAAAAAAATGTATCATTCACGTGAACTTCTAGTTAGCAAAAGCAATAATTTTGTTAATGAATAAAAGCATCCAATTGCACAGAATGTGGTAACCAATGTATACCATTTCTGCAAACATATTTTGGATGGTGATGTTAAGGTTTCCTTTCCAACACCATTTTGTTGATGCTTTAACTCTCTTTAGCTTTGATGCACCTATTGGTCCCTCAGAGAAAAACTTCATGTTAGGACATCTCGTCACAATGACATCTTCCAAGAGAGGGAACATCAAAGTATATCTACCTGAGCCGAAACATCTCAATCTTATCAATCCATCAAGCTCCACACACTTCAAATGATTGAAAGCCACTACATGCACCTCCTTACTTCCCTCCTCACTAATGACCTCTGTCAACATTCTACAATTACTTATCCTCAATTTTGTGAGTGCCACCAAATTTCCAGCTATTGTCGGTGTGAACATACTTGATAATCCATCACAATGCGACACATTTAGAGTTTTCAGATATTGAATATATCTTGAAAAGGGAAATATTACTTCTAGCTCCTCACTTGGGCATTCTATGGCTTCCACATTGCTGGATGGCTCTTCCAGATAAGATTCACAGATAACTAGCTCTTCCAAGTTGGTTAAACTCTCAACAAAATGACATGTGGATATCGCATGTTTCTTTGAGAGATGACGAAGCTCAAGCACTCTAAGCTTGCAGAAGAATTCTTCACCATGAAAATGCCCATGCCATATCTCCATCCGTTCGGATAAATCCAACTTCAACTCTTGGAGGTTACAGAATGCGCCCTAAGAAAATAGTCAAATCAGAACCTAAAGCCAGCTTAGTTATGAGCATTCATATATTATGATATATTATGAACTTCAACAACGTCTTAAATTCACATTTCCAAAAACATATCCCTCGTGAAAATAACTTCTGCATCAATTACAGTCACAATTGCAAAAATGCCAGTCGTTAATGTCAAAGATAATGTCCCATCTTTCCTTTTTTAGAATTATAACACGAGTCTTTATATGGTTCAAATTAGACAACACGCTTGAGCCATGGTAAGATCAAACACATGCCACGAGTTTCCAAGCTTTGTGGTACTTAAAGAGAGAGCTAAACCATCGAAATCAGCATTTTAACAAAAGGGATCAATTAGTATGCATTTGGTAAGTTAGACATCGACTAGAATGTTCGGTCAATACTTGAAGAACATATGATGCTTCATCGTTGTAATATTTCTATGGATTCAAGCAGAATCATACAGTTTACATCTCCGTATGTAAGAGCTACTTGTATGAGATGCTTGGCTGTGACACTAATCATCACTTCAAATATTCACCATTCAAGCAAAACAAATAAACTTGGGTCATACCTTTTCTGTCAAGAAGAGAGGGTGTTTAGAAAGTGGCATCTCATTCTCAAGACGTGAAGCAAATATCTCCACTTTGTTACAGCCAGAGACATCCAAGGTCTTCAATGCCGGCCAATGTAAAACATGCGTTTTGGTGTACATGCACTTCAACTCTGTCAAACACTTAAGCTTGAGGGAGGTTAAACTTGGGAAATCAAACCTGGGAACTAGTCCTTCCTTCTCAATGAGTTCTACAATACCACAGTTGACGATCTCCAACTCGTCAAGGCGGATTAGATCTCTAGTTATTGAGGCTGGAAACAGAGAGGTGAGGCTCTTGCATTCGGAAACGCTAACAAACCGTAGACGATGGAATTTAACATGACAGTGGAGGTCCTTATTCCATACACACTTTAGCTTTGGTAATCCTAGTACCGTCAGCTTTTCTAACGGAAGAGCCACAGGATGTCCATCTGGAGGATTTTGTGGCTGAAGTTCAAAAACAACTTCAAGCAAGCCACATCTTCTTGCATCCAAACTTTCCAAGCACAAGAGCCGTCCTAGAATGAAAGAAGGAACAACGGTCACAAACTTATTGCATTCATCCACAAAAAGCGATTTTAGCTTGGGGAAAGAATCTGCGGCAACTTGATTGTCCCATATCTTGGTGTTATCCATTTTTCTGATATATAAGTTCTTCAAGCTAGGAAAAGCAACCTGCAATTTGAAATTGCAAGATGTAAATATAGATGAATGTCAAGATGTAAATCAGGAATTCACGGAATTGATGATTCTGTCTCAAGTTGCACAAAAGGAAAAAGAGATTAAAATAAAAATAAAAAAGTTCGTCAGAAATCTCCATACTAAACTCTAGGTCGAGAAGGCCATTGGAATTACTGGGGACAAATAAAAAAGGACGAATTCTGTTCTGACCAGAGTCTATTGACAATGGACAAAATGGTAATTTGGATATGCTCATACAATTATCGTATAATTACATTCTCCCATAGATCCCACATTTAAATAAAATCTCCCCCCGTTCAATTTAGTTACTTTCTTAAAATAATGGATTAGCTAGTATACGTAGAATTAGTTAAATTACTTAGAAACGAGGAAGAATCTATGTAAATAAACAAGAACCACGTCAAAAGGTTAACTAATATTACAACTTAGAAGACACTGAATTGATCTAGTAAAAGAAAAATGTAGCTGAGGATTGCTTGAGGAGAATATTAGCAATTAGAAAGAAAATGATGGAGAGATTGATATCAAAAAGCCAACCAATCATCCATCAAAAGCTGCAAAACAGTAAAAGGTGTGATTTTACCTAATACCGAATGCCTCAAATCAATATTATATCACTCTAAAGCAATTAAAAAAGTGAGGTTAAGAGAAATCAATTAAAAAAGGAATTGCTTGGGTCAAACGAACAAATCTTACATAATTCCAACTTGAAAGAACCAAATATACTTAAATCAATTGAATTTTCCTTTTAAAATTCATTGACCTTTCATCCATGCTAGAGGATCCAATAGTTAGATACCAACGACAAATCATAGTTATACTCAAGTCAAATAATTGAAGGTTTTCCTGTATATCTCATTACAGAAAATTAAAATTATTTAAGAAAGTCGATGTATTAATTTGTGGGAAGGCCCATTTTCACAGCATCTTTGGCTGCATAAACAACGTTTTAGGTAAACGGCCTATCTTGCTTTTAGTTTAGTCAAAGTGGACTTGCCTGTAAATTACTCTATTTCATTTTCCATTGACTGAACTAAAATAGCTGTTCTATGAAATTTATTTTATTTCTTTCACAAGAATTTCATAAAAATGGTCTTTCAGTTCATGTAAAAACTAAAAGGGGTGATTTCCGAAGCCCTAGACCGTAGAGATCTTGCTCAGTTTGGCAATGGAGAGGGCTTAGATTCCTTTTGCTGGTGCAATTAAGAGAGAGCAAGGCTTCCTTCACTAACTTGTAAGTGCAAATGATGTCAAGTGAGCATCTTAAAGGCCCTTCATCTCTAGCCTCTTGAACCTTACTGCTCGCTTTCCTCTCATTTGCTTTTTTTCAATTTCTTTCAATGTACATGCGTGCAATGTCTAAGCCATACATGTGAGGTTGTTGTGAGTTTTGGGTCTCTTGTGAATATTGGGAAGCTTTTGGAGTCCTATCTAGCAATTGTATTACCTATTCATGCTTAATGGAGGCACCATAAGAGATGTTCAACCATCTTTATAGAAATTATTTCTGGAGAAATTAAAGGTAAGAAATTGCAACTCATACATGTCAGCAACTCTGAACACTTATGCTTGAATGCCACTCATTTTCTATTTAAGTATTTTCACCAAAATATACATTATAAGTAACTTAGTTTTTATCTTGGCTATGCTCGTCTCCGGTATATTTGATATTTTGACATAATGTTAATCACGTACCTCTTGATTGAAGATTGCAGTGGCACATGATCTAACACAATCTTGACTCCAACTTTCTTGTGCACCTGTCATTGGTATTTCATTGGATGAAAAGAGTATCACCATTTGTATTGCAGGGATGAATATATCTACAAGACAATCTTTAGTGATAAAAACAAAAAATCAATCTTACACTTTCCACGAAAGAAGCACGTCAAACTTTTCAAATGTTCTAAGCGTAAATCGGTTAACATCGGGAATGCCAAAATTTCCGTTGTTTCCATTCCGAACCCTTCTTCCTCCAAAACGATTGCCTCCATCTTCTTGCAATTCAATATGGTTAGTTTTTTCAATTGAGTGAGAGATTTAACCATGGATGGGAAAAATATAAACCCAAGGTTATCCAAGGCAAAGATTTCTAATGTCTCCAATGTCTGAAAGGCAACCTGCAGAATTCGCTCATGGAATTGGTGATTAATTTAAAATTCAAATTCATGAACTTTCAAGATGTAAATATAAATGAATGCCAAGGGGAGAGGGGGATTATTAAGTTGCACAAAAGGAAAAAAAAAGATAATAAAACAAAAATGCGGAGTACAAAAATCTCCATACTAACGTCACTTCTAATTTCCAGCCTTTCCTCCGTTAAAAAACTTGCAATGCCAAGCTTAATTTGATGAGTGAGCTAGTTTATTCCATCCGAAGAATTTCTCCTTCCGAAATGGATTACCGAGTGTACCATCAGTTATCTCTCTCTATAATAAAGCAAACCCAACAATACTTTCAACCTCAAATTTTGGCCCAAAAACAGTTCAAGTAATATCCATGGCCAATGTCCAATGAGAAGGACAGCGAAAGTTAAAAGACGCAAAGACTACGACGACTAAGAAAAAGCGAAGACATAATGGTTCAGACACACTACCTTGTGGGACCCACGACAAACATGTCCAGAACCCTCTACTGTGGGAAATTGACGTGTTGAAGGAGTCTTGGCCCACCATCAACTTTACTGCTAATCAATATTATAAAAGTGCAATCTTTTATGGTCAATGAAATAGCCGCCTCGACTTTTGCTGAACAAAATAATCATGCGCTTTTCTTAACCAGGCAATTGTTTGTCCTCGGTTTACTAACTTTTGTTTAATGTCAATAAATTCTCTATCAATAAATATGTGGATTTGTGTTTGTGATGCCAAAAGTGCTTGCAATTATATCTATACATATTATAAAAGTCAAATGCAAAGACATTTAGTTAAAAGGGCTTAATGTTTAGATTTGTAGATTGCCATGGATAGAAACCACAATGACCACATATGGTCCCGCAAGAGATTGGGCAACCATCAATTTTTCTTGATAAGATATTGAAGCTACATAAAAGTTACATTCTAAATTGGATGGACTCGACTACAAGAAAATTAAATTTTGGCACAAATTTCTTGAAGATTAAATTGTGGAGCACGTGAAGCTTCGGGAATTAAACTAACACATAGTTAGTAGCCAAACTGAAATGCAAGGCCCTTGAAACATTTGAAGTAAGTCTATAAAATTATTTGGACTTTAAGATAATGGATTTTCCATTAAGGCATCAAGTTCAAATATTTGATATTGTTACAGACTTGGCCTTATTCATGTGACCCAATCTCCCCAAAGGAGTATCTAAGGGTGACCACAAAATAAGATGATCATTTAAGGTGAATCTTACTCATGAATCATTTCGCGAGACATTCTCTAGTCGATGTGGCATATGGAGCTATACAAAAGTAAATTCTTTCACCACAGGGTATTTCAAATTCTGCTATGTGGAGTAAAGAAATGGTAAAGATCACTTTGAAATTCCAACAGAAAGAATTTCAAATTTGCAATGATGACTTTGTTGTGACATAATGAAAATCATACAATGTTTTTTGGTCGGTAAAATCATACAATTGCCAAGGCCTACTTTTACTATAAAAAAAACTATGCACAAAATTCTGTACTCTTACAATTATGGGGCTTATGCAATGATTAAGTGCTTATTTAAACATGATACATAAAAGGCATGCATCAATTAGATTAGCATAGCTGCCTTTATTTTAAAATTCCATTCTTCGTATTGGTTTCTAAGAGTCACCTATAGTATACAATTTGTGGATAATAACAAATTTTGATAACTAAATTTAATGGAACACAAGTCAAAAGATTATAAATTACTTTACTTATGGAATTAATTTAATGCCAAAATTCCCTTCAATTTGTCTTGATGAAACCCTATTAATAGCAACAAGTAAATTGAGATTTTCATGGATTTCATACAATTAGTTTGATGATATGTTTCTTTTCGATTGGGAAGTCCATCCATTGTCAAGGACCACGAGGATGGGATTGAAATGTAACGGACAAACCCATCAACATAGCATTTACAATTACAAAGGGCAGTAAGGAAATTTACTGTGATATAGCAGGTATTATAAATGATTGCCGAAGAAATATACAAGCAATATAATGTACAAACTTCAGGATAATTTTCACACATATGAAAATCTATAATAAACAAAAGCTAATTTACGATCATAAAAGACAACTAATGAACTTTACCTTATATTTACGATATAACAATGGATGCTGTTACGATTAGATTTTGCTTGCATTTTACTAGCAAAATCAAGAATGGCAATCGCCAAGAATTAGCACTCAGTTTGCTAATGACAATCCATTTATGCATGAAATATCTATCTAATTGTCACATTATATCTATTAAATGGAGATATGTGCAGCTTATGTCCCATTAATCTCGGCGAGATTGGGCCTTCTATATATATCATCTTGTTACGAGCTATAGTAGGTTCTTATAAATAGTCCCTAAAGGAAATGTATAAGCAAGACAATTTACAGCCTTTAGGATAATTTTTGCATTCACAAAACTTTATGATAAACGAAAGCCAATTTACAATGCAAAAAGGAATTATACCCAAAAGACAATTAATGAACTTTACCAATTATATACAACATGTACCGACTAGATTTAGTTTGCAGTTTCCTAACAATTAAGGGAAATTATAGTCATCAACAATTAGCACTCATTCAATTTATTAATAACAACGAAAATTAGTTACCCAAAAAGCAAAATGAAGTACTTTCAAGGCAAGTTACTTCCTATAAGGTAAGCTCATATAAACTATCCTAATTAATCAGTCTATGTTGTCGTAACTTCCTTAAGGGTGAGTCTAAATCCACAGCCTACATGTTCAAAACTGTAGGAAGAATAGTTGGCAGAAGAAACAACTTACCGCGTCGATGCACAATAAGAAAATTACCTAGGAACGTACGTTGGATCACGAATGAACGATGGACGATACGACTTCACGTTGGTCCGAATACAATCACGCGGAAAGTATTCATATTCCACAGCGTTAATGCCAATTATTTCTCAAAGTAAATAATGAAACCCTTGAGTTTTCTTTTGATGGAGACAGAGAACTTTCTTTCTTCAGGACGTTCTGTTTTTCTCAATTGCACTAATTAGCAGTTATTTTCAAAAGTTATCTTTATATAATTCTCTTGAAAAATAACCACTCATACCCCCTCCACAAGGTATCTTTCTAAAACACAATCCATCATATACAATAGGTGTCTCTTGGACACACCCCATCATGGACATACCAAATATAACAAAAACCATAAAATTTTAGGTTAAAGACCCAATTGTCCCTGATTACAATGGAAAACTTTATATATCTATTTTTCTTTTGTAAAGAGTAACTAGTCATTTCCAAAAGTCCATTACTATATAACTCCAGAAAATCCTTCAATTGCAAAGTTGCTCGCAATCCCCCATATACCTCGCCACCACCCATTGCTCCCATCCATACAACGAGTTTGAACTTTTTTGTGTTTCATTCATTGGACAATTGTCATTCCGACGGCTGGGGGGAAGAAAAGCTGCAAAGGCTCTTTGCAAAATTTCCCGATCTAGTTCCCATTATTTTTTAAAGCGAGCCCTCTCCATGGAAGCCCAAAGCATGCGAAGAAGATGAGTCATACTCAGACATACTATCATGTGGGACCCACAATTTAAATGTCCACTACTATTTACGGGTGGCGAAACTAACATGTTGCAGGAATCTTTGGCTCCACCATCAAATTCATGATAATTGAGCCATTATAAAAAGGTAATCTTGTCTAGTCAACGAAATGGCCGCCAAAATTTTTGCTGGACTAAAAATTGTCTTGTGCTTTCCTTAACAACGCGATTGTTTCTACTTGGTTTATTAAGTTCTCATTGATGTTAGTAAATCACCATCAATAACCAATTTAACCAAATATCAAACACCAATTGTAAACTTGTATTTGTGATGCCAAAGTACATTCAAGTATATCTATCCATACCATATGAGTGCATAAGCATGCACAAAATTATGTGCTCTTGTAATTACGAAGTCTATGCAGTGACCAAGGACTTCTTTAAACACGTTAGACAAAAGATGTACATCAATTAGATTAGCATAGTTGCTTTTATTTCGAGAACCTGGTCCTCCTTCCCAGTCTTCGCATTGATTTTTAAGAGGGTCACTATATTATACATTTTGGGGATAATAACAAAGTTTCATAACTAAATTCAATGGAATCCATTTCAAAAAATTAGAAATAACTTTATTTATGAGATTACTTTAATGCCAAAAAATTCCCTTCAATTTTGCTTTATTAAACCCTATTAATATAGATATATCTGCAGAATGTAAATTTAAAATAACTCAGAACCTATCACAAACTAAATCACATGGATTTCATACAATTAGCTGGATTTCTACTCAATTGAGAGAACGGAAGATTGCTTTATCTAGTTATAGGAAAGGCATGAACGGACAAAGCAATTCGGAAGAAAATAAATAAAAATAACAAATTGAATGAGCATCATAATCTGTCTTATATCTAATTAGTAACGGAAGGAAAAATTAATAAATAACTAATACTGTTTTAATAGAAAGTTACCTGTTGTCCGTTTAAGAATGCAATTTGAGTGCCAACGTGGTCATTTGATGTACTACTCAAAGGAGCCGACCTAGCAGTGAAAAAATTCTTCATATTTGGCAAGCGACGCAATTTCAATACACGCAAATTAGGCAACTCAAATTTGCCACAATCATTAGCTTCTACAATCCCACACATTGACTTGCAACCGCGAACGTCAATCTCTTCTAGCTGTGGAAGTTCTCGCACTACTGAACAAGGAAACAGAACTTCCATCTTGTCACAACTATTAACTCGTATGGCTTTTAATTTACAGAAGGGGTTGGAGATATCCTTGTGGCATAACTTCTCCAAGCTGATGAGATTCTCAAGAAATAGCATCTCCAACGTCTTAAAAGCGGGAAGGGAAGACCATTTGAGGATGTAACGGATGGAGGGACCATTCTCGACATGTAGTCTCTTTAATTGTGGAAAACCTTCTGGGGATAGTTGGCAAATACTTTCCTCAATTCCGTTCAACTCATTTATCCACAGATCGTCAACTTTGTCTAAAATAGTTCGTATGCATCTTTTTTGAAGAATATTGCTAGTTGCATTCAACTTGAGCTCCAATGTCCTTGATACTCTGTATTTGCTTGAACTATGCCAGAAATTATACCAATGATGACAACCTATTTGAATTTTGTACTTGGTTAATTTCTCGACATCTAGGTCCCCTGGGAGCACACTCGGGTTGAGAATGGACACATGCAAAGTGGAGAGATTCTTCATGTGATTCAACTCAATCAAGCTCACATTAGTTGATGGAGTTTGTTCCTCGGCATTCCATTGATCAAAGCCATATTCCATATACAACTCCTCCAATTTGATCAAGCTTCGAAGTACACCTGGTTCAATTATCTTAAGTTCTAAACAGTAGCTTAAGTCTAACAACCTCAGCTCTACCAATTGCCCAATTTCTTTAGGCAATCGCTGAATTTTGGAGCCCATGAAGCTCAGAATTTGTAATCCTTTCAGCTTGCCAAAAATGGCCACATCCTCTAGCGAACAGTGATGAAGACATAGCGTATGTAAGTTCTCCAAGAATTGAAATGGTGCCAATGAACGAGTGAGACGTATGCTAGTAAGATTTAAGACTGCAAGTTTCCTCATAGAGTTGAAATATGAATCCGGAACCTCAAGAGATTCAGTGTCACTGAACAGCAAAAAGATGTGCAATTCAGGGCAATCTAATTCTTGGGGAAGCTCCTTCATATCAACGAAGGGAAAGCAAATCGCCCTGCAAGTTCTGAACTTGTCCTTCAGCAACTCTGTTATCAACTTATCTTTATCTTTCAACATAAGAAGAGGGTGATCTCTTGATGCGATCGAAGCAACAAACTCACGAACCAAGTCATGTATCTTGAAACCATCAACATCTTCACTGTCCAACAGAAGGGAGGATGCTTGAAGAGTACGGATCTGCGAGTGCAACCTATCCCTAGCTTCTTCCATGCTACTAACTTCTCGAAATAAACCCAAACCGAAGCCATACCTCAACAAATTTTCAAGAGAAGGCTTGGAGATATCATAAACAACACAAAGTTGTAATAATGACTTCGCATCCTCTTCTAATTTATCATAACTCCACCGCAACATATGATTGATCAAATCATTGATTTCTTTACCTTTAAACTTCTCGAAATTTTTCAATGTATCCCTCCATTCATATAATTCAGCATCTTTAAAACGTTTCGCCATTTTATCAATTAAGAAAGGCATACCTGCACATTTATCGAGCGTTACCTTCACCCAGGGTTTGAACTCATCAGCATGAACCTTGTCTCCCACTATCCTCTCAAACAATCTTTTTGCCTCTTCCTCCCCCAGCCCACTAAGGTGGAAGGCCTTGTCGCAGCCCATTTCCCTTCGCAAAACATCACGATCTCTTGACGACATCAACAGCTTGCATCCCTTGACCTTGTTGTCAGGTCCCAAAGGAATGCCGACTGATTTCAAGTCGAGCCCCTTCCAAAGGTTGTCTAGTATTATGAGGACCTTCTTTTTGTTCCTCCCCTCTTCTTCCAACCTCCCCAGTAGAAGTTCCGCTCGCTCGCTGATTATGTTTTTGTTCTTTATGTCAGTAAGTCCCAAGCCGTTCGCAATCTCTTCTTGGATCGTCTTGATGTCTGGATTCTGCGACACGTCAGCCTTAGCGACCAAATCAAACGACTTCTCTTCCCTTAGTATTTTTTTGACTACATCCAAAAGGGTGGACTTGCCGACCCCGCCCATCCCATGAACCCCGACCACACTATTTCTGTTACTGGTAAGGGCGTCCATGATGTCCTGTATCATCAAAGCTCTGGATTCGAAGATGCCAGCATCCCTAAGCTTAATCGACATCGAGGTAGAAAAAACGGAGGCCGTCGCGTTGATCGACTCAATGACATCTTTGCCTTCTCCCGCAATTGGAGCAGCGACATTTCTCGGAGCAGGACCGATGAAGCAAATGTCGTCCAACGCCTTGAATCTGATGCAGTTTCCAGCGAGTTCTCCAATGACCTTGATCTCGGCCTCGGCCTTCGTGCTGAACTGATAGCGACAATAGGGGTCGGGAAGAGTCCCGTAGCAGCAAGTCTTGCTCGCCTTATCGAAGGCGTCCAACAGGTTTCGCCCCTTCTCCAAGGCCTCGTTGGCATTTTGCTGCCACTCCGTGAAGCAACCATTGAAAATCCGAAGATTGTTTCTGGCCACTTGTGCCAAATCGTGAACCCTCCGAGCCTCGTTCTCCAGTTTCCGGACTTCTTCCCGTAGATCGTCGGCGAAGCTCTTGGAGGACATGGCGTATTTCACTGGACGCTTGATCAGAATAACTGCCCCCTTCAAGAGATCACATACAGTAGGAAGGCCCCACTCAATCGACATTTCTCTTTGATTTTTTTTTTTTTTCAAGAACAGAGAGCGAGAAAACAGAGAGAGAGAGAGAGAGATGAAACAGAGCAGCAGATACTGAAGAAGAGGAGAGGAGAGGAAGAATGGGTGTGCCGAGGAGAAGAAAGAGCGAAACAGAGCGAGAGCCGAACAAGGCGAAGAGAATTGAGCGCAAGAAAGGATGAAGGGGAGCGTGGAAGAGCAATGAATTGTAGAAAGAAATAGATGATTAGCAGCGGCTAAAGTAGCAAGCAGGAGACTCTACTTAAACCATCGCCCTCGGAAGATGTACTTTGCACTGTGTATGAGCACCTATATAATAAAATGTAATTAATAAAGAGAATAAATGGACAATGGACAGGCCCCACCCACGTGACATTGTCACCTCCCGTGATTTCCTTGGGGTTAAAATTCCAAAAAGAGGTGACGATGGGGACATCGTTCACACAGTACTCTCGGTGCCATGTACCCAAGGCAAAAGCGCATGGGGACCCTCGGAAATTCCAGCCAAAGAAAATATAAGATTTTTTTTGTAAGTAATTAATACATGATTGTGATAAATAGCGTCTTTAATCTTTTTCATGCTATCAATACTACTGCTAGTTTGACTCAATAGAGGGTGACGGTTGGAATTTGAAATGTACACTAGACCTTCACTAACCGGTTGTAATACCTAGTTGATTAGAAATCTTTTATGACGTGATAATCTATAATTGACAAATAAATGACATTAGAGGATTCAAACAATTATCTATCATCATAAAAACAAAATATGGTACATGCTTTGCAGATAAATAAAAATTAAAAAGAAAAAAAATAATTGATAGAAAATCAATAGGATAAAAAATTATCTATCATTACAAAAAGTCTGTAGAATGAAAATAATAAATTTTTAGAGGGTTATGTTACATGGATTTGCGTCTATCATATGTAGATGTGACTAAATGCATAATTGTTGGTGACACCATACTTATGGTGTAAAGTCAAGTAGCATCACAGAATGTGGGGCATGACAGTTCTATAACCTTCTACAACAAGAGTTTAGCCTACATAGATATGCAAATGAAATTAGCTATTGCAGGATGCTGAGCATTTTAGTCATTATAACAGTGTAAGTCAAGTAGCATGCAATACATGATGAGTTTGTGACATTGTGCTTTCATGTCGAGAATTTAGGCAATGGATATAGTCACGTAAACTTAACTTTCTAAATTGGCAACCATACAAACAGGTAGATGGAAATGTATCATCCATTGAGTAAATTCCAGAGGATCAGTAATACTTTTTATGCAATTTGTTGTTCCGTGAATGTTAAAACAAAGATTTTTTTTTCATCACACAATAGTTGTTTAATTATAATATAGGATTTCATTTTGCCAAATATATACTACAATTTGTGGATGATGTTTTCAGACTTGATTGATGATATTGGATGAAGACTAATCTCAAGGTATACGGTTCACTTATAAAATTGATTTTTCAAGAGATATAAGGAGCTGCAATAGTCATCACTCGATATAAATAAGAGATGATATATCATATTGCGAATTAATATTTTATTGTAAAGGAAAACCCAACTCGCAAGGCTCATGCATGGTCCCCTAGTCACGTGGACAACAAACTATAGATCTTATTAAAATCTAATCTTAGTTGAGGCCTTAATTAAACACCAATCAATTCCTTAATTAAGGTAGTTCTCGGATGCGTCATAATTGCGAAGTAAATTGATTTCTTTGCATTATTTAAGTTGTATGCTCATCACAGTGGCTTCAAAAAAATAAAATACAAATGATTACCAACTGCGAAAATAACAAAATGATTTGACTTGAATTATATGAATACTTATATGTCACATTGATATAAAAAAAAAATGTAATTAAGAAAAAGCAACCAATAGATAGGTGGCGCCCACGTGATTAGGACAGGCCACGCCCCTCCGCCCCCGCACATGCACGTGATAAGCAGCATCTCTAATCTTTTTCATGATATTAATATTTTCATTGATATTTGTACATGGCCACTTTTGTGAATCAACATGGACTGACGATTATAATCTGAAGCGTATATGACATGTTCGATCAAAATGCAATTATTAAAATCATTGAATTTAAATCATCGCTCATGTAAAATACGTACCTTATTGTCATTTTTTGATATAGCAAATGAAATTAATAAGGAGAACAAAAGGACGAGGACATATCAAAATCCACGTGACGTGTAGTTTCATCCAGGGGCAGCAATTTGCGCCAGAAACCCATTATCAACTCAATTTTTTGTGACACGAAAACTTTTTAAGCCAATTGAAATGATACATAAAAAGAAGCATCACCAATTCCACGTGAGTCCACGAGGGTTGGCACCAGACTCATTTTCAACCGATTGTGAGGCTAACAAAATGAGCAAATAAATTATTACTACTGTCATGGGGAGATCTCCTTTTAGTGTCCCCCGATTCCTTTTATTTAGAAGTTGAATGTGGTAATAGAAATGATTTTCTTGTTTCTTTACTTGACCAGCTATCATCACCAATGTGTAAGTTTCCGCATCCTTGCCTCCACTGTTAATAGACAAACACTGATTAGGTGCTAGTCTTAAATCTGCTCCTTGCATGAATCAATGAAATCATATCTAAAATATAGAAATAACATTATAATTAAGCAAACCGTTAGATTATAATGTCCCATGTAATTGTTACATTAAATGTTTAGAATGGTTAGATCAAAACTTCTAAGTAAATTAAACTTTTGCCATTCTTTATTAACATTTTAAACTAGTTTACTTTCGAGTACTACTACTCTTTACATGACACAATTAATATTGGAAATAATTCGATTCACCGCTAAGATTGTTTTGTGGTCTCTTGTGCTGATTGGAGTTGCCTTCTTTTCTTCCAAATGCTTGGGTTTATTTGGAGCATTTTACTTTTAATATTTATTTTTTAAATATTGCAATTATTACAAATCAGTTTTAAAAATTTTCAAAAATATATAATTATTGAAAAGTGAAGTTATGTGGCTTTTGATCATTTATAACCCGAATTTTCCCATCACTTTCAACTTTTTTTGAAGGACAGGGGCGTCTTTGCTGGAGAAGTTTATAATAAACAGCTGAGTTTTAATCCTAGCCATCCAGCCATTTAGATACGTAAGATTGACTCAAAAAACGAAGGAAGAAAGAGGAGATATGGTATGGATGGAGCTTCACTTGGGAAGTTGTGTGGTAAGGAGACTGGCCCCACGTCGCCACTGCCCAAAAATAAAAATGCAAAAAGGTCGCTATTTGTCGGTCATTCCATCAAGACAAGAATAATAGTGGATTGATAAAAGATTCAGTGACCATCACTAATGTCCAAGAGCAACGTCCTTGTCATAATATGGAAATGGATGATTTTTTCTTGCAATTTACTGTTCCTTGATCAGTCACCATCACTAATGTCCAAGTATCGTCGCTTCTTCCAGAGATATGGACAACTATCTAAATATCCGAAATATTTTTTTATTAGGGTAAGTTGTGGGAGAGGGAGAGGGAGAGGGAGAGAGCAATTGATGTTTTTCTGTATTTTACTGTTCCTCTACTCGATCAGTCAACATCACCAATGTCTACCTTCGTGTTCTTTCGCTTATTGCTACTAAACAACATCTAAGCATTTGTAAATGCATGAACTGACCGAGTGCCCTCAATTGTCTAGCCTCTTTCCTTTTACTGTCAAGAAACATTGCTTTCCCACTTCACCCCTTCTGAAGGGGCAATGAGATCCTTTGAGCAAGAGAGTCGCTAATTATTAAGCTAAAACTGATGAATCTCTTGATGAGGCCCAAATGAGCAATCTTTCGCTTCACTTCAATTAACCCTTGTTGTGTAAGAATATGTGATGTCTCGTTAAGAGTTGAAGAGATAAGTGATCTCGATGATTTGTCATTGCAGATATTACATATCGAATAGCAGTTTTTGACAGTGTTCTCCTTATTAACCCATTAAATTTGGGCTAACTTAGATCCTTATGTCTAACTAATATCAACCATTAGTTAAAAATAAATCTTGACTTTTCATGTATTATTTTTTGCAGATTTGTTTATAGAAAGCCCCTCTAGGCATCTCTTTTAGTGAATAAGTAAAACTCAATTCACAAAATAAACTTGAAGTTGTTTAATTTCTATGCCAACTATAATTGTTAGATTAGAATGTGAAATAATTATCATAAAATTGCCATATGATGATATGGTTGAAATTTTGTTAATGTCTCTTTGTTCTTGCTCTTTCAAAAATTACTTATTGATATGAATTTAATGTAATTTTTCCTATTATTCTCAAACAACAACATCGACAATTTTCTTCGATTTTTCTTCTAAGAAAAAGAGAGCAAGTCTCTCACCAATAATGCATTACAGTGGGACTCAATAACACAAGCTTCTGGGAGTACCACAATGTGGTGGTTGTGTTCACTTGAAGTACTCATTGAGTTGTCCAAACTTTTGTCCTTTTCTCTTTCAAATTTCCCCACGAACTGTTCCATTTCCCACTCTTCAATTGTCTGTCTCAATGGATTCGCTAGAATTGTATTATTGATTTTTTTAATGTACTCAACACAATTGGACGGTCGCACTTTTTGAGGATTCTCAGACAAACGCATCTTCTTCGGCGGAGATTGATGAAAACTTGGTTGGTATTGGCCCACAAACAAGAAGTCAGAGTCTGCGCATCATGAACGAATCAATAAGGCAACATGTGAATTAAAGCTTTGCTAGACACTTCATAACATAAATATGTGCACCTCGAATGAGAATCACATCTCGGGAGTTGCATTGCATAATTTAGCAAAAATCGATATTGTATTTTCCAATAAAAAGAAAGAAAGAAAGATGATGGCTCGAACTAGTTTTGCAATGGGATTTGATAATTAATATGTGATTTAGGCATTGTAGTAATTGATTTTTTTGTGAAAATTGTCAGTAGGTTCTTGAATTATTATTTTTGCAAATTGCGTCCTTACATTTTATATATATTACTCTTTGAAATCCTTTTGTCAAACATGCAAACGGAGTTGATGATTTTGTGGACTATATAAATGGGATGTAGATGGTCTATTGCGAAATGCATGAGTCATTTGTCTCCCGCACCGTTGGGACAATAAGAGAATGAAGAGTGAAATGGAGCAAGAATGAAAAAAGACAAAGAAAGCAAAGAGATCTGAGTGCAAAAAAGAATGATGGGCAGCATCGAAACGCAACAACTTTTTGCTGGAAAAAATTGATAACGTTTAAATGGTTGCATCTACATGAGGGGAGATGGGACATTCCACTATTTAATGTCTACTTAAACTCGAGCTAACAACAAATTAAAATACAAGGCAAGCTTTCAAATTTGAAACATACCACTAATATATTATGCTTGGGACCTTTTCATGAATATCTTCACATAAAATGCACCACTTTGAAAAGCAGGTATTCAAATTCAAATTTGTTGGCTAATTGACTCTTACTAGGAAAAATGCTTTTATAAATGATTGACCAAATGATGCGATAGGCTAGCAAACTTATTCACGTCACTTTTATAAATCAGTTTTATAAATTATTTCTTATAACCATAGTACTACTTTTTCTTGATAATATTCAAATAATCAAAGACTCTAGATTGGTGCCTAGTCAAACGCAAGCTTACTCTAAACTCTAGACCAAGAAGACATTAGAATTTCACAAGTAGAAGTACTAGAAAAGCTATTTCAACTTAAACAATTGTGAAAATAAGCAAGGCTTAGGAAAATCCATCACGCGTGAGTAAAGGTTGTCCCTTGCGTGAACCAATCCTCAAGAGCATAAATGATGTCACTCTTTGTATTGCATGATTTTCGCTAGAAACCCAAATTATTACCATTGAAAACCAAATATCTTCCAAATATTGCTCTATCTAATTATTTTTAATAGTGGGGAGTTTTAACATATGGAAATAGAGTTTCACGATAAAGGGATAAGAAAAAATTACACAATCAAAATTGACAAGAGCAAATCATCAATTTACTCAAAAAATTATGAAATGTATGAGGTTAAGATTGTGTCATGATTAATGGATACATAGACGAGAATCTTCTATTTTCATTAGAGTTTGAGGTACTAGTGTTTAGGTATTGCTTGGAAAATTGCACAGTCAATATTAATCATATTGTGTAGAATGTAATTGAGTTTTAAATATTTTAATTCAACCAATTTAATCTTAATTTTTTTAGCAAAGTGTAATAAAGTCTGCTCAGCCAAGTTTTGTCTTATTTATATGATGTGTCAACCTAATAATGGATGATTGTCTTACATGTAAAGTCGATGGTGTGATGTGAACTAAAGTTGCATGAAACAACGCTATTTGTATTTAGATAAATGGCATGGTTGCTTGGTTGAGTGGTTAAAGCCTCAAATTACCAAGAACGAGGTAATAGTAGACCCAACCACATCTTTATTAAATGTGGACTCAAGAGGGAGGGGAGACACCCCATTTATCTATGTCTAGTCATATTATTACATCTTGTGGGCCTAAGCAACGTGCATACCTTTTCTCCACCGGCAACGCTCTATTGATTGATTGGAAATCCTTTGAATATTTTTGTATACGTCTGAGCGGTCGATAATTAGTCTTGAGTGGTTTCATGCTACATGAGACACGTTGGACCTAATAATCATACTCTCATGATTCCTCGCATATTTTGCTGACGAAAATTTAAAAAAAAATTACATTGCAAGTGTTATAATTTTTATATGGCACTAAATTAAGTGTCATAAATTTTTTCTGATCACTTGATTATCATAATTTTTTAAAATATTTATCTTAAATGTCATGTCACGTTGGATTTTGAATACTTGAAATAAATATTTTTAAAAATTTATGATATTTAAATGATCAATTAAAAATTATGATCTTCAAATGAATATTTTAAGACAAAAATACTGGTCTATGAGCATAGAAATGAATGATTTTCTAGCAAAGACCCAAGCCATGAGGAAAAAAGAGGAGTTTGGTACAAGCCATGGAGCTCGTTAACCTAGTTAGGCTGCATTATTGTTCTTTTACTGACCAGTCACCATCACCAATGTCCACGTGTCCATTCTTTCCTCCATCACTAATGGACAGACATTGATGAGTTATCCATCCTTTGCCATTGCAAATGGCCCTTTCATCCTTTTCCACCGCACATGTACTAGTCCTAATCATGCTTTCATCTTTTTCTCCACCGTCAATGGACAAACACTGATTAGGTACTTGTCTTAAAAACTCCTGCTTGTGCAAATCAATAAAATCATATTTAAAATATAAAGTAACATTATAATTACACAAATTATTAGATTATAATGTCAATTGTAATTGTTACTTTAGACCTAACTTCAATTGAAATTGTTAGATCAAAATTTCTAAATAAATTAAACTTTTGCCATTCTTTATTAACATTTTAAACTAATTTACTTTCTCGAGTATTGCTTCTCTTCATAGGACAAAATTATCATGAGAAACAATTCCGAATCACCGCTAACTTTGTTTTGTGGACTCTTGTACCAATTGGAGTTTCCCCCTTTTTTTTTTATCAATGCTTGGGTTTGTGTGGAGTATTTTACTTTGGAGATTTATTTTAAAGTTTTGTAGTCATCACAAATTTGTTTTAAAATTTTCAAAAATATACAATTAGTGACAAGTAAAGTTATGTGGCTTTCGATAATTTATAACCCTAATTTTTCTTTCACTTTTAATTTTTTTGAGGGACGGAGAGTAAAAAAAAGCAAAATTTTGCTTGAAAAGTTTATAATAAACGCCTGGGTTCAAATATTAGCTATCCAGTGATTTAGAAATTTATGAATGACTCAAAAACCATATAAATATATAATTCTTTTTGCAAATTACTGTTCCATGATCAGTCACCATCACTAATGTCCTAGTCTCCATGTTCTTTCTTCCACAGCTCATGGACAACCATATATTTATATATGAAAGAATTCTTTAATTATCTAAGGCTGTGGGAGAGGGAGAGGGAGAGGGAGAGGGTGTAATGGAGGGCAGTTGCAAAAGCTGAGTTGGTTTTTTAGCATTTTACAGTTCCTTTACTCGACTAATCACCATCACTGATGTCTACCCCACGTTCTTTTGTCTACCGCTATTCTGGACAATAAGAGTGTGCAACTGGACCGAACCATCCGAAAAACAAGGTCGAGAATCAGTTTTCGGTTAAACCAGTCCGGGAACTGATTCCAATTTTTGGGAACCGATTGAGATCAGTCCGGGAACAGGATCCAAACAAAGACCCACCCGAAACCTGGCCAGGTTTTAACCCACAAATCGGTTTAAATCGGTTCGGGAAAGCAACACCACCTAACCCAGACCGGTTTTGGAACCAATTTTTATCCTGTTGAAAAAATAAAATCATCTCTTTGTATAGTGCCTTTGAGTCTCTTTGTTTTCAAAAAATTATTAAAAATAAAAAGTTTTTATCTGAATCAAGGTAAGGGAGAATTATTTTCAAAGAATTATAAAAAAAACATCGTTGTCATGCATTGCTTTTCTTTTTTAATGGTCACACCTTCAATTATTACTATAGTCGCTGGATAAGTACTACTAACTATTGTAGCATTAAGTAAAGTATTTTTAATCCAACTCAAAAAAGATATCCTCTTAATAACAGTTCCGCCGCATACACATAAGCAGATGTATTAGATAATATCCGAATTATTTTTGGGAATTGGACTAATATTAGATCTATATTTGTTGCTAATGTTTATGCACTGTTAGGATTATTATTTTGTCTTATAATGTTAGGAGGATTATAGTATTTTTTCACAAATTAATGTAAAATTTGAAATCGTATATAATATCAAACGGTTACAAAACATGTTTCAATGAAAAAGCGAGAAATTGATAGGAGAAACAAACCCCCTTCCCAAAAAACTAGAGACGGAGAGGCAGAGAGAGAAAATGATGAAAAAGGGGAGCAGACGCTGAAGAAAAAGAAGAAAGGAGGAGAAAGGATGGTTGTGCTGAGAAGAAAAAAAGAGCAAAACGGAGCAAGAACGAGCAGAGAGACGAAGAACGTGAAGACATTAGAGTGCACAGAAGGATGAAGGAAGGGTAGCGTTGAAACGTAGCAACTTTTTGTTGGAAAAGTTGATAATTAGTCCGAGTGGCTGTGTGCTCCATGAGTCGTGCTGGATCTAACGATCAAATTGCTCCCATATTTTGCTACTAGAGATTTTTAAAAAAAGGACATCACAAGAGTAAATTTTCCTGATCACTTGAGTATCGTGTTAGATTACTTGATATGGATATTTAAAAAATTTATGATATTTAAATGATTGTTTAAAAATTATGATCCAAATATTTTAAGACATAAACACTAGTTTACAGATAGAATTAGATGATTTTCTAGCAAAGGCCCCAACAACCAAGAGAAAGTGGAGATGGGTACATACAATGGAACCCGTTAACCTAACCTTAGTTAGTCCTTACCTAAACACCAGTCAATTCTTCGAGCATAAGAATGGATGATTTTCTACGTTATTGTTCCTTTACTGAGCAGTCACCATCCCCGACGTCCATGTCCCTGTCCTTTCCGTCTCCACTAATGGACAAACGTTGATGAGTTACTCATCCTTCCACCGCAAATGATGCTCTCATCCTTTGCCACCGCAAATGATGCTCTCATCCTTTTCCACTGCTAATGTACTACAAACACTGATTTGGTACTAGTTCGGAACCCGGTCCTTGCACAAGTCAATGAAATCATATTTAAAATACAGAAGTGACTTTATAATTAAGCAAATTATTAAATTAGAATGTAAATTATAAGTATTACATTAGAGATAACTTCAATTATAATTGTTAGATCAAAACTTATAAGTAATGAAACTTTTGCCATTCGTTATTAACATTTTAAATCAGTTTACTTTCTTGATTACCACTACTTTTTATAAGACAAAATTAATATGAGAAATGATTCCGAATCACTACATAAATATTGTTTGCGGTCTCTCATTCCTACAGGAGTTTCCCCATTTTCTTTGAAATGCTGGGTCAATTCAAAAAAAAACCCCAAACTTTAGGTTTAGTCCCAAATATACCCCGAACTTTTTTTTGTCTTAAGAAAAACCCCAAACTTTAGGTTCAGTCCCAAATTTGCCCCGAACTTTTCTTTGTCTAAAAAAAAAAAACCTCAAACTTTAGGTTTAGTCCCAAATCTGTCCTACACTTTTCTTTAATCTCAGAAAAAACCCCAAACTCTTAATCTATTCCCAAATCTATCCCAATTTTTTTTTGTCAAAAAGAAAATCATCAAATTTTACTATAATCCTAAATTTGCCCTCATTAGCCTCTGTCCAAAAGCCAAAATGAGTAATAACCCCCAGTAGAGACTGGTACGATTCAATTCAACCAGTAATCCCTAATTTTTCATATCCTAAAATGGTTTTATTTTGAAAATAATTTTCTATAACATCTTGTTTATGTGTATTTATTATCTATGTGGAAATGCCATGTTAAGTTGGGATACAACCATGGGATATATTTGAGAACAGATAAAAAATTGGTGATTTTTTTAGTACAAACGGAGGGTAAAACCCCAAATTAGTATACCCGTTAATTGCGGCGTGTTATTTAATTTAAAAATTTGACAGTAAAATTTAACGAAAAATAATATATAGTAATTTTTTTTTGTGGTCAAAAAAATAATTTTAGGTAAATTTGTCATATGTGTATCAATTTGAGATTTTTTTAGACAAAATAAAATTCGGGGTAGATTTGGGACTAAAATTAAAGTTTAGGGCTTTTTTTGAGACAAAAGAAAAGTTCATGGCAGATTTGGACTAAACCTAAAGTTTGAGATTTTTCTTGAGACAAAAAAAAGTTCGGGATATATTTGAGACTTGACCTAAAGTTTGGGGTTTTTTTTGGAATTGACCCTTGAAATGCTTGGGGTCTGTTTGGAGTCTTTTTTTTCTTTTAACATTTATTTTTCAAATATTGACGTTTTCACAAATCGGTTTGGAATTTTTTTCAAAAATATACAATCATTGACAAGCAAAGCAACGGCCTTTAACGCAACTAGTCCCTCTTCAAGAAATGGATGGCTTTTCTGTATTTTACTGTTTCCTTATGTGACCAATCACCATCACCAATGTTTATCTCCCCGTCCTATCGTCCACCGCTACTGGACAAAGATCTGAGTGTACGAAAATGTGTGAAAACTGACCGGATGCCCTCATTTTTCTTGGCCTCTTTCCTTTTCCTATCGAGAAAACTTGCTTTCCCACTTCACCCCTCCCGAGGCAACGATCAATCATGCAAAGAGTTGCCACTAATTAAGCTAAGACTGACAACCATGAGGCCCAAATGAACAACCTTTCCTTCCCTTCGATTAGCCCTCGTTGCTTTAGGATATGTAACATCTCATTAAGAGCCAAAGAGAAGGGTGATCTCGATGATTTGCCAATGTTGAGATTGTATTTTGAATAGCAATTTTTGATACTATTCTCCTTATCGATACATTAGATTTAGACTGACTTAGACACTTATATCTAATTAATATTAATATTAATTGAAAATAAGTCTTAATTTTATATATATTACCTCTCTCGGATTAGTTTAGTTGATGGAAATTCCCTCGAGACATCCCTTCAAGCGTGAAAAAAAATAAACTCAACTCACAAAATAATATTGAAGTTATTTAATTTCTATGCCACCCATAATGATTAGATTAGAATATGAAATTGCTCCTAAATCTGTATATCTATTATGACTATTTGAAAATGTTGTGACTAATTTCTAAGGAAAAAATGTTATGGCTAATTAAAGTCAGGAGGAGCGTTCTTTTTGTAAGTAAGTTGTTAAGGATAAATTGCATAATAACAACCTACTCTATGGTGTATAAGTGCACATAAAGAAATAATCATGTAGAGTTAGCATTATCCTAAATAAAAGCAATTCCTTTATAAGACCATGGATAGATAACCTGTCTATCAAATACATGTAAAATATCTCGCAAGACTCATAAACAATTTAAATTCATGTTTTTGGCTTGTGTAGGTGCTCGATCTTTCACAGTTTGCACGTAGATTTTGAGCTTCAAATGAATGACTTCAAACTCCCGAGCTAGAAATCCCAAACGGCTCAACCAACTACACTAATCCTAGTGTTAAGCAAGCATAATTTTTTATTATAAGGAACAAGTATATATTTTGATAATCTGGTGGGCCTCAACCTTTGCGTCGGCCACGAGGTTAGGGGTGGCAACTGAATTGGTGGTCACTAAAGATTGCGGGCCAGTGTAAAGATGGAGGAGGGACTGGTGAAGCATATTTTGCATTTGATGTTATTTCTCGTATCATAAAATTGTGCCAATTTTCAAGTTAAATAATTATCATAAAATTATCATAAGATGATATGGTTGGAATTTTGGTAATGTGTCCTTGTTCTTGCTCTTTTAAAAGCTACTTACTGAAAGTTTAATAAGTTTCTCATATTATTCTCAAAAACAGCTACTTATTGAAATTTTCTTTGATTGTTCTCAAGAGAAAGAAAAAGCGAGAAAACGGGACCCCCGCGGGAATAGACATAGAGAGAGAATGATGAAAAGAGGACAGGAGGCGTGCTAATCAAACAAATCAAACAAATTCTCATGATTGCTCAAATACTTAACTGTTCAAGATCTTGCCATATTTATTATAATGTTCATATGATGTTCACTTAAATATTATAATTTTTTTATCATTTAACTGTCATAAAATTTTAAAAGCTTGCATCTCAAATACTATGTCATATTGAATTTTCGACACTTGAGATGAATATTTAAAAAATTTATCGAAAATTATGATTCCCGAGCCGAGGATGATTGTCTAGCAAACACCCAAACCACGAAGAAAAAGAAGGAGATGGGCCCAGACAATGGAGCTCGTTAACCTAACCTTAGTTAGGCCTTAACTATGCACCGGCCGATTCCTGGAGCATGGAAATGTGAGATTTTCTGCATCATTGTTTCTTTACTGGCCAGTCACCATCACCGGTGTCCGTGTCCTAATCCTTTTCTCCACTCCACGCTAATGGACAAACATTGATGGGTTATCATCCTATCCTCCTTTCCCACTGCTAATGTACTGATCTATCCTTCCATCCTTTCCTCCACCTATAATGGGCACACACAGAATAGGTACAGTCCTAAACCCACTTCTTACAGGGATCGATGAAAATCATGTTTTAAAAAATAATATTACAAAATTTTTTAAATTAATAATTAATTTTTTAATCACTAAAAATCTGAAATCAATATATTCATAATAAATTTATTTCAAATTAATTTTTTAATCTCCAACAATCTCATATATTAATAAATTAATCATACGTTAAATTAAATTAATATCATGAAAACTAAAAATTGATACACATATAATAAATTGAAGGTAAAATTAAATTGTTTGATTTATCAATTGTCACGTATCATTTAATTCAATAATTTGACGATAAAATTTAATGAAAATTAACGGAAAATAAATTTGTCATGTATTTTTAATGATCAAAAAATCAGTTTGAGATTTTTATGACATTACCTTTATTTAAAATATAGAAGCAACATCATAATTAAGCATATTGTTAGATTACAATGTCAATTGTAATTGTTATGTTAGACATAATTTCATATAGAATTGTTGCATCGAAACTTCTAAGTAAATTCAACATTTTAATCTGGTTTACTTTTTTGAATAGTGCTACTCTTTACATGAAACAATTAATATGGGAAACAATTTAGGTCACCACTAACATTGTTTCGGGAGCTCTCATTCCGCTGGGAGTTTCCCTATTTTCTCTTAAAATGCTTAGGGTCTGTAGTAAGCCTTTTACTTTTAACTTTTATTTTTCAAATATTGCAATTATCACAAATCGATTTTAAAAATTTTCAAAAACATACAATTATTGCCAAGTAAATTTATATTGGTTTTCAAAATTTATAAATCTGATTTTTCTCTCACTTTTAATTTTTTCGAAGGATGGGGAGCGTCGAAACACAGCAACATTTTACTGGAAAAGTTTATAATAAACAGCTGAGGTTTAGTACTAGCTATCCAGCAATTTGAAAATTTTAAGAATTGACTCAAAAACCCCAAGGAAGAAAGAGCAGATGGGCATGGATGGAGCTCCACTGGGGAAGTTGAATGGCGAGCAGATTACCCCACGTCGTCACTGGCCAAAAATTAAAAAAAAAAAGTTTCGCTATAGCGGCTGTACATTTCAGCTGCCTTCGTCAAGACAAAAACAATAATAGACTGATAAACGATTCAGTGATAGAAATATGACTCATAAAAATACATATATGGAAATGGATGATTTTGTTTTTGGCAAATTACTATCTCTGATCAGTCACCACCACTAATGTCCTAGTCTCCACCTCCTTTCTTCCATTGCTCATGGACAACCATCTAAACATACGAAAAATTGTTTTAGTTAGGGTTAGTTGTGAGAGAGGGAGAGAAAGAGAGAGTAATTGAGGGTCATTGCAGGAGCTGAGATGGATTTCTGCATTTTACTGTTCCTCTACTCTACCAGTCACCATCGCTAATGTCTACCTCCACGTCCTCTCGTCCATCGCTGCTGGACAAACATCTAGGCAATCGTAAATGCATGGACTGACTGGGTGCCCTCACATGTCTGGCCTCTTTCCTTTTACTGTCAAGAAACATTGCTTTCCCATTACACGTCGCCCGAGGCAATGATCCACTAAGCAAAAGAATCGTCAATTATTAAGCTAAAACCGACGAATCTCTTGACAAGGCCCAAATGAGCAATTTTTGGCTCCACTTCAATTAACCCTTATTGCGCATGGATATGTGATGTCCCATTAAGAGTTGAAGAGATGATAGATATCGATGATTTGCCATTAAAGAGATTATACACCGAATAGCAGTTTTCGACAATGTTCTCCTTATTGACTCATTAGATTTGAGCTAAATTTGATCTTTATGTCTAACTAATATTGATAAATAGTTAGAAATAAGTCTTGACTTTTTATGTATTATCTTTTGCAGATTTATTGATAGAAAGCCCAGTAAACATCTTTTTAAGTGAGAAATAGAAAAAAAAACTCGGTTCACAAAATAAAATTGAAGTTGTTTAATTTTTATGCGAACCATAATTATCAAATCAGAATGTGAAATAAATAACATGAAATTTTCATATGATGATGTGGTTGGAATTTTGTTAATGTCTCTTTGTTCTTGCTCTTTCAAAAATTACCTATTGATATGAGTTTAATGTAATTTTTCCTTTATTCTCAAACGGCAACATCAATCAACAATTTTCTTTGATTTTTCTTCTGAGAGAGAGAGAGAGAGAGAGAGAGAGAGAGAGAGAGAGAGAGAGAGTCTCACACCAATAATGCATAGTGGACTCAACAATACAGGCTTCTAGGCATCGTGCAAGATGCCTTGCACAGTACACACTATGTGGTGTGTGTTCACTCGAAATACTCATTGAGCTGTCAAAACTTTCGCCCTTATCTCTTTCAAATTTCCTGACTAGCTATCCCATTTCCCACCCTTCAAAGGGACATGCATTGGCATTGGCCCATAAAGTAGAAGTAGTTTGCAGACTCTCTTGTGTATCATGCATGATTCAATAGGGCAGCATGTGAAATAAAGATGTTTTAGACACTTCATCACCAAAACGTGTGTACCTCTAATGATACTTAGTAATACATTGTGAGTTGGGATGCATATTTTAGCAAAGACCAATAAAAGAAATGGTTTTCATTCATTGCATTTTCGGGAAAAAAGAAAGAAAGATAATGGCTCAAACTAGCTCTGGAGCATGATTTGATTATTAATAAGGGATTTAGGCATCATATTATTGAATTTTTGCGAAAATTGCTAGTAGGTCTTTAACTGTTTTTTTGCCAATTGCATATGTACATTATATATATATATATATATATATATATATATATATATATATAAATCTTTTAAATCCTTTTTGTCAAACATGCAAACGGAATTAATGATGATGTGGATCATATACATGGGATGTAGAATGTCTAGTGCAAAATGTGCTCACGTTGTATGTGCATTGTGTCATTGAGTTGATAGGAGAAGGAGGAGCAGAAGATGCTGAAGAAAAATAAGGAAGGAGAAGGAAAAATGTTACGTTGAGAAGAAGAAAAGAGTGAAATAGAGCAAGAGGAAGAGAGACGAAGAAGGAAGGGTGGCATCAAAACACAATAACTTTTTACTAGAAAAAGTCGATAATGTCTGAGTGGTTGCTTGCTGCATGAGGCGTGCTTGGACCTAACAATCAAACTTTCATAATTCCTCTGCATATTTTGCTACTAAAGATCACGTTATAACCATCTTGACTTATCATTGATCTATTGATTTAATTCCACATTGTAGCCAAAATCTTGTGTTCAATGCTTCGCTTTCGTCTATTTAGCTTTTTCAAAAAGCAACTTGGACTGATGAGACGTCCCCCTATGTAATGTCTAGTTAAATTATTAGTTCTTCTGCCTGAGCAACGCGCAAAGCTATTTTTCAACGAGAGCTCTATCAAACAAAACAGTACATATGGACCCCACTTTTACATGCATGGTTCAATCATGGGATTGTGGTGATAAATACATGGTTGCCTTCTTGGAAATAATGACTAATAATGATGTCATAGGAAAAAAAATGCGTAGAGTAAGAATACTGAATGCTATCATCAAATCATTCACCATGCAATCCTTATAGTTAATAGGATCTCATATTTTTAAGTATTTACCATTTATAAAAGATGTGATTTAATTAAACACCAGTTAAAAGATTGCAATGCAAGAAAATACATGGGTTATAAAATTACGAGCAATACCACTAAACTCTAATAATTGCAGTTCGGACTTAATGGAGAATAAGGTAAATGCAATATAGTCCTCGTTTTTTTTTTTTTTTTTTTAACAAGATGTGATATCTTTGACTTCACCTTGCATGATCTATCTAAATGCCTAAGAGTTGCTTTTTGATTATTTTTCTCGTTATATCCCCTAAAAAATGCAAACAGAATTGTATGCTCGCATGCATTTTTGAACAAGCAATGTATGAATATGAAAGCCCATAATATAAGCATACAGAGTGAGAGAACACAACAATATATATATATATATATATATATATATATATATATATATATATATATATATATATATATATAGTTTCAAGAGTAATAACCTGCAGCCATATGATAGGGTGCATAATTCGAAAGTCATTTATCTTGATCTGTGCTCTTAATTTATACATGTGGCGCCCAATATAATCTCAAGTCAGATTACTAATGAATGAGGTAGTAGTAGATCCAGCCACGTCTTTATTAAATGGGGACACGAGAGGGATTGGGGACACCCCCATTTACTTAATATCTAGTCATATTATTTCAGAAGAGCGCTATACTACTTTTGACATGAGAGATGGGACGGTGGGGTTTGGCAGGACAAAATGGTCATGCCAAATCCAACCGTCGAGATTCGTTTTCTTTTTTCGGATGGTTGGGATCGTGCCCATAACTTTGAGCCCCATTACTTTGTTATATCAATTTTTGTCAGTTAAATCTGTGTATCCATGCAACTACTCTCTTTTTTTCAGAACAATAAATAATGGTTGAAAGTATGGTTCAAAAACCTAGACCATCATGTACAGCATGGTGCACTTTGTCACGATTGATTCATGACAATCAATGAGGGGTCCTATGAAGATATTAATATTATCACAGTCTAAATAAGGACAAATAGATTTATTGTTGAGAAACATTGCTTTCCCCTGTCGCCCCTCCCAAGGCAATGATCAATTGAGCAAAGAGTTGCCGATTATTAAGCAAAAACTAATGGCTCATTTGCTAAGGCCCAAATGAACAAGCTTTCCCTTCACTTCAATTAACCCTTGTCGTGTGAGGACATGTGATGTCCCAATGAGAGTTAAAGAGACGGATGATCATGATGATTTGTCAATGTAGAGATTATATATTGAATAATAATTTTTGATAATGTTGTCCTTATTTACACATTAGACTTGGGCTAACTTAGACCCTTATATCTAATTAAAATTAACCATTAGTTGAAAATAAGTTTAATTTTTCATGTATTACATTTCACATATTTATTGACAAAGAGCCCCTCAAGGTGTCCCTTTAAGTGATAAAAAAAACTCAATTCACAAAATAAAATTGAAGATATTTAATTCTATGTCAACCATAATTTTTAGATTGGAATTTGAAATTGCTCCTAGATTCATATATCTATTGTGACTACTTGAAAATGTTGCGTCTAATTTCTAACCAAAAAAACAATGTTATGACTAATTAAAGTCGCAAGGGACGTTCTCCTTGTAATTAAGTTGATAAGGATCTTTTGCAATAATAACTTCCTAAATTATGATGAGCAAGTGCATATGGAAAAAAAATATCATGCAAAGTTATCATCATCCTAAATAAACTTATAAAATGAATAAAAATAAAAATAATAAGGAAAAACAAAACTATTGATATTTTTAATAAGGGTGAAATGAGGCCTATCTAAGACTTCTCTAAATTTGGAATAGTTTGAGGAGTCCATTATTTTTTCATAGAGGGTGACGAAAGAGTCATGAATGTGGGTTGGGTTTGGATAAATTGTGAACAGAATTTAACACTCATATATTTTTGAACTTTGACATTTTAAACCTTTTTATAACTCATTTTTTGAATATAACTAACTTATATAATGATTTGTCAATCAAATATGGGTCCATTTTGACAGATCTAATGAGTTGCAAGCTAAGTTTATTTTAGTGATTGCATGTTTTGTACAGCTGTACATAATCATAATATCTCCCAAACACTCTCATTAAAAAAATAGGCAAAAGGAGGAGTTCCCTTGATATTTTAAAGGTACGATGTGAACATGACCTATGAACTAACTAATGCCCTGTGATTTCCCGCCACCCTTTTAGCAACGAAACCATGTCATTGTTTCGTATTTCTAGTTCTATAGTCCAGGCTCAACCGGCTAGAGCCTCGAGAAACACAGAGTTCTAGAGATCTTTTCCAAATCTTCTCAAGGAACTTCTTGAATTAATTCTTTATCATGAAAATTTGTTTTTAAGGCAACAATTCCATGACAATAAGTCATCATAGTCAAACCGAAGTGCAAAAAGGAAAGGAAGAAAACTAGGACGTTTCGAATTCTGCAACATGGACGCAAAGATCATTCCATAAGTAGTGTGATTCAGTATGGGTTTCAATGATTATTGTTTCGTTTCACGAGTGTAAAGCTAGAGAATCCAAACCATAGCCTACACATTGATTAGTGCAATAATGACACGGCACAGCTTATTATTTTTGGCGTGTGGGACAATGGGGTTTGGCAAGACAAAATGCTCCTGCCAAATCCAACGGTCAACATCAATTTTATTTTCTTCAGTGGCTAAGATCGTGCACGTAAATAGAGGACTATAAAAAATCTATGTATCCGTGTAATAATTATTTTTCTTTTTAGAATAGTAAATAAATGTTGAAAAGATGTCATGAAAATCTGAATCTTGCATAGTACATTTTATTGCGATTGGTTCAAGACAACCAATTGGGAATCCATCAAGTTTCTTTTATTCAGTGGTTGAGATTGTGCATGTAATGGGGGACCATAGACAAATCTGTATATCTGTGCAATAATTACTCTTCTTTTCAGAATAGTAAATAATGATTGAAAAGATGTCATGAAAATCTGAATCTTGCACAGTACACTTTATTGCAATTGGTTCAGGACAATAATTGGGAATCCATCAATTTTCTTTTATTCAGTGGTTGAGATTGTGCATGTAATGGGCACTATAGAAAAATCTGTATATCCGTGCAATAATTGCTCTTCTTTTTAGAATGGTAAGTGATGGTTGAAAAGAAGTGGTGGAAATTTGATTACACTTTATTGGAATTGGTGAAGGCACGAAGCAACTTCCGCTCGTCGCCTTGTTCAGGACAATCAATGGGGAATCCTATGGAGATATTTACATTCATTACAGTCTGAAAAGGGACAAATTAATTGCTCGGTGATTGTGGCCAAGATGCTTGACAGCAAGACACTGAAGCAAAGCGAGAAAAGGAGCGACAAGGAGTTCGAGAAACAATAAGACACTGGCATGTGCTCCCTATGACAGATTGTCCCGTGACTAGTTTAGCTGAACAAGGCGACGAGCGGAAGTTGCTTCATAGTAGAACTTTAGGTTGGTTTTCATCCGGGAGATATATTGTCCAATTTGCTTTATCGATTCTTCTTAAATGAGCTAAAGACATAAAATAAAATAAAAAGTATGTAATATTAAATTTCAAATTGTCGTGAATATTATGAAACATTTAAGGTAACTATGGCAAATCTCATGTGCTCCCAAACGAGGTAATTTAGTGCATCCACATTATCTCTCTTTTATTTTTCTTAAGCATTGTAACAATTTTTTAGATTCATAAGTCAAGCGTATCCAAATTTATATTGGGTTAGCGTATGTTTCATGAATAAGTTAGAACGTGAGCCTAGCAGGGTTTTGCCAATTTTTGGGTCCGTCAAAAAGTATGTGGCTGGGGAGATCCTAGCTAGAGGACCTGACGCGGACGGAAGCCATGCCATCTGGCCCAAACCCAATACGATCGGGCACGGCCTGAAATCTAAAGAAGAAGAAGAAAATGATGATGGCGGTTGAATTTGGCGGGAGGATTCAATTATAGCAGCAGCATGCTCTCTCGCAGTCCCAATGCAAACTTCGGGTTCTCGTCGTTATAACTGATTTGATTCTTTGCCTCATGCGTTGCCCCCTGCCACGTCAGATGCTGATGTGGCAAGCATTTTCCTTTCCCGTCTCCTCTCGTCTACTTTAAATATATTTGCGTGTCTTGCAATAAATTGAAAAGAAAAATCGATGTGCAATTTCTTTGTGACGTGGAATTGTTCTGTCTTGACTTCGTCTTCCTTGTTCCTCCAAAGCCAGCCACTTGACCTTGGATGAACTGCCATGGTCGGTGATGCTGCTGACTCTCCAGACCCGATGGTCCATGGCCGTCGGCGTCGCTCGCAAACCTTTGATCACAATCCAAAATTGATCCGATAAGTATGCAACCCGCAAGTCAGATTTCCATGATGATCTTATAGGCCACAATGCACAAATCACATCAATCGAAATAGCCTTATTGATTTTTCATTCCTTTTTTGTTACTCTTACCATGTTGTGTCGGCTTCCTTGAAAGTCGCATGACATCCATGCCAAATTGCTTGAAATAGAATCGTTTCCAAGTGATCTCTCTCGTCTTGTCCTCTGACGGCTAGAGGATGAAACATCTACATCGGTTTGAAAGACCCGCGTCAAAGACCGAGGTTTATAGTCGAGGAAATCTCAGCTTTACTGAGGTGATCAGTACAATTCAAAAATTCAAATAGGATGTCCTAAAAACCAGAAACCTTGAAGACAACAGAACAGGCTAGTAATAACCTGTTTTGCTATTTGCTGCAGTGTGGGGGAGTGGGAGGGAGACCCCAGACACCGCGATTGATCAAGCGAGCATATGGTGAGTGGTGGCGCTTGGCGGCCGCAACGGTCAAACCCGATATGACCCATTTGCCTTGTTTCCATTGGCTTGACATTTATGAGATCCCCCAACACGTACATATGCACACCAGGGAAAGCTAGAGACAGATGAACATTACGAGGATGAATTAGCTCTAATGCTTCCTCTCTTAACCTAATCACGTGGAGAGTTCCTGTACGGAATTGGAATCGAACACGAGAAACACAATCAAGGAGAGAATCAATTAGCATATTTAAATTCATACCTCAAAAATCTTGTGACGAGCAGTTCGAATTTCCATCTTTCCCCCAACTCTGTTTTGATGAATGCGCATAGGAACCGCCATGAACATCACAGACCCAATCAGATTCCATTGCCTTACAAGGCGGGGATGCTTGTGTGAATGCAATTCATCCCCTAAGACTTCAAGCTTGACCGAAACATCTCGGAAATCGCTGGCATCTTCCACTTTCATTAAGACAAATCCACAATTGCCAAGGCTTAGTTCCTCACATTGGCATTCATTGGCAGATTCGAAGACCAAAAATTGGTCCTCATAGATAGAGTAATGCTCTGCAAATTCAACCCAACCATTTGATAACCAAATCATCTCATCACATTTTTCCGATTCCACGGGCCATTGGAAGATTCTCACCATATTCTCTCATGAACCTCTTTGGTATTTCCTGTGGGAAAAGTAAAACCCATAATTTTAACAAGGCCATGGCACTTGATTTCAATTTCAAAATGAAGAACAACATAATAAGAATGTATAAGGACATCCCGAAGCACATCATTTTCAGTTCATTTAGATTTGGAATGTGGCATTAATGGGTGTCCATCTGGATTATTATGAACCTTACAAACCCAATTGGCATTGAATGGTGCAGTCTCCTAGTGTGCATGGTTGAAAAACGAACTTATGGTGAAAAAAGACCAAAACATAAGCGTACATCAATGAGGGAATCAAATCACACACGATGGAATTTAAGGCAATAGTTGTAGTATTAAGAGTTTTACTTAACAACAAACCACATAATGAAAGTCATCAATGTTTAGCTGCAATAGCAAGTCAAATGTCAAAATCTAGAGCGCAATAGGGTACATCAACTAGAGAAGCCCCATGTCCTATATATACCTAAAACACGTGAATTTCAGCCACGCAGGTCACAAGTGCAGGGGCAAAAGCAAAGACAATGACGACTTAAACAAGGATGGAATAGACAATTTTGACTTAAGCTGTTCAATTCTTGGAAGAATAGCTCATATGATGTTTTATCAAACTGTCGATGCAACTTGACAAAACAAAGTGGTCTTCTTCGTTTTTTCTTCAAATATCTGATCAATATAACAAAACACAATAGTATCTCTCATTCGATATTACAATGATTAGTCACTAGATCTATAATGAAATTTCAGAATCATAACTAGCCACCCCCTTATCTGAAGAAGACCCGATTGACAACCTTTCGGAAGGGTGAAGAATTTGCAGGGAGAACGAGATGGGAGGGCAACGGCGTTACCTCATCAGCTCGAGCAAGACAGGGCTAGAGAGAGAAGAGATCGGAGGACGCAAGCATGCACGTGGCGAGATTGAGAGCACGTGCTGGAACTCGGAGTGAGCGAGAGGAGACGGTGGGGACGGAGCAGCAGCAAACGGCGTGCCATATGTGGCCCCGCTGCGTGGGGGTTGCATCAAATCCAACATCATGGAGCCGTGACCCGTCTCTCCAGGCCCTCGCGACACATCACCCAACCGACATCCTTCTAGCAAATTGAACTTAATACGAAGTTTAAGATCAACAGATAACAAAAATATCAGGGGCGTGAGAAATCGGATGAGTAGGAGCACGTCGATTAATGTCGCTCCTGTCTTGTGTACGAGCGCATCCCCACCTGTTGATGCGAAAATGTCATCGATGGAAGCAATGCCCGGGGGAAAAATTGTTCTCTAATCGTTGCTTGAAAATGGGAGAATAACATATGCGTAACAAGATAATGCACAAAGTGAGCCGGACAAAGTCAATCGGCCCTGATGCTGCCGCCGAATATACACACGAGTCACACAGACATATCGAAGACATTCATGTCGAATTCCACTAGTGTATGCTCACCGATACCATGCATTACATTCCATCAACCCGAAGTAAAGCGACTAGAAATCCATCGATCCATGCTGATCCAACGGTACAAGCAGAGATTTCATAAGGGTCTGCTATGCTCTGAAATGCACCCATATGGATGCAAATTGAGACAGACTGCAGCTTTACCCCGTCTCTGACTCCAGCATTTTGTGCGGTCCCTCCAGTATCTAAGATGATGGTTATGTTTGTGAAGAATCACAGGAAAATTTTATGTCATAATGGACATTATTTTAAGATTTCGGCATCACAAAAAAAAAAAAATTCCGTCACAATGAATTTAGTTTGAAATTTTTATGGATTTTTCAAGAAATGGTTAAGGAAAATGATGGCGAGCTATTGGATGGATCTTCTCCTCAACGAATTAAGTCTTTTGTTTTCCCCACAATTCCCACGCAAGATCCGAATCATCTCCATCCACCCTTTCGCTTCGCTTCGCGCCTTTTTGTTCTTCGTTGTTTTCTCTTCATGCTCGCTGCCGCCAATCTTCACGCTCGGCACATCGTCTCAGAGGATGACGACTCAGATTGGCCTCGGCTGCCGCGGTTGATGAAGCGCGATGCCGTACCGGCAAGAGTGCCGAGAGCAAAACCGGAAGAATCTCATCCTTCAAATCGGCGGATCGTATCCAGATGATGATGATCCATCCGACCTCAGCCTTGGTAATCGGATAAAGCTCTTGTAAACAGCGAACACCACCCCTCGTCCCCTTTTGCGCGTGCGGCGTAGGCCAGCGAAACAATGGAAACCGAAAGACGGGAGATGAAGGGGGAGCGAACAGAGCAAAGCAAGAGTCGACAGCACATATTCTGGAGTGAACCGAAATTTGACTCAGAAGTTCAATCGAACAAGGAATGGCCCTGAACAAGGTTCGGTGGTGACTGCGGCATGAGGTCCAGATGGCCCGGCGATAGATAGATCTGGTTTGGACTCGTGCAAGGACAGGGAAAGTGACGACTCGAATCAGAGATGAATTAGTGTTGCCGCGACTCGAATGCGGAATTTGATGGTGCCATTCATTGTGGGACATGGAAGACACGTGTATATTAGGGTTCGCAAGGAGAAGGGGAAGTGCCAATTTAACAAATTTTTGTTCGCAATGCCGATATAGAATGTAAATGGGAATTTTAGACTCTAAAATTTGATTAATTTTAGAAGGGGAAATAGCTTTTTCTTTCCACCCTCATCATCAATTTTTTTTTTAAATATTTCCAAAAAATATGTTAACCAATGCACTTGTCAAACAATCAATTTACGAAAGTGCCGAGCTTTCGATGGCACTAACTTTAGTGTTATCATGCATGTTCTTGACACCTCAACTTTTGTCAACAATTCAAGCGTATGTGGTTGTAAAAGTACCAAAATAGAAAATAGCAAAAACAGCCACAAAAAAAAAAAAGAAGGGCGAAAAAAAAGAATAGATAAATAAATAAATAAATAATGAACTAATTATTTAAATCGGCTCCAGCTCATTTTATCCACCAAGTAGGGCGTAGAAGCTGCAGCCCCACTTAGCCCACCCCATATGCTAATGAAGCCACATTCCATTACACTAAAAGCCCATTCAACATGAGGCCCGTGGAACAAAGGCCTTGAAACCCGGCCGTTCCCTTCTTCTTTTCCCCGCCTTCCCTGAGAACTGAAGGCGAGGGCAAATCGCGACATCCGGCGAGCGGAGGGCGTGGTGAGGGGAACGAGCTTAGCACGAGAGGAATGAGCTCAGGTGTTCAAGAATGGCTGAGCATGACATTAGAAGGCACGGTTGTCTCATCTAATCACGCGTATCAATTAAAAGTAATCCTACTCCTCCAAGGATGAGATATACTATCTCAAACCTAGCTCCATGCCAAGGACATCTAAGAGGGATAGCACGTCGGTACCAGCAGTAAGGGAATGGATTTTTACTTCTAGTTAAAAATCTACTACATAGAATGTTGATATAGCATTTCACATTACTTAAATGAAATCAAAAAGACCTAATTTTTTACTAGAAAATCATATTACAAAGAATAAATGTGTTGCATGAATATAAATTTAGATAATATAAATTTTAAGATTTTGACGTCATGAAAAAAGATTCACTATGAATGTGTCATAATAAATCCAGTTTGGGATTTTTTTTTCATGGCTTTTTCGAGAAAAAAAAAAAAAGGTAATTGATGGTGAGCCATTGGATGAATCTTCCCCTCGAAGAATTCCATGTTTTGAGCAGGTCTTCCTTTGGAGCGGCTTCTCCAACCGCCGGGAGAGCTGAGAGCGGAACCGAAAAATCTCATCCTTCGAATCGGCGGATCCTATTCAGACGATGATGATCCATCTGACCTCAGCTCGGAAATCGAATAAAGCTCTTGTGAACACCACCCCGACATCCCCTTTTGCAGCGCAGCGTAGACGGGCGAAATGAAGGACGCGAGCGATGGCATTGGAATCCAAAAGGCGGCGATGAAGTGGAAGAGAACAGAACGAAGCAAGAATCGACAGAACATATTCTGGAACGAATTCGAGATTTGACTCGGAAGTTTAATCGAAGACCTGATGGAGGAAGACGATGCTTGGCCGAAGATAGAACGTGCTGCGTTCCTCTGAGCAGAAGGTGTTCGGTGAATTGTACTTGGAGGGAAACAGAGAGTGAGACGATTCTGAAACAACAAGCGGAGGAAGGAAGATCACGCGATAAGAAATCTCCATGAACAGCCGGCTCGTCGCTGACATTCAGGCAATGATGATATCCATCGATCAACAGTCATACTTGCCGGGTCATCTCCATCTCCAATTCGACTCTAGAAGTGATTTCGATGCGTTCCGGCTTTGTCTGTTGATGTCTGCTTCGTTTTGCTTTTCTCCAATTCTCTCGCCGTCTTTTGAATTCCCGTTGCCGTCGATTGCACTGTGGATGAGCGAATCGAGGTTGCAAGGAAGGTGTTGTACGGAATGACGAATTCCATCTTTTGTGAAAGTCTTCCTTTCGACCAATTTCTCGTGGGCTCCATCCAAAGAACGACCCGCCGGCTTCACCTTGTTTGCCCCCGTTTTCCCCACAATCCCCACACAAAACCCGAATTATCTCCATTCGCCCGCTTCGCTTCGCTTCACGCCTTTTTGTTCTTCGTTGTTTTTCTCTTCATTCTCGCCGCCCCCACCGATCTTCACGCTCGGCGTATTGTCTCGGATGATGATGACTCGGATTGGCCTTGGTTGCCGGCGGTTGATGAAGTGATGCCGGACTGGCAGGAGGGATGAGAGTGAACCCCAAAGAACCTCATCCTTCCAGTCGGCTGATGATCCATCCAACCTCAGCCTTGGCAATCGGATAAAGCTCTTGTGAACGGTGAACACCACCCTGCCTCCCCCTTTGTGCGCGGCATAGACGGCCGAAACAATGGAATCCGAAACACGGGCGATGAAGTGGGGGCGAACAGAACGAAGCAAGAATCGACAGGACATACTATGGAATGAATTTGGATTCAACTCGGAAGTCCAATTGGAGATGAAACGGCCCTCGCGATGGTTTTGCAGTGATGGCGGCGTGAGCTCAAGATGGCCCGGCCGCAGATAAAGCTGGTCCAGACATGTGCAAGGACAGGAAAAGCAACGACTCGAATCAGAGGGGAAACAATTGAATGAAGGGGGCTTGATCTCTAGCAGATGATTCACTACCGCGAACGGAGCACCCATCAGTCATTCATCGAGATCGAGCTCTCTGACAATTGTTGCTTCCAGCACCGACTGAAGCACGAAAAGCGTTGCTACCGGTTCGAAGATGCCGCTCGCCTTGCCGCCACGACGGCGGAACTTGACCGTGGAGTTTCCTCGATCAACAGTCAATAATTATTGGGAATTTCCATCTCCGATTGAACTCTAGAATTGCCTTCGACTCATTCCAAATTTTGTCCGTTTGATTTCCTTTTCGCTTTTGTTTTTACCCATCCTCTCTGCCGTCTACCGAATTTCCATTGCCGTTGGTTGGTTGCACTTTGGAGGAGGTATCAAGTTCTCGCAAGGAAAGAGAGAGAGAGAGAGAGAGAGAGAGAGAGAGAGAGAGAGAGGGAATCAGCGAGCTTTATTCAGAGGGGAGAGCAAGTGCGAGTTCGAGAGCGCTGGGATGTTGCCGATTCTAAGGCGAAAAGCCACCGCCAGAGGCTCGGATGCTATGTTTGTCGAGAGAGAGGGGCTGCGGAAGAGTCATGCTGCAGCGACGCATAGGTGCCAGCATATTTGCTTTAGTCATGCGTATCAATATTCAGTTAATAGGAAATTAAATAAATTCCGAATGCTCTTCGCTTGAGAAGAAACTGACAAACTTCAATTTGCGCAGCCCACATGCTAAAAGACTGATCACAAAATCTTCAGGAAACCGAAAAGAGACAATGCAGAAGAATCTGATGTAAGCTCAGCGGGGCTTTGGAAAATCATGGTTGATCCATGGCTTAAGATAGTTGTATTGAACGTCATTTA
This sequence comes from Corymbia maculata, assembly GCA_014182735.1. Taxonomy (NCBI): domain Eukaryota; kingdom Viridiplantae; phylum Streptophyta; class Magnoliopsida; order Myrtales; family Myrtaceae; genus Corymbia; species Corymbia maculata. The sequence goes on along the minus strand of CM024688.1, from coordinate 11,442,796 downwards.
CAACTATCATGGTTGATCCATGGCTTAAAGGTCAGGATGAGCCGTTTGAAACCTTAAAGAAGCACCCAATTCGAGAGAGAAATTGTCTCCTGAAATGGAAGTTACGGAATCTGACATTAACAATTCAAGCAAATTTATACTTTCACTCAAAACAATTGAGGCCCACCTTTCACAGAGGAACCTCCCCAGCCCTAAATTCGCATTCCAACGATGGATACTAACCTTGGATTGTCACTTGAATTCATCAAGGCAAATGGTCAGGTGATCCGATGTAAACAAAATGAGAAAATTTTTCAGCATTCGGGAGATAATGCTGAGAATTTCTTTCTCCTCCCAGTAGAATAGATCGTGCAGTTTATGGAACATTAATCCAGAATCCGCCGAGCAATCTACACTTGTCGATTTTAAAGTAACATACACAGGCAGAATCATCCTCGCAAGACATTTTGCAGGAAGAACTAAACAAGTATCGACCATCTAACAGAGAAGCATGCATTGCAGTGAACGTTGTTTGTGATTCAAGAGTATTAATATGAACACTTCACAGTGAGCACTTCCGGCGATGACCATACAAAGCACTTATAACGAGCATATTGACACGCCAGCAGTGAATTTGCCGACAAAAATCACACAAAAATGCTCTCTCTTCTCATGAAGCTAACAATGAAGAAGGAAGATTATAATGTTTATTTTATCCAATTCACGAAGGATGACTGGATCAGAGGAAGAGGCCATCCGAGACAATAACTGAGGATCGGAGCCAGCGAAGGAGAAACAAGCAAGTTCAGAGTAGTCCGAGCAAACTCACTGAAAAAAAGGTGCTAACAGAGCAACGGCCTGCTGGTGGAGCGATGATCGAGATGATGCTAGCAGCGCCGGGAGGTCCGTTGGAGGTCACCAGGCGAAGCAAGAAGCCAAGAGAGATGATTCTCTGGACGTTCAGAAATCTCTGAGTCATCCCACGCTGTGTGCTCTGTGCTGAGTGTGCGAGAGTTGTCGTGGCCAGCGATGGAGGACGAGCGGCGGCGGCAACCGGTGGATTGAGGTGATGGAGAGGGAGTGAAGATGGAGAAGCCTTTGGAAATGGGCTGATCCAATAGGGAAATTTTCTCTGCTGAGCTCGCGTTCGTGTACTCCTCTTCCCGAATGCGCACGCCTAAGCTCGAAAGAGAATCACAGGCTGCCAGAACGTGTCGTGAGCGTCGATGCTCTGCTGCCAGGGCGCTTGACTTTTGCGGACGAAGGTATGCCGTGGCATTCGACACTGTCCTGCACGATCTGAGGTCCACCGCCGCGGAAAAGTGGGTTCGACGACGATTCTACGCATGCTTCTTTCCCACCGTGCCGTGCACGGACACATGCCGATCGTGCGCGAACAATAGCCCACAGTGTGTGCACACATTGTGTCAGTCCGCAGCTTCAGCTTGCGATTGTAGACTTTGGCACGAGCAGTATTTGTTCACGGAAAAAATTGAGCTTTTGTTGGAAAATATCCAATTTTGTGACGTGCTATGTCTAAGGAAATCGATACTTCAATATGATCTCATCACATTGTGATATGAATGTGGGATGAGTGGCGAGGCTGGCACCACTGATATTTGTATGTATTTTAACTAATTAATTGTTATTGGCAAAAAAAATTAATTAATCGGTTCAAGTATGGATCAATTTGATTCGACAATTTGTGGGCTTGACCCCACTCAAGATTGGTTGTGTCAGGTTTTGACAAATACAAAGCCATCTTAATGAGGGAAAAAATAATTAAATTCGAGGAAATGGATTTCAATCTCAAACTTTTGTTAAAAAAAATTTCCATCAAATGTCTGAGTCTATTGTTGAAACGTTCTTTAGGAACATGGTGTGTGGTCGAGCACATATGAGATGGACAAACAATTGCACCATTAAACTTTAGTTCTTAGTCATCTTCTTTTGCTTCGGCCATTCACAAGCGCTTTCGTCCATATGTTTACTAGATTCATGAAGTCAATTTGGGTACTGTCTAATTGAGACATTTCTCGAGCCACGTTTTAAAAAAAAAAAGTGATATAACTTGTACGAAACCCCAATAATCGCACATCATTTAGAATTTATTTATTTATTAGAGTTTTATAATTAAATTGAACTTTCACTTTTCTTTTAAAAAAATGACCCTCCACTTTTCCCATCTTGACTCGGTTTTGTACATTAGTTGAAGGGTAACTCGGTCTTTTACGTAAACCTAAGATGCAAATTGGGAATTTTAAATATCAAGCGTGTAAAGTGGTGTGTGAACTGGAGACCAATCGTGAGTGAGGAGGGTCTTGGAAATTTTATACAAATTAAATCTATGGAGAGACAATATTTTATGCAATTATACCTTCTGTGAGTTTTAGGAAATAAACTAATAGAAATATGACATGCCAAGTTTGGCATGTCCATTGCATTGGATCATGGCCCATGTGGGCAGGGTGCTAGAAATCAACTCAAGCATGGGCACTCAAATTCAAATAAAGGATTGTAGAGCTAGATACGAGTACTATTCACACCGAATGATGTTGCAATGTTGCACAAATAAGGGATTGTAGCACAGTGTGTTGTGATGTTATTCTTTTGCCGGCAAGTTGAACATGCTTTTTGTAAAGATAAATAAATAAATAAATAAAAAAGCTCCAACTTAGTCAGAGTTGAAAGGGCTTGGTCCGGTCTGTTGGGTCTGATCCACAATCGTAGCCCAGATCATACCAAGCCCATTAGAGTTAACCTCGGCTTAGACAATTTCCCTCACCAATCGACACCAGAAACCCACTGTCCGCCATCTCCAATCACCGACAGCCACCGTCGAGCCACAAGCAAAAACTGCCACAGGCTCAGCAATAACACAACAGAACTCATACGCTAAGGCTTACGAAGAAACTCTCTTTCTCGGGAATTCTTGAGGCTTCTTCATCGGTTCTCCTTCTCCATCTTCCTTCAAGCACTGTTAGCCACCACCGTAGCTGCCACCGTAACTGCTTCTCCATCGCCAATTTCGCTGCAACAAGGCCTCCTCTCGTTCTGCTCTGTTTTCTGGTCAGGACGGCCGAAAGTGCATGAACCCTTGGTCATTCCCACTCTTCGCCCGCCCCAATCATCAAAGTTGGCACCACCCGAGAACTTTGTTACTAATCTAATCACCACCCAAGGTCAAAAACTTAATTGTTTTTCAAGGTAAATTCCACACACTCTATTTCTGCCACTTATGAACGAAACAAAGCGGGTGAGGTTTAGCTAATAATTTTTGTGAGTAAATCAGTTGAGATTGAGTAAATTTCCAAATGATGAAGCCAACTTTACGTGCTTCTTTCCTTCGAGGATGAAACTTCTAGTCCATTTAAGCCAATAATCACATCTAAAATGTTAATATTTAAAAAAGAAAAAAGAAAATTCATAATAATTGGTATGGAATTACTAGTTTAGGAGGAGAATTGCCAAAAAAGTCCTAAACCTACTGGGGTTGTGGTGGATCAGTCCTAAACCTTTTTTTTTCGACCAATTCAGTCCTAAACCTTTTGTGATTGTGCCAATTTAGTCCATCCGGCCAAATTTGGCCGGTCGGGTGGCGTGGACGCCGGCGATAATATTTTAATATTATTTTATTATTTTCCTATTTTATTATTAATTTTATCAATTTTTCTATTTTTTTCTCTTGCCCCTCCCCGTGGCGGCGGTGGCGGCCAGCTCCGACGATGCTTGCCAGCCACTGCGCGAGGGCCGTGAACCCCTCGTCAGCGGCGCCGAGGGTCGCGGCCCCGTCGGACCAGCCACCCTCCCGGCGGCCTCGCCCGGTACGTGCGAGGTCGCGGCGAGGGTCGCGGCCCCAACGACCCTCGCCGACGGCCTTGCCCGCATTTGGGCCAGGGCGAGGCGGGCGAGGGAGGGTCGCGGTCCCGGCGGCCTCGCCAGTGCAGGCGAGGCGTCGGGGCCGCGACCCTCGCCGACGGCCTAGCCTAGACCGGGACGAGGCCGCCGGGGGCCGTGACCCTCGCCGGACCGGGGGCGAGGCAGGGGCGCGGCCTTGCCTAGATCCAGGCGAAGCCGCCTCGCCCGGGTCTCGGCGAGCCGCCGGGGGCCGCGACCCTAGGCGACAACCTCGCCGGTGTGCGGGCGAGGCCGCCGGGCCGCGACCCTCGCCGGCGACCTCGCCCGGACCGGGGCGAGGCTTGGGGGCCGCGGCCTCACACGGACTAGGGCAAGGCCGCCGGTGAGGGTGGTCGGTCGGCGGGGGCGCGACCCTCGGCCGTCGGCGAGGGCTTCGCGGCCCTCGCGCGGTGGCCAGCAAGCCTCGTCGGAGCTGGCTGGCCCACGCCGCCGGCCGGGGGAGAAAAAAGAAACGAAAAGAAAATAGAAAAATTAAAAAAATAATAAAAAATTCGAAAATAATAAAAATAATATTAAAATATTCTCGCCGGCGCCGGCCAGCGTCCACGTTAGCTCCGGCCGGCTAAATTTGCCCGGATGGACTAAATTGGCACAATCGCAAAAGGTTTAGGACTGAATTGGTCAAAAAAAAGTTTAGAACTAATCTGGCACAACCCCAATAGGTTTAGGATTTTTTTGGCAATTCCCCCCTAGTTTAGGTCAACAAAAATGGCATCCGCAAGGAGGAATGAAGATCATCTACTATGAACTGTTCTACATGAAGAAGATTCTCACTTGGTTTCTGACCGTGCATGAACATAAAATATCAGAAACCCTCTCTCTTCTCGCAGCCCAACCACGATAGCCTTTGAAACAAGCCACCGTCATCAGAGATAGAGAAACTCCATCGCTTCTTCCCTTTCTTTGTTTGACCCTCGATATTCTCTATCTCTCCGACACGCCGAACTTGAAGATGTGGCAGTGTTGTGTCTGTGGATCCTAGCGGAGCTCGATGCCATGGATCGAGCTCTGTGTTGCCGTTGTGGACGAGTTAGTTGTTGATAGCAATGAGATTGAATGCCCTTCCTCTAGATCTGTTCTTCATCTTGGTCGAATCTTGGAAAATCTCAACTGACATGGCTAGATGTGACGAGATGCTGACGGTGATTTGTGGAGAGAAAAATGGACAAGTGATAAATCAAGCTAGACAGAGCCCGAGCTGAAGGCGGACGGAACACAAACCGTGGCAAAGGATCTTTATTCCTTAGTGTGCAGATAGAAATTTCCTTGGTTGCATAAAAGTTGCATGAATTCCGTTAACATAAAAGTTTTCTTAAAAGGAAGAGAAAAGTGATACAACTTCCATGAATCTTGATCAGTCATGTATCATCTAAATTTTTTTATTATTCAATAGAGTTTAAATTAGATGGCGTTTTCACCTTTTTTAAGAGAACTGCTCCTTACTTTTCTTACCCCAACTTAAGTTTTGTTTACTATTGAAGCGGTCCTTTAAGTTAATATTAGGGTGCATTGATTTGGAAAATATTTTCTTAAAAATGATTGCTAATATTATTTACAAAAATTAGTTAATAGAAAGTATTTTCATCATCCATAACCATTTATGTCTAACTATTTTCATGGGTAATTAAAACAATATTCATTCATTTATTTTTTTAAGAGATATAAATGATAATTTTTTGAAAAACATTTTTCAAATTACTCATTTTGAGCGTAACGAGTAAGATGCAAATTGGGAAATTTGAACATTGACAATGCGAAGTGGTGCGTGGACTGTGAACCAACCATGACAAGGGTATTGGAAATTTTATACGGATTAAATTTATGGCGAAAAGAATATTTGATACAATTATACCTTATGTGAATTTTAGGAAAAAAGCAAAAAGAAATAAGACATTCATTTAAAAAAAAAGATTTCTACTTTTATGCAAGGCTATGAGATAAGGGGTTTGCATTGCAAGGACGCCAGGAAATTTTGTCCGGCATGACAAATGCCAAATGCCAAATTCGCCTGTTCATGAAATGGAAGATGAACAAAACTCGAAGCAATGAAAAACAACGAAGATTCACCTTTAATCGAGATTCCAAGACTCGTTGAGAATGGAATTGCTCTAAAGTTTATTAAAGCAAAGATTCATTTGATGTGATTAATGACTAAGAGATGAGCTACTTTACCCAAAAATTAATGACGACGACGACGACGGAGTGCCCTATGAGATTGCATCCTTTTTACGGCCAAATTCCAAACGTGTGTCTCTGTATTATAAACAAAAGTGAATACATGAACCACATATGCCAGATGTCTACATCACATGGAATCACACTTATGCTTGTCGGGATTTTATGTAGCTTGAATATTATAAGTGATCCGAACATCTTGTTTATCTGAAAGATTTGCAATGGAGAGAAGTAGCGTGAATCGGAAGCTTACACAGACATCTAGGATTATGTCTCGATTGATATAAGGCTTATTGTCGAGAAACTAAGGGTTTGCCTATCCCGGCTAGGCCGCATTTGGCTACGGACAGCTTCGACCTTGCAGCATGCAATCAGGCGTTGACCCAATCGAACTGTGCTGGTAGCATGAATATCGCCCAGAAGCAAATAACAAAAGCTTGTGCAGAGAGTGTAGGAGCGCAACCTTAGCTTCAAGATTGCAGAATCGAGCACAGGTACGACGACTTCACCCAGTAACTAAGGACTTGTAACCAAAAGATCAGTTCATATTTCAAAGGGGGGAAAAAGAGAGGTTCGACACTCCCTGGCTTTCCGACATTAGCCCCTTCTCATTCCAACTCTCGAAAACTCTCACCTGCACTATCGTCAAACGCTCATCACAAATTCCACACACTGGACTCGAACTCATCGTGGTTATACCCTCATGTTGTCTACATGTTGTACTAACTGCATTGCATCGATCCATGCAGTAACTCCTCTACTTTGTAACACCTGGACGGATTCACAAGATGATTGATTCTATAGGAACAAAGAAGTAGTCTTAAAAATACACAGATTGCCCGTCTGTATATCATGATGGCGTTTCAAGGAATCGTGCGCATCACTAGCTCTTTCCTCGTGTGTACCATAATGAGTTATGTTGTAGACACGACCATGTAAAAGATAATCTGTAGTGGGCAACGGTATTTTCCTTTGGGTCCATACCCAACCATTGTGAACATCCTCCTAAAGGACTTGAGTGCTTAGATGGCAAGTCATGGATACACCTATTACAGCGTGTATAATGATTCCACTGTAGCATGTTGTGCTGATGGAGTGTGCAATGGCCCTTCAAGACCCAGGCTATACACCATGTGACATCCTGAATTTCTACCCATTTCAAAATCTATGAAATGGTTATTTTATCAATCCGTTATTAGTCACACTTACTTTGAGTTGGCCATTCATGAGTTAATTGATTTATTTGAAAAGGCAATTAAGGATCGATACGTGTACGATTAGTGAATTCAATCAGAGATAGACCGCTCGACCATAAGGGTCAAAGAGGAACGATACCGCGTTGTTACAAGCTAGTTAGTGAATGCAAGTAAATCGATTTGACAAAAGTACGTGGTAGGATTGTGGGTGATTCTGCACAACTACGATATTGATTGCGAACGACGTTAAACCAATTTCCTTTTTGGTTTTGTACTCAATGTGAGCAATTGAACCCTTATGATTACATGATAACTAAGGGTTGCCCATGATTTGAAGAGGTACAAACGTGGATTGAAAAGTTATCAACCACGAGTCAAACGCACGAAACCTTTAAATGCTACCCGATAATTTAGATTGTGCTAAAGTTGTCACGCCTCGACTCACGAGCTTGTAGCAACCCCAATTCACTTGAGGTCTAGTTATACGATGTCCCAGGTACTGTTGTCGACCAATTCATTTTATCTTATAATTAAGCACATGCGGAAATGAAACAAAACACCCTAACCAACAATCAACAGGGATAGCAGCAAATACAGTAGAGGAAAGAGAAAAATATAATTTAATTTATCTGCAAGATTAGCCTGAACAACAATATATATATACACGCCTTACTACAGGCGATATGCTAAGGCCTACTTAAAAATGAACTGGCCTAGCTAACCTATCTCTGTACAAGTGGGGAGGGGCTTGTCAAAAAGGGAATAGGCCACAACTATCTACTCGTTATCCTCTGAAGGATTAGTCTCTTTAGACATCGAGTTGGAGATCTCGCCATCACGGGGATCCAAGTCCATGGGATCCCATACCTCCTCGATTGGCCCCATAGGAGGGATCGGTCCATCAAAACCCTTGAGAGGATCGTACAAAATGCCTCCCATCCGGATGAAGCACGCCTTAAAAACGTAAGGTGCGTAATGGTCTCTCGACCCCTCGTCCACCCACACCGTCTTGACATGGTGCTCATACACAAATTACGGCCCAGAGTGGGTCGTGTGGTAACAGTGGTGCTCATATCCACGGGGACGCCGAACCACATCAGGTACTGTGTCATTCTAGGGTCTTAAAAATTTTTAACCACGACGGGTTGAGATAAACTCAGCAAGTTAAAATCCTAAGCTTCGGTTAGGAACTTCGCTCACCTCGAGGTAGTCTAACATACAACCTAGTCTCGTCAAACAGTCAAACACCACACCTTAGGAAGCATTAACATAAGACAATTCAATAATCAGATACAACCACAGGCAACCCTACCTTGCCTTGTCAGACGCAACCTGCAGAAACTGTCACTCAATCATAACAATATTAAAAGGCATGCAAATAATCAGCGCATTGCACATAACTTTCTCATGTCTCAATATCCACACTTACTCCGATTATTACGACTTCCTGGGCCACGGCACGACCTTTTGGTTGGCGGTCAATTGGTCTAAGCCGGGCATCGTCCTCTTCCTTGAGGCACGGCGACGTCATGGGCTATCCCCTAGCGATAGCATTGCTGAAGGAGCATAGGCCCAGCCTTTACCATAACTCCGCATCCCACTATCAGGCAACCCAATGGTCACGGCACAACTCTGAAGGATTAGCAATCATCCGGCAACGCCGGGCTCTTCTCTTAATGTGACCATGCAATACATCATCAAGCAATTCATTCTTTTCTTTGCTCTGTCGTGAATGCAACATAGTTCGTGCTCACGCGATATGTTTACACGTATAATGAAATGCAACAATATTCAACAGTCACGTGCAACAACAACCGTCCAAGCATTCATGAAAATTCCAACAATCAGCAGTTAATGGTCCACGTACTTCAGCAATGGATGACGACGATAGTCAATCAACAATCACGTACACCCCATAATTCTTGGGAAATAATCAACATTTAACAATAATATTAAAACAATTCATCCATTTAATAATAATAACAATTAATTACCTTTCCAAAACCTTCATTTTTACAGAAACATTTCCCTTTAATAACTAAGAAATTAATCACAATTAACCTCGGGAAAAATAAGCCTTAATCGTATTTTTCACAAAATTTCTTGATTACAACCGTTTTCAATAAATAATTACCAATAATTATTTTTCCCAAAAATAATTAATATTCAGAATTAAATAATAATAATAATAATAATAATAATAATAATAATAATAATAATAATAATAATAATAATAATAATTCGAAATTATAAAATTATAAAATAATAAATAAATAATTTTTCCGAAAATAATAAATTATTATTATTTAATCCAAAAAAATAATATTTAATAATATTAACCATGGTTACTATTCCTAATCCAACTAGGGTTAATTAACCCAACCAAGGTTAACTAACCCAACCGATATTAATTTAATCTAACCTTAGTTACTTTAATCTAACCATGGTTAACCTTAAGCAAAGTAATCAACAATATAATAATATAATAAATTATCATCTAATAATATAATCCAAGCTTTAAACTAATTAAACTACTCCTTAGCAAGATTAACCCCTAACTAAGGGATTAGGAAATTAACTCACGCGACTCAAAAAACCAATGACACTGGCGTGACGGCAAGAGCGAGGGCTACGTAGGGTTAGCTTGGGGACGGCGACGGACAACAGACGGTGGCCGGATCAGGCCAAAATAGCACCGAAAGGCTGTTCAGGCGGAAAAGGCAGCAGCGATGGAGGTGGCTGGACATGCGGCCAACAGTGACCCGGGGTGGTCGGTAGTGAGCGGCTGGCCTCCGGACGTTGGTGGCTCCATGCTGGACGGTGGTAGCAGCTACGGCGATGGCGACAAGAGCAGCAACCGGTAGTGAACAGCAAGGGGCGGTAAAAAAGGAAAAGGAAAAGGAAGAGAAAAGAGAGAGAGAGAGAGAGAGAGAGAGAGAGAGGGCTGAGGTGGGTGGCTGAAATGGGGAAATGGAGGAGAGAGAGTGGGCTGGCTGAACTTGTCCAAGAGGCTAAGGCAAGTGGCTAGCCCACTTGCTTCAAGGACCAATGAGAAACAAGTAAGATAAGGCCAAAACAAAGCCAAACAAAGCCCAAATGAGCCTCAAAAGGAAAAGGCCAAAAAGAGAAGCCCATGGGCTGAGAAGGGAGAAGAAAATGGGCCAGCTTGGGCCCATTTTGGGTTGGGCTGAATGGGCTCAAAGCCCATTAGGCTGCCGGTCTTGGGCCGGCCCACTTGCAGGTCCGAAACCCGGTCCAAATTTTCCTTTTCCGACACTTTAAAGCCCAACGGAAAACTCGAGAATAAATGAGGCCACGTCCAAATATTTATTCCTTACATCACTGAGAAGTCGATTCCCAAAATTGGATTAAAAATCGAAGCTAAATTGAATCGATTGCGACCGTAGTACAATTTGGACTATCGGGCGCCCCTTTAGGACTTTTCCTCACGTTTGATCTGTGGTCGATAATTTTTCGATCCACGTTTAAGCCAATTTTTGAGTCAGGAATGTCCTTCGATTGTCATGTGATCCTGGGAGCTCAATTAATAATCCTGAGTACAAGATAAAAATGATTTGATTTAGCGTCATTCGTAGTTTGTATCGAAGTTGTGCAGAAATCACCTGCAACCTAACTTCGTATTTTTGCCGAATCAATTTATTTTCGTTTCCTTAATAATCTAGTACTAGAGGATATCATTCCCACCCAGATCCTTATGGTCAAAGGATTCGTTCTCGATCGAAATTGCGAGTCATACACATATTGTTTCCTATCAGCGCCTCTCTATAATCCATTATCCCTTGAACAATTAGTTCGGAATATTTGTACCGACTAGGCATTCGACCAACCTCACCATTTTATAAAATCCCAAAATGGGGTCGATTTTCAAGATGTTACAAAAGTCGCATATGATTGAATTTAATCATGAATTTCAATTTGATTTCGGGTATCAAACTTTTAAGGACGTCGAGACTAAAACATTAGACAATGCCCCATTAATTCTCAAATTTATCGTTAAGTCCGAAAATTACCGAAAATGGATTATTGGGCCAAGAATTGGAGCCAAATATTTAGGGATTTGTATTTCAAGGGTAGAAGGACCAAAATGCCCTTCTCTGGAAGCTTGTATGGAAAATTTTGTGTTTATTTCATTTCCTTTCTTTTTCTCACTTTTTCCCCATGTTTTCCCCCTCCTTCTCTTTGCACGTTTCCCCCTTCTACAGCGCGTCCCCACTTGCTCCCATCACATCTCTCTCCATCTTTGACTTTTCTTCTCTTCTCTCTCTCTCTCTCTCTCCCCACCCACTATTCTGACATCCCATGTGTGCCCATCTCTCCTCTTTTTCCTTTCTTCTTCCTCTTCATTTCCCTCTCTCTCTTCACCTTCTTGAATCGAAACCCTTGCTACTGTTACTTTGTTGTTTTTGCCAAAGCCGGTCACTGTCATAGCCAGCCACCTCACCTACTCACTGTTGAGCCATCAACGAGTCGCCACTTGCTAGTTGTGAGCCGAGCCAGACCTGAAGCCAGCCACTTCCTCCTTCTGCTTCTGCTATTTGGGCCAACCTGCAGCTGCTACTGCGTTCTAGCCATGCTCGACCAGATATCGCTGCAGCTCAGCCCGGTCGCCTGATTTCGCACTCGGAGCCACCACAAGCCTCGTTGCCCTTCACCCAGTCACCAAACCAGCCTTGTTTCCCCTTTCTTCCTCTACCATTCTCTTCCCTCGACAAATCTTGGTTCGATTGCTGTCGACCAATACTGCCTCGGCACCCCCGTCAGTCGCCTCCAATCAACTTGCATCATCGTTGGAGGACTGTCCTAAGCCATCTCAACCACTCGGAGCCACCGCCATGCCCCCTCTCCATCTCAGGCGTTCTTTGGCCGAACCCTCCCTCGGTCGAGAGCCATTTTCGTTGCTGCTCGTCTTGACACACTGGAGGTACCTGTGTGTTCACCTTACCGCCGCCATCGAATTCGTGTCGTAGGGATCGCAACGGAGAGTTGTTTTCCTAATCCCTTAATTAGGGGATAATCTTGCTTTAGGGGAGTTTAATTAGTTTTAAGTGTGATTAGTGACTAATGGGGATTGTTTATCTTAAGTATGCTTTATATGCCTTAAGTGAGATTAAGATAAGGTAATGGTAGCTTAATGATGCTTATTGCTAATCAGATTGGATTATGGGTAATTAGCATTATTTTATTATACCAATCTTGCTTATGGTTAATTAATTTGGTTAATGAAGGATTAATATTAGTTAATTATGATTAATTATTTATGGGAATAATTAATTATAATTATATTATTTTATGGAAATTATTTATTTATGGAAATATTAAATTATTTTGTGGAAATTAATTAATTGATTATAATATTAATTAATTTTGAATTATTAATTATTTATGGATAATTAATTATTTTGGAGAATAATTAATTATGACTATTTGTTGAGAATTGATTGAATTGAGCAATATTTACACTTATTTGATTATTGCTTATTTATGAAAGGTTGATAGTTATATATATAATAATATTATATGGCCTTTAAATATTGATGGAATATTTTGTGAAAGTAAATTACTTATTGTTAGGTAATTATTTATGGAATTGGTAAATAGTTATGACTATTTTGTGTGAGAGTTAGTTATTTATCAGGATAATTAGCTAAAGTACTTTCCTGGATATTAATATGTATTATGAGAATCATGGGAATTTATAATTATATTGTTATAGTCAATTATTTATGGGAATAATTGGCTATGATTAAATAATTGAGGTGCATGATTGTTTATTGAAGTGAATACTTGTGAACAAGTTACCAGTATTTGCTGTGTATTACGAGAATAGTTATTGCTGATTGCTATATTGAGTACCGCATGAATATTATCGCTTTGGTTGGTTGAGACTGATGATTGAAATATGACTTGAACTAAAGTTGTTGATTGTATCTAGAATTGTTGAATTATGCAAGTTCACGTGACCATTGAATAGCATGGCATTGCATTGTATGTGTGATTAATTGCAATAGTATGTTGCATGAGCACGAAACATGGTTGTATTGGCGATGGAGAAAAGATAATGAAATGAGCATGAGTGATTGGTGTGCTCGCATGGTCACATTAGAACTCGTCACCTAGTGGGGGATTTGTGGTTGACAAAATCTGTTTTGTCAGAATACTTGGTGGGAGTGCAGATACAGGTTATGGTAGAGGCCAGATCTATGCTCCTTCGGGAATGTAGTCTGGGCAAGAGTTCCAGATGTAGCCATGCCCAATGGGGTAGGATAATGCTTGGTTAGGCCGGTAGACTACCAACTCTTGTGTTGCATGTAAATTCCCCCAAAGTTGTTAATAATCGAAACACAAGTGAGTGCATAGTGCATGGGAAAGCCTAAAATGTGTTTTGATTGTTTGATGTATCTATTGCATTGAGGTAGGCATATATTAAACTGTATCACACAGGTTGTGTATGCCAAGAGCGAGGTAAGGATGCTTGTGATTGCAACTGTTAATTGCTAATGATTGCATATGAGTTATGGCCTAATAGTGCGCTTGATAATGGTCGAATGGGTGTTCTATTGTTGTTGATTTGTTGGCAATAGAAGGATTACATGTTAGGGCGCACCCAAGGTGAGTAAGTTTCCTAACTAAGGCTTAGAATTATAACTTACTGAGATTTTATTTCACTAGTTATTATTTAACCATTTTCAGGTCCTTAGTATGGAGAACTAGGATGTGTTGCCGTGCACGGTCGTATTTGAATGAAGTAGATTAACCCTAACCCTGTTGGTTTCATTGGCTTGATAAGAAGATGCCCGTGGTAATGGTTTGCACTTGTAAACTTTCTAGGGTTAATTAGTAAATAAATAAAATGATACTTTTGAATGTGTTTTTGATTGGGTTTGCCTGCTATCCCTGCTTTTGTAATTGACTAGGTGGTTGTAAGTCGTTTTTGCCCGTGTTTAACTAAAAGATAAAAATAATGGTCGGTGATTCGTCCTAGGACGTTGCATTCAAATGACTGCAAGTGAAACAGGGGTTGTTGCGTGCTCGAGAGTCAGGGTGTGGCATCTCCGTTGGTTTTAGTATCAGAGCCTGGTCAATACTAGGAGTGATAAGGTGCGATGGGTTATGGGATAACAAGATAGAAATGACATTCATTTCATATGTCTGTGATTGCTTATAGGATCATTTATTATAAGCGGGTTGTTCATGGTTTCTAATTCCTTGGGAGAATTGTAAGGCAAGTTCTATAAAAGTCCTACGAGATGAACAATCTTGATCTAATAGCCTTAGAGGAAAGGGCAGTTTAAGATCAAGCAAGTGCTAGAGGTAAAGCACTAGGGGATCCTAGACTTGATAGGGTTTTGTAGGCGCGTTGTAAGCCTTGAGATTTGATAGAGCGTAACAAATTCAGAGTTAAGCTGTTACTGTTTCAATTGTCGTTGCCACCGTGTTGCTGTTGTCTCGTTTAGTAAAGTTTCATTGGTTGGAATGGAGAATGGCGATTGATCATTGTTTAAGTTGGTTGAACAGTTCCTGGAGTTAGAACCATCCAAATTCGTTGAGACGAGTGATCTTGAGACAACAACTATATGGATCAAGGAATTGGATAAAGTCTTTGCACTGTTGGAGTGCGTGGAGGAAGAAAAAATAATCCTGGTTGAGTACTAATGGCAAGTAATGCCAGCGATTAGGGGGAAGTAACCTAAGGAAGAGGTTTTTCTCGAAGGCATGACCTAAGAGTAGGGTGCCTTGGTCTAGGTGTTTAACGGAAAATACTTTTCCGAGTGCGTATGAGAGCAAAAGAAGGTTGAATTCCTACAACTTTGTCAAAATCATATGTTAGTCGAATAAGATGAGGCTAAGTTTGCAAAGCTCTTGAAGTATGCGCCAAGAATGATTAAGAATCCGATAGACTAAGTCAAGAGGTTTAAGTATGGTCTGAGACCGGAAAGTGAAGGTTGGTTGGTGCCCTTGAACTTAAATGATTTTGATGTGATTGTTGGAATGAATTGGCTTACTAAACATTGAGTTGCAATGGATTGCTATCATAAGGTAATCTAGTTTAACCCATTAGGTGGGGTCAGTTTTGAGTTTACTGGAATCAAGGAGGGCCCTCGATCCCTTTGACTTTGTCACTTGAAGTAACTCATTTATTGGATGAAGGTTGCTAAAGTTATTGGACGATCGTGGTCAATATGTTAATTGAGGAATCAAGGATGGATTGTTGCACTTATGCATCGATTATCAATAGCTTAACCAATGGACGGTTATGAATAAGTATCCATTACAAAGGATAAATGACTTGTTTGACCTAATTCAAGGAACTTTGATATGTTATAAGATGGAATGAGGATTAAAAAGGAGCATATACTGAAGACGACATATCGTGTGTGATATGGTTGCTACAAGATTATCGTAATGCCGTTTGGATTGACAAATGCGCCGGTTGCCTTTATGGATTCGATGGATTGAGTGTTTAAGGTGTACTTGGATCAATTCGTAACCATGCTTGTGAGTGATATATTGGAATATTTGAGGAATTCAGAGGAATACAATCAGCACTTGAAGATGGTACTGTAGACCCTTCGAGAGCATAAACAGTATCCCAAGTTAGTACGTGCGAGTTTGGGTTTACTCGCATAGATTTTGTTAGTCGTGTGATTTTGAATGAAGGAATTTCCATGGATTCACTAAGATCAAGACAGTCATGAATATGCTAAGACTTATGACAGTGATAGAGGTTCAAGTTTTCTAAGTCAGGCAGGTTATTATAGACAAATTCGTAGAAAAATTTTCTACGATAGCTACGCTTTTGATGCAAATATTAAAGAATGATGTAAAATTTGAATGGATAGATAAGTGTGAATGTAGTTTTCAAGAAGTTAAGTACAAGCTAACTACCACACTAGTTTTGAGGATATAGTCTAGTATCGAAGGTTATGAGATTTACAGTGAGGCATCGTATAAGTGATTAAACTGCGTTGTGAGGTAATAAGGAAGATTGATTGCTTATGTGTCATGACAATTGAGGCCATTGGATTTAATGGAAGCGAGATAAGTTTTATCTTGCTGATTTGAGGAGTCGTAGGTATTAGATCAATGGTGATAATCTTTGATAATATTTACAATGGACAATTTATTGCTCAGAAGTCTTAGATTCTATAAAAAACAGGGGTGACTTGTTTTAGCAGACGGTTAAGATATGAATTTTTCTATGGTGGGTTATTTCGAAGATAAATAAGATAGAGAATTGAGGAATGGATCTCATCTTTGGTGGATTAAGAGTTAATAACCCCATGATATTAGATGAGTAAATTTTGAAATAGTGCTGTCAATGAGTTCTTCTCGAGTTGTTAGTAAGGACATGAAAAGTGTTGAGGATTTTGGGATGGACCTTCTTATGGTTAAGATGATATTCTTGAGCTAAATATGTAATTGAAGCGAATAGAATGTTGAAAGGCGAGTCGAGGACTGATGTAAGCCGATGGTGATTTGATGGAAACTTAGTGGATCATAGTTCAAGTGTTGATGAGTGATCCCGTAAAAACAACCTCATAGATTGACAAGCTAGAGAAAATGTGTGCACTTTAAGATACTCAGATGACAATAAAACCGTGAGGCTTGGTATGGGGTATGTCCAAGCAGATAATAACTCTATGAGTTGGTTTATGTCGGAGCGAGACCCTTCCTAGTAAGTGTGTGGTTCAAGGATGCCTGTAATGACTTGGTCCGATGAGAGCAAGGAGTGATTGCCAGGGCTAGAAGGCCTAAGCAAAGAGCATCTCTTAGTAGGCTTCTAGGAGGTCGAAGGATGCAGGAATGAACTAAACTACGCATCGAGCAAGATAGGAGCGTTCCAAGAATAAGATTGTTATTAGAAAAGTGTGGTAAAAATGCAGTCTAGTTTGTAAACCTCAACCTATTGGAACAAGATCAGAAAAGGATGATCACTGATTGAGAGATTGTTTGACAGTTAGTGGATGTTGCAAAGATTGTCAAGGACAGGCAAAGGACAGTGTAAAGCTGCCAAAAAGGTGATGTGAGTAAAAGACTAAGGCCTTTGGAATTGCAAGTTCAGTATTGCATTTTCCTTAAGGTGTCGTCAATGAGAGAGACATCTCGACTTGGCCAGGAAGGAAAGCTGAGTCCTTAATACATTGGAAGTGATTTTTGGCGATATTAGGGTATGGAAAGAGTGACTTGGGAAAGTGATGATGCAATGAGACGTCAATACCCTCATCTATTTAAGGATATAGGAAGCTTTGCAAATTTTGAGGACAAAATTTCTTTAAGAAGGGAAGAGTTGTGATGTCCTGAATTTCGACTCATTTCGGAATATATGAAATGATTATTTTATCAATGCGCTATTAGTTACATTTATTCTAAGTTGGCCACTTATGAGTTAATCGATCTATTTGGAAATGCAATTAAGGATCGATAAGCGTACAACTAGTGAATTCAATCAGGAATATACCACTCGACCATAAGGATCAAAGAGGAACAATACTGCGTTGTTACAAGCTAGTTAGTGAACGGAAATAAATTGATTTGACAAAAGTACGTTGTCAGATTGCGGGTGATTTCACACGACTACGATACTGACAGCAAACGATGTTAAATTGATTTACTTTTTGGCTTTGTACTCAATGTGAACAATTGAACCCTCATGATTACAAGATAATTGAGAGTCACCCATAATTTGAAGAGGTACAAACATGGATTGAAAAGCTATAAATCACGAGTCAAATTTGTGAAACCCCTAAACGTTGCCCGATAGTTTAGACTGAGCAAAAGTCACATTTGATTGAATTTAACCACGAATTTTAATTCGATTTCGAGTATCGAACTTTTAAAGGCGTGGAGACTAAAATATTGGACAACACCTCATTAATTCTCATATTAATTGCTAAGTTCGAAAATTGCTGGAAATAGATTATTAGGCCGAGAATTAGAGCCAAATATTTGGGGATTTGTATTTCAAGGGTAGAAGGACTAAAATGCCCTTCTCTCGGAAGCTTGTATGGAAAGTTTTGTGTAATTTCTTTTCCTTTCTTTTTCTCACTTTTTCCTCACGTTTTCCCCCTCCTTCTCTTCGCACGTTTCCCCCTTTTGCAGTGCATCCTCACTTGCTCCCATCACATCTCTCTCCATCTTTGACTTTTCTTCTCTTCTCTCTCTTTCCCCACCCACTTTTCTAACATCCAATGTGTGCCCATCTCTCCTCTTTTTCCTTTCTTCTTCCTCTTTATTTCCCTCTCTCTCTTCACCTTCTTGAACCGACGACCCTTGCTGCTGCTGCTTTGCTGATTTTGATAAAGCCGGTCACCATTGTAGCCAGCCGCCTCGCCTACTCGCCATCGAGTTGTTAGCAAGTCGCTGCCCGCTAGTCGTAAGCCGAGCCACACCCGAAACCAACCACCACCTCCTCCTTCTTCTGTTGCTATTTAGGCCGACCTATAGATATTGCTTCGTTCTACCCATGCTTGACTAGACACCACCCAGCTTAGCCCGATCGCTTGATCGCACACTCGGAGCCACCGCAAGCTTTGCCGCTCTCCGCCCAATCATCGAACCAACCCCATTTCCCCTTTTCTTCCTCTGCCATTCTCTTCCCTCGGCAAATCCTAGTTAGGCTGTCGTTGACTAGTACCGCCTCAGCACCCCTGTCAGTCGCCTCCAGTCACCTTGCACCGTCGTCAGAGGACTGTCTCGAGCCATCCTGACCGCCTGGAGCCACCGACATACCCCCCTCTTCCTCTCGGGCGTTTCTTGGTCGAACCCTTCCTTGGCCAAGACCTATTTTTGTTGCCGCTCATCTTGACGCACCGGAGGCACCCGCGTGTTCCCCTCACTGCCACCGGTGCATTCATGTCGCCGAGATGGCAATCCGGTGAGTTGTTTTCCTAATCCCTTAATAAGGGGATAATCTTGCTTTAGGGGAGTTTAATTAGTTTTAAGTGTGATTAGTGACTAATGGGGATTGTTTATTCTTAAGTATGCTTTATATGCCTTAAGTGATATTAATATAAGGTAATGGTAGCTTAATGATGCTTACTGCTAATTAAAATGGATTATGGGTAATTAGCATTATTTTATTATACTAACCTTGCTTATGGTTAATTAGTTTGGTTAATGAAGGATTAGTATTAGTTAATTATGATTATTTATTTATGGGAATAATTAATTATAATTATATTATTTTATGGAAATTATTTATTTATGGAAATATTAAATTATTTTGTGGAAATTAATTAATTAATTATAATATTAATTAATTTCGAATTATTAATTATGACTATCTATTAAGAATTGATTAAATTGAGGAATATTATACTTATTTGATTATTGCTTATTTATGAAAGGTTGATAGTTATACATATGATAATATTATATGGCCTTTAAATATTGATGGAATATTTTATGAAAGTAAATTACTTATTGTTAAGTAATTATTTATGACTATTTTTTGTGAGAGTTAGTTATTTATCAGGACAATTAACTAAAGTACTTTCCTGGATATTAATATGTATTATGAGAATCATGGGAGTTTATAATTATTTTTTTATAGTCAATTATTTATTGAGATAATTGGCTATGATTAAATAATTGAGGTACGCGATTGTTTGTTGAAGTGAATACTTGTGGACAAGTTACCACTATTTGTTGTGCATTACGAGAATAGTTACTGCTGATTGTTATATTGAGTACCATGTGAATATTATCGCTTTGATTGGTTGAGATTGATGATTGAAATATGACTTGAACTAATGTTGTTGGCCGTGTCAAGAATTGTTGAATTATGCAAGTTCACATGACCATTGAATAGCATTGTATTGCATTGTACGTGTGATTAATTGCAATAGCATGTTGCGTGAGTACCAACCATGGCTGTATTGGCGATAGAGAAAAGATAATGAAATGAGCATGAGTGATTGGTGTCACGCCCCGACTCTCGAGCTCGCGGCAACCCCTTCTCTTGTTCGATTGAAAGCGACGTCCCAGGACCCATCGACGACCATTAGTTTTATCTTTCGTTAAGCGCAAGCGGAAGATGAATCATCCCCAGACAAACAAACAATCAAACAGGGATAGAGGGATGAACAGCCAGAACAATAGCAACTACTCATTTATACATCTTCCTGGATTAACCAATGGAGGATCGTTTTCCGAATTACAAGCCCGACAAAAAGGGCCGATCCATCCTCTAAGACAAACCAAAAAGAACTAGGCTAATCCAATAGTACACAAAGAACCCTCGGGTTCAACACCACGGTCACTCGGACCCATCGGACTCAAGCTCCGTCGAGTCGATCATTGGAGAAGCGGGCGCAGGATTCTCCATTATAGGTACGCCATTCTAAAGACCTGAAAATGTTTACCACGACGGGTTGAGATAAAATCTTAGCGAGTTCTTCCCCCTAAGCCCCAGTTAGTACGCCAACTCAACCCGGGGTATCTCTCCAAAACCACCGCTCACTCAACCCATAACAAACAACCAAAACCAAACAACAGCCAACAACAGACAGGGAAACCCACATAGCAATATTCGATTTGCATGCAACCTTACCCGGTATGCCATACCCTGCACGTTCAATCTCATACCATGCAAGCAAGGCACATGGCCGTTAGATGACACAATTCATCAATCACATGCGAGTCGCGTCACAAGCGATCTCACCTAGCCATTGCCACACCCTGCACAACTGTCAACTCATGCGTGCGTACCACAAATCATCACGACATTAAGAGCATGCGAATAATCAGAGCATCTCACACAACTTTCTCATGTCTCACACTCACATATGCTCCGATTATTACGACCCTCTAGGCCACGGCACAACCTTATGGTTGGCGGTCAACTGGTCGTAAACCAGGCATCGTCCTCCCCCGTGAGGCACGGCGAAGTCATGGGCTTTCCCCCATCGACGGCATTCCATTAGGAGCATGGGCCCGGCCTCAACCGCGACTCCGCATCGACCTTTGTCGGGCGACCCAATGGTCACGGCACAACCCCGAAGGATTGGCGGTCATCCGGCTCAACCGGGCTATCAACTTTAATCGACCATGCAACACATCAAGCAAACAGTTCATTCTTGTCTTTGCTTTTGCTTGGTCGTGAATGCAACATCGCTCATACGCTCATGCTCATGCGACATGCCATTTCAGATAACCCACACGATATGTCATACAATCTCACTCGACAATTTCCAAAATTCAATTCAACCAACATTCGATTACGCATTTCATCAATATTCACGAGTATAATTAACAATCGGCACTTCAATTAATCATAACAATCAATAGAACATCAAATTCAGACAAAAATTAGCCTCTGGATGAATAGTGCCGTGAACAGTAATCGTGAACAGTGTCATGAACAGTAATCATGAACATTGATTTTCCCGAAATTCAATTAATTAAAACATTTAATCCAGAAATTAAACAAAACATTAATTAAAACAATTAATCAATTCAATTAAAGCAAATCATGCTTAATTAAACACATAAACACAATTAATCCCAAATTAAGCACAATTATGCTAAATAAGCAAAATTAAACTAATCTAATCTTAATCATCTATCTAACCACCTATCTTAGGGCTAATACAACTTAATTAAACCCCTTAAACCAAAATTAACACTAACTAACCAACCTTAAGCAAGTTTAGGCACTAAATAGGGATTAGGAGCTAAATTCACCCGTTAAGCGGGCCGGCGACACGGATGCGGCGGCGACGACGAACCCGACACCCGAGGACCTCTACCACGACGATCCAAGGCGGTCCCGGGGCTGGAACAGCAGCAACAAACTCGGAATACCCACCTGCAACACCGAAAACCGCACCTTTGTTGGAGGAGGAAGAAGCCGATCGGAGTTGAACGGGCTGCCCGGAGCTTCGGCGAGTGGCGAGCCAGTGACCAACGGCACCTGGGGGTCGAGGGGGAACCACTTGTGGCTGGGATGGGTGGTGATTGGGTCGAAAAGGAAGGAAAATGGCCGAAACAGCAAAACAGAACAGCAGCAGGCGGTTAGAAAACGGTCCGGTGACAGCCGGCTTTCGGCCGGAATACGGGACGACCGGCAGCTCTTTCCGGCGATCAGCCAATGCTATCTGAACAGAAATTCTCTTCTGAACACAAGGGTGGGTGGCACGAGACGAGATTCCAACGGGAAGGCAATGAACAACTCAGATTTTGGTGAAATGTCAAACTGAAAAAAAGAAGGAAGAAAGGAAAACCATGGGAGAGAGGTCTTTGCGATTTTGGAGAAGATGAAGAGGAGAGAGAGAGTGAAGTGAAGGCTGAAGGATAAGCCTTATCCAAGCCATAAAGGCTTCGCCCCACTTGCCAAACAATGACCTCATCTTATCTCTCTTTCTTTTTGACTTTTCTTCAAAATATCCAAGGGCATTTTGGTCATTTCCACCTTGCACATTTCCCAATCTGTCCTTGGGCTGAAAATGGAGGACTGGCCTAGGAAATGGGCTTGAAAATGAATAGGAATGGGCTCGGGAATTTATTGGGCTTGAATCGGCTCGGTTTTAGACAATGGGCTCGAAGGGTAAATGGTCGGTTTGGCCCAACAGGCTCACTTGCTTGCCTCGGGCCCTCCATGGTGGCTGTCCCACCTTGGGCGTGAGGCCCACACTTGTTCTTGCCGGCCCACGTCCTCGTAGGCTCGTTTTCTTGGTCCGAAAATCCCTTTTTCAAATACTCGGCTCAACCAAGCAATGTCGACTGTCTAAGAAGCATCGTCCAAAAGTCCTTCTTGAACATTCCCAAAGATTCGAAGTTCAATACTGGATTCTCATGCCATGTCAATTTCGCCCGAATGCCATTTTGGTACTACTTAGACTGACAGGCGGCTTTGAGGATTCACGCGTAACCGACTCGTGCCAATTCACGTTCAAGACTTCTTGACATATGGACGTCATTGACTACATGAAATTGTGAAGAATCGATTCTTATTTCAAAGTACACGATTATCAAGAATCGACATAGGGCCGTTCGCTGTTGACACCTAAATTTTGGCGATTTGTTTTAGTATTTATCAATTGCATTGAAAAATTAGAGATTAGTTTTTAATCCCTTAACAAAAAAAATTATTTCATTAAAATTGCATCGCATATAGACATTAGGAGCACTTGCATTAGTAGTATTAAAATTTATCAAAAAAAAAATTAATTAAAAATAATAATAATTAAAAAAAATTTAAAAAATCGAAAATTAAAAAATTGAAAAAAGAGGATGGGCCCAGGCTGGGGTTGCCTAGCCTCCCCCACGTGGCCCATTCCCTTTCCTAGCACGGGCTCGGCCCATTTCTTTGTTTTCCTTTCCTTTCTCGGCCCGGCCCGTCCATCTTTCTTCTCCTTTCTTTCTCCTCCACGCGTGGGACCTGCGACAGAAGGAAAAGGCAGCAAGTCAGCGCAGCAGCAAGTCAGCAGGAAGCAAAGGCAGAAGCGCAGGAGAAGCAGAAAAGCAGGAGGGGGTTAGGTCGGCAAGTCAGGACAGAAGGGGGCAACGGCACGAAAAGAACAGGAAAAAGAAGAAGAAAAGGAAGTCAGAACTCGAGAGGAAAAATCAGGGGAGATCTGGGAGAGAAAGGGGGTGCTCGAGAGTCAGAGAGAAGAGGGGGGAACTCGGACAGGAGCCGGGAGAAAATCGGCGAGAGAGAGAAAAAAAATCGGAGCAGACAGCGGGCAGGGAGAGAGCCCGGGAGAGGAGGGCCAAAAAAAAGAAAGAAAAGAGAGACCAGAGAGAAAAAGGAGAGAAAGAGAAGCCGAGAACGGAGAGAAGAAAGTAGGGAGGAAGAAAAACAGAAGAAAAAGCTGAGAGAGAGAGAAACCGAGAGGGGAGAGATCAGAGTCCAAGCAAGGCAGCAACTGAGGGAGAGCAAGAGAACTTCAGCTGACACCTCGGCGACGCACAAGTTCCACCCTACAGCCCTTCAGTCGGCGCCCTCAAACGGTATCCGGTAGGCCTCTCTTTGTTCTGTTTTCACCTTGTTCGCGCACACCGGGCCGGAGCTCGTGGCCGTCCGGCTCACGCGAACTCCGGCCCCCACCGGTTCCCCGTTGATTTGGTCTGTGTTCTGGCTTGTTTGTCGAGAGTCCCCGCCCAAGTTCGAGTCTCGAATGCACTGAGAATCACTCTTTTCCATAGCGCACATTAGGTGTTCGATATAATGCTTAGACTAGATCTGAAAAATCTGGTTGGGAATATCCGTCCTCGATGCGGTGGCTGGTGTCCGTCGGACTGAACGACCAACGCCGGGCGATGGGTTGGCGACACCCCCAAAAGCCGGTATGGGCTCATCTCGTGTGCGTGGAGGCGGGGCTTCGGCGAAGGGAGTCGCGGGAGCGTCGGGCGTGCATGGGAAAGCATGCAGGCGTGAAGCAGAAGGGGAACAGGAGGAAGAAGACCAGAAATAAATAAAAAAAAGATTAAAGAAAAGCAAAAAAAAAAACGGGCCAAAAAAATAAAATAGGGGGCAAGGAGATGGGCTTCGCCGCGGGCCCGCTTCCGTTGGGCTGAATCTGTCGCGGGCCGAGTTTTGGTCTGGGTCAGTTTAGTAGGGCCGGGTATCTTGACCCGGTCCGAATTATCTTTTTTAATAAAAAAATATAAAAAAATCATAAATTCAGAAAATCATAAAAAACATAAAAAATATTAAAAAATCATAAAAAATTCAGAAAATTCATGGAAAATTCAGAACCCTGAAAATTTATAAAAAATTTTCAAAAAAAAAAAAAATATAATATATTTTTTAATTTAAAAAAATCAAAAAAAAATATTAAAATATTGAAAATTCCAAAAATTCCAAAAACCCCAAAAATTCCGAGATTGTTTTAGAGTTCCCTAAAAAGCTCTAAAATAATTATTGGACCATTTTCTCTTAAAAAGTGTCGGAAAATCATCTGTCTAAGATTATGCTTAAAATCGAACAAGTCCTCACGGCTTTACCTTAGGGTTTTAAGTATTCTCAAATACAATTGCTCTTGATTGCAAGCTCATGATACGATGATTGTGTTTTCCCCTTAGTTTAATTAGGATTGCAATTTATTTATCTCTTAATGCAATGTGTTATTATCTCTTGCAATTTATTTAATGCTTTCTTTAATTGCTGATTATTATTTTGATGATTGCGCACCCGCATGATCACCTCATATGTTAGTGGTTAAGTCTAAAATCGATCCAAGCTGCCTGGCTAAAATCTTTTTGAAATGAACAAGATTAGGTACCGAAAGGGCACTAATTAGTCAATTAGTATAATCAAGTCCCCGATCCTAGAATCTCTGGCTGCGTAGAAAGTGAGGCCCACTCCCATGCCTCGCTTGATTTCTAGCCGACCCCAATAGGCTAGTGGCGACTCCTCATTTGAAGATTTTCATGAACACTCAATGTCACGCGGGGTATGGGCTTGGGAGAGCCCACGTCTAATGAGGGTCTTGGACCCACTTTTTGGACAATACCCCTAAACCTATTTATTTCGATATTCCTTTCCCCCATCCGGGACGGAAAAAATAGGTCGCGACATTCGCGGGTTCGATAACAGTAGACGGAATCACCCGTTGTCCCATTATGTTCTGCCCACGAATTGACTTCTATTCATCCCTGGAATCGGCCTGCATGACTACAGGATCGTCCTTACGCAAGTCTCACGGTCGAGTCATTTTCCCAGGTCAAGTTCTTTAGTCGCACGAGTTCTGTCCTCATTAGCCTTTCTCCTCAAGGTCAGTATCTCAGGAGTGATCAGTTCCAAGTGAGATCAACCAATAATGTATTGACGAAATTAACGCTCGTTCCTTCCTAAAAGAACTCGAATTTCAGGATGTTACAATTGGTGTGCTCGCATGGTCACATAAGAGCTTGTCACTCGGTGGGGGATCTATGGTTGATGAAGTCCATTTTATCGGAATACTTGGCGCGAGTTCGGATGCGGGTCACGATGGAGGCCGGACCTGTGCTCTTTCAGGAATGTTGTCTGGGCGGGAGTTCCAGACGTAACCGTGCCCAATAGGGTAGGACGATGCCTGGTTGGTCGGTAGACTACCAACTCTTGTGTTGCAAGTAAATTCCCCAAAAGTTGTTAATAATCGAAACATGAGTGAGTGCATAGTGCATGGAAAAGCTTGAAATGTGTTTTCATTGTTCGATGTTTCTATTGCATTGAGGTAGGCATATAATAAATTGTATCATACGGGTTGTATGTGCCAAGAGCAAGGTAAATATGCCTATGATTGCAATTATTAACTGTTAATGATTGCGTATGAGTTATAGCCTAATCGTGTGCCTCATAATGGTCAAATGGGTGTTTTACTGTTGTTGATTTGTTAGTGATAGAAAGATTGCACGTTCGGGCACACCTGAGGTGAGTAAGTTTCCTAACTGAGGCTTAGGATTATAACTTACTGAGATTTTATATCACTGGTTATTATTTAACCATTTTCAAGTCTTTCGTATGGAGAACCAAGACGTGTTGTCATGCGCAGTCGTATTTGAAGGAAGTAGATTAACCTTGACCCTATTGGTTTTGTTGGCTTGATAGAAAGATGCCCATGGTAAGGGTTTATACTTGTAAACTTCCTAGGGTTAATCAAGAAATAAATAAAACAATACTTTTGAATGTGTTTCTGATTGGGTTTTCCTGCTATTCCTGCTTTGTAATTGATTGGGTGGTTGCAAGCCATTTCTGCTTGCATTTAACTAAAAGATAAAAATAATGGTCGGCGACGCATCCTGAGATGTTGTATTCAAATGACCGCAAGTGAAACAGGAGTTGTTGCGAGCTCGAGAGTCAGGGCGTGACACACCATGCATTGATTTTATGAGAAATCAACTCAAGCACAAGCACAACGATGTTATTGGCGCTCAAATTCAACTCAAGGATTGTAGAGCTAGGTATGAGGACTATTCTTTCATTGTTTGGCGTTGTAATATTGTGCCAATAAGGAATTCTAGTTGAGTTTGGTGTGAAGTAATTCTTTGGCCAGATGATGGAATGTTGTCCCCTATTGACACTTGAATCTTTGCAAGCAAGTCAAACACACATTTAGGTTAAAATAATTAGAAAAATATGATATAATACACATTTTGGTAAAGATCTTATGTTGCCTTTTCCAATTCAGTTGGTTTGGTTCGGTTTGATTCTGTACAGGAAATTACTTAGAACCAATTGGATTGGTCTAGTTCTCGATTCAACCCAGAATCAATGCTAGCCCCTACTACTAGGGGGTGCTCTCTCTCTTCTCATCCCCTCCGCCTATATTGTTTCCTTTGAATAGCCTAATCGTGATGTATGACTTTCCTTTGAATAACCCGTGTCAACAATAATCATTTCTACCCCCCTAAACTTATAATATATATATGGACGTTGCTTTCTCGCAGCAAAATGTAATGGCTAAATCCAAAAATCCAATTTTGGATATGTGATGATGTGATTGCTCTTCTTCAACCCCATCGAACACGTCCCGCACCTGAACCCATCCATCCATTCATCGCATTCATCAACCAATCCAACCGGACACGATCATCTGTATATTTTTCATTTTTGCCTTTTGCCTTTTCTGCTTAAGCTATCGTTAGAATAAAAATAGTAATAATAAATCTACCGCTGAGAAGGCTTTGTAAGGGAAACGGTATAGATGGGGCTCTGATCGGGGAACAGCTTGAGAGTCGGACCCGTCATCGCATCACACCTCCGACGGCCGAATCTCAGCCACTCGTCTCGCTCGTGCGTAGAACCCACAGTGGGCAATCTCCCCCCGCCCTGGCCCCACGGGCACAGGTTCGCCACGAGTGATTCCGTTGTGCGCGCCACCCAAGCTGTCCCGCCGTACTGTAGCATGTAGGTGTAGTGGGTGTAGTGCTACTTCTGGAAAACAAACTTACTTTATTCGATTAATTATGGACACCAAAAAATTTGAGTAAACCTTTAAACCGTTTTGTTTGAACTCTGAATAAAAAATAAAAAGGGTATTCCCACTTTGTTAGAGAAGAAAAATATATAGATATGTGAAGTGTGTGAA
Source organism: Corymbia maculata (assembly GCA_014182735.1). Lineage (NCBI taxonomy): Eukaryota > Viridiplantae > Streptophyta > Magnoliopsida > Myrtales > Myrtaceae > Corymbia > Corymbia maculata. The sequence continues at coordinate 11,414,493 of CM024688.1, read as the reverse complement.
TATCACCGTTGTCACGCCCTGACTCTTGAGCTCACGACAACCCCTTACCATGGTCAATTGAAAGCGACGTCCTAAGACTCGTCGATGGTCATTCATTTTATTTTTCGTTATGCGCAAGCGGAAGACGAACCATCCCCAGTCCAAACAGACAATCAAACAATCAAATAGTGATAGAGGGATGAACAGCAGAAACCTCAACTACTCATTTACACAATTTACTAGATTAACCAATGAAGGATCGTTTTCTCAATACAAGCCCAACAAAAGGGGCCGATCCATCCTCTGAGCCAGTCCAAAAAAAGAAAATAGGCTAGGCTAATCCAACTATACAATATAACCCTCAAGTTCAGCACCACCATCATCGGGACCCATCGGACTCAGGCTCTGTCGGGTCGATCATTGGACGAGCAGGGGCAGGATTCTCCATTGTCCCCTAAGCCCCGGTTAGTACACCAACTCAACCTGGGGTATCTCTCCAGAACCACCCCTCACTCAACCCAACAACAGACAACTAGCAACTAGCAATTAAACAACAGACATACTCAACCAACAATCAAAAGTCAGTTTGCATGCAACCTTACTCGATATGCCAAACCCTGCACGTTACAAGTCAGCACAATATACGCAATGCACATGGCCGTTAGATGATGCATGTAACATCCTGAATTTCGACCCATTCCGGGATAGATGAAATGGTTAATTTATCAATGCACTGTTAGTTACGTTTACTCTGAGTTGGCCCCTCACGAGTTAACTAACTGTTCGGCAAGGCAATTAAGGATCGGTATGCGTACGACTAGTGAATTTAATCAGGGATAAGCCGCTCGACCATAAGGATCAAAGAGGAATAATACTACATTGTTGCAGGCCAATTAGCGAACGGAAATAAATCGAGTCGGCAAAAATACGAGGTCGGATTGCGGGTGATTCCGCACGACTTCGATATTAATTGCGGACAACGTTAAACCGATTTCCTTTTTGGCCATGTACTCAGTGTGAGCAATTAACCTCTCGTGATTACATGACAACCGATAATTGCCCCGATTCGAATGCACGATCATGGATTGAAAAGCTATCAACCACAGGTCAAACGCGCGAGAGCCCCTAAACGCCGCCCGAAAGTTAGGTCGTACTAAAGTCGCGATTGATCGATGTTAACCGCGAATTTCAATCCGGTATCGGGTATCGAATTTTTAAGGGTGTCGAGACTAAATATTGGACATTGTCTCATTAATTCTCAGATTTATCGGTAAGCCCGAATTATTGGAAAATGATTCAACGGGCCAAGTTCTGGAGCCAAATATTTGGAATTTGTGCTTCAGGGGTAAAAAGACCAAAATACCCCTCTCTAGAAGCTTGTTTGGATTTTGTTTCGTTTTCGTTTTCGTTTTTCTTTCCTTTCCTTTCCCCCCTTTTCCTCCGCACGTTTCTCTCTCCTCTCCCTTTTCTCTCTCTTTCCCCGCGTTTTCTTCCCCCCCTTGTCGACACCCACTTGCCCTTATCCTCTCCCTTTTCTTTCTCTTCCCCCTCACGTTTCTTCTCTTGGTCGGCGGCCCCACTTGCCCATCTTATCTTATCTTTCTTTTTCACCTTTGACCAGTTTTCTCTCTCTCTCTCTCTCTCTCTCTCTCTCTCTCTCTCTCTCTCCTCCCCTTCCCCCATGCACGTCGACGTCCCCTCTCCCCTCTGCAGCTTCTTCTTCCTCCTCTTCTTTTTCTTCTTCTTCTCCTTCGGTTTTCTCCGCCGGAGCCGTCGCCGCTGCCTTGTTTCCCTCGCCGGCGAGACTAGTAACCACCTCGTCGCCGCCGCCGCAAAGATCGCCGCCCCGCCAGCTCGCCGCCGGCCCACCGGTCTCGCCGCCCGACGGCCCCGCCCGAGCGCCTGCTCCACTGACCGCTTGGCCGAACCAGATCTCGGCCCGCCGCCGCCCCGGCTCGACCTCCGCCGCCTCGCCGTCGCTCGGCCACCACCACCCTTCGCCAGGACCACCCCTAACCGAGCCGTCGCTCGCCCCCTATTCTTCTTCTTCCTCGGTTTTGGGCCGAACCGAGCCGTGGACGCCGGAGCGGTGAGTTGCCGCCTCGCCGGAGCGGTGAGAGTCTTGCCGCCTTACCGTCACTCGGCCGCCGTCGTCTCTCGCCCGGTCGCCGCCGGAGGCCGCCCGACCGACCAGCCAACCTCCGCCACCCCCTCGAACCGATTCTTGCCTTCGCCATGCTCTCTCTCCCTCTTGGCCCTCTCGGGCCGTGACTTGGACACGCGGCCGCAGCCTTGCCGCCGCCCGCCGCCGCCGGTCACCGCCGTAGGCCGCCGGAGGATCGTCCCCAAGCCTCCTCCGCCGCACGGAGCCACCCTAGCTGCTATTCCCCTTTGAAACCAGTTGCACCGCCTCCCTTTTCCCTCTCCGGCTTCTGTTTTCCCTTCGTCGGAGCCGCCGCCTGGTCGCCGGAGCTGCTGGCCGCCGTCCGGAGTCATCGGACCGCCCACCAGTCAGCCCCATACTGCCACAGCCGCGTGGACAGCCGCCCTCGGCCGAGACCCGGTCTCGGGCCGCCTCGTCCCGACGCGCCGGAAGTTCCCGGGCGTTCTCCTCGCCGCCGCCGTCGCGCTCGTGTCGTCGGAGTCGACTAACCCTTGAGTCGATTTTCTAAACCTTGCTTAGGGTGCTAAACTCCCTTAGGGTGATTAGTTTAATATTAAGCTTGATTAGTGCTTTTGAATGATGGATGATTAGTGTTTTATTATTATTTGATTAAGCATGTTTAGTGTTAATCGTGGTTAGAATAAATTAATTGCGGTTAGAGTAACTATAGTTGGTTAATCGCGGTTAGATTAAAGTAATCTTGGTTGGGTTAATTAACCATAGTTGGGTTAGACCGGTAACCATGATTAGTATTAATAAATATTATTATTATTATTGGAATAAAATAATAATTATTTATTATTTTCGGGATTATTTATTAATTAAATTAATTTATAATTTCGAATTATTAATAGTACTATTGTTATTACTATTCATTGCTGAAAATTAATTATTTTTGGAGAAAATAATTAATTGTGATTATTTATTGAAATGGTTTTAATTGAGTAATTTTGGGGAAAATTACTATGGTTTATTTTTCCAAAGTTAATAGTATTTATCTACTATTTTATTAAATGACATTGGTTTATTGAAGAAGGGTTTTACTAAATGGAATTATTTGGGTTGGATAATTAATTATGGGATTGAAAAATAATTATAAGTATTTTGTGGGACTTGAATTATTTTATCGGAAAAATCGACTATAGTATTATATGTTTCTTAAATGAGTATCTTTGAATATAATTATATTTTATACTTATTTTTGGATAATTGAGTATTGTTGGAAATAGTGGATTGGTGTCGTCGTGAGGACACGTATTTATTTATTATTAAATATACGTGATTATTTGGAAAAGTGTACAAGTATCGTGATGTTGATCGGTCGGAATTGATCGACAGACTGTGACTTGAGTTGTTTCCAAGAGTTAGGGAATGGGCGTGATTGAATGCTGATTGAAAATCGAATTTTGGAAATTGTCGAGCGAGATCGCATGACATATTGCATGTGTTATCTGAAATGGCATGTCGCATGAGCATGAGCAATGTTGCATCCACGACAGAGCAAAGATATAAATAGATTGCTTGATGATGTGTTGTATGGTCACATTAAGAGGAGAGCCCGGCGTTGCCGGAAGACTGCCAATCCCTATGGGGTTGTGCCGTGGCTAGTGGGTCGCCTGACTTCGGTCGGATGCCTGACAGGGAGGGGTTCTATATGGGATCGCGGTATGGGGGTGGGTCCCGGGCCTTTGTCAATAGCGGGACTGCGGTAGTGGGCGAGTCTTGTGCTCCTTCGGGAATGCCGTCTTGGGAGTGAGCCCTTGACGTCGCCGTGCCTCGAGGTAAAGAGGACAAAGCTGGTTTAGCCAGGAACCGCCAACCATAAAGTTGTGCCGTGGCCCAGGAGGAGGGGTCGTAATAATCGGAGCATGTGTGGGTGTGAGACATAAGAAAGTTGTGTGAGATGCTCTGATTATTCGCATGCTCTTAATGTCGTGATGATTGAATTAACAGTTTCTACAGGTTGCGTGTGCTAAGGCCGGTAGGGTCGCTTTGTGATTGCGAGTGTTAACTGTTAATAATTGCATATGAGCCTTGGTCTAAGCGTGCGTCTGTCAATGGTCGATTGGGTGTTATTCTGTCGTTGAATTGTTGGCGATAGAGACATTGCACGTCAGGGCGCACTCGAGGCGAGTAGGTCTCCTAACCGAGGCTTAGGATTTTGACTTGCTGAGATTTATCTCACTGGTTATTGAATAACCATTGTCAGGTCCTTAGGATGGAGGATTGACACGTGTTTCAGCTTGTGGCCATTTATGAAGGGAGTAGATTAACCTTGGCTTGTTGGTTTCATTGGCTCAATAAGAAGATGCCCATGGTAAGGGCTTGTACTTGTAAACTTCCTAGGGTTAATCAGTTAGTTAATAAAGCGATACTTTTGATGTGTTCTTGTTGGGTTTTCCTGCTATCCCTATTTTTGTAATTGACCGGGGTTTGTGTTTCACTTCCGCATGCGTTTAATCAAAAGATAAAAATAACGATCGGCGACGGATCTTTGGGAGTCGCAAATCAAATAACCGCAAGTGAACAGGGGTTGCCGCGTGCTCGAGGGTCGGGGCGTGACAATGCAGCTCACCAATCACATGCGAGTCGCGTCACAAGCGATCTCACCCAGCCATTGCCACACCTTGCACGTTATTAATTCATGCGTGCGTACCATAAATAATAATGTGATCACCTCATACATAATCAAGACTGATGATGCAATGTTTTTCATACACTCTAGTATCCACATGTGTTCCATTGGGCCGAGGTGTTACGGCACTACGGCACCCTTCCTTTGCAAATGCACAACTATGCCCTTTTGTGCTATTGCCACGACGCTACGGCATCCTTTCCTCAGCAGAGGCGCAACCGTGCCCTTCTGTGCAGGCCGAGGCGCTACGGTGCTACGGCACCCTTCCTCTTGTAATTCGAACTATCGTAGCCAATACACACATACTTGCACATACACTTGCATTTAAAATCTCAATTCCTTCCTCATAAAATCGGTCTATTTCCGGTGTCTCTCGGACAATTAATCTTTTTCCCATTTTCATGAAAATCACATGATTCATGCGAATACTCATATAATTACACATTCAATTCACTTCATAAAATCAAGACACATGAAATTATGTACATTTTTAATTTTAAGATGAATAGTGCATGAATAGTGAACTTTTTGAATTAAATAATTAAATAATTAAATTCCGAAATTAATATAAATAAATAAATTCCGAAATTAAAATAATTAAAGAATTAATTTCATAAAATATATAAATAAATAATTAAAACAATTAATCACATTAATCAAGCAATTAAGGAAAAACATGCTTAATTAACACATAACACTCAATTAAGCCTCATTAAGCACAATTAAGCATAAATAAGTAAGATTAAGCTAAACTAATCTTAATTATTTATCTAACCACCTATCTTAGGGCTAACACACTTAATTAAACATAGTAAACAGCCATTAACAATAATTAATCCAATCCTAAGCAAGTTTAGGCACTAACTAAGGGATTAGAGGCTAAACTCACCCGTTAAGCGGGCCGGCAACCTGAACGCGGTGGCAACGACGAACCCAACGCTCGAGGACCTCACTCCCGACACTCCAAGGTGGTCTCGGGCTGAACACAATAGCAACAACTTCTACTCACACACTAAACTCTAGAAAACAGCACTGTAGGAGGAGGAAAGTGGCTGGTCAGAGCAGAATGGGTTGGTCGGAACTCCGGCGAGCTGGTGGTCAGTGACTGGCGGCTCCAGGGGGTTGAGGGGGAGTTTCTAGTGGCTGGTGTGGGTGGTGGTTTGGTCGAAATGAGAGAGAAACAGAGGAAAAGGCAGAACTGGGCAGAGCTACCGCTATAGTAAGCGGTCAGTGACCAGTTGGCTTCCGGCTACCGTACGGATCAGCCGACGGCTCCGTTCGACAAACAGCTAACTCTATCCGTACGAATTCTCTCTCTTAAGCACAACGGTGGGTGGCACGGGCTGAGATTCACATGGGAATGCCATGAATAACTCGATTTTCGGAGGAAGGTCAGAAGCTGAAATTGTAGGAAGGAAGGGAAAACAAGGGAGAAAGGTGTGCAGTTTTGGAGGGGCTGAAGAGGAGGAGAGAGAGAGAGAGAGATGAGAGCTGCAAGATAGACCTCATTAAGGCCATTAATGGCATGGTTCAAGTCCCCAAGAAACATGACATCATCTTCTCTCTTTTCTTTTGACTTTTCTTCAAAATATCCAAGGGTATTTTGGTCATTTTCACCTTGCACATTGCCCAAATTGCCCTTGGGCCGAAAATGAAAGGAGGGCCTAAGAAACGGGCTAGAAAATGAATAGGAACGGGCTTGGAAATTTGTTGGGCTCAAATTGGCTCAAGTTTGGACACCGAGCTTAGAAGGATAAATGGGTCGGCTGGGTCCAACGGGCTCACTTGCTTGTCTCGGTCTTCCATGGTGGCTGTCCCACCTTGGGCGTGAGGCCCACACTATTCTTGCCAAGCCCACGTCCTCGTAGGCTCGCTTCCTCGATCCGAAAATCCCTTTCTCAAAAACTCGGCTCAACTGACACTGTTGACTATCTAAGAAGCATCGCCAAAAGTCCGTCCCGAATGTTCCTGAAAATTCGAATTCCAATCTTGGATTCTCATGCCTTGTCAATTTCGCTCGAATGCCATTTTGGTATTACTCAGACTAACAGGCGCCTTCGAGGACTCATGCGTAACCGACTCGTGTCAATTCACGTTCAAGACTTATCGACACATGGATGTCCTTGATTGCATGAAATTGTGAATGATCGATTCTTATTTCAAAGTACACGATTATCAAGGATCAGCATAGGGTCGTTCGCGGGTTCGATAATAGTAAACAAAATCACCTGTCGTCCCATTATACTTTATCCACGAATTAACTTCTAGTCGTCCCTGAAATCAGCCTGCATATCTACATGATCGTCTTTTCCCAAGTTTCACGGTCGAGTCATTTTCCTAGGTCAAGTTTTTTAGTCGCACGAGTTCTGTTTTCATTAGCCTTTTCCGTTAAGGTTAGTATCTCAGAAGTGATCAGTTACGAGTGAGATTAACCAACAATGCATTAACGAAATTAACATTTATTCCTCTCTCAAAGGGCTCGAATTTCAGGACGTTACAATCACCAACATATTGAAATAAGAAATGCAGCCAAACTGGACATCCTCACTGAAAGGATTACTGCTAGCGATACTCATAGGTAAAAACAATCCTAGAGAAGGATAGTATCAGATCCCTCAATCACTCATTAAAATAGGCCTTCCTATTTCTAATGATTGGTCATGAATATGATATCATATTAACATACTTGGATCGATTAAAATCATTTGCCGTCTTCTTTGTCACATTTTTTTGTTCTTCTATAATGATGAGAACCCATGAGTCATATGAATATGATAATCGATATGCTGGAATGTATGGAGATTTTCAAGTCGCTAACTAAATCGTCTGTGACCGTGCTACTTGAGGAAGAAATATGACTATCGCAAATTGAATTGCACGAATCCAACAAATCAAAGGACATGACGGCATAAATTACAATTATTTCAATAATGGAGTAAATTCATCTCGTTTCGTATCTTTGTGGGGGAGGATTTGTAAGGCAGATATGAAGTGAGGTAACCCTAATTTTTTGCCTCCACTATTTCGATATATCTTTCGTAGATCGGGAGCACGTTGGCAAAATTAAATATCGACGCGCCTTGTGAAAGAGTTTTAGGAGGTTTAAGATCTTGTACTTATATCTAATGGGAGAGAGACAAGCAACACGGGAAGATTAATCATTCGTGCAATCGTGAGATTGATTGAAATAAACGCGACATTGGTGTGTCGAACTTTATAAAGGGACCGGTTTAAATAGAATGAACATCTAGAGAACAAGGACTTCAACTTGGATAAATTGAAGCACAACATGCTGAAAATGCTGATCATGATAATGGTGTCACACGAGTACAAGTTTAGGGTTTTTAGTGTTATAAAAAAAGTTTGGGGTAAATTTGTCATAATGGACACAGTTTGAGATTTTTAGTGTCGCAAAAAATAATTTTAGTAAATTTGTCGCAAATGGCATATTTTAAGGTTTTTGTGTCATAAAAAAGTTTAAAGTAAATTTGTCACAAATAGTATAATTCAGGATTTTTTATGGCAATTTTCCAAATTTAAATTGCCTACACATCAAGTGGCTTAAAAAAACCAGAACAGATGACAACCAGCTGTCAAGGTTAACACGATGAACCCGACATAAGTCGGCGCCCATGGAATAAGTTCTTTATACGGTCAGTCATCATCAATATAACAAAATGCAATTAATGTAAGGGAGCAAACGGACAACGACAGGCCACACCCACGTAAAACTAAGATCCATCCAGAGGTGGCAATATGCCTCCTAACCTGGGTTTTCAACATATTTTGTAAGATGCTAATTTCTCTTTACTGAACACAAAATTGTATTTGGATAGTCAACAAGTTGAATCAAACAACGAGCTTCCATACTTATGTTTAGCAACAACTGTCGTTCTTATAAAAAATATATATATAGATGCAGTGAAACTGATAAAATTAAAAATGCTCAAAGCGGAACTTTCACCCAACAATCTCACAAATTTTCTAGCATTATCAATGCAGAATACTCAATTAGCTACAAGAAAAAAAAATTTTAATGCCTCAAAATCACTGTCTACAACCATTTGAATAAAGAAAATTCTGATGTTCATTGACATATGAATTCATCTACATCAAATCTCATACCAAATTAACTTGTGGAAACTTCTACAGAATAATGAGAGTTTAAATATGAAGAATTTGAGAACTAGAGATCCGGACATGATATTTTGGAAAAAAATATTGCTTAAGTTTAACGAAAGCATAAACGTAATATGATATTTGGGAACATACTTATGCTCCAATATCTTAGAAAAAAACAGTTTTTTTTTTTTTTGTGTGTTTCATAGGCTGAAGATGCTTTTTAGATAAAAAAATTATATACGGATTTTCTAAATCGGAAGAGTAGGTGAGAAGTTTTAAATCGGAATCTCTTAGCAAATATTAAAGAGTTTACAGTAAATAAGAAAAGATCGAAGACAATAGACAAGAGGGAGAAAATGGAAAAGGCAGAATTGTTCTTTTGAAATAAAAGTCAGTTTTATTGAGGTGTATTTGATAACCATTCTATCCCCGGGAACAATTTTTGCTAAAGGATGATTCATTTTTATTCTGCTCCCTTGACAAGTTTCGAGCATTTGAAGACGTTTGGTAACTGTCCAAAATTTCTATTCCCTTACACTTGCATTCTTTGGTGACTTATTATTTTTTAATTTTTAATACTTTTATTATATTTTTCTCTTTTTTTTTCTTTTCTTCTTTTTTTTTTTTCTTCTTCGACCTTCAGCTGGTTGTTGGCCTTGGGATGGCCGGCAACTAGTCAAACAAGGGCCGAGTGACCTCGCAAGAGCACCGTCGGCCCCTAGCAAGGCCAAGTCTCATTGGCCGAGCCTTCTCCACGGCTGGGCAAGGCTCGACCTCGCTGGGGGTTGATGCCCCTCCGGCGAGGTCACCAACCATCCCAAGGCCAATGACTAATTGAAGGTTGAAGAACAAGAAAAGGAAAGGAAAGGAAAGAAGAAGAAAAAACAACACAGAAAAAAAAAAAAAAAAAAAAGGGTTTGATTCTAAAGTTGTTCTTGGGAACAACGAAGCAACTTTTTTTTACTTCATGATTTTGTTTCAAATCTATTTTCAAGAATAAATTTCTTCCCAAGAACAAAAAAACTTACCAAACAAATTTTTGTTCTTCTTTAGTTCCCAAGAACAAAAGAATAGAATCAAACATTATTTGGCAGATTAAGACATGCTTGTTTACGGGCTAAATAGTAACTGATTCTATTATTTTTTTTTTCGGAATAGAAATCCATTTGGTAAATTTTATTCTGAGAATAAATTTAGAACAGAATCAATAAGTAAGAAAAAGTCGTTTCTTTATTCCCAAAAATAATTCCAAAATCAAGCCTAATTTTCTTCTCTTTCATTTTCTTCTTCTTCCTTTTGGCCGATCACCAACCTAGGCCATGACTAGCAACCTCGTTGGTGGCTAGACAAGCTCGGCCTCAACAAATTTGGGTGAGGTCTACCTCGCCCAACCATGATGAGGCTCGACCTTGCCAGTGGTTGGGCGGCAAGGCCGCTAGTCCTCGTTTGGTGGGTCGCTAGCCATGGCCAAAGGCTAGAAGAAGGATAAGATAAATAGAGAAAAAGAAAAGAAAAAAGATAATAAAGAGAAAGTTTTAATAATATTATTAAAAAATTAAAAGAAAATGATTTGGACTAGAAATTTTAGGGTTTCATCAAATGCATTTCTATTCCGGGAATAGGAATTTTTGATAATTACCAAACGCCTTCAAATGCCTATAAATTATTCCGGAGAAGAGAATAAAAGAAATCATTTTTTAGCAGAAATTCTTCCCGAAGTAGAATGGTTACCAAATCCTTAACAAACAGCTCCTTAGTGCCTTGAGTGTATGCTTTCCATGTGGAGGACATTTTAAACAGTGGCTACTTAAAATGACATTTTAGCCTTGTGCGTTCTAGGCCGAACGTACTCAAGAAGACCCCATCGTGATTTCCACTTTATAAAGAGAGTCAAAAGACAAATTGATGGAGCCACTAGAGAGAAGTAGATTGTTCGAGGTATATCCACTCACCAATAATCTAAATTGACACCCACAAACATAGAGGTTATATTACGATTATCGTTTTGATTGCCACTTTACCAAGTTCCATTACTCGGTCATTAGGATGGTCGGTTAGCTACGAATGCTTACAACGAAAATAACATGTCACATTGTTTCATATTTGCGATATGCTGGTAATGAATGGAGGAGCAATACCACTTTTGCTTTCATAACAAGAGATTTGATCGCCATTTTGAAAAGGAGGTACTCTGATTCAAATTCTCTAGCTTTTTCAAGGGCAGTGAGCGGCCTGGATGAGTACAACAATGAAAAACCAGCCCAGAGGGCCTCACTTTACATTTAGGCTGTTTGGCCTCATAGCAGTCAGGAGAAGGAGATTCCCATGGGCGCAAGTGAATTTTTTCGAGTTACTACGATATGTGTAAACGTGGAAACTGAATTTGACACGCTCTTCATATTAAGGCACCCAAATCAATGCCATCAATCAACATACAAAAAGCTTATCATGAAAGTCTAAAGAATTTGAAAAGTGACTAGGAAAAGCATGTCATCTGCACATACATAACTTATAGAATAACAACTCACAACTCCAAATTATCCTGAGGAGCAATTCAGAAATTCTTTTACTCTTCGATGTCCGAAGCTCAGTCCCTTTTGGTTCCACGCATGCTTATTTGAAAATTCGCATCAGTGAGTGTGCTATTTGATTACTACGAACTCACAAATGGAAAGGAATTCAACATCTTGGAAGGCTAATAAGAAGGTAAATGCAATTTAGCCCTTAGCTTCCGACATGGCAACGAACCCTCTGAATCTTCAAGGTCCATGAGGTCTTCAGAATCTTGCCGGTTTTCTTGACAGTACATCTTTATGAATTCCCAAAGAACGCTCCGTCCATGAAGACATTTGACCAGCCGACATGTGAAAAGACAGGAATGCAAGCATACACTAAAGAGAAGGCAATCAAGATGTACATTTATGCTAGCATTTGCTAGTTTCCAGAGTCCATATTAGCAGTCTAAATAGCTTCATGAGAAAGCCTTTAATCACAACTTGCAATCTGAAAACAAAATATCACAATCCTGTGCTTTTAGACTAATAAGCACGTGTAATCAATATAGAGACATGCATGAATCTGGTGAATATCTAAGTGACCAATCTTACACTACAATACGCATCGAGAAAACATGAAAACCTGCACTACGGGTCCTAGATGGATACATATACCAATCGAGCAAGTAATCTTCTTTTCCCTAGCGAAAAAGAAGTCTTCTTTTCTTCTTTTCATACCACTGAGGTTGTTGCACTAACAGTGTCGAACCACCTTCCCTTCATTTCCGATGGCAAGTTTGAATATACGGCCTCAAGTGACGCTTCGGATGCTCATAGCAATCCACCTAAATGAAGTTCTGACTAGCATTATTGGAGATGGAGACTTTGACCATCTCCCTATCAATGAGCTCAAACACGCAGACATCCCCTTCATTCAAACAAGCTTCTCTCACAAGCATGGGCCAACCACAAAAAATGTTTGCTGGATAACGGTGTTGATGGGTCTTGAGCTGCATGAGCCATGATTTGTCTAAAATGCCTATGATGATGAGGAAAAGAATGAATACAAACAAACAATAAAGAGAAAAGGCAAACAAAATGTTAATATATGCCAGTATTTACTAGTTTCAGGAGTTTCAATCAAAAGTCTTAACTGGCTAATGGAAGTGTTCAACCCCAACCAGCAATTTGAAGTCAAAATGTCACAGTACACTGCCCATAGACTCTACAATAATGTACACTAATTTTTGAACTCTCATGGTTGCACTTCAGGGTTTGCTTACACTGATCCCCCCCCCCCACCACATCCTCTTAGTCTATGAATAATAGTGATTTTCTCTACACCTGATTAGTAAAAAAATAAAAATATTTTTTATTTATTTTAGAATTGGTAATCTTATGAATCCATAAATTAAAAAAAATGAAATTTGAAAATCAAAATTTTACACATGTAGCCATTAACACTAAAGGAAAATAACATCTCATGTGATTCCAATGAATAACCAAAACAATATGGGAGGACAGTGGAGTATAGGGCAAGACGTAGATGGAATTCCCTCTTTGGATTTCAAATTTCATCACTGCCTGAGGGATAATGTATCTATATAAGCACTCTTATCAAGCATAATTACATAAGCATAGATTCTTCCATATTTGAAAACTATTGGGTGGCCATGAGTGACGGAATGGCGCATAAATTTCCACATCCCTTCTAGAACTAAAACACGTCACTTTTGACATTCTTTTGTGATACAAAACCAGGTTCAATAATTTGGAACCAGGGCGAGTGCTGAACTAGAGATCATTTCCAAAAAGGCAATGATTAAAGCATGACAAGCTCAAGAGAGACCCAAATTAGAAAGTGTGTGCAAGACTCTTAATCACAAACATCCGATGTATAGGAGTGGCCAGGCCTAGAAATGATAAGATTATAACTAGCTCAGAAAATAGCACAGTTACAAATATAAGTGCACTTTCATCCGGTTCATCACAACAGAATAGCGCCATAAGTCGCTTTTAATTAGTATATGGCCTAAAGTGACACTTCTGGTAATCATCCAATTCACCCTAACTATAGTCTCCATCAGTGAGCTCAAACATGCAGACATCCCCTACATTCAGGACAAGTTTGGACAAGTTTCGCTGACAAACTTGGTCCAACCGACACAGAAGTCCGCTACATTGTCGCATTGATAGGTCCTGATAGTCACCAGCCACAATGTGTCCGAGTCCCTGAGAGTCACAATTTGCTGGTTTTCTTGACAGTATGTCTTTATAAATTCACAAGGAACGCTCTGCCCATGAATACATTTGTACATCCAATATATGATAAGACGTGATGCGGGCATACAATGAAGAGAGGCAAACAAGATATGCATTTATGCTAGTATTTGCTAGTTTCCAGAGTCTATATTAGAAATCTAAATGGCTTGACGAGAAAGTCTTTAATCACAACTTCCAATCTAAAATCAAAATATCACAATCCTGTGCTCTTAAGACTATAATAAGTATGTGTAATCAAATATAGAGATGTGTATGAGTTAGGTGAATATCTGAGTCACCAATCTTGCATTGCGATATGCATCGACCAAACAAGGAAAGCTGCACCTAGGGTCTTAGATGAATACATATACAAAAAAGTAAGCAATCTTCGTTTCCCTGGCAAAAAAGAAGTAATCTTCTTTTCTTCTTTTCATAACACCGAGGTGGTTGGACTGATTTTTGAGGTCTAAGGACGCACTACCTTTCCTTCATTTCCAATCACAAGTTCGAACCTGCTTGCAATAGTAGCTATTGTGAACCAGTTGCTGCAAGGGAGCACTATCTGACTAGTGTTGCCATGCTGTTGCAGTGAGCTCAGTCATGGCAAACCTAGGCCTGTTGCAGTAGCTATGGCTTAATGTGGACATTCCATGTCGCCTCTTCTTCTCAAGCCTAGGCAGCCAAAGAAATTACCAAGTAGTCATTTTTGGGAGGAATTTATACTTAACTAGAAGCCAGATAAAGTACCAAGTAGTCATCGTCAGGAGGAAATTATAATTCAATTAGAAATCATTAAATTCCTAACTTATGGCTGTTATTGCCTTTCACAACCCTCTGACCTTGTCTCTGCACCCACCTGTCACTAGGTTATTTCCTGATTCATGTCCGATCTCTTGTTTTTCTCTAGTCCCTTTACTCAGTTGTTAAGATGGTTGTTCTAAACATAAAATCATGATCAGTTAAAGGAAGATAACATATCCTGTGTTTCTATAAAAAGCAAATAAACATGGGAAAAAATTGCAGAGCGGGGCACATATATAGAATAGGTGGCATTCATAATTGAGATATGCCAATTATGAATGGAGATCTGGGCCTTACCGCTACTTCTTTCTTAAGAAAAGATGGCCACATCACTGTCTGAAAAAAGCGATACTCCGATTTGAATTCTCTAGCTTTCTCAAGGGCAATGAGAGGCCTCAGACACTCGGAATCATGAAAAAACTTCTCAGGAGGGCTCACAGGACATTCAGACTTGTCTGAAGCTGCACAGAAGAAAGAAGATAATTCTGATAAGACTGTAAGTAGGTCAAGAAAGAGAAGCAAAGCCAAAAGAAACTGCACTTTCGATTGATTTGTTGCAACTGAATAAATGAGGCATGAGTTGCTTCACTAATATACAGCCTCAAGTGACGCTTCCAATGTTCATCTCAATCGACCTAAATGAGGTCCTTACTAGCATAACTGGAGATGGAGACTATGACCATAAAATCGTCCCTATCAATAAGCTCAAACACGCAGACATCTTCATCCAGATAAGCTTCTCTCACAAAAGCGCACCAACCACAGAGATGTTTGCTGCATAATGGTGTTGATAGGTCAAGATCAGCACCAGCCATTATTTGTTCAAATACCTAGGAGTCGCAATTTGCTAGTTCTTCTGAATGTATCTCTTTATGAATTCACGAGGAACACTCTGCCAATATAGTATGATAAGGAAAAGAATAAATAAGAACAAACAATAAAGAGAAAAGGCAAACCAAATGTAAATATATGCTTGTGTTTTACTAGTTTCAGGAAATTCAATTGACATTCTTAACTGGCTAATAGGAATTCCTAATCCCAACTTGCAATTCGAAGCAATGTCACAATACAGTGCTCATAGAAATTACAATAGTGTGCCCAATTTTTGAACTCTCATGGTAACACTTTAGGAGTTGCTAACACTGATTGTCTCCACCACATGCTCTTAGTCTATGAATAATAGTAATCTTCTTTACCCCTGATTAGTGAAAAAATACAATCTTTCGTTTTGGAATTAGTAATCTTATGAATCCATAAATTAAAAAAAATGATATTTCAAAATCAAAACTAACCCCATTTTACACATATAGCCATTGACATTCCGAAGAGAATAACATCTCACGTGACTCCTATGAGCAAAACATTTTGGGAAAACAGTGTACTTTAGGGCAAGATGTAGATGGTGTTATGATTGAGATATGCCAATTATGAAAGGACATAGGGGCCTTACCGCAGTTGTATCTTTAATGAAGGTGGCCCCATCACCAATTTCAAAAATGGATACTCCAATTCAAATTCTCTAGTTTTTTCAAGAGCAGTGGGAAGCCACGGAAATGTAGGGCCATGCCAAACCTGCTCAGAGGGGCTCACTTGACATTTAGACTATTTGGTCCGACCTGCAGAGAAGAAAGAGGAAAGTTCTCATAGGTACTGCTGTAAATTATGTATCAAGTAACGACAATCTACAAATTCCATATCTGTTATCAAGGTACTAATGTGTACATGTTTTCACGTTAGACATAACTAATGAACTACACTTAGCATCTCCTTAATCGTAATGTAACCCAACAATATACAAGAGCTTGTTAGACTATTTGGTCCAAGCCGCATAGAAGAAAAAGGAGAGTTCTCATAGGTACTGCTGTAAATTATGTATCGAGTAACAACAATCTAGAAATTCGATACCTGTTATCAAGGTACTAATGTGTACATGTTTTCACGTTAGACATGACTAATGAACTACACTTAGCATCTCCTTAATCGTAATGTAACCCAACAATATATAAAAGCTCATTAGGAAAATGTCACAAAAAGAGAACGTGATGTTGTATACATAAACACAACTTAGAAACCAACAAGTAACACCTCTGAATTCTGATGATGAGCATTTCAGGTTTTAATTTTCTCTCTAGTATTGAAGCATGTCCTTTTCAGTTCATTTAGATTTGGGATGCGGCATTAATGTGTGTGCATTTGGATTATTGTGAACCTCATAAATGTCACAAATCCAAATGGGAATGGAAGAAGTACACTTCATTGATTCACCGAGACTAAACAAAGGAGATAAAATAATGAAAAGTGAATTTATCTTGGATGAGCGAAAGTGACACTTCCAGAGTTCATTTCTATCAGTGCAATCAAGTCCTTACCAGCACTGTGAAAACGTAGACTCTGAACACGACATCCTCCCTATCAATGAGCTCAAACACAAACATTTTCCTACATGCAGACGAGTGTTTCTTGCAAACGTGGGCCAACCAGCAGAAGAAAATGGCACCTGGTCATGTCCACAGCTCCTGAACTTCACCGTCCACGACCTGTCTGAATACCTGAGAGTCGCAATTTGCTTGTCTTCCTGAGTATGTTGCCTGATGAATTGAAGAGGAGCAGTCTAAGATAGTTGATATTAATATTATTAGTCACTTTTTTAGACAAAAAAAAAAAAATTTATTAGTCATCAGATCAACAATGAAATTTCAGAATCATAACAAGCCACCCCCTTATCTTTCAGGCCTTTCTCTTTTGTTATGGAGGCAGCAACATTCTTTGCAATTTGCTTGTCCATATCAACATAGTCTCCTTGTGGGATTAACATATATAATCTACTTCTACAACATTGAATCACACTGTCAAATTTCTCCATATAAGAGGACTTGGATTCTAATTCTTAAGACACCTCAGCAATTGCTTTTCCAACGCATCAATCCACACAAAAAAGAAGACAACCGTCTTCTTTTCGAACCTGCAACCACCAGCTTATGTCCCAATAACTATCCTTTCATTCTTTCCCTTGCTTCAATTACTCCATTGTTAAGATATATACCTCGTTTTGAACATATACCCATGAACACTTTCAAGAGAAATAACATGTCGGCTGGTTTACTTCACAATGAAGTAAACTTGGAAATACACTAGAGTATAAGCAAAGATATAAACAGCAGTGATATATTTGATTTTCAGACATGCCAGTCTGAGTAAATAAGCTTGGGATTTTACTGTGCCATATTTAACATAAGATGGCCTCATCACCACCTTGAAAAAGGGATGCTCCATTTGAAATTTGTTCGCTAATTTAAGATCAATGAGAGGCCTTGGGTGTGTGGGACCATAAAAAACCAGCTCAGGATGCCTCAATCTGCTAACTGTTTGGTCCTCCCTGTACTTAAAAAATGACAACTTTAGTGACAATGTGTTTACACTTCATTAATTTGACTTGCCATGGAAAATTCAGTATAGATTGGAAGTTAATATTATCCCCACATCATTACGTAATCAGCCAAGAAAAAAGCAAGAGCTTCTTAGAAACTATTTTAAAATTTGAAAAGAACGACAGAAAGAGAGTTATGTAAGCAGAAACAAGACATGCTAAACCGCAAGTCACCCTCAAAATTCTCATGATGATGATCACTCTGGAGCTCATTGAGAATAAGGCGTCAAAGTGACTTCCTCATATTTTGACAAGGCATGGAATTCTCTGAATATTTTCAATTTTCACAAGATCATCTCCATCCATGAGCTCAAAAATGCAAGAAATCTCCTACACAGACAGTGTTTTTATCACAAATGCTTGCCAACCAGCAGAGAAGAACTGCCCATCCACATTTTCAAAGCAGCCCGTGTGATAAAGAGAGATGATCATACATATATACTCACGAGATTTAGAATTAGGTGCAATGAATATGAATTGCTAGGTTGAGCACCTCTATTGGTCCATGATCTAAAGCAATGGCCTGAGAAATATACATAAATAGAACTCAAGACTGGAACGAATTTAAAAGCAGAGCCCTAGCTAAAGAAGACCACGATTGAGGAAAGGATAAGACACAAAAATCGGAAGAGATTCTAGCAGAGGAGAGAAATGATATGTGCAGAAGCGTGAACTTACGATTTGTCGGATACGGATGCAGAGAGAGTATGATCTTCTTTGATGATGAAGTGAGTGGAGGACTGTCCGTCCAGATTCGACAGTGCCATCTCTAGCATCGCACCTTTCGTTTTCTCTCTGGCGACGACAACGCCGACGATAGCACTCCATTTGGTTGAATCTCTCTCCATCTCTCTCTCCTACTTCGCTCTGCTACACTGAGTGCGGCTTCGATTCTCTCAGCAGCAGAGGTTCCCCCAGTTTCACTCCCGAGGAAGAAGATGAAGAAGAAAGATGGAGAGAGAGAGAGAGCCTCTGGCGTCGACAAGGAGAGAAGGAGCTTGCTTTGCTTCCCACTGTTCAATGAAGGAGGAGGCGACATCGATCGATAGATAAGGTTGATGCTCATGCTGATGAGACGTAATCAATAATATAAAAGTTACAAAAATAAAAAAAAATTAAAAAACTTGTCGTGCTGACAAAAATTCAGAAAAAGAAAAAATGAATGGGTGAGAGGATGACGTCAATTGAATCTTACCAATTCCATGTGCATTTGTTTATGCTGATAACTTTTGTATGGTTGTATTGAGATCATCACCCTCCTCCCCCCAATCCCTATGCCGCTCATATTTGAATAGGGACATAAAATAGGATCTTGATGTGCTTAGCGTACCCTTAGAAAAGGTCTTCATTTTCGGGCACTCTTCCACTGTAATCCACAACAAGGATGGGAACTTGAAGGTGCAACTCGAGATGGAGGAGAAGCATTCTAGGCTTGGCAGTTGTTGGAGTGTCAAGTCATAAAGATTCCTGAAACAAATCACTTTTCCTTCTCTGTTTCCATCATTAGCCACTACTTCTTTCATTCTTTCACATCCTATTATAGTCATGTAAGTGAGATGCACCAAATTTGTGGCCGTTGAAGCTGTTACTAGATGTACCAATCCAGAGGAATTCTTCACCACTAACTTTGTCAGATTCTGGAAAGATGTCACAGCCGGCAATAATGTCGTCAAACACGGACAATCCCAAACCTCAAATGTTTTGATGCTCTGAAGAATTTTTGACACTAAAGAGTCTTCTCTCCACACATGCTTTAGGTTGTGTAGCTTGTTTAGCTTAAGTTCTCTTAAATTTTCAAGCACAGCATGTTTTCCCTCGTCGACAAGCCATTCATCAGGGAATATATCTTCAAAGGAGCTACAGAAGACCTCAAGGCTTTGCAGATTCTGAAATCTCTCTAGGAGAAATCTAGGAGGAAAGACGGCATTTTCATCATGAAAGCATGCCAATGTTAGTGCTTTTGGCTTGCCAAAGAAGTCGTCGGGAAAATTTCCATGTTGTAGCATCTGAATATTTTTCTCAACTAATATAAGTCTTTCTAAGTTGGGAAAGTCCTGTCAAATTGCCAACACAACAAGAGAAGTAAATTCAACAAAGTTTCAACAATAAATCATTTGCTGCAAAAAGCACACCTATTTAGGTAATTCGCATGGAAGGTGGTCATCTTTTCAAAGTTTGTCATATCTCAAGAGCGCTGATACAAGTCTCAAGCTTTTAAAGTCTCAACTAGAGGCAAGTATGATCAAGTTGTTAGGGTGAATCCAAATTCAAGGGCCTCCACCTCACCAAAGTCATCTTTTCGGGCAAGGTCCATCAACCGGGGGTATAAGAACAAGTAGACGGTTGATGGACCTTGCCCGAAGGGCAGCCTATCTTGCAAAAGTTTTGAAGCCCCGCCTTCTCATCCCTGTGCAGGAAATTACTATACCTTCCCTACCCCGCGATAGGCAGAATCGAGTCCTAATGTGATATTTACCTTCACCATCGAAGGTCCCCCCAATCTCCACCTATGCTTTCTTCCCGATTAGGAGGGATAGAAGGTGACATTGCGGGGTCTTTCAACCTAGGGTGATTCTCTCGCCCATTTCTCCTCCTTGAGTCTTTTAGGGACTTGCTCAGGTCCATTTAGAAATATCTTATTTTGTTAATAAAATATTGTCATCTTTGGAATTTTATGTAAGGAGATGCACTCAAAATGTTACTAAAACATATGAGATTCACAAACTTAAAAATGTGCTTAAGATAGAAGAAGTATCTTATGTTGTCTTTAAATTCATAGGTAAGGGGTTTCAGGATTTCCATAGTATTATAATGTAATGTGATTATGTAGTGGAAATGAAATATAATGGGCAAATTAAAAGATAAAATTGAATACAGTAGATTAAGGTTCTAATTTTATTTTTATTTTTAAATTGTTTTGGTTTATTTTTTTAGAGTTGTGGAAAATAAACAGAGAAGAAAAGTTCAAATGTGAGAAATGTGTCAACAATGGAGAGGATCTCGTGTCAAATCCTCATTGATTTCCCCAGTAGCACCATTAAATTAGATTAGATTAGATTAAGAATATATCTTGTTGTCAATAGAAATCTATATTATATTTTGTATTATATGTAATCGAATATATTATGGGTGTTCACAAATGAAAAGTATACTTAGGATATTAGGAACATCTTAATGTTGTATCATAACATGATGATATTATGTAGGGGTCATGAGATTAGTGGGTGCATTAAAGAACAAAGTAGAAAATGAGGAAGAGCAGTTGTGATCATACCCGCTCAAGTGAAGAGTGTGCTTCTTGGTCTAAGAGCTCTTGTTGATCGTTTCTCTGAGTCCACTTGCTCATGGATGCCGGGAAAGACAACATGTTCACTTTGTCACAGTGTGTCACTAGCAATTCCTTCAAGAATGGCCAGTTTAAAGTGGGCAAATTACAATAGAAGCTCTTGAGTCGTGGCATATCATGTAACACCAAAGAGGTTAGTTTTGGGAAGACAACTTGAGCAGTATTGAAGTGTGAAATGCCATTTCTACTTGTGACTATTTCCTCGATCATGCAAGACTCCACTCGAAGGTTTTTTAGTTTGGTTAGACTTGTAGCTACCCAATGCGGAAACAAATTTTCAAGGCTCTTACAATTTTGAACCTCCACAACTTGTAAATAGTCAAACGTGAGAGTTTCTTGAGGACTGTCGATCCATATTTTGCCTAAATCGTCCATATGGGAGAGAACCATCCTACCAAGCTGAGGAGATTGTACCTGCCATTTTGAAAAAAAAAAATAACACAATAAATATGATTACATTGAGTTATGATCAAAAGAGGAATTTATGAACTTCCTCTTTCTTGTAAATCATGAGAAATCATTAACTTGTGACGTAAACAAAGAGGGGCTAATTGATGCTTTCATTTCAGTTGACTAATGGCTAAGGCCAAGTATCTTGCATTGGAACAAGCATGAAATGATAAATGCATTTATAAATAAACAGTATATTGAGCATCGGCTTTTAAGTGGCTTAATTGACTTTTAATACTAGCAAAGTCTCCTCCCATTCCCCCCTTCTCTTTTTTTGTTGAAGAAAATGCCTCATCTCTTTAATTTTTGGAAATCAGCAATGATGAATGAATTCTCGGATTATGTAACTTCTAGATTTGTTTGCACCGATCATTATCAAAGTTGGTTGGGCTGATCTCTTGATAACACAACATTAGATAAGGTAAGAATTTCTCAGATTTATTTCTTTCAAGATGAACATGCATAACAATTGGAGAAAAAGCAAGGGCATGGTGGCGATGAGCCAGTCAACTAAAGGTATCAATAGCGCATGCAAAGAATTTAAGCAGCGTGTGTATTGACGAAGGAATGAATGAAGTTGAAGCATGGGCTCAACATTATTTCCTCTATCTATTCTTAACACTGCTACTTATTTAACCCTAATACTAATTGTGAACATTACTTCTGAATCTTCAGATTAGCAAAATTCACTAATGAGAAGCGTCATGAAAAATTGGCAGCAAACAAGAGAAAAAAAAATAACCTTAAATGTTTACAAGTTTTTTCTTTCGTATGTGCAGAAATTTTTTGTATTGAAAGAAAATAAATTCGTAAGAGGAACGGGCAACGTAACAACTTCAATAAATAACGTATGCTATGATCCTAGAAAAAGCAAATTGGGTCAATTTACAAGTTTCCACATCGAAAAAGATTCCCATCCAAATCAAGATCTAGTGGACCATTAATAACTTGCTTGTAATAATATTTATTCCCTTCTGAGGTGGGTCAACGATCCAACCGCTCGCAAAAATTGGCTGTGTAAGAGGAAACCAATCTCTTATCCTTGATTAATGCCTTCTTTTCAGGATTTCTTTTGCCCAAGAGAAAAAAAAACAAAAGTGGATGTTGCATTGCACTGGAAAAATTCTGAAAGATGTGTGCAAAGCACCGTTCTATTTCCAAATTCCAATTCCTGGCATTCCATTCACTGGTACTTCCATTTGACAAGATGATTTCTCTGAAAAATAAAAGCATTGGATTAAGGAAGAGAGGACAAACCTGTGGAGTGAAAAGCGAAGGGATGCCATGGTCAATATCCATCGAACACTGCCAAGTCAAACTTCTCATCTTGGGGCAGTGGGCAATGGTCAGATGTGTCATTTTGGGACAATCCAACGTATGATTCTTCCCTGATAAGAAACTAGTCAAATTGGGCAAGCATTCCAGTTGTATCCCCCAGAGCTTCCGAAATGTAATCGTCTCCACTGCATTGCCTAGTCCTTCTTCATCTACGATCACTCCTTCCATCTGACCACACTCCTTTATTTTCATGCTTTGTACATTGGCAATGCACTGAACCATTGATGGAACAAAAGCATGTCTCAAGTTGCTGCATTTATAAAGAGTCAATGAAGATAGAGAATTGAAGCACATCATTCCTTGGAGATCTTTGTTCCATAGTTGCGTCAACTTTGGTAGATTGATCAAGTTCATATACTGTAGCTTAGGCAACACCTGAGGGCTTTCCACAACATCAAGCCCCTCAAGATCGAATATTTCTTCCAAAGACTCACAATCACCCACTTGCAATCTTGACATTTCTTCTAAAGCAAGCATCAATTTGGATGGAATAACATTAATAAACGATGGACATTTATCTACCACCAATGTTTCTAATTGCCAAGATGACTTGATGGGATTCACTTCATTGTGCCATTTTCTTATCAACTCGGGGAACTCAAATAGCCGCATAAATTTAAACCTAACAAACGTGGCCTGTAAAAAATGCATCATTAAATGTAAAATTCTAGTTAGCAAAAAAGCAATTACTTGATTGGTCATAAAAAAAAAATCCAATTATACATAATTTAGTAACTGATGCATACCATTTCTTTAAACATATTTTCAATGGTGATGTTGAGGCTTCCCTTCCAAAAATACTGGTACTTCCTTACTCTATATAATTCCTTCAAACCTACTTGTACTCTTTCCAGCTTGGGCGCCTCTATTCGTCCTTTGGAGAAAAACTTCATGTTGCGACATTCATTCACAATAACATCTTTCAAGAGAGGGAACATCAAAGTGCACCCACCTGAGCTGAAGCATCTCAACTCTGTCAACCCATCAAGCTCCACACACTTCAACTGATTGAAAGCCACCACACGCCCCTCCTCACCTTCCTCATCACTAATGACTTCTGTCAATATTTTACAATTACTTATCCTCAATTTTGTAAGTACCACCAAATTTTCAGCTATTGTCGGTGTGAAGATATTTGATAAGCCATCACAACGTGACATATATAGAGTCTGCAGATGTCGAATATATCCTAAAAAAGGTAATATTACTTTTAGCTCATGACTTGTGCCATTTATGGCTTCCTCGTTGCTGCTTGGCTCTTCTAGATAAGACTCACATACAACTAACTTTTCCAAGTTGGTTAAACTCTCAACAAATTGATATGTGGACATTGGAGATTCCTTGGAGAGATGACGAAGCTCAAGAACTCGAAGCTTGTGCAAGAACTCTTCACCACGAAAATGCCCATACCATATCTCCATCCGTGTGGATAAATCCAATTTTAACTCTTGGAGATTAGGGAATGTGCCCTGAGAAAATAGTCAAATCAGAATCTAAAGCCAACTTAGTTAAATGAGTATTCATGTACTATTATACAAGTCCTATATATCGCACACAATAATTGCATTTTAAAATGTCGAGTCTCATGTGATTCAATGGAAAGAAATGTGCCCTCATGAATCAAACATCATCACAGATTTTTCGTATATGACTTGTATCCATATTTGAACTTAACTCCTTACATTCACGTTCCTAAAATATATTTCTAGTGAAAATAACTTCTGCATCAAATACAATGACAATTGCACAAATTTCAGCGATTAATGTCAACAATAATGTCCAATATTTTCGTTTTTAGCGTAACATCAGTGACCTTTATAGGGTTTAAATTAGACACCACACTCATGTCATGGTAAGATCACACCACATGCCACATGTTTTCAATCTTTGCGGTGCTTAGGAGCGAACCAAACAATCAGAAATAGCCTAAAACCTTTCCAAAAGGGGGATCAACGAGGATGCATTTGATACATCAGCCATTGACAAGAATGTTCGGCCACACATGAATAACATATGATGTTCCAATTATGTAATATTTCTATGGATTTAAGGATAGTCTTATTACCCACACCCACCCACCCCCAAAAAAAAAAAAAAAAAACAAACAAACAAAGGAGAGTCATGCAGTTCACATCGTTGTATACAGAGTTACTTGTATCAGATGCTTGGCTGTGACCTTAATCATCACTTTAAATTTTCACCATCAAAGCAAAACAAATAATCTTGGGCCGTACCTTTTCTATCAAGAAGAGAGGCTTTTTATCAAGTGTCATCTCATTCTCAGGTTGCAAAGCAAATATCTCCACTTTGTTACAGTCATGGACCTCTAAGGTCTTCAACTCTGGCCAAAGTAAGGCATGCATTCCAGTGTAGATGCACTTCAACTCTATCAGATGCATAAGCGCGAGGGAGGTTAACTTTGGGAACACAGACCCGAGAGCCAGTCCTTCTTCCTTCTCGATGAGTTGCGCAATGCCACATTCATCGATCTTCAACTCCTCAAGTCGGATTAGATCTTTGGCTATTGAGGCTGGAAACAAAAAGGTGAGGCTCTCACATCTAGAAACGTTAATAGAACGTAAACACTGGAATTTAACTTGACGGTGGAGTTCCTTATCCCAAACACACTTTAGCTCCGGTAAGTTGAATAACTTCAGCTCTTTCAACAGAAAACAAGTAGTGGGATGTCCATTTGGAGGATTCAGTGGCTGAAGTTCGAAAACAACTTTAAGCAAATCACAACCACTTGCCTCCAAGCTTTCCAGGCTCAAGAGCCGTCCTAGAATGCAAGAAGGAACAAGGTTCACCAGCTTATTGCACTGATCCACATAAAGGGATTTTAGATTGTGGAAAGAATCCGTGGCAACTTGATTGTCCCATATCTTAGAGATGCTATCCATAACACTGATATTTAATCTCTCCAATTTAGGAAAGGCAACCTGCTATATTGACTCACAGAATTAGTCATGAACTTCTGTAAATTACAAATTCACGGAATTGGTGATTCTGTCTTTTAAGTTGCACAAAAGGAAAAAAAAACAGTAAAATAAAATAAAAAGTTAGTAAAGAAAACTCCATACTAATGTGGATCACTCTAGGACGAGAAGGCTATCAGAATTACTAGAGACAACAAAAAGCAGGAATTCTGACCAGATTCTGCTGACGATGGGCAAAATGGTAATTTGGATATGCTCACACAGCAATCATATAAACATAATCACATTAGTCTGGCGTAAATTGATTAAGAAAAAGGAAGAATATATTTAAAGAAACAAGAAGCACGTCCAAAGGGTAATCAACGTTAGAACTTAGAAGTCACTGAATCGATCGAGTAAAAGAAAAAATGCAGCTGGGGAACGCCTAAGGAAGAATATTAGCCATTAGAAAGAAAATGATGGAGAGATTAAAATTAAAAAGCCAATCAATCATCTATCAAATGGCGCTCTACAGTAGGAGGTGTGACTTTATCTAATACCGAATGCCTCAAATGAGTATCATATCCCTCTATAGCAGTTAAGAAGTGAGAGAGAAAGCAATTAAAAAAGGAATTGCTTGGGTCAAATGAACAAATCTTAATGACATCATTGCACACGTGATAGAACTAAATATACTTGATTGATAGAATTTCCCTTTAAAATTCATCGCTTTTCTGTCAATGCTAGGAGATTCAATAGTTATGTGCCAACGACAGATCATATACATATACTGTTAGTCAAATTATAGAAAACAGTGGTAAATATCTCATTATAATAAATTAAAAGTGCCTAAGAAAGTCAACGTATTAATCCTATGGGACGGCCCATTTTTACAGCTCATTTGGCAGCATAAACAACATTTTTGGTGAACGGCCTCTATTGCTCTTAGTTGAGTCGAAGTGGACATGCCCGTAAATTACTCTCTTTCATTTCCATTTAAACGTTCTTCCACTTTCCACTCCAGAAAAATATTTATTTCTTTAACAAGAGTTCATAAGAAATGGTCTTGCAATTCATTTAAAAACTGAAGGGCTGATTTCCGAAGCCTTGGACCCTAGAGATCTTGCTCAGTTTGGCGACGCAGAGGGCTCGCATTCCTTTCGCTAGTGCAAATTGCAATTAAGAAAGAGCAAAGCTTCCTTCAATCGGGAAAAAAGTGAGAACTTGTAAGTGCAAATGAAGCCAAGTGAGCATCTTAAAGGCTTCTCATCTCCAGCCTCTTGAACCTTGCTGCTCACTTTCCTTTCAATTGTTTCTTCAATTTCTTTCAATGTACATGTGTGCAATGTCTAAGCCGTACATGCGAGGTTGCTGAGAGTTTTAAGTTCTTTGTGAAGTTGGAAAGCTTTTAGAGATCTTGTTCGGCAGTAACCTATTCATGCTTTGTCCATGTATCATAAAAGAAGTTCAGCCATTACAGAAATTATTTCCAGAGAAATTATAAGTAAGAAACTGCGACTCATACATGTCGCCAACTCTCAACGCTTATGCTTGTACACTACTTATTTTCTTTTAAATTATTTTGATCAAAGTACACTTTGTAAGCAATTTAGTTGGTTTTATTTTGACTATGCTTTGTCTCTGACATATATAATATTTTGATGTAACGTTAATCACATACCTCTCCATTGAAAAGTGTAGTGGAGTGTGATTTGATGCGGTCATGACTTCGAGCTTCTTGTGAATCTGTCATCAGTTTTTCATTGGATGAAAAGAATGTCATCATTTTTATGGCAGGAATGAATATATCTATAAGAAAATCTTCAGTGATGAAAAAATAAATCAATCTTACGCTTTCCGTGAGAGAAGCAGGTCAAACTTCTCAACCAAACTAGTTCTAAATTGGTTAACATCGGGAATGCAAGAGTTTCTAATGTTTCCATTCCCAACCCTTCTTCCTCCATAACGATCGCCTTCATCTTCCCACAGAACCTTATGCTTAGTTCTTTTAGTTGTGTGATAGATTTCACCATGGATGAGAAAAAGATAAACTTAAGGTTATCGATGCTAGTGATTTTTAATGTCTCCAATCTCGGAAAGGCAACCTGCAGAATTCACTCATGAAATTGGTGATCCTGTAAAATCTTGAATTCATGAACTTCCAAGATGTAAATATAGATGAGTGCCAAGGGGAGAGGAGGATTATTAAGTTGCACAAAGGGAAGAAAGGAATAAAATTAACAAAAAAAGGAGTGAAAAGATCTCCGTGCTAGTGGGGTTTCGAATATCCAATCTTTCCTTGGGCAAATAACTTTGCATTGTAAAGCTTTTTTTGTTCGGTAAGCAAGTTTTACTCTGTCTCTTCTTTCTCCTTCATCAATAATTTCAACCTCAAATTATGGCCCAAAGCTCAAATAATATACATGGCCAGTGTCTAACTATAACAACGGTGAAAGTTAAAAGCCCCCAAAGATTAGGGCGAATAAGAGAAAGCAAAGCTGCAAAGGCTCTTTCCAAAAATTTCCTGATCTAGTTCCATTGTCTTTGAAAACTAGCCACAACTGAGAAGAAAAAAAGTCACACTCAGGCAAACTAGCATGTGGGACCCACAACTTAGATTTCCACGACTCTTTATTGATAGGGAAACTAACATGTTTGCCGGAGTGTATGGCTCCACCATCAACTTTGTGATAACCGTGCCATTATAGAGGGGCAATCTTATCTAGTCAATAAAATAGCCACAGCGATTTTTCTCCATAGAAAATAGCCATGCACTTGTCTTAGTTGGGTAATTGTTCATTCTTAGATTGCTAACTTTTCTTTAATGTTAGTAAACCACTAAAATAACCAATTTAACAGGATATCAAACAAAGTGTTTGTGATGCTAAAAGAACATACAAATGTCTATACAAACTATATGCTAGCATGAACATGTACGAAACTCTGTACTCTTACATCTACCACGGGAAGAACAATCATACTCAAGCACACTAGCACGTGGGACCCACAACTTAAATTTCCCCAACTCCTTACAGGAAACTAACATATTGCAGGAGTCTATGGCCCCACCATAAACTTAGTGATAACCGCACCATTATAAAAGGGCAATCTTGTCCAGTCAATGAAATAGCCGTGGCAATTTTTGCTGGACAAAATAGCCGTGCGCTTTCCTTAACTAACCAATTTTTGTTCATGTTTTGTGCAGGTACCATAGGAGATGTTCAAACATTTTAATGGAAACTATATCTAGAGAAATTAAAAGTAAGAAATTGCAACTTATACATTTAGACAACTCTGAATGCTTATGCTTGCACGCTACTCATTTTCTTAAAAAAAATTACAACCAAAGTAGACCCTGCAAGTAGTTTAGTTAGTTTTTTTGGCTATGCTTTATCTTCGGCATATTTAATATTTTGACTTTTCACGTACCTCTCGATTGAAGAGTACGGTAGAGCATGATTGGATGCAATCCTGACTCTGAGCCTCTCGTGAACCTGTCCTCGATTTGTCATCGGATAAAAAGAATGTCATCATTTGTATTGCAGAAATAAATCTATCTACATGAATATCTTTACTGATAAAACCAAAAAAATCAATCTTACACTTTCCGCGAGAGATGCATGTCAAACTTTCCAACCGTTCTAAGCATAAATTGGTTAACATTGGGAATGCCAAAGTTTCTAATATTTCCATTCCCAACCCTTCTTCCTCCATGATAAGCACCTCCATTTTCTTGCAATTTGATACGGTTAGATCACTCAAATGTGCCAGAGACTTAATCATGGATGGGAAAAATATAAACCCAAGGTTGTCACAGTCATTCACCACCAATTTATTTAAATTATGGAAGCTCACTATTCCACAAGTATTCTTGTTCCATATGCACCTCAAGCTCTGCATTTTATTTAATTCCAAGGTGATTAGCTCTGGGAGAGTCTCAACATTTCCACTATTGCTTGGTCCATCAAGGTCAAAAATTTCTTGCACCGAAACGCAATCTTTAACAGTTAAAGTGTGCAACTTGTGTAGTTTTACTAATGACCGAGAGCTGATGATCTTCGAGAGAGATTTGCACTGCACCACTTCGAGTGATCGGAGATTGTTCAGCTCCAATGGAGTTTCATCGCTCCATATATTTTTTAGATTGGGAAGTCCTTCCATTACTAGGGACTCCAAGGATGGGATGGAAACCTGGTGAACAGACCCATTAACAATAGAATTTACAATTAAAAAGGACGGGTAGGAAATTAACATGCTATATCATGTTATTATGAATAGTCACTAAAGGAAATATACAAGCAAGTTAATTACAACCTTTACGATAAATTTTGCATTCACAAAAATTTATGAAAAAGAAAAGCTGATTTACAATACAGGAAGGAATTATACGACCCCAAAAGACAACTAATGAATTTTACCATTTATTTACAATATCACAAGGGAAGTACTCATTAGATTTTGTTTGCAGTTTCCTAACGATAAATGAAATTATATCATTAAGAATTAGCACTCATTTGGTTTACAATGACAACGAAACTTCGTCACCATCAAAGCAAAAGTAAGTACTTTCAAGGTAAATCACTTCCTATAAGGTAAGCTCATATAATCTATCCTAATTAATCGTCCTTCTTGTCATAATTTCCTTGAGGGGGAGTATAAATCCGCAGCGTACATGTTACATTTTAGGTGATAAGACCCAATTGTCCCTCATTACAATGGAAAGCTTCATCTTCTGTTATTCTTTTCTTTTTCTTTTTTTTTTTTGGGGGGGGCGGGGGTAAAGTGTAATTAGTCTTTTCCAAAAGTTCATTGCTATAAGTCTAGAAAATTCTTCATCTGTGAAGTTGCTCGGCATCACCTATTATTCCCATTAATGCAGCAAGTTAAACTTTTTTCTGTTTCGTTCTTTGGACTATTGTCATCCCCAACAAGGTTACGACCAAAAAAAGAAAGCCGCAAAGGCTCTTTGCAAAATTTCCCTGATCTAGTTCCATCATCTTTGAAAGCGAGCTCTCTCCATGGAAGCTCAAAGACATGGGAAGAAGATAGGTCATACTTAGACACACTAGCATGTGAGACCCATGACTTAAAATTTCCACGACTTATTACCGACTTATTACTGACGGGGAAATTAAAATATTGCAGGAGTCATGGGCCCCACCATCAACTTTAGTGATAAGTGCACCATTATAAAAGGGCAATCTTGCTAGCCAATGAAATAGCGGCGGCAATTTTTGCAGAACTAAATTGCCATGCGCTTTCCTTATCTGGGTAAATACATGTATCAAACTTATACTTTTGTCCTTGATTTACTGACTTCTCCTTAATGATAGTGAATCACTATCAATAACCAATTTAACAGGATATTAAAGACAATAGCGTTCGTGATGCCAAAAGTACATCCAGATACATCTATCCATGCTATATGCATGTAGGAACATGCCCAAAATTCTGTTCTCTTATAAATGGGGGACCCATGCAATGACTAAGTGCTTATTTAAACATGATACTCAAAAGACGCGCATCAATTAGATTAGCATAGTTGCTTTTATTTCAAAACCCGGTCCTCCTTTCCATTCTTCGTATTGGTTTTAAGAGAATCGCCTATAAAGGGAAACAGAAGATTGCTTTGCCTAATTACAGAGAATACAAGAACGAAGAAGTTAATTAGGAAAAAAATGAACTGAAAATAACAAAATGAAATAGCATCATAACTTGTGTTGTTTCTAATTAGCAATGGAAGGAAAGAGTAATAAATATTATATTCTTTGACAGAAAATCACCTGTCGCCCATTGAAGAATGCAATTTGAGTACCAACTCGGTCGTCTAATGTCGAAGGAGCTGTCCCGGCAGAGAAAAAGTACTTGAGATTTGGCAAGTCACGCAACTTCAATACATGCAAATTACGCAACTCCACTTTGCCACGTTCATTTGCTTCTACAATCACGCACATTAACTTGCAACCAACAATTTCGATCTCTTCTAGTTGTGGAAGTCCTGTTAGTAGTGAAAGAGGAAACAAAACTTCCATCTTGTCACAACTTTCGACTCGAAATACTTTTAGTGTACTGAAGGACTTGGAGGGGGAGATATGGTTGTAGCATATCTTCTTCAAGTTGAAGAGCATCTTGAGAAGTAACGACTCCAAATTCTTAAAATATGTAGGGGACGACGATTGGAGGATGTAATGGATGGAGGAACTATTCTGGACTTGTAGATGCTTTAATTTTGGAAAACCATTTTGGGATAACGTGCAAATACTTTGCTCAATTCCATCCAACCTATCCAAAAACAGATCGTCGGTTTTTTCTAATATCCTTTGTATACATCCTTTCTGAAGAACATTGCTTATTTGATCCAACTTGAGATTCAATGTCCTAGATCCCTTGTACTTGCTCACCCTGCGGCACGGATTACCTATTTGGATTCCATACTTAGTTAATTTCTTGAGGTGTAGATCCTCTGGGAGCATACTCCAATTAGGAATGGACACATGCAGTGTGCAAAGATTCTCCATGTGATTCAACTCAATTAGACTAGCACTGGTTGGTGGAGTTTGCTGCACGGCATTCCATTGATCAAAGCTATTCTCCATGTACAACTCCTCCAATTTGATCAAGCTTCCGAGCACACCAGGTTCAATTATCTCAAGTTTTGAACAACAGTTCAAGTCTAACAACCTCAGCTCTACCAATTGCCCAATTTCTTTTGGCAATTGCTGAATTTCAGAGTTCATAAAGCTAAGAATTTGTAACCCTTTTAGCTTGCCTAAAATGGCTACATCCTCTAACCAACAACCATCAAGACACAAAGTACATAAGTTTTCCAAAAACTGAAACGGCAAAGGTGAACGAGTAAGACATATCCCAGTAAGATTTAAAACCATGAGTTTCCTCATAAAGATAAATAATGAATCTGGGACGGGAAGAGATTCAATGTTTGTGAACAACAAAAATATGCGCACTTCAGGGCAATCTAATTCTTGAGGAAGCTCCTCTATGTCAACGTAGGGAAAGCATGGTGCCCTATAACTATTGGGCTTGCCCTTTAGCAATTTTCTTACTGACTTAACTTTATCATTCAACACAAGAAGAGGGTGATCTCTGGAAGAGACTGAGGCAACAAACTCACAAACCAAGTCATGTATCTTGAAACCATCAACATCTTCACTGTCTAACAAAAGGGAAGAGGCTTGAAGAGTGCGGATATGTGAGGTCAATCTATTTCTAGCTTCTTTCATGCTGCTGACTTCTTGAAATAACCCCAGACCAACGCTGTACCTCAACAAGTTTTCAAGAGAAGGCTTGGAAATACCATAAACAATGCAAAGTTGTAATAATGACTTCACCTCCTCTTCTAATTTCTCATAACTCCATTGCAACATCTGATTTATAGAGTCATTGATTTCTTTATCTTTAAACTTCTCAATTTTTTTCAAAGTGTCACTCCATTCAGATAAATCAGCGTCTTTAAAACGTTTCGCCATTGCAACAATTAGGAAAGGCACACCTGCGCATTTGCCGAGTGCTACATTCACCAAAGGTTTGAACTCATCATCATGAACTTTGTCTCCCACCGTCCCCTCAAACAATCTTTTTGCCTCTTCGTCCTTCAACCCATCGAGAAGGAAGTCCTTGTCGCAGCCCATTTTCCTTCGCAAAACATCGCGATCTCTGGACGTCAGCAGCAACTTGCATCCCATGACTTTGTTGTCATGTCCGCATGGAATGCCAACTTCGTTTAAGTCGAGCCCCTCCCACAGGTTGTCCAGTATTATGAGGACCTTCTTTTTGTCACCCTCCTCTTTTTCCAACCTCTTTTTCAGAAGTTCCGCTCGCCCCTTGACGGACTCTTTGTCCTTGATCTCACTAAGGCCCAATGCGTCGGCAATCTCTCCTTGAATCATCTTGATGTCTGGATTTTTCGACACGTTGGCCTTAGCGACCCAGTCAAACGACTTCTCTGTGCTTATTATCCTTTTGACTTCCTCCAAGAGGGTAGACTTGCCGAGCCCGCCCATCCCATGAACCCCGACCACGCTATTGCTGATATCGGCAAGAGCGTCCTTGATGTGCCGCATGATTTGAGCTCTCGATTCGAAGATCTCATCGTCCCTATGTTTAATCGACGCCGAGGCAGAAGAAGCGGAGGGCGTTGCAGCGATCGACTGGACAACATCTCTGCCCTCTCTCCTGGCCAGAATCGGAGCAGTGACATTCCCCGGAGCAGGAGCGCTGAAGGAGATGTCGTTCAATTCCTTGAATTCTCTGCATTTTTGAGCGAGTTGCTTAATGACCTCGATCTTGCCCTCGGCCTTCCTGCTGAACTGGTAGCGACATTTGGGGTCGGGAAGAGTCCCGTAGCAGCAAGTCTTGGTCGCCTTTTCGAAGTCGCCCCATAGGTCTCGCGCCTCCTTCGAAGCATTCTTAGCACTTTCCTCCCACATCGTGAAGACACTGTGCAATTCCCGAACATTGCAACTAGCCTGTTTTGCAAGAACCTTGACCCTCTGCGCCTCGTTCTCCAGATTCTGGACTTCCCCCCGAAGATCGTTGGCGAATCTCTTGGAGGAGATCACGTATCCGAATCCACGTTTGATGGGAACTACACAGCCCTTCAAGACATCCCATGCAATAGCAACGACAGAATCGACCGACATTTTTCTTTGAATTTTTCTTTTCCTGAGAAAGAAAGAGCTAGAAAAAAAAGAAAAAGAAAATAGAAAATAGAGAGACAGAGAGGGAGAATGATCAAAAGGAGGAGCAGATACTAAAGAGGAAGAGGAGGAGGAGGAATAAAAATGGTTGTGCCGAGGGGAAGACAGCGAAATGGAGCGAGAGACGAACCAGGCAAAGGAATTGAGTGCGGGAAAGCTTGAAGGGAGGAGAGCGTCGAATAGCAATGAATGGAGAAAGAAAGAGATGATCCGACTTATAACATCGCCCTCAGAATGTGTCCACCAATATATTAAAAGATAGTGAATAAAGCGAACGAATGAACAAGGACTGGCCACACCCACGTGATTTCTTTAGGATTTAGATTTCCAAGAGTCGTTAGAATCGACAGATAGTTCGCACATTGCTGTTTGACAAAGACAACACGTCACATGTCGCTTCACACAGTCTGCCATCGACTCGGTTATTCACGTGGACCATGAATCAAAGGCAGAAAGCACCAGTGGACCATTGGAACTTCCGGAGGACTTAACAAAGTACATGAAAAGGGCACCTTTATTCTTTCTGGCAGTATTAAACATTTTCATCGATATTTGCAGTGCTCGCTTGCGCGAATTTTTCTTTTTATGGGTCGAACGCTTGCGTGAATTTGAAACATATGTAACACCTACAATGACTGATAGCAATACCTCATCGATTAGACAAACAAGCATTCCGCAACAGAAATGATGGTATCATAACTTTAGTCAAAGTAAAGACTAGATAATTCCAAATATATCTGCACAATGAGTAGTAAATTAGGACGTCTCATGCTACGAATTGTTATATACAAAATGAAAGCTATGATCAATATGGATGGTTCTACATATATTTCTCGTGATATTGTCGATGTGCGAACTCTCCAGGCCCAACAATTGCCCCTCTAGGGCATGCGCATCAAAAAAGTAAAAATAAAAAGTGAGTCCCTTTAGGGACGTCCACCGTGATTATGTTGGCTATGCTTTTAGTAATGGGGAAGATGGATGGACCACATCTTTCCAAATAAAATGCGCTACAATAGTATCCTCCGCCTGGAAAAAAAATCTCTTTTCTAAAGTATTTTAAGATTTTTTACTTGGCAAGTTTCTTGCTTGGATTGGGTGAATTTCACAATTTTATTATTTTGATCTCAAGAAAGACTCGCCATGTCAAAATTTGTGATTAAGCCAGATATATTAAATATCATTTGCTATTGAGCATCCTCATTGTATTTAGATGGTAGAAAAGTTGAGTTGTTTAGGTAAATTAGGTCATGGTTACATGGAACCCCTTTACCCTCCACAGAGGCTAGGCAGTGATCTTGCCCCCGCTACAAGGTCTACCAATGCCTGTCCATTGATATATAGGGACAGCGAGTTACCTGAATTCGCTCGATATAATGCCTTAGGGACATGGCACCTTACACTCCCAATTCCAAAACAAATATTTTTCTTCCCTAGCAAGGAAGGAACCCCCCGAGCGACGGTTATAGTCCAAAGTTCAAGGGAAGCAAATTTAACGACTTATTTGGATCGAATATCTACACATATGATAAAACTCTATTGAGGTTTGTCAAGACCCTCTGAGTGAGAGGCCTCCCCAAGTGGGAGCGGGTTTAGTTGATAAGATACTTAAAATTTTAAAAACCTGTCGAAATGAGGTTAAATAATGAAAGCCAACTCCATATTGGTCTATGTGGGTTTGCGCTAGACTCATATTCGATATATTGCGAGTCTAGTAAAAATAGCAAATAATTCATTATTACTATCATGGGGGAGATATTATCTTATTGTCTCCCAATACCTTCGTTTTTAGTTACAAGTTAAAGCTAATAATAGTAATATGATTTACTAGATTATATAGGAATGGTTTTTAGTATTGCTTACTTGACCAGTCTATCATGACCGACCTCTAAGTCTCCACATCCTTTCCTCCACCGCTAATGGACAAACATTGGTTAGATATTTGTCCGAAACCCATTCCTTGTGCAAGTTCACGAAATCATATATAAAAAAATATTGAAGTAACATTATAATTACACTAATTGAACAAAAAATGATTCAGCTAGATTATCGCTTTGTTTAATAAGGACTTTTTGATGGTCTGTCATTATCTGTATAACAAAATAAAATTAAGAGAACAAATTGACAAGGACGGGCCACAACCCACACACGCATGTTGTAAGTAGCATCTTTAATCATTTTCATTATATTAATATTTTCATCGGTATTTGTATAGGGGGCTTAAGTTAATCAAGATCTAATTAATAAAATGACTTGATTTTAAATCATATTGGGGTACACTCTGTCATCATCGATATAACAATTGTAACTGAAAAAAGAATAGCCTAACAAGAGTAGTTCATATCCATGAGACCTGGAGTTGCATCTAAAGGTGGTGATATGTGTCAAAATTAAGTTTTTTTGACTCAATTTTGGTGTAACAAGTTCTTACGAGACAATAAATATCTTAACAACAGATCGAAAATGAGATTAAGAAATCAAAGCCAACTCCATACGGGTTCATGTGAGTTTACACCAAACTCATATTCAACCAAATTATGACTATGGTAAAATGAACAAATAATCTATTCTTATTATTATCATGGGGAAGATCTCATTTTGCTAGCGATAGTCCCTCCAATGAAGGCGTCTAGCCTAGTTACGTTCCTTATTTTAATGTGTCGATGCCTCGCACGCCTTGTACCCTCGTTCTAAGTTGAATATTTTTCTTCCCCAACAAGATGTAAATACTTCCGTATTTTACGTCTCAGAGGTTATATGAAGCAATTTAAGGACTTAATCAGGTCCAACTAGCTGTTATAGTAAAAAAATGATTCAGCTAGATTATCACTTGTTTAATAAGAACTTTTTTATGGTCTGGTCATCATCTGTATAACAAAATGCAATTAAGACAACAAATGGACAAGGACAGGCCACGCCCCACACGCGCGTTGTAAGTAGCATCTTTAATCATTTTCATTAGATTAATATTTTCATCGGTATTTGTATAGGGGGCTTAAGTTAATCAAGATCTAATTAATAAAATGACTTGATTTTAAATCATATTGGGGTACACTCTGTCATCATCGATATAACAATTGTAACTGAAAAAAGAACAGCCTAACAAGAGTAGTTCATATCCATGAGACCTGGAGTTGCATCTAGAGGTGGTGATATGTGTCAAAATTAAGTTTTTTTGACTCAATTTTGGTGTAACAAGTTCTTACGAGACAATAAATATCTTAACAACAGATCGAAAATGAGATTAAGAAATCAAAGCCAACTCCATACGGGTTCATGTGAGTTTACACCAAACTCATATTCAACCAAATTATGACTATGGTAAAATGAACAAATAATCTATTCTTATTATTATCATGGGGAAGATCTCATTTTGCTAGCGATAGTCCCTCCAATGAAGGCGTCTAGCCTAGTTACGTTCCTTATTTTAATGTGTCGATGCCTGCACGCCTTGTACCCTCGTTCTAAGTTGAATATTTTTCTTCCCCAACAAGATGTAAATACTTCCGTATTTTACGTCTCAGAGTTTATATGAAGCAATTTAAGGACTTACTCAGGTCCAACTAGCTGTTATAGTAAAAAAATGATTCAGCTAGATTATCACTTGTTTAATAAGAACTTTTTTATGGTCTGGTCATCATCTGTATAACAAAATGCAATTAAGACAACAAATGGACAAGGACAGGCCACGCCCCACACGCGCGTTGTAAGTAGCATCTTTAATCATTTTCATTATATTAATATTTTCATTGGTATTTGTACAAGGGGCCTGAAGTTAATCAAGATATAATTGATAAAATGAGTCGATTTTAATTCATCCCTAGGGTACACTTTGTCATCATCGATATAACAATTGCAACTGAAAAGAGAACAGCCTGGCAAGGATAGTTCAGATCCATAGGACCCGGAGTTGCATTTAAAGGTGGTAATATGTGTTAGAATCTAGTTTTTTAACTCAATTTTAGTGCAACAAGTTGTTACGAGATGATAAATATTTTAACAACAGATCAAAATGAGATTAAGAAATCAAAGCCAACTCCATGTGGGTTCATGTGAGTTTACACCAGACTCATATTCAACCAAATTATGAGTATAGTAAAATGAACAAATAATCTATTATTATTATCATGGGGGAGATCTCCTTTTGCCGGCGGTAGTCCCTCCAACGAGGGTGCCTAGCCTGGTTGCGTCTCTTATTTTAATGTACTAGTATCTGCATGCCTCGCACCCCTTGTTCTAACTTGAATGATTTTCTTTCTCAACAAGATGGAAATACCCTAATGTTTTACATCCTAGAGTTCAAAAGAAACAATTTAAGGACTTACTTAGATCTAACCAGCTGTTATAGTAAGAAAATGATTCGGCTAGATTATCGCTTGTTTAATGATTCTTTTTATGGTCTATCATTGTATGTATAACAAAATGCAATTAAGAGAACAAATGGGCAAGGACAAGCCACACCTAACCACTTCACGTTGTAAGTAGCAACTTTAATCATTTTCATTATATTAATATTTTCATTGGTATCTGTAAAGGGGGCTTAAGTTAATCAAGATCTAATTAATAAAATGATTCAATTTTAAATCATCCCTAAGGTACACTTTATCATCATCAATATAACAATTGCAACCGAAAAGAGAACAACCTGACAAGCAGGGGTATGCAATGGGAGTCGCCCAACTCGGGAATTGCCCGGACCAAACCGGATCGACGGATTTTGGGTAGTTCCCATAGCTGGCGGTTCGGCTTCAGTTCCCATTCTTAGAACCGGTGGCCAGTCGATCTGGTTCCCAGTCCAAGGTGGGAATCGGACCTATTAGACCAGACCAATAATTTTAAAAAATATATATTTTTTAAAAAATTTCTTAAGAATTCGAAAAAAAAGAAAAGAAAAAGAGAATTCTTAATTTCAATTCCAAATTCCAAAGACAACCCCAAACCCCTCTCTACATAGCTCTTTAGTTTTTCTGTGCTTCTAGGTTCTACATTTTCTACTTCCTTCTTTCTTGGAGCACAAGGGTTTGCAACGTGATAGTCATGAAGTTTAAGCTCTGATCTTTAGAATCCAAGGATACCCTTGAACTCGACGTCTTCGACCCCTCCTCTCTCCCCCTACTCCACCAGATGCTCGCTGACTTAGCATGTGCTGAAAAGGAGTAACTAGGGTTGTTTGCAAAGTTATCGATTCCACCGGACTAGATTAGACTAGACCAAACTCAACCAGTCGATCGATCCAGTCCTCGATTCCAAGACTGGCTGGTCCGATCCATAGTCCTAGAATTTGGGAACTAGTTCTCCTAGTCCAGTTCCTAGTTCAACCTCAAAATCGGATCGGACCGAGAACTGATTACCCCTACTAACAAAGATAGTTTAGATCCACAAGATCCAAAGTTGCATCTAGAAATGGTGATATGTATTAGAATTTAGTTTTTAACTCAATTTTAGTGTGACAAGTTGTTATGAGATAATTAAGATTTTAACAACAAATCGAAAATGAGATTAAGAAATCAAAGCCAACTCCATGTGGGTTCATGTGAGTTTACACCAAACTCACATTCAACCAAATTATGAGTATAGTAAATTGAACAAATAATCTATTATTATCATCATGGGTGAGATCTCCTTTTGCCAGCAGTAATCCCTATAGTGAGGGCACCTAGCTTGATTACATACGTGCCAATGCTGACACGCCCCACACCTCTCATTCCAAATTGAATATTTTTCTTTCCCAACAAAATCAGCTTGTGTTTTACATCCTAGAGTTTAAATAAAATAATTTAAAAACTTACTCAGATCCAACTAAT
Organism: Corymbia maculata; assembly: GCA_014182735.1. Classification (NCBI taxonomy): domain Eukaryota; kingdom Viridiplantae; phylum Streptophyta; class Magnoliopsida; order Myrtales; family Myrtaceae; genus Corymbia; species Corymbia maculata. The sequence goes on along the minus strand of CM024688.1, from coordinate 11,374,038 downwards.
TGTTATATTAAGAAAATGATTCAACTAGATTATCGCTTGTTTAATAAAGACTTTTTTATGGTCTGTCATTGTCTGTATAACAAAATGCAATTAAAAAAACAAATGGACAAGGACAAGCCACACCCCACACATGCATGTTGTAAGTAGCATCTTTAATCATTATCATTATATTAATATTTTCATCGATATTTGTACAAGGGGGCTTAAGTTAATCAAGATCTAATTAATAAAATAATTCGATTTTAAATCATCCATGGGATACACTCTGTCATCATCGATACAATAATTGTAACTGAAAAGAGAATAGCCTGACAAGGATAGTTCAGATCCACAGGACCCGGAGTTGCATTCAGAGGTGGTGATATGTGTCAGAGTTTAGTTTTTTTAACTTAATTTTAGTGTAACAGGTTGTTACGAGACACTAAATATTTTAACAACATACTGAAATGAGATCAAGAAATCAAAGCCAACTCCATGTGGGTTCACGTGAGTTTCCACCAGACTCATATTCAGCCAAATTATGACTATAGTTAAATGAACAAATAATCTATTATTATTATCATGGGGGAGGTCTCTTTTCGATGCCTCCCTATACTTTTTATTGTTTCTTTACTTGACTAGGCACCATCACCATCGTTCCAAACTCTCAACATCCTTTCCTCCACCACTAATGGACAAAAATTGATTAGTTAGCTGTCTCGGGTCAATGAAACCATATTAAAAATACAGAAGTATTTTAATTAACCTAATCGAACTAGAAAAAATTTGAAGCTTAATTTCTGAAATGGTATATAGAAAGAAATGTCTCTAGGACATAAAATGACCATATTATTGATTTATATATTGAATAGCAAGTGTTGATAATGTTCTACTTATTGATAGCTGAGATTTAGTCGGAGAGATCCAACGATTCAGGATCTTAACGAAGATCCAAACCACATGAAGGAGAAGGAGATGGGTATTGACTATGAAGATTAGTCATGTAACCTTAGTTAACTAAGCACACTCAAATCCTTGGGAAGTTGAAAACTTGGTAGCACCCTTTCAAGCTTGTCATTGGCCAAAAATAAGAATAAAAAATGACCGCTCTCGATCTTCTAAATCAAGTATGTCATGTGAGTGAGTGCGTGGTACCCAATGATATTGCTCTTCACGTGATTCCATTCGTCAACATCGGTAAAATGCAGATTTTTTTACCCTGTAGGACACTCACTTTGCTTAAACATTATGTTGTTTGTCGAGCCCTCTTTTGATCTCTATTTTTTTGTGCCTTTTAAGGCTTTTTGTTTATTAATATCTGCTTTGAAAACCATAAAAATTGTAATTAAATGAAAGATTCCCTTTTGATTCTTAGTTTACCCGATTCCATGCCTCTTGTTAGAAAGCAAGGAGTCATGCACTTATTTTTCTTAGAGACGAGTGGGCCGGAAACCTAAATGAAAAGCAAAGGGAGTCGCGTGAGCATACCCTAGGACTGAAATTGGACCGTCATCTCAATTAAGCGTGCAGGATAAGCCCAAACTCTTTTTTAGGATTTTTGAAATGTTTGTCAGCCCAAAGCACTAGGTCAACATATTTTAGAACTAATCTTAAATTTGAGATTGAGTTCATAATTTAACGGGAAAAGCACCATCCGTATTAATTTTAGGGAGAATGCCACGAAAAACTCTAAACTTTGTCCCTTATGACATATTTACCCTAAACTTCTTTTTGTAACACGAAAAACCCCAAACTTTGCCCCTTGTGACACATTTACCCTAAACTTTTTTTTGTGACACCAAAAACCCCAAACTTTGCCCCGCGTGACACATTGACTCCAAACTTTTATTCGAAGGGCATTTTCGTCTTTTACTTTTTATTTTTCTTTCTTTTTATTTTTTCTATTTTTCCCCTTTTCTTTCTTTCTTTTTTTTTTTTTTTTTTTTTTCCGCCGGAGGAGCGCGGCGCCCAGATCCGGCGAGAGCGGCCCCGCCGGATCTCGGGGGGAGGGTGGCCCTTGCCCGACTCAAGCGAGGGTCGCCCTCCCAGCATCCGGCGGCCCCTCGCCGGCGTTAGGCTAGGGCGGCCGGCCCCGGGCAACCCTCGCCTAGCGTCCGGCGAGGGCCGCCCGAGCCGGATTTGGCCTAGGCGACCCTTGCCCGAGCCTCGCCGGGCAAGGGCACCTCGCCCGACTCGGGCAAAGGTCGCTCTCGCCGGATCCGGCGAGGGCGACCTGTGCGAGGGCGAGGGCCGCCCAAGCGATTCGGCGAGGGCGGCCCTTCGCCGAATTTGGCGGCCCTCGCCGACATTGGGCGAGGGCGACCCTCGCCAGCGTTCGGCCGGGCCGCCGGAGTCGATCCGGCCTAGGTGGCCCTCGCCCGACGCCGGCGAGGGTCGCCTGTGCTTGGGCCGCCCTTGCTCGTGCCGGCGAGGGCCGCCTGTGTGACCCTCCCCGACTCGGCGCGGCGAGGATGGCCTCGCCGGCTTCCTCCATTCAATAAAAAAAGAAAAAATAGAAAATAACGAAAATGGCGAAAATGCCCTTCAGCTCAAAAAACTTTGGGGTAAATTTGTCATAAGTAATATAGTTCAGGGTAAAATTGTTACAAGTGACATAGTTTAGGGTTTTTGGTGGCACAAAAAAAAAGTTTAGGGTAAATGTGTCACATGGGGCAAAGTTTGGGGTAAATGTGTCACGCATGGCAAAGTTTAGGGTTTTTTGTGTCACAAAAAAAAGTTTAGGGTAAATGTGTCACACGGGGTAAAGTTCGGGATTTTTCGTGGCATTATCCCTTAATTTTAAAATCTTTCTGGGTTTTTGTTAGGTCCACCGTTAATGTAAAATATAATTTCCATATTCATTATTGGATAAGTGACACATGGAAGAATTCAACAGCCAAGTTAACTCTAGATACACATGCGACTTATCCAAGCATAATTAAATTTACTGACCATATGTAATTTATTTTAAAAAAATTGCTAAGCATCTTGAAAGTTACTTCGACATATATGAAAATTACCAATCACACGTGAATGTTACAAATAAATGAAAAGTTACCACATCACATATTTTGCCTTCCAAAAGGGCACTTAGCATTTAAATTGATCTGGCCTACACAAAGAAAGGACAATTTTCGCTGGTCTAAATTTTTGTCATTCAATTTAGCACAAAAGTAGGGAAAATTACCAGTATAGTTCTAAACCTATTGCAATTATGTCAATTCAGTCGTAATTTTTTTTCATCATTGAGTCCAAACCTTTTGTATTTATGCCAATTTAGTCCATCTTGCCAATTTTGGATGATCGGCATTGACATGGACACCGAGCATCTTATGTGGCACGGCCGGTGTTGATATGTTTTTAATAATATTTTAATTTTTTTTTCAAATTATTTATTTATTTTTTCAAATCCTACCGACCATTGCCTCTAGCTAGCCATTGAACTCGGCGATCAGCTAAAGGTTGAAGATGAAGGGAAGAAAAAAAGAAAGAAAGAGAAAATAAGGGAAAAAAATAAAATTAAAAAATTAAAAATAATTGTTCACGTCAGTGTCACCTATGTCATCTAAGATGGCCGACATCTACGTTGGTGGTTTCCATCTGTAATTGACCAGATGGACTCAATTGACAAAACGTAAAAAGTTTAAAGCTAAATTAGCACAATTGAAAATTTTATGATTGAATTGACATAATTGCAATATATTTAAGATTTCTTTGGTGATTTTCCTTGTCTGAAGCCATATAAGAAGTATCTTTAGCTTATGTTTTTTCCCAACCAAATGAGCAAATTAAAACTTTCAATCCGTGAATAATGAAAACGTCCGATAAAGATAAGCTGCAAAACTAAATTGAAAGCAAACAAACAGGTTCAAACTTCATTAGCAAGAAGATGGAGTTGGGTTGTGTGTGTATTTATTTTTATTTTTCGGCTTCACGAAAGATGGTTGTTTAGACCCCAATTACTTGCCTTTTCTGGTCTTCTTTGTTACTTATTTGAATTAATGACATTTTACACTTTTTAATTAATAAATGGTGTGTTTTAGCTATATCGAGAGTGGAAACAAAGGCACTCTATATGAAATTGGAAGACGATCTTGAAAGATTAGCAAATGGCAAAGATAAAAAATATATTAATTTTGCTCTCGAGAAGATTCTACATAGGTAGCTTGCCCGCCTTTTCCACGTCAAGTCGTGGCATCTATCTGAAGAGCCCGGCAAATTTAGGAAAGCTATCTAGAAGGACGAAGTTACACTTTTTGTGCTTTAATATTTCTTATTAATCCATAGCATGTACTTATATTATGATTCAATAAATATTTCACTTTTACATCTCGAAACTATGATGTCTTGAATTTCGACTTCATTTCGAAATATATGAAATTGTTATTTAATTAATGCGCTGTTAGTTACGATTACTTTGAACAAATTACTCACGAATTAACTAACCTATTGGTAAAAGCTATTAAGGCATAAAATGCGCATGACTAGATAATTCAATCAAGGATGGACCACTCGACCATAAGGATCAAAGAAAGATAATACCACACTGTTACAAATCAATTAGCAAATGAAAATAAATTGATTCGACGGAAATATGAAGTCGGATCACAGGTGATTCTGCATGACTATGGAACTAACTATGAATGGCGATAAATTGATTCCTTTTTGACTTTGTACTTAGGGTGAGTAATTGAAGCCTTGCAATTATTTAATAACCAAGAATTGCCCTTGACTTGAAGATGCACAAACATGGATTGAAAATTCGTCAATCACAAGTTAGATGTGTGAAAACTCTAAAAGGCGCCTAACAGTTTAAGTTATACTAAAGTCGCAATTAATTGATTTTAGCCATGAATTACGATCCGATTTTGAGTATTGAATTTTTGAGGACTTCAAGACTGACTTATTAGATATTGCCTCATTAATTCCCATATTTATTGATAAGCCCGAAAATTTTGGAAAAGAGATTAATGGGCTGAGAATTGGAGCCCACGAGGCGGAGGCCAAACCGAAGGCCCATTAGGTCTTGCACCTAGCATGGACGACCCACCATGGACCCAATCAAGCCCATTCTTTAATTTGGGCCCATGGGCAATTTGTGAAATTTCATGTCAAATTGTAAAATGACCAAATTACCCTTATCCTAGAAGGTTTCATTTGTGTGGTCCAAAATGGAAAGGAAATACTTGGCTGAGGATGAAGCTTGAAAACCAAGCCTCTCAAAGCCTTCATCCCCAAGTCTCTCTCTCCCCCCTCCCTCCATTCCTAGCCGGCAACCACCCTCTCCTCTAAGTCTCTCAATTTTCTTCCTCATTTCCTCTCCAATTTTGCGTCTATCGCTTGTCACCGCCGCCATGCCTAACTGCTAATCAACATCCGAACACCCATCACCATTGCTAGTAGCCTATTTGCATCGAGCCAGCCACCGCCCGCCTTCCCCTCCCTCTCAGACAGCCCTACTAAGCCCTTGTTTGCCGCCATGAGATACCGGTTGTCGTCCTTGAGCCGAATCGTCATCACCTTAGTCACCGCTGTCATTCTCATACTCTCTGTAACATCCTGAATTTCGACTCATTTATGGATAGATGAAATGGTCATTTTATCAATGCACTGTTAGTTACGTTTACTCTAAATTCTCACGAGTTAACTAACTGTTCGGCAAGGCAATTAAGGACCGATATGCGTATGACTAGTGAATTTAATCAGGGATAGGCCGCTCGACCAAAAGGATCAAAGAGGAATAATACTACACTATTGCAGGCCAATTAGCAAACGGAAATAAATCAATTCAGCAAAAAGTACGAGGTCGGATTGCGGGTGATTCTGCAAGACTTCGATATTAATTGCAAACGACGTTAAACCGATTTCCTTTTGGCCTTGTACTCAATGTGAGCAATTAACTTCTCGTGATTACATGACAATCGAGGATCGCCCTGATTTGAATGCACGATCGTGGATTGAAAAGCTATCAATCACGGGTCAAACGCGCGAGAACCCTTAAACGCCACCCGAAAGTTCGGTCGTATTAAAGTCGCGATTGATCGATGTTAACCACGAATTTCAATCCGATATCGGGTATCGAACTTTTAAGGATGTCAAGACTAAAATATTGGATGTTGTCTCATTGATTCTCAAATTTATCGGTAAGCCCAAAATTATTGAAAAATGATTCAACGGGCCGAGTTTTGTAGCCAAATATTTGGGAATTTGTGCTTCAAGGGTAAAGAGACCAAAATCCCCTTTCTAGAAGCTTGTTTAGGTTTTGTCCTATTCTAGTTTCTTTTTCTTTTCCTTTTCTTTTTCTTTTTCTTTTCCTTTTCTTTCTCCCCACGTTGGCTCCCCTCTTTCCTCTGCACGTTTCTCTCCCCCCCCCTTTTTCTCTCTCTTCCCCCTCACGTTTCCCCCTTGTAGACAACCCCCACTTGCCCCCATCTTTTCTCACTTTTTTCCCCTTTTGACTGGTCTTCTCTCCCTTTCCTCTCTCCTCTCACCTGACACACCCATGTGCTCTCTCTCTCTCTCTCTCTCTCTCTCTCTCTCTCTCTCTGCGTAGCACGTTCGGCCCCCTTCCTCTACAGCTTCTTCTTCTTTTTCTTCCTTGTTGGCCGACGTCCCTGGTGGCTGTTGCTACCGCCATCACTGACCACCGCCGCAGCTCCACCACCCTTGCTCTCCGCCCGGTCGCCGGTGAGTTGCCGTTCGCCGGCCTTGAGCCGAATTGGACTCGCCCAGCTTATGTCTTCCTCTCTTCCTCCTTTGTCCGCCGGCGTTGCAACGCCGGCCAGCCGACCGCCTGACGCTGGAGTAACGAGCTACCGCCTCGCCGTCGCTCGGCTACCACCGCCCTTCGCCTGACTACCCCGAGCCGTCTGAGCTGCCAACTCCATCTTTCCCTCCTTCTTCAGTTTAGATGTGGGGTCGGGATGGCCACCCTCGCCGTCCAGTCGCTCTCCGCCATCGTCCAGCTGCCTTGGACCGCCGCTAGGTATCGTCTGGGAGCCACCCCAGCAGTTGCCACCATCGCCGTGCCCTCCCTCTTTCTCTCGGCCCCTCTAGCCATGACCGGGAGAAGTGGCCAGCATCCTCGCCGCTGCATGTTGCCGCCGGCCACCGCCACAGCCCGCCGAAGGACCGTTCCCGAGCCCTCCGCAACACCGGAGCCACCGCAGCAGTCCCTCACTCATTCCAGCTTAGTCGAGCCTCCCTCGGTTGAGACCTGTTTTTAGACCGCCTCATTTTGGCAAGCCGAAGGTGACTGCTTGTCCGCCTCATCGCCGCCGTAGCGCTCGTGTCGTTGGAATCGCTTAACCGTGAGTTGATTTTCTAAACTTTGCTTAGGGTGCTAAACTCCATTAGGAGTGATAAGTTTAATATTGAGCTTGGTTAATGCTTTTGGATGATGGATGATTAGTGTTTTAATATTATTGATTAAGCTTGTTTAGTGTGAATCATGGCTAGAATAAAGTAACTGCAATTAGATTAAAGTAACTGTAGTTGGTTAACCGCGGTTAGATTTAAAGTAACCTTGGTTGGGTTAGTTAACTATGGTTGGGTTAATTAATCGTGATTGGGTTAGAATAGTAACCTGGTTAGTATTAATAAATATAATTATTATTTTTGGAATAAAATAATAATAATTTATTAATTTCGGAATTATTATTTATTATTTTCGGAATTAATTTATTTATTATTAATTTCGAAATTGGTTGTTATTGTACTTGGGTAATAATTAATTAATTATATTTGGAGATGAATTAATTAATTAGTTGTGGATGATTTATTATTCTTGGATGTTGAATATTGATTGTTGGGTAATTATTAATGGAATATTTATGGAGTCAAATTTTTTTTTGGGAAGCATTTGATTAATTAATTGTGTTAATATCGATTAATTTCGATGGATTATTTTTGTACTTTCCTCACGTGGATCATATATCGAGTGGATTATTGTTCATACTTTTCTCACATGGATTACATATTGAATACATATATGCTGTTGTCTTTAATGATCTTGTTTAAAGGGTACTCGATGGAGTAAATTGGTGAATTACGATTGTGAATTAGGGTTAACGTGTTTAGCATATTCGTATGATCACGTGTGAAAAGCATTTGTATTCCATGACTACGTGTGGAATATTATCGCATTACATATAGAGATTGTGGCGAATTAATATGTACAAGCATGAATTATGTCTGCATTGGCTGTCCTGAAAGAGAATAAAATGAGCATGATTAATTGGTGTGCTTGTGTGGTCACGTAAAAGCCCGTCACCTAGTGGGGGATCTGTGGTGGACGAAGTCCATATTATCGGAATGCCCAAGCAGGGTCTAGATGCACGTCGCGGTAGAGGCCGGACTTATGCTCCTTGTGAATGCCGTCTGGGCGCTAGACGTAGTCATGCCCAATGGAGTGGGACGATGCCCGGTTAGGCCGGTAGACTGCCAACATGTGTGTTGGAAGGAAATTCCCCCAAAGTATTGTTAATAAATGGAAAACGAGCAAGTGCAGGGTGCATGAGACAATTTGAAAAGTGTTCTGATTATTTAATATAATTGCTACATTGAGGTGAGCATATAATAAACTATATCATGCAGGTTGCGTGTGGCAAAAGTAAGGTAAGGATGCCTGTGATTGCAACTGTTAATTGTTAATGATTGTATATGAGTCTTGGCCTAATCATGTGTCTGTTAATGGTTGAATGGATATTATTCTGTTGTTGAGTTGTGGGCGATAGAAACATTGCATGTCAAGGCGCACTCGAGGTGAGTAGGTCTCCTAACCAAGGCTTAGGATTTTGACTTATTGAGATTTTATCTCACTGGTTATTGAATAACCATTTTCAGGTCCATATGATGGATGATCGACACATGTTACGGCCTATGGCCATTTTTGAAGGGAGTAGATTAACCTCGGCTTGTTGGTTTCATTGGCTCAATAGGAAGATGCCCATGATAAGGGCTTGTACTTGTAAACTTCCTAGGGTTAATTAGTATACAAATAAAGTAGCACTTTGGAATGTATTATTGTTGGGTTTTCCTGCTATCCCTACTTTTGTAATTGATTGGGGATTGTGATTCACTTTCGCATACGTTTAATTAAAAGATAAAAAAATAACGGTCGGCAACGGATCCTAGGGAGTCGCAAATCAAATGATCGCAAGAGAACAGGGGTTGTCGCGGACTCGAGGATCAGGTCGTGACACCCTCTGTCCAATAAACCCGTGGGTTAATTTCCTAATCTCTTTATTCAGGTGTTAATCTCGATTAAGGTTAGATTAGTTTGAGATTAATATGGATTAGGTGGTTAGTTATATTTAATTACAATTAGTGATGATTAATTTCGCTAATCCTACTTAGTATTAATTAACTATAGTCTAATTGCAATTATTGCTAATTAATTAGTTAATTTTTTATTATCAATATTTAATAATTAATTATTATCAAAAATAATAATTAATTATGATTAATTTTAGTTGGTGCTAAATAATTATTGTTAGTAATCATTAATTATGATTATTTGTTTGTGAGTGTTAATTAATTATGGTTAGTAATAATCAATTATGATTGTTACTTTTTGGGGGTGCTAATTAATTATAGTTGTGGTAATTGATTAATTTTAATTATTTTAGTGTAATTAATTATTTTAGTAATAATTAATTATTATTAATTTTTTTGTGATAATTAATTATTTACAATAATAATTAATTATGGTTAATTCATTTACTGATAATTAGTTATTTATAGTAATAATCAATTATAAGGGAATTTGTACATGTTGGTTATGTGTATGTGATTGTTCACGAAGGGTTGTGAGTAAATGCCATGTATTATATGTTAGATAAGACAAGAATATTTTGAGTCGGAAGTATGCAAGATTGAATAAATTAAGCATGTCTATGTGATCGCCTAAGGTTATTTTATTGCATTTTACGCATGAAATTTGCAATAAACTGTTGAGTGAGCATGAGCCATATTCACATTGACTAAATGAAAAGAGAAATAATTTGGTATGGATGATTGAAGTGCTTATATGATCATATGAAGGATACCCTCTCCTAGTGAGGGTTTGAGGTGACAAAGCTGATTTATCGAATGCCCGACAGGAGTCCGAATGTTGAGCATAGTTAAGGCCAAAGTGATGCTCCTTATGGAATGCCCTTTGGGCGAGGGTCCCAAACATTGCCATGCCCGACGGGATTGAACGATGCCCAGTTTCACCGAAAGACCGTTAACCTTCGGGTTGGTCATGGCCCTGAGGGTCATAGTAATTGGAACATGCATGAATACATTGTGCAAGAGATAGTATATTGTGTGTTCTGATTATGACTTACGCTTGTTGTCACGCCCCGACCCTCGAGTATGCGACAATCCCCATTTTCTCTTTCGGTCATTTGAATGTGACGTCCCAAGACGCGTTGCCGACCATTCTTTTTATCTTTCAATTAAGCACATGCGGAAGCGATAATTAATCCCCGTACAATTTAACGAATTGGGATAGTCAGGAAAGTCAATCAGAAACACAATCAATGATGCCAGTTTATCCATCTTCTAATTAACCTTAGGAAGTCTATACAAACAGGCTCTTACCATGGGCTACTTCCTACAAAGCCAACCAAACAAATAGGCCAGGGTTAATCTACTTCTTCCAAGACGCATCACCTGTCGAATCTGCCTCCAACGAACTTGAAAATGGTTATTCAATAACCAGTGAGATATAAATCTCAACGAGTTCTTGCCCTAATCACCGGCTAGGACACCAACTTGCCTCGAGGTACCTATGGCGCGATCTAATACCTCAAGCAGGTCAATAGCAGAAAAACCATACATCTTAGGCAATGACTTAATACAATCAATAATATCATGAGCACATCGACAAGCAATCGACTCGCAAGCGACCTTACCCGGTCATGCTATATCCTTCACAGTAAATACACATGCAATTCACCAGTAATGCATCTTGCACTCTCAGCATTACATCAATCAATCACACTCGAGTCGTGTCGCAGACGATCTCACCTGGCCATTGCCACACCCTGCACGGTACTAACTCAGACATATCATAAACAATGTAATGAGCGCAAGATGATCAGAACACAACGTCAACTTGTCTCTCATGCACCCTATGTAACATCCTGAAAATCGACCCCATTTTAGGATTTTATAAAAGAGCAATATTAGTCGAAGGCCTGGTCAGTACAAATTTTCCGAACTGTGTGTTTGTGGGATAATGGATTACAGAGAGGTATCGATAGGAAATGATTCGTGTACGACTCGCAATTTCGATCAGGAACGAATCCTTCGACCATGAGGACCTGGGCGGGAACGATATCCTCTAAGTACTAGACTATTAAGGAAACGAAAATAAATCAATTTGGTAGAAGTACGAAGTCGATCTGCGGGTGATTTCTGCACGACTTCGATACGAACTATGAACGACGGTAAACCGAATCCTTTTCATCTGGTACTCGGGATTATCAATTGAGCCCCCGGGATCACACGACAATCGAGTGACGTCCCTGACTCGAGAATTGACGTAAACGTGGTTCAAAGAATGGTTGACAATGGGTCAAATGTGAGGAAAGTCCAAAAAGAGCGCCTGATAATCCAAATTGTACTACGGTCGCAATCGACTCAATTTGGCCCCGATTTTTAATCCGATTTTGGGAACCGACTTCTCAGTGATGTCAGGACTATATATTTGGACGTCGCCTCATTTATTTTGGAATTTTCCATTGGACACGGAAGTGTTGGAAAAAGGAAAAATTAGACCGAGTTTCGGGCCCGCGGGTGGGCCGGCTTAAGACTGGCGGCCCAATGGGCCTTGAGCCCATCCAGCCCAGCCCAAAGGGGGCCCAAGCTGACCCATTCTCCCCTCCCTCCTCAGCCCATGGGCTTCTCCCTTTTGGCCTTTTGCTTTTGTGCCCAAGTGGGCTTTGTTTATGCTTTGTTTATGCTTGTTTTGATTGGCCCTTCAAGCAAGTGGCTTGCCCACTTGCCTTGGCCTTATCCAAGCCTTCAGCAGCCTCTTCTCTCTCCTTTTTCTCCCCCAAAATTCGTGCAGCAGCCAGCCCTCCCTCTCTCTCCCTTTTTCTCTTCCTTTTCTCTTCCATTTCTGCTGTTTCTTGCTGTCCATGCTGTTTTCCAGCCCAAAAACAGCCTTGCCGCCATCACCGGAGCCGCCACCACCACCCAAAGTGTAGTCCTGGAAGTTAGGAAGCCAGCCACACACCCCCGGTCGCCCCGAACCACCCGTTTCGGCCTTTTTCCCTCTGCTGGTCATTCCGTGTGAACAGTGTTCCGAGGGCTATTTTGGCCTGTTTCGACCACCGTTCGTCATCCGTTGTCGTCCCTAAGCTTACCCCTCGTAGCCCTCGTTCCCCTCTACGCCCCGGTGTCGCCGGATTTCCGATCCAAGTAAGTTAACTTTCTAATCCTTATTTAGGGGTTAATCTTGCTTAGGGGTTAATTAATGTATTTGTGTGTTTGTGATTAATTAAGGTTGATTGGTTAATTAGGCTAGTTAATTAAGCTGACTAGGGTTAGATTAATTGACCATAGTTAGTAATAAAGTAACCTAGGTTAATTAATTAAAGTAACTAAGGTTAGTTCTAAAGTAACTATGGTTAATTATTAATCATGGTTGAGTTAATTAACCTCAGTTAGGTTAAATTTAGTAACCATGGTTAAGTTTAATATTATTTTTTTAATTTCGGATTAGTTACTGTTCATGATTACTATTCATAATTACGTTCACGACATCGTTCACAATCACTGTTCACGATTCTTTGTTTATGGCACTGTTCATACAGAAATAAATTTTGGTTTCAAATTGATATGTTCTTGGTTGTTATGCTTTCTTGAAGTGCCGATTGTTAATTATATGCGTGAATAATGATGAAATGCATGATCGAAGACTGAATGGAAGTGAAAGTGCTTGATTTATTGAGTTATTCCCGAGAATTAGGGAATGTACGTGATTGTTGATTTGTGGAATTTGGAAATTTGGAATTGTCGAGTGATACCGCATGACATAATGCATGGGTTATCTGAAATGGCATGTCGCATGAGCATGAGCGTATGAGCGGTGTTTCATTCACGACCAAGTAAAAGCAAAGACAAGAATGAACTGTTTGCTGATGTGTTGCATAGTCAGATTAAAGTTGATAGCCCGGTTGAGCCGGATGACCGCCAATCCTTCGGGGTTGTGCCGTGACCATTGGGTCGCCTAACAGTGGTCAGATGCGGAGTCCCTGTTGAGGCCGGGCCCATTCTCCTTATGGAATGCCGTCGGTGGGGGAAAGCCCATGACGTCGCCATGCCTCACGGGGGAGGACGATGCCTGGTCTACGACCAGTTGACCGCCAACCATAAGGTTGTGCTGTGGCCTAGATGGTCGTAATAATCGAAGCATGTGCGTGGATTTTGAGATATGAGAAAGTTTAGTGCAATGCTCTGATTATTTGCATGCCTCTTACTGTTGTTGTGAGGCGATTGACAGTTTCTGCAGGTAGCGTGTGCCAAGGCCAGGTAGGGTCGCTTGTGATTGCACCTGTTTATTAAACTGTCTTCTGTGGTTATTTCTCTGAGGTGGTATTGGATGATTTGATGGATTAGGTTGTCTGTTAAACTTCCGAGGCGAGCGAAGTTCCTAACCGGGGCTTAGGACTTTAACTTGCTGAGTTTATCTCAACCCGTCGTGGTTAAACTTTTCAGAACCTAGATGATGCAGTACCCGAGGATCGAAGAGAGCAATCCCTCCAAGGCCAGCGAGTAGACACTTGTACAATGTTAGGTTAGCCAGGCTAGTCCCTTTTGAGTAGGTCTTAGCTTGTCGCCTGTAGTAAGGCGTGTTTGTATTTGCTAGTGTGTTGGCTAACATTCAGATATATAAAATGGTGTTTGTCTTTCCTCTGCTACTGTTGTTGCTATCCCTGTTATTTGGCTTGGGAGTTGTTCGTTTGTGCATATGCTTAATTACAAGATAAAATGAATTGGTCGACGACAATACCTGGGACGTCGTATTTTAAGACCTCAAGTGAAATGGGGTTGCCGCGAGTTCAAGAGTCGGGGCGTGACACCCTAGCACTCATGCATGTTCCAATTATACGCCTCCCCGCGTAAATGCGCATCAGGCACAATCACTCTACCTCCCCGTGTAAACACACCTCAGGGCTCTACCTTTTCCCTGCGTCAATACGCATCAGGGCACAATCTCCTCTACCTCCCCGTGCAAACAAATACACCTTAGGGCTCTACTTTTTCCCCGTATAAACACACGTCAGGGCACCATTTCCTCTGCCTCCCCGTGCAAACAAATACACCTCAGGGCTCTACCTTTTCCCCGTGTAAACACACCTCAGGGCTCTACCTTTTCCCTGTGTAAATACACATCAAGGCATGATCTCCTCTGTCTCCCCATGTAAACACACCTCATGGCTCAAGTGGACTTACAAGCACACGCCATAATTCGCACACGACATGCATGAGGTCCACATATGAAGCAGTAAGTATTCCACATATTATCCATGAATCGCCACATTGTGATAATCCAATAATCAACCAATTTCATAAGGGAATACCACATAATTTCCGGAATACACGTGCTTCAATCAATAAGGCATAAATAAGCAATCGGCAAATCAATTAATTATTGCCTCAGACAATATTCATCTCACAATGATGTGACGACCGGTAACTCTCATAAATCACTAATTACCACAATTACTTATCGCAAAGTAATTAATCCAAACAGCAATCCAACATGCTTTCATCATAACGACACGTCAAATAATTCCCACAATTTAATTATAAATAAACCGCATTATTCATAATTAAACTATATTCAATTATTATTAAAATAAATAATAATAATTCCGAATTTCAATAAATACTAATAATTCCGAATTTCCACAAATAATATTAATTCCGAATTTCCACAAATACTAATAATTCCGAATTTCCACAAATAATATTAATTTCGGAATTTGATAAATAATAACTATTTTCGGAATTAAATAAATAATATTAAAAAGAGATTATTTCTTTTTAATAAAATAATACTAATACGGATTATCCACAACAATGACGAGGCGAGCGAGCGGCGCCTCCGGTTCACCGAAACCAAGTGTTTCGGAACCGGGTCTCAGCCGAAACATCTCGGACCAAGCTGACCCTCCGAGAAGGAAGACTCTGTGGTGGCTCTGGGCGGTGGAGGAGGCTCGGGAACGATCCTCCGGCGGGCCTACGGCGGTGACCAACAGCGGCGGGCAGCAGTGAGGCTGCTGGCCGCATGTCCAAGCCATGACCAGAGGGGTCGAGAGGGAGAGAGAGAGCATGACGACGACATCGGCAGTTGGGACGGCTCCCAGTGACGGTCCAAGGCGGCCGAACGGTGGTGGAAGGCGGCCGGACGAGGAGGGTGGCCATCTTGACCCCTACCAGACGGAAAGAGAGAGAGACAGGCGGAGGCAATGGCAGCTTGAGCTGGGGGTGGTCGAGCAAGGGACGACACCGACTGAGCAATGGCGAGACAGCGGCTCGCAGCTCCGGCGTCTAGGCGAGCGGCTCCGGCGAAGGCTGAACCAGATCTGAGGGCGAGAGAGAGAGGGCGGCGATAGAAGGCAGCAGGGCGGCGTTCAGCCGTGCAGGGCGGAGGTGGTCGGCTCGAGCGGCTGGGGTGAGCTCCGAGGCGGCTAGGGCGAGCTCCGAGGTGGCACTGGGTGGCGGCAAGCAAATCGGAGCCTACCAAGGAAGAAACCGGCGGAACAGAGGAGGAGGAGAGGAGGAAAAGCTAGACGGAGCTGGTTCGACTTGAGGCTTGCGGACAGCGACGAGCTGCTAGGACGGCAGGGCTGCGGCGGTGACGAGGTGGCTACCGGTCTCATCGGTGGGGAAGCAAAGCAGCAGCAGCTTTGGCCGAGGGGAAGCAATAGAAAAGAAGAAGGAGAAGAAGTTGCAAGGGGAGGGGCAAACGTACAAGGGAAGCTGCCCGAAGAGAGAGAGAGAGAGAGAGAGAGAGAGAGAGAGAGAAGACCAGTCAAAGGGGAGAAAAGATAAGATAAGATGGGCAAGTGGAGGGGTGCTGTCGACAAGGGGGAAACGTGAAGGGGAAGAGAGAGAAAAAGGAGAAGGGAGAGAAATGTGCGAGAGAAGATGGGGAGAAAAGAAAAGAAGACAAGACAAAATCCTAAAAAGCTTCTAGAAAGGGCAATTTGGTCTTTTTGCCCTTGAAGCACAAATTCCCAAATATTTGGCTCCAAAACTCGGCCCATTGAATCCTTTTCCAATAATTCGGGCTTACCGATAAATCCGAGAATCAATGAGACAACGTCCAATATTTTAGTCTCGACATCCTTAAAAATTCGATACTCGATACTGAATTGAAATTCATGATTAAAATTGATCAATCGCGACTTTAGTACGACCTAACTTTCAGGCGACGTTTAGGGGTTCTCGCGTGTTTGACCCGTGGTTGATAGCTTTTCAATCCACAATTGTGCATTCAAATCAGGGCGATCCTCGGTTGTCATGTAATCACGAGGTTAATTGCTCACACTGAGTACAGGGCCAAAAGGAAATCGGTTTAACGTCGTTCGCAACTAATATCGAAGTTGTGCGGAATCACCCGCAATCTGACCTCGTATTTTTGCCGAATCGATTTATTTCCGTTCGCTAATTGGCCTGCAACAGTATAGTATTATTCCTCTCTGATCCTTATGGTCGAGCGGCCTATCCCTGATTAAATTCACTAGTCGTACGCATGTCGATCCTTAATTGCCTTGCCGAACAGTTAGTTAACTCATGAGGGGCCAACTCAGAGTAAACATAACTAACAGTGCATTGATAAAATAACCATTTCATATATTTCGACATGGGTCGAAATTCAGGATGTTACACTTGTCATGTTGATTATGGCACTTGATGAGGTGTATAACGCAAGTTATGTGTGCCAAGATGAGGTAAGAATTCATGTGGGTGTGTATAATGATGCTTACTAGTTGATTGAGGGATAGGGCCTATCTATGTTAATAGTTAAGGCAAAGTGAAGGTTGCTTTGCTATTGATTTTCCATCGATAATGGGTTGCATGTTTAGATTACACCAGAGGCAAGTGAACTTTCTAATTGAGGCTTAAGATTTTAACTTACCGAGTATATCTCATTTATTATTGTTAACCATTTTCAGGGCTTTAGTATGACACACCACTCGGCGCGATTTGGGGTCTCTATGGACCAGGACACCATAATCACTACATGCCTTGTTCCTAGTCGCAATTATGCATACGAGCATCATGTTTCCACCATTTGGGTGGGTAGAGGGCTAGAGATATGGGTATCCCACGTGTGCAAGCCCTGGTTCGTTAGGTAAAGAGAGGACCTCTTCATTTCTCTAAGAGGGCTTGACGGGCCACCAAATGGGAGTCCAAGCAAGGAGGTCTGGGATTCCATGGACGTCAACGCCCCTAATGGCATCGTAGAGGATCCCTTGTCAAAGGTGTTTGACTCGGAGGAGTATGTGTAGGCGTCTGGTGCCTACTCTTTTTGACTGACTCATTCTTTTTTATGGATGTAGATTAATTCAGCCCAAGTATCTTTTGTTACGCCCCGACTCTCAAGCTCACGGCAACCCCATTTCCATGGTCAATTAAAAGCAGCGTCCCAAGACCCGTTAACGACCATTCATTTTAATCTTTCGTTATGTGCAAACGGAAGACGAACTATCCCTAGTCCAACAATCAATCAAACAATCAAACAGGGATAGAGGGATGAATGGCAGAAACATCAACTACTCATTTATACATCTTCATTGGATTAACCAATGGAGGATCATTTTCTAATTTACAAGCCTGACAAAAAGGCCGATCCATTCTCTAAGCCAAACCAAAAAGAAACTAGGCTAGGCTAATCCAACTAAACAAAAAGAACCCTTGGGTTCAACTCCACGGTCACTCTAACCCATTGGACTCAAGTTTCGTCGGGTCGTTGTCAGAAGCGTTTGGGTCAATCACTAGAGGAGCGAGGGTAGGATTCTCCACTGCGCCATCAGGAGGGTCTAGCTCCATGGGATCCCAATCGGTGTCCTTTGGGCCCCTACCAAGTGGCCCGTCAAAACCTCATAGAGGACCGATCAGCATATCGGCCTCCCGGATGTACTATGCCAGGAACCGATGGGGTATCCATTGCCCTGGTCCCTTGTCCACCCAAATGGTGGTGAGATACTTCTTGTACAAGTGCGCCCAACCCAAATAGCGGTGGCGCGTCATAACGGTCTCCCAATCCTGAGGGTTCTTGAATCGCACCGACGGGTGCGCCATTCTAAGGGCCAGAAAGTGGTTATACAATAACTAGTGAGATAAAATCTCAACGAGTTCTCTCCCTAAGCTCTGGTTAGTACGCCAACTTAATTAGAGGAACCTCTCCAGAACTACCCCTCACTTAACCCAACAACAAACAACTAAAAAGCCAACAACCAAACAGCCAACAAGGGCAACCAACAATCAAATTTCCTTACCCGGTATGCCATAGCCTACATGTCAAATTTCATACAATGCAAGCAAGGCACATGACCGTTAGATGATACACTTCATCAATCACATGTGAGTCGCATCACAAGCGATCTCACTTGGCCATTGCCACACCCTACACAATTGTCAACTCATGTATCAAATCATTACGACATTAAGAGTATGCAAATAATCAGAGCATTGTACACAACTTTCTCATATCTCACATCCACACATGCTCGATTATTATGACCCTCCTCATGAGTAGAGGTGTCAATATGGGTCATAAACCCATATTATGACCCACTTTTAGTTATATGGGTCAACTGAAAGTTAAATATGGGTCAAATATAGGTTGAGTGAGTTATTAAGTAGATTCATCATCTCTCTTTCCATCCCCGTCCTCTATGTGTTCTCGACCTCCATTGCCGATTCAATGAGGTTCACTCAACAATAATTAAAAATTAATTATTTTTAAATTATTTTCCTCAAACTATTTCAATTTAGAGGTATCCACATTTTTTTATTTACTAATTTTTTATTATTTAATTTACTTTATAAATTTGATGTGAAATTTTTATTCAAATAATTTATATGGGAAAATCTTAAAGTGGATTAAATAAGTTGGAGTATATTTTCTTAGATTAAGGTAAATATTAATATGTGTTGGTAATATGGGTCGGGTATGGGTTAGGTCGGGAATAGGTCATCAAATTTACATTGCATGAAAATGGGTCAAAACGGGTTAAATGGGTTGATATGGGTCGGACCATTTTCGACCCGACCCACCCATTTGACACCCCTACTCATGAGTCACAGCACAACCTTATGGTTGGCGATTTCTGGCCAAGCCAGCTTCGTCCTCTTTCCCTCGAGGCACGGCGATGTCAAGGGCTCACTCCCAAGACGGCATTCCCGAGGAGCATAGGACCCGCCTATTACCGCAATCCCGCAACTAACAGAGGCCCAAGACCCGCCCCCTTACCGTAGTCCCACATAGAACCCCTCTCTATTAGGCAATCGACCGAAGTTAAGCAACCAACTGGCCATGGCACAATCTCATAAGGATTGGCAGTCTTCCGGCAACACCGGGTTCCCTCTCTTAATGTGATCATGCATTATATCATCAAGCAATTCATTTATATATTTGCTCTATTGTGAATGCAACATCGCTCATGCTCATACCACATGCCATTTCAGATAACTCACGCAATATGTCATACATTATCACGTACATTCCCTAATTTTCGGGAATAATTCAATAAACCATACACTTTCAATTCCAATTAGCATTCGATCATGCATTTCATCAATATACATGGGTATAAGTAACAATTGGCACTTCAAGAAAGCATAACAACCAAGAACGCATCAAAGTAAGATAAAAATTAGCTTCCGCATGAACAGTAATCGTGAATAGTGTTCATGAATAGTACTTTTTTTTAAATTCAATTAATTAAACATTAAATCCAGAAATTGAACAAAACATTAATTAAAACAATTAATGAATTCAATTTAAACTAATCATGCTTAATTAAACCATAAAACACAAATAGTCATAAATTAAACACAATTAGCAAAATTAAACAAGATTAAGTTGAGCTAATCTTAACTATCTATATAACCACCTATCTTAGGGCTAATACAACTTAATTAAACTTTCTAAACCAACCTTACCACTAATTAACCCAACCCTAATCAAGTTTAGGTACTAATAAGGGATTATGGGCTAAACTCACCTGTTAAGCGGGCTAGTGACATGGACATGGCGGCGGTGACGAACCCGACACTCGAGGACCTCTACCACGATGATCTAAGGCAGTCTCAGGGCTGAGAACAATAGCAACAAACTTGGATTCCCTTTGCAACTCTGAAAAACTGACTGCTTGGAGAGGAAAGTGGCTGATTGGAGTTGAATGGGCTGCTTGGAGCTCCGGCGAGCGGTTGGCCAGTGACCGGCAACACCTGGGGGTTGAGGGGGAACTATTGGTGGATAGGATGGGCAATGATTAGGTCGAAACAGGAGGAAAATGGCTAAAATAGGCGGAACAAGCAGGGATAGGCGGTTAGAAAATGGTTAAGCTGGGGTGGCTTCCGACAGGTCGACGGGTCGACGAGTAGCTCTGTTCGGGGATCGACGGACATGAATAGTACGAATTCCCTCTCCCGAGCACGATGGTGGTTGGTATGGGCGGTGATTCGTACGATAAGGGCACAAACAACTCGATTTTCGGAGGAAGGTTAGAAGCAGAAGCAAAAGGAAATGAGAGAAACAATGGGAGAGAGAGGTGTGCGGTTTTGATAGCTAAAATGGGAGAGAGAGTGAAGTGAGCTGAATGTCAAGGCCTCATTAAGGCCGTTAATGGCTTAGTCTAACTCCCAGGGCAAGATGACATTATCTTCTCTCTTTTCATTTGTCTTTTCTTCAAAATATCTAGGGGTGAAATGGTCATTTCCACCTTGCACATTTCCCAATCTGCCCTTGAGCTGAAAATGAAGGGCGGGCCTAAGAAACGGGCTTAAAAATGAATAGAAACGGGCTCAGGAATTTGGTGGGCTGAAATCGACTCAAGTTTAGACAACAGGCTCGAGAGGGTAAATGGTCGGTTTAGTCCAACGGGCTCACTTTCTTGCCTCAAGTCTACCACAGTGGCTGTCCCACATTGGGCGTGAGGCCCACACTATTCTTTCCCGGCTCACGTCCTTATAGACTCATTTCCTCGGTCCGTAAACCTCTTTTCCAAATACTCGGCTCAACTGGCACTATCGACTATCGAGAAAGCATTGTCTAAAAGTCTGTCCCGAACGTTCCTGAAAATTCAAAGTCCAATATTGGATTCTCATGCCATGTCAATTTCGTCAAAATGCCATTTTGGTACTATTAAGACTGACAGACAGCTTCGAGGATACACACGTAATTGACTTGTGCCGATTCACGTTCAAGACTTCTCGACACATGGATGTCCTTGACTACGTGAAATTGCGAAGGATAGATTCTTATTTCACAGTACATGATTATCAAAGATCGACATAGAGTCATTCGCGGGCTCGATAATAGTAAACGAAATCACCCATCGTCCCATTCTGTTCTGTCATCGAATTGACTTCTAGTCGTCCTTGAAATCGGCCTGTATAACTACAGGGTTGTCCTTACGCAAGTCTCACGGTCGAGTCGTTTTCCCAGGTCAAGTTCTTTAGTCACGAGTTCTGTCCTCACTAGTCTTTCCCCTCAAGGTCAGTATCTCAGAAGTAATCAGTTCCAAGTGAGATCATTTAACAATGCATTGGCGAAATTAACGTTCATTCCTCCCTCAAATGGCTCGAATTTCAGGACGTCACAATTCTTCCCTCCTTACAAAAATTTCGTCCTCGAAATTTACAACCACTAACAAATCCTCAAAAAGATGGGGGTACTAATGCTTCATCACTTCCTCACTTTCCCATGTAGCTCCATCTGTTCCGTGATGTTGCCAGATCACCTTAACTAAGGCGATAGTCTTGTTTCGAAGTACTTACTCTTTACGGTCCTCTATTTGTATCGGCTTCTCCACGTACAACATCCTGTAGTCTACGTCCAGTTGCTCAAAATTCAAAACATGAGTCAGGTCCGGTTCATACTTTCTCAACATGGACACGCGGAAAACATCATGTACTTGAGCAAGCTTCGGTGGCAATGCAAGATGATACACTAAAACCCCGATCCTTTCCAAAATTTCAAAGGGTCCAATGTACTTCGGACTTAATTTTCCTTTCTTGCCAAATCTGGAAGTATCACTCATCGGCGATACTTTCAGAAATATATGATTGCCCACTTTAAACTCCAACGGTCTACAATGCTTGTCTGCATAACTTTTCTGACGACTCTAAGCGGTCTTTAGTCAATCTCTAATGATCTGAACTGCATTCAAGGATTGCTGTACCAACTCTGACCCCATAATCTTATGCTCGCCAACCTTGTCCCAACAAAGTGGAGTTCTGTAGGGTCTCCCATACAAAATCCATTGTAATGTGTTCCCACTTCCATTCAGGAATCTCAAGAGGTTGCAGCAGTCCACCAGGCTTACAACGCTGAGCATTTACTTGTTAGCAAGTCAACCACCTAGCCACGTGCTTTGCGATGTCCAGTTTCATATCATTCCACTAGAAATGCTGCTTTAGATTATGATACATTTTCGTATTGCTAGGGTGGATGCTAAAGTTACTACGATGAGCTTCCAACAAGACTACTTCCTTAAGTTCTGCATCTTTCGGAATGCACAATCGTCTTCGAAACCTCAATGTCCCATCCTCGGACACTTAAAAGTCTGATTTCCTCTTTGCCGGATCCATCTACAACATCTTAAGAACTTCACGATTTGTCGCTTGGGCACTCTTAATCCTACTTTGCATCTCGGGTTCCACCTTAAGAGTAGCCATTAAACTAGCAAAATGGTCGACCTCAAATTAAAATCTGAGTCCCTGACTCCCTCCAAAAGAATCAATTCTTGTATCATCATTTGTGTAATCGTCGACTTTCGACTAAGTGCATTTGCCACTTTGTTTGCTTTCCCCGGATAATTTCACAATCATAGTCTTTAAGAAGTTCCATCCATTGTCGTTGAACATGAGGCAAAGATGATCGCCGCTAATTCCAAATCATGCATCGGATAGTTAAGCTCGTGAGGCTTTAACTGTTAGGATGCGTATGCAACCACCTTGCCATATTGCATTAACACGCAGCCTAGTCCTTTATACGACGCATCACTGTAGATTTCGTACCCATCTGGCGTAACATCCTTGAAAACTGACCCCATGAGATTGGCAATAAGATCCTGAATGAGTCGACCATGGGCCGTTGGCCATGGATCGATTGGTTCGATCGGCAATGATCAAGGATCGGTCATGGTCCGATCGACCGACCAGTCATGAATTGGTCAAGTGTCGGCCATGAAAAGTATACCGACCACACCAATGGGAACGGACTACCATCTCATAAGATGACTTTTTGGTCACGAGAATTGGTCATGGGATGATTTTGGATCGGCGGATGGTCATGGGTCGATCTGACCGGTCATAGCACCTGGCCGTGGGTGATTCTGCCCGGCTATGCACCGATACACGGACGATCCAACTTTACCAGAAGTGATCGTTTTTCGACCAAAAATGCATCATTCCCTATTTAATTCTTAGTGATCGGAAATGAATCTTGAATTGGTGATGTCCGATCATGGATCGGTAATACACCGGCCATGAACCATGCGGATGGATCGGGCGTCGATTAGAATGAGCCTCGAGATAGACCCGGCTATTCTGTCATAATTCCTAAGGTCCATAAGTGCCTTGGTTTAGTGCTAGGCCATGGGTAGCCTTGGAATTGGCCTTGAACCGATTCGAGGACCAAGGACCGAATTATGAGGGAAAGTCGCACTAGGCTCGGCAGGAGACCCAGAGATCGGCCTGAGGGCTAGTTCCAGAGCCAACTGTGCCGACCCAAGGGCCGGTCATTGTGCCGACCATAGGGCCGACCCTCAAGGCCAACCGACCACCTAAGGAAGTGGTTTGGGCAAATTTGGGGTATGTAGCCCGGACCTTGGGCACATGTAAATTGATTTTCCGAGATATGTCATATGATCCATTTTCTAGCCTCGAAACCGACTCGGATGGTGGAATTCTCTAGACCGCCTTCTTGGTTAAGAAAAGGTCAAAAGAGAATAATTCTCTAGAAACCTTATTGGATAAGGCTTATCCTTACTTTTCAAAGGTTATGATGGTGGTCAAAAATATCTTGGGGGCTATGATAGAGATGGATTATACATGGCCCAATCGAAAGGCGACACCCGAACTCTCATTATGAACCTATGGAAATTTAGAAACTTAATTGGCAAGTTAGGTGACTTCCTAGTCAAACTTCCATAAATGCCAATAAATGAGGGGAAACAAGTGAGCCAATAGGAAAGTGAAAGGCGGGCCATCGTCGATGACGTCTACTCATTAGACCGCCAAGTAGAATATTTAGCCATGCCTAGTCATCCTTAGGTGCAATTATTGAGGAAAATAGGCTTGCCACTTAAGGATTCTAGGCGGGCCACTTGGAAAGAGAGGATTGGACGGTTAGAAATGCAATGATGAGCTCGGGGACTATAAATAGGAGAAACCTCTCCTCCTCCCTCATCATTTGTACCATTCTCCTCCTTCCTCTTTCCTCCTCCCTTGGCTGCCTTCTTCCTCCTCACACCCACTCTCTCCTTTAGTTTTCAAGGAAGCCGTTTTCTCTCTATCAAGTAGCTTCTCTAGTTTTGTGAGGTTTATCCAGGTAAGTAGAATCTCTTACTTCTCCCTAGTATGATATTTCTATCATGAGGACTAGACGGTCTTCTCTTGTTGAACCGTGAATGTATGGAAGATTATGTGTATGTTGGTTCATACGTGGATCTTATGCATGTGCGTGATTATTTCACGACCGAGATGATGCCATGGTTCGTCGTTGGTGTTCAACGCAAGTTGGGAACGCCCAAAGCCATAAGGCTTGAATCGGCAACGAAGTGTCGGAACTCAAGTCTTGCGCGGTACGAGGATCGCCCAAGGCCACGAGATATTGGATCGACATCAAGACATGCCGATTCCTAGTCTCATTTGGTACAGGGATCGCTCAAGCCCGCAAGGTATTTGTTGGCATCGAAGTATGCCGAGCTCATGTCTTGGATTTGGTGTGAGATCCCTATTACTTAGCGGTTGAGCCAAATCTCGGACTTAGAGTTATTCACGGCATCATTAGACTCGGGTCGTAGAAAGCACGGCATGCATGATTCTGTATGAGCATGAAAAGCATAATTTTATGACACGTGTAATATGTTTGAGCATAAGAAGCATAATTTCATGGCACGTGCATTATGTTTAAGCATGAGAGGCATAATCCATAACACATGCAAGAGGCTCGAGTCCACCCTCACAAAGGGATAGGTACTAGAGCAAAGATAAGAAAACTTAAGAAAATCTGGCTAGAGACTTGGGTTCAAGTCCCAAGCAAAGAGGCTAGCAAGAGACTTAGATTCGAGTCCCGAGCATATTAACTAGGTTTGAGTCCCAGAGGCCGCCAACTAGCCAGGGG
The DNA here is from genome assembly GCA_014182735.1 of Corymbia maculata. NCBI lineage: Eukaryota > Viridiplantae > Streptophyta > Magnoliopsida > Myrtales > Myrtaceae > Corymbia > Corymbia maculata. Next base: position 11,348,471 of record CM024688.1, on the reverse strand, counting down.
CCTAGTTAGAAAGTCTGAAATGAATTGGGTTTGAGTCCCAAGATGGCACCGGGAAGACTTGGGTTCGAGTCCCAAGCACAAGAGAAAAGATGAATAAATATGACATGCATGAGTAAGAAAGAAAAGCTAGAAAGGCATAAGCTCATGACATGCATCATGTTCATGAATCATAGCAAGAGTTGCCATTTCATGTGCAAGAAGCATGTTTGCATCTTTGCAATTGATCTGCCATCGACACTATCTACATGAGTTGCTCTGACTAGTCGTTAATGAAAGGATGTCACGCTAGCCGATGGTAGAGGTTTTACTTACTGAGTTTCCCCAAAACTCACCCCTTAACCTTTACAGGTTGATAAGATGACTAATCCTCCTCCTGTACATTTTGGTCTACCGATGAGAATAGAAGGATCAACCGTAGATGTCGTACACATCAAAGCAGGGATAACGTATCGGAGATATACCTTAACCGTGTGGGTTCACGAGGGACAGGACGAATTGGTCCCTCACCATTACAAGGCATGGTACGTTTGGTCGGATAGTGAAATGATCAGGCCTATTCGTGGCTTTAGAGGCCCGATGAACCCAAGTGGAGGGTCCACGTCCGACGGGACAAATTCTAATCAGTGGTACCAGCCCGTAAAGGAAAAGGGTTCCCAATTTTGGAAGCCACGGTGGTAGTGGAGATAGGGATACCCAAGCCCTTTTATATTATGTAATATGAAAGTTAGTTGTATACGAACTACTAATGAAAATTGCAGTATTATATACTTGCGTCCCATGTTCTTCCAGTGATGTTTGTCGGGGATGTTGTTATTGTGTTATGCTTTCGCATGTGCATATAAACAAGATAAAATGAATCGGGATGGTGACAAGCCTGGGATGTCGCGAAAATAACCCGCAGCTCGGACCCTGGAAGGGGGTCGTGACACTTGGACTGGACAGTATTGTCAAGACAGGTGCGATTGTCAATTTACTCTTGAGCTCTTAGAAACTACGCTCGCACTTATCTATCCAATCGAACCTCTGATCTTTCTTTAACAACCTCGTCAATGGCATGGTCATTGCAGAAAACTTCTCCACGAAACATCTGTAATATCCAGCCAATCAAAGTTTCTTAGGATTGTAACATCATGTCAACAAAGATCCCTTCACTTGAAATTACATGACCTAAAAATGCCACATGAGATAACCAAAACTCGCAGTTGCTAAACTTAGCATAAAGTTTATGCTCTCACAAGGTCTGCAATACTGATCTCAAGTGTTTCTCATGATCCTTTGGACTTCTCGAGTACATCAGAATATCGTCAATGAACACAATCACGAATTGGTCCAAACACTTATTAAACACCCGGTTCATTAAGTCTATGAAGGTTGCAGGGGCATTTGTCAATCCAAACGGCATTACCATAAACTCGTAATAACCATAGCGTATCCTAAACGCTATTTTAGGTATATCCTCCTTTTTGATCCTCAACTAATGATAGCATGTCCTCAGGTCTATCTTGGAAAATACCGAGACTCCTTGAAGTTGATCGAACAAATCATTAATCCTTGGCAACGGATACTTGTTCTTAATAGTTATATGATTGAGCTGCCAATAGTCAATGCAGAGACGCAAAGACCTGTCCTTTTTCCTTACAAATAATGCTGGCACTCCCCAAGGAGACACACTAGGACGAATGAATCCTTTATCTAGTAGCTCTTGCATCTACACCTTCAGTTCTTTCAATTTTGACAAGGCCATCCTATTGGTTCAGTCCCAAGGGCTAACTCATCACAAACTCAATTTCCTTCTCTAGGGGCAATCCCAGTAATTCCTTGAGAAACATGTCCATGTACTATTGTACCACTGCAATATCCTCCACTTTCAGTCATTCTACTAACGTATCTTCCACCAATGCCAAATACTCTTGGCATGGAATTTGGATGCCAACTATGATATCAAAGTCATACATTGCTATTGCAATCAAATCAATGAATCTCTCGCGACCTAGTTTTGGGCGGTCGGTTTTCCCACATAATTCTTTCTGTTGGGTGGGATGGGATTACTTCTCCCCATCATTTGTCCCTTTTACAAACCGATGATTATCTCTATTAGGCATGAACTGCAAGCCAGATGCGGTCGCCCTCTCGATCATGTTCTTCTCGATCATCTTCTTTTCTATCATCTGAGCCCTCTTGTACATCTCATCAAAACTCTTTTTTTTTCATTCCAAGGCACCAACTAGGCTTTCAACTCTGGCTTCAAGCCATCTCTGAACCGTCTCACCCTATCCAAGGGTCTTCCACTAATCTCAGCGCATACTTGGCCAACTCAGCGAACTTCGCCTCATACTGATCTACTAACATCTGATTCTGACAAAACTGTTGGAACTATGCTATCGTTGACTCTCTCGCACTATCCAAGAAGTACTTCCCATTGAAGGCTTCATGAAAGGCACCCCATGTCTGAATTGTGCCTTCGGGGAACACTCTTCCTTAAGTGGCTTCCCATTAAGTAATGGCATTACCTTAAAGCTGATAAGCTGCCAGAAGCACTCATTCTTCCTCTGAACACCTCAGCACTATGAAAGTTCTCTCGAAATCTCTTACCCAAAGGGTTGCAACTTCAGGGTCGCCCATGCCATTGAACCTCAATAGCTTCAGTCTCAGGAACTACTCTACCAGCTTAGGTATCGGTCTCTCACAGACCTCTTCTCTCACTAGGGGAACCACAGGGATCATAGTAGGAGCACTCAGTTTGCTGTCCTAACAAGGTCTCTAGCACTAGTAGAATCTCGCTTAACCTAGGATCTGCTTACGTGCTATCTCTAGCATTGGTCTAACCAAACACTGCCCTACGCCTAGGGGCTCTCTCTACTCAGGATTGCTCATCACTATGGACTATGAGCAATCCGCCACCACAAAACCACAAAAGCAATTACAGGCATGTAAAGTAAAAGCCATCCCTATCTCACTATCCCAGAAATCCCTTGCACCTTATCACTCCAAGTCTCGACCTCATTCTGATACCAAAACCAACGGGGTTGTCATGCCCTGACTCTAGAGCTCGCGGCAACCCCATTTCCATGGTCAATAGAAAGTGACGTCCCAAGACCCATTGACGACCATTCATTTTAATCTTTCGTTATGCGCAAGCGGAAGACGAACCATCCCCAATCCAACAATCAATCAAACAATCAAACAGGGATAGATGGATGAACAGCAAAAACATCAACTACTCATTCATACATTTTCATTGGATTAACTAATGGCGGATCGTTTTTCGATTTACAAACCCGACAAAAAGGGCCAATACATCCTCTAAGCTAAATCGAAAGGAAACTAGGCTAGGCTAATCCAACTAAACAAAAAGAACCCTTACGTTCAGCTCCACGGTCACTTGGACCCATCGGACTCAGGCTCCGTCGGGTCGTAGTCGGAGGCGTTCGAGTCGATCACTAGAGGAGCGAGGGCAGGATTCTCCATTGTGCCATCAGGAGGGTCTAGCTCCATGGGATCCCAGTCGACGTCCTCAAGGCCCTTACTAGGCGACCCGTCAAAACCTCGTAGAGAACCGATCAGCATATCGGCCTCCTGGATGTACCGTGTTAGGAACTGATAGGGTATCCATTGCCTCAGTCCCTCGTCCACCCAGATGGTGGTGAGATACTTCTCGTACAAGTGCGCTCGACCCGGAAAGCGGTAGCGCATCACAACGGTCTCCCAATCTTGAGGGTTCCCGAATCGCATCGACAGGTGCGCCATTCTAAGAGCCTGAAAGTGGATATACAATAACCAATGAGATAAAATCTCAGCGAGTGCTCCCTCTAAGCCAGGTTAGTACACCAACTTAACCCGGGATATCTCTCCTGAATTACCCCTCACTCAACCCAACAACAAACAATTAAATAGCCAACAGGGGCAACCAACAATCAAATTCGGTTGGCATGCAACTTTACCCGGTATGCCATACCCTGCACGTCAAATCTAGTATGAGGCAAGCAAGACACATGGCTGTTAGATAATACACTTCATCAATCACATGCGAGTTGCGTCATAAGCGATCTCACCTAGCCATTGCCACACCCTGCACGACTGTCAACTCATGCGTCAAATCATCACGACATTAAGAGCATGCAAATAATCAAAGCATTGTATACAACTTTCTCATATCTCACATCCCCACATGCTCCAATTATTACGACCCCTCCTCCTAGGCCACGGCACAACCTTATGGTTGGCGATTCCTGGCCAAGCCAGTTTCATCCTCTTTACCTTGAGGCACAGCGACATCAAGGGCTCACTCCCAAGACGGCAATCTCGAAAGAGCATAGGACCCACCCACTACCGCAGTCCCGCAACAGACAGAAAGAGGGCCAAGACCCGCCCCCTTACCGTAGTCCCACATAGAACTCCTCCCTGTCAGGCAACTGACCGAAGTCAAGCAACTAACTGGCCACGGCACAACCCCATAAGGATTGGTGGTCTTCCGACAACGCCAACTTCCCTCTCTTAATGTGATCATGCAACACATCATTAAGCAATTCATTTATATCTTTGCTCTGTCATGAATGCAACATCGCTCATGCTCATGCGATATGTCATTTCAGATAACCCACGCAATATGTCATGCGGTATCATGTACATTCCCTAATTCTCGGGAATAATTCAATAAACCAAACACTTTCAATTCCAATCAGCATTCGATCACGCATTTCATCAATATACATGGGTATAATTAATAATCGGCAATTCAAGAAAGTATAACAACCAAGAACACATCAAATTAAGACAAAAATTAGCTTCCGCATAAATAGTAATCGTGAACAGTAATTTTTTTTTTTTTTTTAAATTCAATTAATTAAAACATTAAATCCAGAAATTAAACAAAACATTAATTAAAATAATTAATCAAATCAATTTAAACTAATCATGCTTAATTAAACCATAAAACACAAATAGTCACAAATTAAGCATAATTAGCAAAATTAAACAATATTAAGCTAAGCTAATTTTAACCATCTATCTAACCACCTATCTTAGGACTAATATAGCTTAATTAAACTTTCTAAACCAACATTATCACTAATTAAACCAACCCTAATCAAGTTTATGCACTAATAAGGGATTAAGGGTTAAACTCACCTATTAAGCGAGTCGGCAACATGGACGCAGCGGCGGTAATGAACCCGACACCCGATGACCTCTACCACGACGATCCAAGGTGATCCTAGGGCTGAGAATAGTAGCAATAAACTCAAATTCCCTCTACAACTTAGAAAAGTTCACTGCTTGGAGAGGAAAGTGGCTAATTGGAGTTGAACGGGTTGCTTGGAGCTCCAGCGAGCGGTTGGCCTGCGACCGGTGACACCTAGGGGTCAAGGGGTAACTGTTGGTGGTTGGGATGGGCAGTGATTGGGTTGAAACAAGAGGAAAATGGCTGAAACAAGCGAAACAAGCAGGGACAGGTGGTCTAGAAAAAAGGCCAGGCTAGCGGGTTAACCGGCGGCTCTATTCGGTGATCGGCGGACATAAATAGTATGGATTTCCTCTCCCGAGCATGATGGTGGGTGACACGGGCAATGATTCACATGGGAAGGGCATGGACAACTCGATTTTCGGAGAAAGATCAGAAGTAGAAGCAGAAGGAAATGAGAGAAACAATGGGAGAGAGAGGTGTACGATTTTGAGAGCTTAAAGAGAGAGAGAGAGAGAGAGAGAGAGAGAGAGAGAGAGAGAGAGAGAGTGAAGTGAGCTGAATGTCAAGGCCTCATTAAGGCTATTAATGGCTTGGTCTAACTCCCAAGGCAATATGACATCATCTTCTCTCTCTTCCTTTGTATTTTCTTCAAAATATCTAGAGGCAAAATGGTCATTTCCACCTTGCACATTTCCCAATCTTCTCTTGGGCTGAAAATGAAGGGCAGGCCTAAGAAATGGGCTTAAAAATGAATAAGAACGGGCTCGGGAATTTGTTGGGCTCGAATCGGCTCAAGTTTAGACAATAGGCTATGAGGGTAAATAGTCGGTTTAGTCCAACGTGCTCACTTGCTTGCCTCAAGTCTACCACGATGGCTGTACCACCTTGGGCGTGAGGCCCACATTGTTCTTTCCTAGTCCACGTCCTTAGAGGCTCGTTTCCTCGGTCCGTAAACCTCTTTTCCAAATACTCGGCTCAACTAGCACTATTGACTGTCGAAGAAGCGTTGTCCAAAAGTCCGTTCCAGACGTTCCCGAAAATTTGAAGTCCAATATTGAATTCTTATGCCATGTCAATTTTGTCTAAATGCCATTTTGGTACTGCTCAGACTGACATACAGCTTCGAGGATTCACGCGTAACCAACTCGTGCCAATTCACGTTCAAGACTTCTCGACACATGGACGTCCTTGACTACATGAAATTGCGAATGATAGATTCTTATTTCAAAGTACATGATTATCAAAGATCGACATAGGGTCATTCGCGGGCTCGATAATAGTAAACGAAATCACTCGCCGTCCCATTATGTTCTGTCCGCGAATTGACTTCTAGTCGTCCTTGAAATCGGCCTGCATAACTATAGGATCGTTCTTACGCAAGTCTCACGATCGAGTCGTTTTCCTAGGTCAAGTTCTTTAGTTGCACGAATTCTGTCCTCACTAGCCTTTTCCCTCAAGGTTAGTATCTCAGGAGTGATCAGTTCCAAGTAAGATAACCAATAATGAATTGGCGAAATTAACGTTCATTCCTCCTTCAAATGACTCGAATTTTAGGAAGTCACATCTTTTTGTAGGCCAACGTTGGAAAACGCCCGTGAAAGGGCTTGTATAGTTTTCCCAAGGTTAATCATGCTCATAAATAAAATGTGGTGTATTTGGCAATCATTTGTTGCGTTTTTCTTGCTATCCTTATTATTGTGATTGATTGAGAGTTTGTTGATTCGTTTCCGTATGCATTCTCACTGAAAGATAAAAAGAATGGTTGCGATGCATCCTAGGACATCACATTCATTTGATCTAAGTAAATAGGGTTGTTGCATGCTCGAGAGTCGGGGCATGACATCTCCATCGGTTTTGGTATCAAAGCCTGGTCAATACCTAAAATGATAATGTGCAATGGGTTTTGGGGATAGTTAGTTAGGAAAGACTTTTTTTTTTGTGCATGTGATTATTTGTGGGTTCTTTTGTTGTGATTAGGTTGTTCACCGTTTCTAATTTCTTGTTCGAATTGGAAAGTGGGTTTTTGTGAGAATCCTATAAGATGAGTAATTCTAAGCAAAGAGCACCCAGGGGACAGGTAGCTGTAGGAACGATTGATGCTAGAAGAATGGCACTAGAGGATCCTAGAGTGAATGGGATCTTGTAGGCATTAGAGGCCTTAGGTAACATGATAGAGCAGCAAGCTTAGAATTAAGCTACTACCACTGCAGCTACTACTACTCTTGCCACTGTTGCTGCCGCCACTCCTGTGGAAGTTCCAGTAGCTAGGAACGGGCCTTGCGAGTGACTAATGCACCAATTGGTTGAGCAATTCTTGAAGTTGAAGCCGCTAAAGTTCGTTGGGGGTAGGTGACCCTAAAGCAGCAACCCTCTAGGTCAGGGAACTAAAGAAAACATTTGAACTACTGAAGTGATCCAAAGAGGATAAGGTGACACTAGCTGTTTATCAACTACAGGGTAATGCTAGTATGTCTGTAGATTAGTATGAGGAAAGGTTCAGAACTATCAAAGTATACACCAAGTTTGATTGAGGACCTAGTGCACAAGGCTAGAAGATTCCGAGATGGTCTAAAACCGAAAATCAAGGGCCAGTTGATTCCTCTGAATCTAAAGGATTGTGACGAGCTTTATGAGAGAACTCAAATGATTGAAAAGAACGTGATGAAATGAGCAGCCACATTTGAATAACGGTTTGCTTCGAATGGCGACAATCATTGCTTTAGGAAGAGGCCAATGATAGGAGGAAAAAATCCTACTCCACCCAATTGAAAGAATGGTGTAGGAAACTAGTGCACAATTCGAACAGTGCATATCGATTTTGCGGAAGGAAGTATGGAAATGCCTCGTGTCTTACTAGGACAGGAGCTTGTCATGGATGTGGTCGGTTGGGCTACTAAGTGAGAAATTGCCCACGCAAGCCCATGGAAGCACAAGCACTGCAGCCGTAGATAGGACAACTTGCAGGGACTATTTCGTAGAATAACACGAACTTACCTTAGGTGTAGGGAAGAGTGTATGCTGTCACTAGGAAAGAGGCAGAGAACTCGCTTGTCGTGATTATAGGTACGATATTCTTGCACAACCATGTTGCTTATGCCTTGTTTGATCCAGGAGCTTCGCATTCCTTTATTGCTGAATACTTTGTTGAGTTAGTGGGGTTAAAGTTGGAACCGTTGGAAGCAATTTTTAGTATTTCTACCTTGCTAAAAGACAAGGTGTTGTTTGTGGTAGGTTGTTCTGATTTTAAGTCAGTTGTTGGTGGTCGAGAAGGAAATATAGATTTGATTGTTTTAGCTATGCATAACTATAATGTCATCATTGGAATAGATAGGCTCACTAGGTAACGAGCTACGATGTTTTGTTGTAGAAAGAGAATTTAATTTAACCCAATAGAGAGTCGTAGCTTTGAGTTTGTCAAAAATTGAGAGGGACCTTTGATTTCTCTGATTATGTTACTTGAGGTGACTAAGTTGTTAGATGAAGATTGCTAGAGTTATTTGGCGACTGTGGTTAATACGTTAGTCAAGGAACCAAGGATGGAAGATATCGTGATAGTACGAGATTATTCTGATGTTTTCCTGTGGAATTGCCTATTTTGCCTCCAAAAAAGAAAATAGAATTTGTGATTAAGTTGGCCCTTGGAACGGAGTCGATCTCCGAAGCACCTTACCAAATGGTGTTGTTGGAGCTTAAGGAATTGAAGGCGCAAATGCAAGAGTTGTTGACAAAGGGTTCATTCATCCTAGTGCATCACCGTGGGGAGCGCTAGTCCTATTCATGAGAAAAAGGATGGATCATTGCAACTATGCATTAATTATCAACAACTCAATCAAGTGACAATAAAAAATAAGTACCCATTACCAAAGATAAACGACTTATTTGACTAACTCCAAGGTGCTTCGATATTCTCCAAGATAGACCTAAGGACAGGCTATCATCAATTGAGGATCAAGAAGGAGGATATACCAAAGATGGCATTTCGCACACATTATAGTTGTTATAAGTTCACCATGATGCCGTTAGTCTAACAAATGCTCCTGCTACAGTTACAAATTTGATGAACTGTGTGTTCAAAGAGTATTTGGACCGATTCGTGATCGTATTTATTGATGATATTCTGGTATATTCGAGTAGTTCAAAGGAACATGAACAACACTTGAAAACGGTGTTGTAAACCCTTTGAGAGCATAAACTGTACGCCAAGTTCAGTAAGTACGAGTTTTATTAACTCGAGTGGCATTCCTTGGTCACATGATTTCTGATAAAGGGATTTTTGTCGATTTGGCTAAGATTGAAGCGGTTATGGATTGGCCAAGACCAACTATGGTAACTAAAGTTTGTGGTTTTTTGGGATTAGTTGGTTATTATAGACAATTCGTAAAAAGATTATCTATGATAGCTATGCCTTTGACGCGGTTGTTAAAGAAGGATAAAAAGTTTGAATAGACAGATAAGTACAAACGTAGTTTTCAAGAGCTTAAGCATAAGTTAACTATCACGCCAATGTTGATAATACTGTTTGGTCCCGAAGGTTATGAGATTTATAGCAACGCGTCGTTCAGGGGACTGGGCTGTGTTTTAACGCAACATGGGAGAGCAATTGCCTATGCATCCAAACGGTTAATCTCTCATGAGTTGAACTACTCGACGCATGATTTGGAATTAGCAGCAATCATCTTTGCATTAAAAATCTAGAGACATTATCTTCAGGGAGAAAAGTTTCAAACTTGTATGGACCATCAAAGCTTAAAGTGCTTGTTTTCTCAAAAGGAATTGAACATGAAGCAGCGTCGATGGACGAAACTCCTCAAGGATTATGACTAAGACATTTTGTACCACCTTGGCAAGACCAACAAGGTAGCATATGTGCTTAGTTTGAAGTCATTGATCACGTACATGATAGTTCAAGAATGGATTTTGCTCAAAAAAGTTTGAGATTCGGATTTCAAGTTTAAGGTAAGCCACCTTTCAAGTCTTATAGTTATCCTTAGAATTGAGTCCAAGATGTAAATCGGGATCCCGCATTCTAAAAGATTCTGCAAATGGAGGCAGCTAAAAGAAAACCTGACTTTCAAGTATCTGAGAAAGGAATCTTGAAATTTCGTGGGCGGTTATGCATACCTAACAATGTAGAACTTAAGGAGGAAATCTAATCGGAAGCTCATTGTAGCTACTACAATATACATCTTGGTTGCACAAAAATGTACCATAATTTACGACAGCATTATTGGTAAAATGGCATGAAATTAGATATTGCCAAGCACATGCTAAGTGCTCAATGTGTCAACTAGTTAAAGCGCAGCATTGCAAACCTAGGGAATTGTTAGAATCCTTTAAGATTCTCGAATGGAAGTGGGAACATGCCACGATGGACTTTGTGATGGGATTCCCTAAGAGTCAACAAGGTAATGATTCAATTTGGGTTGTGGTTAACAAACTAACAAAGTCTATGCATTTTATCACTATATGAAAAGACTTTGCATTGGATAGGTATGCGAAATTATATGTGCGACAAATTGTTCGCTTCCATGGAGTGTTAGTGACGATCACATTAGATCAAGACCCTAAGTTTACAATAGCATTTTGGAAAAGTTTGCAAACTGCCATGGGAACAAAGCTGTAGAATAGCACGGCATATCATATACAAATGGATGGCTAGTCAGGGAGGACGGTTCAAACACTCAAGGATATGCTGCAAGCTTGCGTGTTAGATTTTAAAGGAAGTTGAGAGGAATAACTTCACATTATTGAATTTGCCTACAACAACAGTCATCAACAACGCATTAAGATGGCACCGTTTGAGGCATTCTATGGCAGGCCCTGTAAAACTCTGATTTACTGGATAAAGTTGGCAAGTGAAAGATTATGGGCCTAGAGTTAATATAGTAGTCTATAAATGCTATCAAGGTTATTAGAAAAAGGTTAAAAACAGCCCAGAACCATTAGAAAAGTTATGCGGATAAACGGCATAGACCATTGGAGTTTCAAGTTGGCGAGCATGTATTTCCCAAGATGACACCAATGTGCGACACTTTGAGATTCGGCAAAAAAGGAAAGCTGAGTCCAAGGTACATTGGACCCTTTGAGATTTTGGAAATGATAAGGACTTTGGCATATTGACTTGCGTTACTATCGAGACTTGCTCAAGTACATGACGTTTTTTACATTTCAATGTTGCGAAAGTACGAGCCGAATCCAACCCACGTGTTAAATTTTGATGAAATATATGTGGACGACGGGGTACTGTACGTGGAAAAACCGGTTCAAGTAGTGGATCAAAAGGAGCAAGTGTTGCGGAACAAGACGATTCCCTTAGTCAAAATGATTTGGCAACAATATAGATCGAAAGGATCTACGTGGGAATGCGAGAAATAATGAGGCGTCAACACCCCTATCTTTTTGAGAATTAAAGTAATAGTACAAATTTTGAAGATGAAATTTTTGTAAAAAGGGAAGAGTTGTGATGTCTTGAAGGGAATATATGAAATGGTTATTTAGTTAAGCACTATTAGTTACGATTACTCTAAACTGATCACTCACGAGTTGACTAACCTATTGGTAAAGGCTATTAAGGCATAAAACGCACATGACCAGAGAATTCAATCAAGGATAGACTACTCTACCATAAGAATTAAAGAGGGATAATACCATAATGTTATAAATCAATTAGCAAACGGAAATAAATCGATTCGACAGAAGTACAAAGTTGGATTACAGCTAATTATGCATGACTACGGTACTAGCTACAAATGATGGTTAATTGATTTATTTTTAACTTTGTACTTAGAGTGAGTAATTGAATCATTGTGATTACATGACAATCAAGATCGCCTCTGACTTGAAGAGGCATGAACGTGGATTGAAAAGTCAGCAACCACAGGTTAAATGCAGAAAAACTTTAAAAGCCGCTTGACAGTTTCGATTATACTAAAGTCGCAATTGATTAATTTTAGCCATGAATTATGATCCAATTTCGTGTATCGAATTTTCGAGGACTTCAAGACTGACTTATCAGACATCGCCTCAATAATTCTTATATTTATTGATAAGCCTGAAAAATTTTGGAAAAGGGATTAACGGGGCGAGAATTGGAGCCCACGAGGAGGAGGCCTAACTGAAGGCCAATTGGGCCTTGCGCCTAGCATGGCTGGCCCACCATTGGCCTAATCAAGCCCATTCTTGAATTTGGGCCCATGGGCAATTTGGGAAATTTTGTGTCAAATTGTAAAATGACCAAATTACCCTTGCTCTAGAAGTTTTCATTTGTGTGGCCCAAAATGGAAAGTAAACACTTGGCCAAGGATGAAGCTTGAATACCAAGCCTCTTAATACCTTCATCCCCAAATCTCTCTCTCTCTCTCTCTCTCTAGCCAGTGACCACCCCTCCTCCAAGTCTCTCAATTTTCTTCTTCATTTCCTCTCCATTTCTGCCCCTATTGCTTGTTGCTACCATCCGCCGAACCTGTCACTGTTGTACCCAGCTACCGATCACCATTCGGATGCTTGTCGTCATCACCAGCCACCCATCTGTGTCAAGCCAGCCACCGCCGGCTTTCCCCTCCCTCTCAAACAACCCCACCGAGCCATCGTTTGCCGACATGAGATACCGAGCGTCGTCCCTGAGTTGGACTGTCATTGCCCTCATCACCGCCATCATTCTTGTACCCCCAATTTGATAAAACCATAAGTTAATTTCCTAATCCCTTGATTAGGGTGTTAATATTGATTAGGGTAAGATTAGTTTAAGATTAATATAGATTAGGTGGTTAGTTATAATTAATTATGATTAGTGACGATTAATTTCGATAATCCTACTTAGTATTAATTAATTATAGTCTAATTGCGATTATTAGTTAATTTTTAATTAGCAATATTTAATTATAATTAATTATTATAAAAAATAATAGTTAATTATGATTAATTCTTTTTGTGCTAAATAATTATTGTTAGTAATAATTAATTATGATTATTTGTTTGTGAGTGTCAATTAATTATGGTTAGTAATAATCAATTATGTTTGTCACTTTTTGGGGTGCTAATTAATTATTGTTGTGGTAATTGATTAAGTTTAATTCTTTTAGTGTAATTAATTATTTTAGCAATAATTAATTATTAGTACTTCCTTTTTGCGATAATTAATTATTTACAATAATTATTATAAATAATTAATTATGGTAAATTCCTTTACTTATATTTAGTTATTTATACTCTAAAATTTGACTAATTTTAGAAGGGGAAAAGCTTTTACTTTCTGTCCTCGTTAGTAATTTTTGGTTTTGTGGAAAATATTTTTGAGGAAAGCATTATTCAATGTGGAATGCACATATTAAACAATCAATTCACGAAAGTATCGAGTTTAAGATGGCACGGACTTTAATATTATTATATATATGTTGCTGACACCTGAATTTTTATCAACAATTCAAGCATTTGACTTGTAAAAGCACAGAAACAGAAAATCGCAAAACCAACAACAACAAAAAGAGTGAAAAAGAGTAGATAAGCAAACATATAGTAAACTAATAAAAAATATAACTTTTTGGAGAAAATGGTGGCTTGAAAAGAGGGGGTTTTCTTTACTGGTTCGTGGCCTAACTCAAATAGCCCACTTCATCTGCTAACAAAGGCCACAGCCCATTAGACCATCACACCCATTCCACGTGAGGCTCGTGGAACGGAGAGTACTCTCGGCAATTACAAAGTCATTCCCAGTATGGGACGGAGGACATTGGAAGTGCCTTCCCAACAGGAATAGGGACTAGGAACAACCCCACACATAATTAACGGTACTACTCAATATGAGCAGCGGCAGCAGCAACAACAAGAGACGAATGAATCGAGATCAAGTTGGGTTCAAGAAGAGATACTCAGCAAGCAAAACCTCAACGTGAACTAATAATGGCATGGGAATGGCTAAGCATGACATTAAAAGGCATGGCGACGCGATCATTTCATCCAATCATGCGTAACGATTAAAAGTAATCCTACTCCTACAATAAATATATGCCACTCTCGTTTGAGTGAAATAAAAAGCAATAAACAAGACAAATAATCATGATATGGTATCCATGTAACTTAAATTAAATAAAAACAAAGTCGTTTAGGTTGAAAAATCATATAATAAAATCTTGATGAAGGGTAAATGTGTTGAAGTTTTTGACATTAAAAATAAAAAATTTAAAATAGTCATAATTTCGGATTTTTGAGGTCACAGGCAATGAGAATAGTTTGGATTTTTGTTGGTTTTTCCATAAGAGATAAAAAAAAAAAAAGTTCAGGTGAGTTGTTGGATGAATCTTCCTCTTAACGAATTACATCTTTTGTGCGAATCTTACTTTTGACCGATTTCTCGTGGGCTCTCTATATTTTCCCTTTGTCTCTCTTTCTTTTTTTCCTTTCTTTCTTTTCCCTTTATTTTTATTTTTAACTCTATACTTCCTTCTCATCCAAGAGCCACCGCCGGCTTCACCTTCGCTTCGCGCCTTTTCGTTCTTCGTTGTTTTCTCTACATGCTCGCTGCCGCCAATCTTCACGCTCGGCGTATCGTCTCGGATGATGATGATGACGACGACAACTCAGATTGGTCTTGGCTGCTGCGGCTGATGAAGCAACGCCAGACCGGCAGGAGTGCCGAAAGTGAACCCGAAGAATCTCATCCTTCGAATGGGCGGATCCTGTCCAGATGATGATCCATCCGACCTCAGCCTTAGCAATCGGATAAAGCTCTTGTAAACAGTGAACACCACCCCCAACATCCCCTTTGTGCAAGGCGTGGACAGGCAAAACAAGGGAATCCGAAAGACGGCAATGAAGTGGGAGCGAATAGAACGGAGCAAGAATCGACAGGACATATTTTGGAATGAATCGAAATTTGACTTGGAAGTTCAATTGGATATGAAACGACCTTGAATATCGTACCAAGCCCATCAGAGTAAGGGTCCGCCCAGACAATTTCCACACCAGAAATCCACTGTCTGCCTTCTCCAGTCACCAATAGCCACCGTCGCGTCACCATTGACGGCCGCCACAGGCTTAGTGATAACACAACAGGATGCATACACTAGAGCTGATGAAGAAACTATCTTTCTAGGGAATTCATGAGGCTTCTTCATCGGTTCTCCTTCTCCATCGTCCCCCAGACACCGTTAGCAGCCACCGTAGCTGCTCCGCCATCACTAGTTTCACTGTAGCAAGGCCTACTCTTGTTCTGCTCCGTTTTTTGGTCAGGATGCCCGAAAGTGCACCACAGACCCTTGGTCGTTCCCCTTTTGCCGGCCCAATCATCGACGTCGACACCACCAGGAACTATGTCACTAATCCGATCACCAGCTGTGGTCAAAAGCTCACTCTCATCAAGGTAAATTCCACGCACAGGGGTATTATTAACTTCAAACCGACGGCCCTTCATTAACTCAAGCTCTCTTAAGCCCATACCTCACGCGATATTAGGTATTCAAAATTTTAACCGGTTTAGCCTATGCAAATTTAAACAAAGGAGTCGCCACTAACCTTAAACCTAGTAAGATATGGGAGAATACCTTACTATTTGCACAACTAGAGATTTTAAATTCGGGGACTTGGTTACATTAATCATATAACTAATACATTTTCGGTACCTAACTCAATTGTGTATTAATTAAGGCCATGGCAACCTACTCAAGAAATCTAAGGCCTATCCTAACCATTTTAAAGCGGGAAAATAACATCCAAAATATTTAAGTGCGCAATCAATTATTATCACAAAATAAAGAAAGAGAGCATCCTAATATTGTCCCTAAAAAAATGCAACACAAAACAAAGGACTCTATTGTAAAGCCTTAAAGATTTGTCCAATTTTGGGTTTTTTGCATCTTTAAGTGTTTTCCAAATTTTTGAATTTTTCTGATTTTTCTGAAATTTTCTGAAATTTGTATATATTTATATACTTTTAATATTTTTAATATTTTCGTATTTTTCGAAATTAAAAAAATATTTTTCAAGATTTTTTATATTTTGAGGCTTTTCTGAATTTAAAAAAAATATTAATATTTTGGAATTTTCTAATTTTCCTAATTATTTTGGAATTTTTGAATATTTCGGATTTTTTTATCTTTTTAGTGAATTCTGAAATTTTTTGATTTTTTAATGATTTTCACAATTTTTCTAAAAAATTATTAATTTTAATTTTTTTATTATTTTCTTGGATTTTTAACATTTTTCGGATTTTCTTTCTTTTTTTTTTTTTTTTTAAATTTTTTAATGATTTTTTTAACGGATTCGGACCGGATCAAGACTCGACTCGAATAAACCGACCCGGACCTTAACGGTCTAAATTGGGCTAAAAAACAACTATGCTAAGGCCCATTTTGAATTACTCAGAATTAGCCCACAAAATCTTTTTTGAAAAAATAAGCACATTCTAATTTTAGTCTCAGCCCACCATATTCGGCCTATGCCTAGCGTAGGCCCGCTCGACAGCTTCTCAGCCTAGTCCCTATTTTATTTTCAGCCCCCTTTTTTTGTTTGTGGTTCTTTTTTTTCTCTTTTTTTTACTTTTTTTTAATCTTTCTTTTTTTTGTCTTTTTCTGCTGGTCTTTCTTCCCCTGCTACAGGTTTTCCCCCCCGCCCCATGCATCATCTTCAACTTCCCGAACGTCCCTCATGCCTGCGGTTTCCTCTCCTTCAAACCCAGAAATTTGCAGCTCACAAAACCAAAAAAAAAAAAAAAAAAAAATTTCATCGCTACCACTTCTCTAGCCGACAATCGCCATCCACCGGTCATTCAACCCCCGTTGGCGTCGGCCGCCGGCGGCCATGACCTCCGGAGACCCTTGATGCTCCCCTCACTGGAACCAAAAATACCCCCTCCGACTCAACTATAAGCAGAAATCTCACGAAAATCATCATAATACTAAGAACATCACGAAAGTAAACGATATACGAGCCAATACCCATGAAACTAGGTTATCGAGTAGAGACCCGAAGATGAAGGTTTCTGGATCTCATTCAGACATTTTGACAAACACTCGGCGTGCATGAATAAAATAAGGGATACCCAACTCAAACCGAACTCATACCGGTTCTAAACTTCTAGTTGAACATGCTAACACACAGAGCAACATTAATGGAGGCACGAATGGGGCTGAGGCTCGCGTGAACTGGTTGGCGCGAGCTCTGGCCCGCCACCTCGTCAAAATAGAAAGAGGTGCTCGGGGAAGCCTACCTGGTTCGGGGGGGAGGCGTTACGGCAGACGGCGGCTGACGAGGGGACTCCGGCGGCATTCGATCACGCTTCTGAGCTTTCTCTCCCTCTCTGGTTCTCTCTCTCACACCAGCTCTCTCGGTCTCTTCCTCTCTCTCAGATTGCTCTTTGCCGAGGACCCTCCTAAGGTCCGAAAAACCTCTCACGAAAACCCTCAAAACCAGCTCCTGTTTTTTTTTTTCTTTCGACCCTCAAAACCCAGCCTCTAATTCTCTCCATTTTCCTCCTCAAAAATCCCAGAAACCAGCTCCTTCCTGCCCCTTTTCCCCTAGTTTTTTCTTCTCACTTCTTTGGTTACTCTCTCTCTGCGTTCCCTTTAATTTTTCCGCTGGCTTCTCCACCCCTAACCGAATTCTGGTCCCCGCCTCTCTCCGCGTGACAGCGCAGCAAGGGAAGATTCCCTTGCTGGCATCACACGGCCGACGTCACGATCGTGGCAAGTGATGTTGGAACAAACGCCGTCGTCGATCCTTGGCTACGTGCGTGTGCTCTTCGTGCGTGTATGTGTAAGGCAAAGGGAGAGAACCAACTGGGCTTCTCATGTCTGGCCCTTGCTTTGCTTTCTCTCTTGGTCCTAAGTTGCTAATATGGGCTTCGAAATTACAAGCTAAAAGGGGCCAAGAGGAGAAATAAAAAGAAACGGGCCGAAAAGAAACAAAAGGGAATAGGCCGAAGGAGAGATTTTAAGGGGGCCGAAACTTTGTAAAAAGAAGTGGGCTAGACATGTCGGCTTGCTTGATTTCGAAATTCTTTTTTTTTTTTAATTTTAATTAATTTTTTCGATTTTTTTATATCAAATTATTTTATCTTTTCTATAAATTTATATATATTTATATCTGCAAAATAAATGGATATTTAAAATGTGTCGACAAAATTTTGGGTGTCAATAGTTGCCTCTCTTTGAAAGGGAGCTTGAAGAGATTTCTTTCAAAAACCAGGTGGCACCCAAATTTTGCTGACGGGCAATGAAAGCGCAAGTTTATTTCATTTTTTTTTTGGAGGTCTCACCTCGTACGAACGGGTTTCAACTAAGTTAGTAAAGTCTTACCGTGTAACAACGGGTTTCGACTAGGTTAGTGAAGTTGTCACACCCTAAACCCCGAACCTTAAGCACGCAAGAACCCCTTCATTTAGTCAATTGAAAGCAACGTCCCAAGACTCGTCGATGACCATTCATTTTAATCTTTCATTATGCACAAGCAAAAGACGAACCATCCCCCAACCAGACAAACAATCAAACATGGATAGAGGGATGAACAGCAACAACTACTCATTTATACATTTTACTGGATTAACCAACGGAGGATCGTTTCCGATTTATAAGCCCAACAAAGGGTCAGATCCATCCACTAAGCCAGACCAAAAAGAAACTAGGCTGGGCTAATCCATCTATACAAAAAGAACCATCAGGTTCTACTTAGACCCATCGGACTCAGGCTTCATCGGGTCGTAGTTGGAGGCGTTCGGGTCGATCACTGGTGGAGCGAGGGCAGGATTCTCCACTGCACCGTCGGGAGGTTCTAGCTCCATGGGATCCTAGTTAGCATCCTTAGGGCCCTTACCGGGTGGCCCGTCAAAGCCACGCAGAGGACTGATTAGCAAATCATCCTCCTTGATGTACCATGCCAGGAACCGATGGAGTATCCATTGCCCCGATCCCTCGTCCACCCAAATGGTGGAGAGATACTTCTCATAGAGATGTACCTGACCCAAAAAGCGGTGGTGCGTCACAACGGTCTCCTAGTCCTTAGGGATCCCGAATTATATCAGCGGGTGCGCCATTTTAAGGGCCTGAAAATGGTTATACAATAACCAGTGAGATAAAATCTCAGCGAGTCTCACCCTAAGCCCAGGTTAGTACACCAACTCAACGCGTGGTATTTCTCCAGAACCACCCCTCAAACAACCCAACAACCAACAATCAACAACCAGCAACCAAACAACAAACAGGGTCAACCAAAAATCAAATAGCCGGTTCACATGCAACCTTACCCAGTATGTCATATCCTACACGTTAAACTTCACACAATACAAGCAATGCACATGCTCATTAGATGATGCAATTCATCAATCACACGCAAGTCGCATCACAGGCGATCTTACCCAGCCACTACCACACCCCGCATGTCATTAGTTCATGTGTGCCATAAACAATATGATTAACTCATGCATAATTGGAACCCATGATGCCATATTTCTCATACGCTCTTGCATCCACACGTGTTCCAATTATTATTGCCCTTCAGGATTACAACCGAACCCCCGTTGGTATCTATTGGCATAGCCAGGCATCGCCCTCCCTTGTGAGGCGCAGCAACATTGAGGGTTCTTTGCCAACACGACATTTCCAAAGGAGCATGGACCCGAACTTTATTGCGACTCTACATCTAGACCCTCGTCGGGTTTCCAATAAGTCGGACTATCACCCCTCGAACTATAGTCAGGGTGGCGGGTTCAACTGAGTGATCACACAAGCATATCACCACAATCCACTTTTTATCTCTGAGTATTAACCAATGCATACATGCTTGCAAATACAACCTCAAATCCTTTCTTATAAAAGTGGTCCATTTCGATGTCCCTCGGACAAACCATTTTCCATTTTTTGTGAAAACCACCTGAAGGACTCTATCCTAGACATCCATTCATTCATCCTCTCTAATGGTTTTCTGATGATGAATTTCTAGAAGACCTGAAATGGTTATTTTGGTACATGTTGGATGTCCATGCAATGACACATCCAATTCATATCATAAGATCAAGCCATATGAAACAAGGCAATTTTTCACTTCCGTATAAACAGTGCGCGTAAACAGTACTGCGTGAATAGTAATTTATGAATAGTGCAATATGAATAGTATAATTTCAGAATTCAATAATTAATACATTAAATTCAGAAATCATTAAAAACATTAATTAAAACAAACAATCAATCAATTAAGGCTAAACATGCTTAATAACACATAAACCACAAATAATTAACAATAAGCAAGATCAATCTAAACTAATCTAAACCATCTATCTAACCACATATCTTAGGGTTAATACAACTTAATTAAACCTCATAAACCATAATTAACCCTAACTAAACCAACCATAAGCAAGTTTAGGCACTAATAAGGGATTAGGGCTATACTCAACTGTTAAGAGGGCCGGAGACATGAATGCAGCGGCGGCAACGAATGCGACGCATAGGGACCTCAACCATGATGATCCAAGACGGTCCCAAGGCTAAAACAACAGCAACCAACACTGCTTTTCATTGCAACTCTAGAAATTGGACTGCTTGGAGGAGAAAAGTGCTGACTGGAGCTGATCGGAGCTCCAGGGAACGGCTGGCCGAAGACCGATAGTACCAAGGGGTCAAGGGGGATTGGCTGGTGGCTGGGCTGGGTGATGGTTGGGTTGGAACAGGAGGAAAACAGCTGGTTTGGGCAGAGTAGTACAAAGACAAGCGGACAAGGAGGTGGTGACTTCCGGCCAGCAGGTGGGTCGACCAGTGACTCCATCCGGCGAACGGACCCATCGTCATGGGGGACAAGGATTGGACCTCTTGAGCACGATGGCGGGTGGCACGGGTGGTGATTAGTACAGGAAAGCCATGAACAACTCAAGTTTTTAGAAGAAGGTCTAAAGGAGAAGAAGAAGGAAGGGAAGAGAAACAAAGGAGAGAGAATGTGCGGTTTTGCTTGGCTGAAGAGAAGGAGAGAGAGTGAAGTGAGGGCTGGTTGCACTCCTCATTAAGACCATTTAATGCTTGCCTCAACTCCCCAAGCAAATGACATCATCTTCTCTCTCTTCTTTGTCTTTTCCTCATAATATCTAGGGGTAAAATAGTCATTTCCACCTTGCACATTTCCCAAACTACCCTTGGGCTAAAAATGAAAGGTGGGCCTAAGAAATGGGCTAGAAAATGAATAAGAACAGGCTCAGGAATCGGTTGGGCTCGAAATGACTCAAAGTTAGACAACAGGCTCGGAAGGGTTAAATGGTTGGGTTGGGTCCAATGAGCTCACTTGCTTGCCTCGAGCCTACCATGGTGGCCATCCCACCTTGGGCGTGAGACCCACGTTGGCCATGCTCAGCCCACATCCTCGTAGGCTCGTTTCCTCAGTCCGTAAATTCCTTTTCCAAATACTCAGCTTAACTGACACTATCGACGATCGAAGAAGTATTGTCCAAAAGTCCGTCTCGGATGTTTCCGAAGATTCGAAGTCTAATATTAGATTCTCATGCCATGTCAATTTCATCCAAATACCATTTTGGTACGTCTCGGACTAACAGACAGCTTCAAGGATTCACGCGTAACCGACTTATGCCAAATCACGTTCAAGACATCTCGACACATGGACGTCCTTGACTATATGAAATTGCAGAGGATAGATTCTTATTTCAAAGTACACGATTGCTGAGAATTGAAATAGGGTTGTTCGTGGTTTCGATAACATTAAACGGAATCACCCGTCGTTCCATTATTCTCTGTTCGCAAATCGACTTCTAGTCGTCGCTGAAATCGGCCTGCATATTTATAAGATCGTCCTCACGCAAATCTCACGGTCAAGTTGTTTTCCCACATCAAGTTATTTAGTCGCACGAGTTCTATCCTCATTAGTCTTTCCCCTCAAGGTCAGTATCTCGGGAGTGATCAGTTTCGAATGAGACCAACCAATAATGCATTGACAAATTCATGTTCATTTATCCCTCAAAGGGCTCGAATTTCAGGACGTCACAATTCTTCCCCCCTTACAAAAATTTTGTCATCGAAATTTGCAGTTATAAAAAAATCCTCAAAAAGATGAAGGTGTTAATGCTTCATCACTTATTCACTTTCCCATGTAGCTCCCTCTGTTCCATGATACTGCCAGATCACCTTAACTAAGGCGATAATCTTGTTTCGAAGCACTTGCTCTTTACGGTCCTCTATTCATATCGGCTTCTCCATGTACGACACCTTGTCATCTATGTCTTGCTCATCAAAATTCAAGACATGAGTTAGGTCTGGTTCATACTTCCTCAACATGGACACACGGAAAACATCATGTACTTGTGCAAGCTTCGGTGGCAACGCAAGACGATACGCTAAAACCCTGATCCTTTCCAAAATTTCAAAGGGTCCAACGTACCTCGGACTTAACTTTCCTTTCTTGCCGAATCTAGAGATATCCTTCATTGGCGATACTTTCAAAAACATATGATCGTCCACCTTAAACTCCAACGATCTATGATGCTTGTCTGCATAGCTCTTTTGATGACTTTGAGTGATTCTTAGACTGTCTCGGATAATCTGAACTGTATTCAAAGATTGCTGTACGAATTCTAGTCCTGTGATCTTTCACTCACCAACCTCGTCCCAACAAAGTGGGGTTCTACAGGGTTTACCATACAAAGCTGGTTTCGGTTTTAAATCATCCCTAGTGTACTAAGTTTCTATACAGCCTGTCATCATCGATGTAACAATTACCAGAGAGTAGACGGACAATGACAGTTAGGACCCACGTGACACGGAGTTTTATGTAGAGGCAGCAATATATGTCAGAATTCATTTTAATTAAATCAATTTTAGTGTAACAAGCTGTTATAAGACACTGAATACTTTAAGAAAAGATTGAAATGAGATCAAAAAATCAAAGCCAACTCCATGCGGGTTTACATCAGACTCATATTCAACCAAATTATGAGTATAGTAAAATAAGCAAATAATCTGTTATGGCTGTCGCGGGGGAGATCTCCCCTCGGTGTCTCCTAATACATTTTAATTAAAATTTGAATATGGTAATAGTAATATGATTCTCTAGATTATGTGGAGATGGTTTTATTGTTTCTTTACTTGACTGGACACCGCCATCAATGTCCAAGTTTTAACATCCTTCCTCCACCACTGATGGACGAATATTGACTCGGTGGCGGACTGAAACCTCTCCTTGTGCGGGTCTATGAAACCATTTTATGAGTAAAGACGCAACATCGTACGTGAACTAATTTAAAAAAATAAAATTGGAGTTTAATATTGGAAATGGTACATAGATAGGAACATCTCTAAAGCATAAGATGGCCATATTATTGATTTATTTATTGAATAGCAATTGTTAATGATGTTCTATTTATTAAGGATTAATACCATAAAAAAACTTCAAACCGATGTTTATATGAGAAATTTACCTCAAATTAATTTTTTGACCACAAAAAATTCGAAACGGTACATCTGTGATAAATTTATCTCAAACTAATTTTTTGATACAAAAAATCCAAACTAGTATACTTATAACAAATTTACTCCAACTAATTTTTTGTCCACCAAAGTCCCTAAATTGATACACTAAAATCAATTAATGTTAACTATTAGCTAAAATAAATCTTCCCTTTCATGTATTATCTTTCGAATTTTTGCAGGTTGTTGACCAAAAGCCCCTCGAATTACCCCTTTAAGTGAAAAGAAACATAATTTATGAGGAAAAAAAGTGTAAAATCGATACTAAGTGCGCACATGGTAACATTTCTCATTCTCTGCTTCTCTATTTTTCTGTTCTCGATGATAGGTTTGTAACAAAAATTCGTGCGGTATCACAATTTCATTTTATATTTCTGAAACAAATTTCTATTCAAAAAATAGATTTTAAATAAAAATCAGAGGTTAAATTTTTTTATTTATGTATTTTTGGAACAATTTCTAGAACGAAAGTGAGAAATAAAGCTTTTCTCATTGCTTGCTCTCATCTTTGCTCATGTCACCCACCGCCAATCGTCGCCCACCGCTGCCACTTGGGAATGAGAAATTCTATTCCTGAAAAAGAAATTTTGTATTGATATCAAACGCTTATTTTACCTCGAAACTCATCTAGGGAATAAAAAAAAAATTCTAACTAGAAATTGATTTTTGGAACGGAAATTTTACCATGCGTACCCTAAAACTTCTCTATTTACTATGACCAATTTCTAACAAAACAGAATTCATGATTTATTAAACTTCATGAGGGACGTTCTCTTTGTAATTAAGTTGATAAGGATCTTTTGCGAGATCACTGGCTAGTTTACAAGGATTAAGTGTATAGTCCTGCAAACAAAACAGGTTAAGTAAGCACAATTTTTTTACCGTTGAGAATAACTTAAATTTGCATTAAATATCCTTTGTCGAGAAAATGGCAGCACTGATATAAAATTATCTTATTATTCATGTTGAATAATTTGCAAGAGAATGCTAAGTAAGCATAATTTACATATTGTGGAGAGCAAGTGTCATTTGCCTTCTGCACAATATATAAGAAAAGATGAGGATTTATGAAATGTTTGACGATTATTTTGAATCAAAATTTAGAAAGTAAGAGATTCACGGTGTTCTTACGAATTGTTTTAGAGATATGTATGAAAGCATGCATGTACAAGTTTTTCATGAATTTTCTTTGTAGAATTGCGAGGTCGAATTGGTCATTGGCTTTTCTTAATCGCCTATAAGGATTAACGTTCCATAGCAAATTTTCACAACAACCTCATGTTTAAAATATAGTCTGGATTGGTTTTTGAGTTCCATTTTATCAAAACCTTAGTTTATCTTTGAAACAATATCTCATACTATTTTCAAATTCGTACCATAGTAATCATGAATCTTTTACAATCTAAATTTTAATTCAAAATAATTGTCAAAATTACCATAAATCTCCCATTTTGAGGTCGTCAATATTTCTCATTGGAACGTTTGTCTATATAACTTATTAAGTACATTCATATATATAGAAACGAATATTAACAAATAATCACGATACAACAAAACTAATATTTTAAAAAGTGTGAAAAATAATTAACTTGAAGTAGTAACAGAGGCAAAATCGATTATAAAATAACATTTAGAATAATATATAAAAGAAAATGATAGTCTTAGGAACGAGTGGGCTTCGGACATGTAAGTTTGCCAGCTCTTTTAAGAGCCGTGAGTGGCCCTGGGACTTTGAAATAGTTAACAAATTATGGTTCCACTCCTAATGTGAATGCGCGTGCGGTACCCAATAACATTGGTCTTCACGTGATACCATTTACCGTGAATTGCGGACCGTCATAGTCTGAAAATTAAAATAGAAAAAGACCGGTCGCCTCAATGAAGACCATAGCGTGGAATTATAAACAATCGGAGTACTAATGGAGGTAGGTTGCTTGCAGGATTTCTTTCCATTTTAAAATTTGAAGTTAGGTTCCCACTACCACGACCCTAGACCGCTACTAATGGGAGAGAGTGTGGTACCCAGTGATACTCCTCGTCTGAACCGTGAAATGCGGAATCTTCTTCCTTAGTAGCACAAGTCGTCACCGGCCAAAAATAAAAATAAAAAAAGACCAGTCGCCTCAATCAAGACCACAAAGTGGAATTATAAACAAATCAGAAATATTGCACGCGCACCAAATGGCTTAAAAAAATGGAAAACGAATGACTGCCAGTGGTTAAAAGTGCCAAAATGATTCAAATCCAATCATTGCTCGTGCAATACGTACTTTATACGATCTATTATCATCAATATAACAAAATTTAATTATTAAAAGAGACCATTCAGATAAGAACAGACCCCCCCACGTGACATGTATGTTGCGCAGCATGTCATCAATTCAATTTTAATGCGCCTAGTTCTATTAAGTGGCTCGATATTTTATGTGTGTTTTTGTGGATTTGCACCAAACCCACGTTCAACTAATCTTGATTACTAGCTCAAGTCGAAAATGTAACCATATGTAAAAGGAAAACAAAATAGAAACAAAGAGTGGTTTAGTTCTACGGCTAATGTTCTTATCAAACTATTGGTTCAACTTGACAAACTAAAGTGATCTTTTTTTTTTTTTCTCAAATATCTGATTAATATAACAAAATACAACAATGTCTTCTATTTGATCGTAAATTTATCAGCCATTAAATCGACAATGAAAATTCAGAATCATAGCTAGCCACCCCCTCATCTTTTTGGTTTTTTTCCCTTTAGTTACGAAGGCAGTGACTTTCTTTGTAACTTGCTTGTCCATATTAACATAATCTCCTTATGTGATTACATATATATTCTATTTTTACCACATTGAATGACCTTGTCAAATTTGTCCATACAAGAGGACTTGGATTCTAATTCGTAAGATTTGCCTCGGCATTTGCTTTTCCAACAATTCCGGACATTATCTTTTAGAACCTCTGACCTACAGCTTATAAACATCGAGTAATGTCTACATACATGGTATACAAGCTCTTTGCATTTTTTAACACTAAGTGGCTTAAAGAGAAAATAAAAATCATATGATTACCAGCTGTCAAAGTACCAAAATGATTTGACTTGAATGACCGCCCATGTAATAAGTACCTCATATAGTCTGTCATCATTAAAATGAGATTATAATTTTTAACTCAATTTTAGCTCGTTGTGATCTCGCTCATATAATAATTGTCTCAATGCATGTTAGAAACCCATTTTTAAACTAAACACTAATTAATTTCTTGGATAGCTGAGGACTTGGTAGCAAAATGCTCTAAATCGTTACCAGCCAAAAATAAAAATAAAAAAATACCAGTCTTGGTCACCTCAATCAAGACAACAATGTGGACATATAAACAATCGAGTAATACAAAAATTGGTTAGGTACTAGTCCTAATGTCTTAGCCAGCATTTTGTATGCACACAGAGATGCATGATTCTCTGCATTGTTGTCGTTCCTTAACTAGTAACCATCACCATTGTCTATGTCTCCATCCTTTACTCCACTGCTAATGACCAAACATTGATTAGATATCCATTTTTTCCTGCACTGCTCAGAGACAAACAGTGAAGACAAATATTGATCAGGTAAACTATCCTTTCCTCCACGGCTAATGGACAAACATTTGTTAAGTCTTCATTTCTTTCCTCCACCGCTAACGGACAAACATTGATTAGAAATCCATTCTTTCTTGCACCGTGTACAGACAAACAGTGATTAGACAAATATTGATCAGGCAAACTATCCTTTCCTCCGCGGCTAATGGACAAACATTTGTTAAATCTTCATTTCTTTCCTCCATCGCTAATGGATAAACATTGATTAGAAATCCATTCTTTCCTGCACCGCGTACAGACAAACAGTGATTAGACAAACATTGATTAGGTAAACCCCTCAACCGCATATGGACAAACATTGATTCGCTGGCCATGTTAGTAATTTATGAAGTGAATACCAAATTTTGATAATGTTAACCTTGTTAACATATTATACTAGACATGTCCAAATTTCCAAGAGTGGTGAGAATCGACAGATGGTTCGCACAGTGCCGTTTGACAAAGACGACACGTGACATGTCCTTTTTTTGAAGAGAGACGGCGACAGAGGGCGAGGCTTGCGAGAGAAGCTGAGTACTGAAGATCTCCTGATTACCGAAGGAGGACGGGAAGGAGCGCGAAGTTGTTTCATTGGACGAAGGGATGCCACTACGGTATGTCGCGCTTGGACGCCTGACCTTGCGTGCGTCGAATGTCGGCCCTTGATGCTTTCGTAGCGCTTAGCCTGATCTAACGTGTGGATGGATGACAAGTGGACTCCCTTTAAAATCGGGGAAAAGGAAAGAATTCATGAAATTAGTGAGTCGGGTAATGGTATCTAGAGGTCACGCTTCCGTACTTACGAGATTTTTATACGTAGTAATGCTTATGCTTTGATTTTGTGTTAACCGGGTTGATGTAACTTTCTTTCTTGGCCTTCTGAACTATGATCAAGTGTAAATGAGTGTTAAATGAGGGAAGCATGGTCTTTTACTTCTGTCGGTGTTTTCATTCAATGCCTCATCGATGGAATCATTAGCCTATAAGTCAGTGAAAAATACTCCAATTATTAATAGAAGCTTGTGCTTAAACATTTTGTTGATAATAAGGATATTTTTGTAACCCATTTTCGTAAGAAATATAAATAATGAAAATTAGAAAAGTATTTTTTAAAATTATTGATTTCATAGCTTTCTACCTAGTTTATGGTACACTTTAATAATTGAGTCGATAGGTACCATAACTTTAGTCAAACTAAAGTCCAGATAATTTCAAATATATCCACACAACTAGTAGTAAATTGGGACGTCTCATGCTAATAATTGTTGTATATAAAATGAAACTTTTGATCTATATGGATAGTTCTGCAAATGTTTCAAATAATTCCAAATATATCCATACAACCAGTAGTAAATGGGGACGCCTTATGCTAATAATTGTTGTATATAAAATGAAAGTTATGATTTATATGGATGATTCTAAAGATGTTTCTCTAGATAATGTTGTCGTGCCAATTCTCCAAGCCCAGCAATTGCCTCTTTGGAGCACGCGCACTAAAAAATAAAAAATAAAAAAGTGAGCCCCTTTGGGGACATCCTTCGTGATTGTGTTGATTATGTTTTTAGTGATAGGGAAGATGACACGGATTAGCAACTCTTTCCAACTAAAATGCACTACAGCAATATCCTTCATCTGAAAAAAAAGTATCTTTTCTAAAGTATTGTAAGATATTTTACTTGGCAAGTTTCTTGGTTGGATTAATTGAATTTCACGATATGATTATTTTTATCTCAAGTAAGACTCATCGTGTTCAAAATTTGTGATTAAACCGGATATATTAAATGAGCAAATAATATGTTATGGCTGTCGCAGGTAGATCTCCTTTCAATGTCTCCTAATACTTTTTAGTTACAATTTGAATATGGTAATAGTAACATGATTCTCTAGATTATAGAGATGGTTTTATTGTTTCTTTACTTGACTGGAAGTCCAAGTCTCAACATCCTTTCCTGCGCCACTGATGGACAAATATTGATTAGGTAGCAGTCTGAACTTGCTCCCTATGCGAGTCCATGACACCATTTTAAGAATATAGCTGTAACATCATACCTAAACTAATTTAAAAATAATTGAACGAGAAAAAAAATTGGAGTTTAACATATGAAATCGTAACATCTCTAAAGCATAAAATGGCTGTATTATTGATTTATCTATTGAATAGCAATTGTTAATAATGTTCTATTTATTAATGCATAAGATTTAATACAAGGGATCCAGAGATTCAGAATTTTAACGAAGATCCAAATCACTTGAAAAAAAGGAGGAGATAAATCTACTAGGGAGATCCGAAATGCAACCTGAGATAGGTTAACTAAGCAACGTAAAATCTTGGGAAGCTGAAAATTTGGTAGCACGTTGTTCAAGTTTGTTGCTGACCAAAATAAGAATAAAAAATGACTGCTCTCGGTCTCCCAAATCAAGACAAAAATCGTGAACTTTAATTGATTTCTTCGCATTATAAAGTTTAAATTGCAGTTCCATCAAGTGGCTTAAAAAAATGAAAAAAAAAACATTTGATTACCAGTTGTTAAAGTAAGAAAATGATTCCACTAGGATTTAATTACAATCGGCAACCTTAACTATATAATATGGTGCAAAATCTGAACGACATCACTCTTAACCTGTCAAAATTTGTGCTCTTAAACTACATGCATAGGGTACATAACATAATCTCAAGCCGTAGGCACAGGTATAAGGGATAAAGCAAACAAAGTGAAAACTCAAAAACAAACTAAAAGTACGAGGCAAGCTTTTCCAATTTGAAGACATACCACTAATGAATTAAGCTTGGGACATTTCCATGAGTCTCTTCATGTCAAATGGCCGCATCACCACTTTGAAATAACTCCAGAGATGCGGTTTAAAAAAAAAATTGCTCAAAATGAAACTCTCACTCAATAATCTCCCAAATTTTCTAGCATATAAACGCAGAAAAATCAACTATCTATACGAAAAATAACTTTAAATGTCTCAAAACCTTAGTCTATGACCATTTGAATAAAGAGAATTAACTATCCACCGACCTATAAGCTGGTAAATAAAATCTTATACCAAATTAACTAGTTGAAAGATTCTCTTCTACCAAATAATGACAGTTGAAAGATGAACAAATCAAAGAACTGAATAAGTGTAATTTGATATTTCGGAACATGCTTATGCTCCAATCTTTTAAATAAATCAGCCTTTTTTTTGGTGATTCATAGGCTGAAGACTTTTTTAGGTAAATTCTTACATAAACAAAACTTTGAAATCGAAAGAGTAGATGACAAGACTGAAATCAGAATATTTTATCAAGTGTCTATATTAAATGAGAAATTATACTAGAGAATAGACGAGAGAGAAACTGGAAAAGGCAGATTTATTTATTTTTAAATAAAAAGCGGGTCTATTAATAATTGAGTTCACTTAAAAGGATGTGATTTAAGCTAAGTTGGGAGCGTGAATAGCCTTTGCCCAATGTGTGTGAGTATGCATACATACACCAAATCATCACAACGACTTTAGAAGATCCTCCTAACTATTTGAAGGCCCACCAGAGGAATCTTTCTCTTTTAGTCTTGGGAATTTCCCCTTTCGGTGCAATGAAGCAATTATCAATGGAAGATTGGAGATGCACGTCCATATTATCATTGATTATGCGTGAGATGTCAAAATTATTTACTGTTAAATTTTTTAGTAATCCAAAAAAAAAAAACATCATAACTTCCTTTTTTAAAAAGAGTCAAGAAGACAAATTGATAGAGCCAGCAGAGAAGTGGATTGTTGGAGGTTGATGCACTCATAGTCCAAGTAGAACATTTGATAAGGTGGGAATTTTTCTAATGTCTCTTTGTTCTTGCTCTTTAACCACAACTTAGACCTTTATATCAATAATTACTTCTTGAGATAAATTTAATGTGATGTTTCCCATTTTTTTCCCAATGGTAGCATCGATTTGACATTTTTTATATTTTTTTGAGTTGAGATAACCTAGAAAAAAAATATATAAAGAGACAGAGATAGAACAACGAAAGAGCCAAACAAAGCAAGAATGATGAGGGATGAAGAAGGCAAAGAGATTTGAATACAAAAAAGGATTAGGTGCCGGTCCAAAACCGGCTCCCTGTGTGAGTCATGAAGCCATTGAAAAAAAAAAAAAAAAAGAGAAGCAACATCATAATCAAACTAATTGAATGCGTTCGACCAAAAAAAAACAGCTAATTGAATGGGGAAAAATTGAAGTTTTATTTTTGAAACGGTGTACAAATTGAATAGCTCTAAAACGTAAAATGACCGTGCTATTGATTTCTAATTGAATAGCAACTTTTGATAATATTCTACTTATTGACATTTATGACTTGAGTCAACTTGGACCCTTCTACCCAATTAATGTTGAGCATTAGTTTAAAATAAGTTTTGACTTTTCATGTATTGTCTTTCAAATTTTCATAGATTTGTTGAAAGAAAACCCCTCATAAACATTTCTTTAAGTGAAAAAGAAGAAGAAGAAAAAAAACATAGTTCATAAGGAAAAATTGAAGTTGTTTAATTTTTTTTGCCAACCGTAATTGTTAAATTATAATGTCATATTACTCCTAAATCCTTATATTCATTATGAATATTTGAAAAAATTATGACTAATATCTAAAAAAAAAAAGGTTATGACTAATTAGAGTTATGAGGGATGTTCTCTTTGAAATTAAGTTCATAAGGACCTTGTTTATGAGGAATAAGTGCATATAAGAAAAGTTTCCATTGTTGAGGAAAGCTAGCCCCAACAACCATATTTAGTTAGCATTCTCCTAAAGTAAGCATTTTTTTTTTTGTAATTTAGGGGTACGGAGGTGCAGACGTGTCTGTCTAAAAGCCCATGAAATGTCGATTCTGCACTCCTCTCGTAACGAAAAATCATTATGACCTTTCTTATCTGCTGCAGTTCTGTATTGTTTGCCGTCCGTAGATCTAGCTGGGATAATGACTCTTGTTTGAGACTGGGTTGTTCTTTGGAATTATACGTATATGTAGAGGTTGTTTGGTTCGGTCACTACTCGCTTCCACCAATTGTTTCTAGCTCGGGTTGTTTCTTCTTTTGTAGGTCCCATGATGCGCAATCTCCGAATTAACTTTTCGTTCCAGTGAATATCAGATTTCTAGTGGTTGGACGGTGTTGATTTTCACTTGAAAGATGAAACATCCTCTTGATCTTCATACTCTACTTTTATACTTATATAAGTAGCAATGCCAAAATCTAAGAAAACCTTACCAATGGGAGTCACATTGACTCTCTAATTTTAATCAGGAATTGTACAATTGTCTAAAAAGTTTGTGGATAACCATATAATTTCGGACTGTTCACTATCTTAGCCATGCCATTTAAGTCATTATCAATGAGGCTTTGCAAATTTTAGCTACGGAGACATCCACCTTGGGATAGCTAATTGACCAAATGCCATACATTGATGAACCTGCCTTATGCCTTTGGCAATGCTTTACGAAAACCAAAGCATAGTTTATTTTAAGCATAATTTATTTTCCACTCAAGAAAGTTGTTGTCGGCGTCCATTGTTATTTACTTTTGCTCTGGACTCCTGTAGTCTAAAATTAGTCTGAGTTGATAAAGGCATTGAGACTTTATGGGGATGAATTTTAGATTAGGTACATGATCATTTTAAACAAATATCCTAATCTTAAAAGATGACTAGCTTCAATGTCTACGTAAAATGGTGGTTTCGTGTCTAACACTTTTCAGGAAAAGCCAA
Organism: Corymbia maculata; assembly: GCA_014182735.1. Taxonomy (NCBI): domain Eukaryota; kingdom Viridiplantae; phylum Streptophyta; class Magnoliopsida; order Myrtales; family Myrtaceae; genus Corymbia; species Corymbia maculata. Next base: position 11,315,498 of record CM024688.1, on the reverse strand, counting down.
AATAGTGAGTATAGGCATAAGTTCTGGAAGTGGTGAGTGATAGAATGAGGTGTCGATGTTCCATTGAGCTAAGGTATGTTGTTTCCACCTCTTTTGCTTTCTCTTTGGAATCCAATTCACACTGCTTTAAAGCACTGAAATCAACTCATAATCAACCAAAAGCCAATCTAATTGATGGATCTCTTGACTTTTTTTTAGGTGATGCCAAATAATTGTTGTAGTCCCCACTGCTTTCACTTTGATCATTAGTTATCCTTAGCCTCTCGCTTTTTGAAAATGCACTCACTTTGCTTTTTCTTTTCCTAGGATCCCCATGTATGATTGCGGGAGTGTCTATCCTCCCCGCTTGGAATGGCAAATACTTGCATGGACTCGTCGGACAAATCACAACCATGGATCCTATAGTACTCACCATATTTTGCGATTTACTTGCCCTCAATCTAAAAGGTCTAGTCAAGATTTTGTTGGAATTAGTGCACGTAAGAATATTCTCATATGAGTAAATATTTAGTAATATTAGCTGAGGTGGAGCCTAAGTGGCCACATTATTTATTTATTTATTTCTAGAGAATGTTGCAAATCAAATTTTTGAAAGAAGTCATTTCTAGTTATTTAGAGTGTTGAGCATCAATCTTAGAAATAGGCTGTTATTATATAATTTTGCAGATATATGTTCTCCAATTGATTTTGTATGTGAAGTTGGTCAGAATTTTGAGTCGTAAAGTATAATTTCTCAAAAAGAGGTTTTACACCCAACAAACAATAATAAGCCCATGAAATATTGATTCTATTTGTTGCAGTTCTTCTCTATTTGTTAGCTGTACGTAGATCTAGCTGGGATAATGACTCTTGTTTGAGACTGGGTTATTCTTTGAAAATATATGTATATGTAGAGGGCATTCATTTCAGTCATCATTCGGTGAACTGTTTCTATCCTGGCTTTTTTTATTCTTTTGTATAAGGGTGATCAGGTTTAGGATGGGTAGGATCTAGACCTGGACCATGTATCCAACTCTGTTATAACTGGTTCTCTTTTTTTGGACCCTATATCCGACTCTGTTATAACCGGTTCTCCTTTTTTGGACCCTGTACCCTACCCTATTTTTATTGGACCCTATTTTGGACTTGACCCTATTTTTCGAGTCCCGGAACAGGGTCTACCATGTTTTCATTGAAACCTGTTTTGCAACAATCCGATATCTTATACAGCTTCGAATTTTACATTAATTCGCAAAAAAAACAATAACATAATTCTCCTAACATTATAAGACAAAGTAAAAATTCTAACAATATATAAATACTAGCAACAAATATGGATCTAATATTAATCTCATTTCCACAAATACTACTGATATTTTCTAATGTACCTATTTATGTGTATGCGACGAAACTGTTATTAAGATGACATCTTTATTAAGTATGACCGAGAATGCTTTAATTAGTGCCACAATAATTAGTAGCACCTGTCCCGTGACTATTATTATAGTTGAAGGTGGGACCATTAAAAAAGAAAAATAATGTATGAGAATAGTTCTTTATAACAATTCTTTGAAGACAATTCTCCTTTAACTTAATTCAGAGAGAGGTTTTCTTTTTTTAACAATTCTTTGAAGATAGAGAGACTCAAAGGTATTACATAGAGAGACGCTTTTTATTTTAACATAGTAAAACCGGTTCCAAAACCGATCCAGTTTGGGTGGGTCTTTATTTGGACCCAATTCTCGGACCGGTTTCAACCGGTTCCCAAAAATTGAAACCAGTTCCCGAACTGGTTTAATAGGGAACCAGTTCCAAATTCTATTTTTGGGGTGGTCTGGTCCGATTGCATACCCTTACTTTTGTAGGTCCCCATGGTGTGCAATCTCTGGATTAACTTTTCATTATGGCCGTGGTTGTTACTTGTTGAATATCAGATTTCTAGTGCTTGGACACTGTTGATTTTCAGTTAAAAGGTGAAACATCCTCTTGATCTTCGTACTCCGCTTTCACACTTATATTAAGTAGAAATGCCAAAATCTTTTAAAACCTTACCTTACTAATGGAAGTCACATTTACTCTCTAATTTTAATTAGGAATTGTACAACCATCTAAAAAGTTTGTGGTTAACCAAATAATTTCAAACTGTTCACTATCTAAGCAATGCCTATTTGAGTCATTATCAGCGAAGCTTTGCAAATTTAGTGACAGAGGCATCCACAATGGGATAAGCAAAGGACCAAAATCTATACAGCGATGAACTTGCCTTATGCCTTTGGCGATACTTTACCAAAATAAAAAGCATACTTTATTTTCGACTAGAAAATGTTGATGTCGACATCTATTGTCACTTTTGCTCTAGACTCCCGTAGTCTCCGTCTCCGTGGTAAAGAATTTTAAAAAATTAGTCTAAATGGGGATGAATATCTAAATTAGGCTGGCTAGCACGTGTGCTCCCAGGGTTTATTCCCCCGGCTGCCGGCGAGGTGCGAGGTTCTCTGGGTCACCAAAAAAAAAAAATCTTAATTAGGTTCTTTACCAAAAAAAAATATCTAAATTAGGTATATGGTCATTTTAAATGAATATACTAATCGTAAAAAATGACTAGTTACAATGTGGATGCTAAAGTGGTCATGTCGTGTCTAATACTTTTAAGGAAAAGCACAACAGTGAGTATTGGCACAAGTTCTGGAAGTGATTAGTGGGAATGAGGTGTCGATGTTCAATTGAGTTGGGTATCTTTTTTCCTCCTCTTTTGCTTTCTCTTTGGAATCCAATTCGCACTGCTTCAAAGCACTAAAATCAATTAATAATCCCCCAAAACCCAATCTAATTGATGGATCTCTTGACTTTTTTGAGGTGATGCCAAATAGTCGTTATAGTCCCCACTATTTTCACTTTCATCATTAGTTATCCTTAGCCTCTCTTGCTTTTTGAAAATGCACTCTTGTTGCTTTTTCCTTTTCCAAGATCCCCATGTAAGATTGCAGGAGTGTCTGTTCTCCCTACTTGGAATGGCAAATAGTTACATGGACTCATAAGATGAATCATGGCCATTCATCCTATAATACTCATCATATTTAGCAATTTACTTGCCCTCAATCTATATTCTAAGGTCTAGTCAAGTTTTTTCATGTAAGAATATTCTCATATGAGTAATCTATTTAGTCAGCAGTGCATATATTAGCTCAGGTGGAACCAAGGTATTTTTCTTTCTTTTTTTCCCCGGAGAACGTTGCAAATCCAATTCTTGAAACAAGGAGAAGTCCTTTCTAGCTATTTAGAGTGTTGTGTATCAATCTTAGAAACAATCTGTTAATATGTAATTTTTAGATATGTATTATCCAATTCACTTTGTATATGAAGTTGGTCAAAATTTTCCGTCCGAAAGTATAATTTCTCAAAAAAAAGATTTTACACCCAACAAACAATGATCATGCATAATCAAATTCGGAGCATAGGGGATGTGTGAAGCTTACCTCCTCAAGCAGGACAAGTCTCCCTTTTGGATCAATTGCTCCTTTGGGCTTTACATCGGCATATACTACTGCCCAGAAAATAAGATGTTTTAGGAACGAGCTCACCGTAGCTTTTGTTGAGGGCTAGACCCTGTGAACCGATTTGGTGCTTGGGTTTGGACCGAGGTATGGAAAAAATTACTTATTGATATGAGTTTAATGTAATTTTCCTATTATTCTCAAATGTTCAACATCGATCAACAATTTTCTTTGATTTTTCTTCTATGAAAGTGAGAGCGAGTCTCAAACCAACAATGCATAGCGGACTCAATAATACAGGCTTATGAGTGCAAGATGCCTTACATAGTGCACACAGTGTGATGTTAATGCTCACTCGAGGTACTCACTATCAAAACTTTTGTCCTTTTCTCTTTCAATTTTCCTAACAAGCTATTTCATTTCCCACTCTTCAAAAGTCTGTCTTGATGGATTCAATATAATCATATTATTGATCTTTTGAATATACTTAATGCACTCGGATGGTCGCACCTTCCAAGGATTCTCAAACAAATGCATCTTCTTCGATGAAGATTGATAGGAACTTGATGGGACATCAACGGAGTTCAAAGGGACATGTGTTGGCATTGACCCCCAAAGAGGAAGTAGTTTGTTGACTCTGGGCATCATGCACAAATCAATAAGGCAACATGTGAAATAAAAGAAATGGTTTTCATTCATTGCATTTCCAAAAAAAAGAAAAAAGATGATGGCTGCAACTAGTTTTGAAGTGAGATTTAATAATTAATAAGGGATTTAGGCACTGTAGTAAGTGAATCGTCTGCTGTCTCTAGAAGAGAAATCTTCCTTCATGACAAATGCTACAAATGTTCTACTAAGTCGAGTCTCTATCACCCATAGGCGAATTAGACAGAATGAGTGGGTAGCTAAGGGTTAGGCATAGCAGGTCTCTTGCGGATGACTTTCGTGTGCATGTCTGTCTTTGGAATGTCTGTTGATGGCGGTGTGAATGAATGTCTTGATTGCCCGTTCTGGTGTGCAAGTCTTGCTTTCGCGCGTAGCCCTTCTTTTAAGAAATCTTAGTGAACCCTTGGGCCATTAAGAGAGTCATCTTATAGTACTTAGCATGGTAAGCGTGCATAGCGTGCCAATCGGGCTAGCTCATAGGAGAAAAAACAGGCTGATAAGGTTTGTTGTCGGGCGAGATCAAACTTTCTCCATTCGTGACCCCTATCACACTTATAAAGAAGGTTTAGTTATATTTAGTATTAAACTAATTGCATAGATAAAGTCGTGTATTGTATCTGACGATCGGAAGGCATCTATCCCATAGAATGGTAATTGATATTGTAGCCAAAATCTCGTGTTTGATACTCCGCTTTCGTCTATTTAGTTTTTTCAAAAAGCATCTTGGACTCAAGAGAGCAACGAGATATCCCACCATTGAATGTCTAGTTAAATCATTGCTTCTTCTGAGGCGCGAGCAACTGGCAAAGCTATTTTCCAACGACAGAACTCTATCAGACAAAAGAGTACATATAGACCCCACTTTTACATGAATGGTTCAATCATGGGATTGGGGTAATAATGCATTGTTGCTGGGAATATGATGTCAGAGAAAACGAAAGTATAGAATAAGAATAATTAATTCTATCATCAAATCATTCGCACATCAAATCATTCGCCTTATAATGCTTATCGTTAATAGAGACTCAGTTTTAAGTACTTCCCATTTGCAAAAGACGCGATGTAATTGAACACTAGCTAAAAGATGGCTATGTGAGAAACAAATTGGCTAATGAAACTATAAGTGATGTCGCGACCTAAAATTAAATTTTTCGAAAATAATAATAATAGGTTTAAGGGTATTGTTAATTTCGGGCCGACGACCCTTAATTAACTCGGGCTCTCCCAAGCCCATACCCCACGCGACGTTGGGTATTCATAAAAAACTTGCAAACAAGGAGTCGCCACTAGTCTATTAAGGTCAACTAGAAACCGAGCGAGACATGGGAGCGTGTCTCACTATTTACGCAACCAGAGAGTCTAGGGTCGGGGACTCGATTACGTTAATCATGCGACTAACGCCCTTTCGGTACCTAACTTAATTGTGTGTTAGCTAAAGACATGGCAACACATTCAAAAAAAAAAAAAAAAAAACCTATTGTAAAGCCCTAAGGCTTATTCAATTTTGGTCTTTCTTCTTTTTAGGGGTTTTCTGAATTTTTGCAATTTTTCTGATTTTTCTGGATTTTTTGAATTTTTTAATGTTTTTAATATTTTCGAATTTTCTGAAATTAAAGAAAACAAGCTTTTAAGGTTTTTGCAAATTTTTGCTTTTCTGGGATTTAAAAAAACATTTATTAATGTTTCTTTTGGAATTTCTAATTTTTTTTGGAATTTTTGAATATTCAAAAAAAGAAATAAAGTAAAATAAATTAAATTAAACTTTTAAAACCTTTCTGAAAACTAAAGAAAAACATTTTTAATTTTTGATGATTTTTCAAAAAATTTTAAGGTTTTTTTAATTTTCTGAAATTTTTGGATTTTTTTAATTAATTTAGATTTTTTATTATTAAAAAGATGATTCGGACCGGGTCGGGAGACCCGGCCCTACTAAACCGACCCGGACCCTATCGGTCCGGGCTGGGCTAAAGAAACCGGGCTGGCCCAACGGCCCAGTCGGAAATTCTTATAAAATGGCCCATTAACAAAGAAATTAAAAAGAGCCTATTTTTCCTTTTTTTCAAAACTCGGCCCACTCCCCAGTTCGGGTTTTCGACCTCGCCTTCATCGACTCATCTTCCTCCCGAAGACACCACCACCGTCGACCAACTCCGGTCGCTCACTCCGCGACCACGGACTTAGCAAACAAAACCCGACCGAATGGGCATTTTTAAACCAGAGATCTCAAAGCAAACCAACAAGGATAAATATATCGAATGAGGAGAAATAATCTAACTCGTCCGGTCTTGGGCGCTGGATTCATTGACAACAGAAGAATTTCCCAACGGAGGAGAGATAACATACAATCAATGACAATACCAGGACAAAGTAGTGTATAACAAGCTCCAACACGTCAATTTTGCAAAATCAAATTCGGAAATTATGTTACGAACAGCCGGAGGTGCGCATTCCATAATGAAATTTAATGTGATTTGCAAGTATGATGTATGAAGATCCAAATCAACATATTTCGTGTCGACCCTATTCTACTTTGTCACGATTCACTAAAAATATTTTATCCAAGTTCGGTGCTCTTAAGGGTTTCATATTTCATTCAGACAATATGTCGAACAGTTGGCATGCATTGAAGAACGTGAGTTTCAGGACCAAATTTAAGCCATTCCTCAGCCCAAACATGATGCGTTAACCTCTAAAACATTACAATCGTTATGAACTTGCTTCGGTTTATCAAGATTTCGTCAAAACATCAAACGAATCAAACGTGTGTCCCCGGGTTACCTGATCGAATGCTTGCTGTGACGAACGGTGACGAGGGAGTTGGCTTCCGACGAAGGTCGAGGACGGTTCAGGCGAGTCACAAGCGAATGGAATAAATTCCTCGCTCTCCGTTTTCTCTCTAGAGCGCGGCGAGAGCAAGCAAGCAGAAGCGCGAGCGAGCGAGGGAATGTCGAGGGGGCGCAATGCTTGATACGGAGCGGAGATCGCACAGGCTCGGATCGATATGGGGATCATGGTGATCGAGAGTGGACCCATTCCCGGGGCGGCGGTCGTCGCCAGTGACGCTTGCGGCCTTTGCTTCGGGTGGTGGGTTTGATACTCCTCCTCCTCTTCTTCTGTGGTCTCCTTTTCCTTTCTGACCTTTTTTTTTTGGCTCCCCGCTCCTCTTCGCTCGAGATCTCTTTGCCCTTTTCCCCGTCTCTTGTTCTTCTCTTTGAAAACGCCCGGTAATGAGCCTGGTAGTCGAGCGACAGAGCTGCAAAAGTCTAAAGCAGACTGCAGCGACTGGAGGCGGTTCTTCAGCACGTCGGGGAATCGTACGATGAGGGGTAGCTGCAGCACGATGCCTGCCCACAGATTTCGGATCCGAAGCTTTCTTGATGATCTTCAGCAGTTCAATCTCATGGTGGCCGCCGTGCCGTGCGGATGGACCGAGATGTTCCCGGAGCCGTTCTTAACAGCGTCAACAGTGGCAAAGGCGATCGTCGAGAGAGGTGTGCCAGCCAAAGGCGGGACAACCGCTGCCGCTGGGTAAAAAGAGCTGTCCACGGTGAGAGCATAACCGGGAGGCGCGACGGCGGCGGACGCTTCGGAGATCCACATACCGGAGTAAGATCCCACCATGCAGATCCGAGAGAACACAGGCGGGAGAAGAGATTTCCCAGAATCGCAGCCGCGCAGGAAGACAGAGAAGGAGAAGGAGCTCCGGAGAGAGATTTGGCCGGGGCCTCTTGTGTGCGTCACCCTCTGCCCTGTTTCCCTCAGATCTGGTCCTACTCGCCAGAATCACCATTGTTGCTTCTCTCTCTAGCCTAGACCCCGATTCTCTCATCGAACCCGTAAAACCAGCACCTCTTTTTTCGGTTTTTCTTTGCTGGTTTTCTCCCTTGCCCTCGACAGAATCGTCGCTCTCTCTCCGCTTTCCGCCGCGCGACCGCGGTGGGGGGTTGTGTCGGATCGGTGTCGTTGCCCCCTCTCCGTTGTTCGTGTCCGCTCCCCCTTTCTTCGCCGTGCGTCGCCGTTCTTCTCCTTCTTTTCCTCGATCTCTCTGCCTTCCGCCGCGTGACCGCGCAGCAAGGGAATCTTCCCTCGCTGGCGTCACGCGGCTGACGTCAGCCGCGGTGGGGGAGTCGCGCTAGAACCGCGTCGTCGGCTGCCCCCATCTGGATTTTCTCCTCCTCTTTTCTTCCTGTCCAGATTTTCGAGCTCACTCTCTCGCGGGTCGCTCCGTCGAGCTCTTCTTCCTCCGCTTTCTGCCGCGTGACCGCACAGCAGGGGAAGATTCCCTGCTGGCATCACGCGGCCGACGTCACCGCGGTGGGGGGTCTCCGGGACGACGGCGATCGGTTGTTTCTCCTCCGCTCCTCCTCCTTTTTTCCTGTCTGTGTTCTCCTCCTCTCCGTCCGTCCTTGTGTCCGTGAATGGGGGGGAAGAGAGAAAGGAGACGGGCCCAAAGAAAAATAACAAAGATGGGCCCGGGGGAAATAAAGAGAAGTGGGCCAAAATGAAACCCAAGGGGATAGGCCCAGGGAGAGATTGTATTAAGGCCGAAATTTTGGGAAAAAGGAGTGGGCGGACTATGCTGGCCCGGCCTAATTTTTTTTTTCTTTCTTTTTTTTTTGATTTTTTTATATAATTTTTTTTATCTTTTCTAGAAATTAATATATATTTATATATGCAAAATATATGGGCATTTAAAGCAAAACAAATAAAAATTCGGGTGTCAACAAGTGATCCTACCAAACTCTTGTAACTTCGGTTTCAACATGGCAAAGAACAAGGGGGAAAAAAGTACAAGCGCGAGTGCCAAAACTTGGCACAAAGGGACACTTAAGTGCCAAAAGTTACAAAAGGTACACTTCGGTGCCACTTTTAAAAAAATTAGATCACTTAAGTGCCAAGTCGTCGGAACCCCGCCCGGAAATCCTACGTGGCAATTTTTTATTAATTTTCTTGCCTACGTGGCTCGTAGGAAACTGAATCGGCCAAAAATCAGCCAAAACGACGTCGTTTTGGCTGACGTGGATTTAAAAATTATTAATTAAATAATATTAAATAATTAAAAAATATTATTATAAAATCAATTTTATTAAAAAAAAGGGGGAGGAGGGGATCGGCGAGGGCAGCCCTCGCCGCTGCCGCCGTTGCCGTCCCCACCTCGCCGGGAAGGGCCGGCGACCCGGTTGGCCCTCACCCACCGTTGCCGGCCCTTCCCGGCGAGGCGGGCGGCGACGGCGGTGGCGGCGAGGGCTGCACAACCCTCGCCAATCCCCTCCTCCCCTTCTTTTTTTTTTTTTTTAATAAAATCGATTTTAATTTTTTCAAAAATCTGATGTGTACAATTTAAAAAAAAAAAAACTGCCACGTGGATTTTTTATTTTGAAAAAAATGCCACGTGGATTTTTTTATTTTAAAAAAAATGCTCTGTCAGCAAATTAAGTCGCCGGAAAATTGACATGTGGCAATTTGGCTGGAAGTTTTTGCCGTTGGCACTTAAGTGATCCATTTTGCTCCGATTTTGGCACTTAAGTGTACATTTTGTAACTTTTGGCACTTAAGTGTCCATTTGTGCCAACTTTTAGCACTGCAGAGGTCTGCACCTCCAAAGAACAGGATAAATGCAATTTTGTCCTCATCTTTTGAGAAGATGTAATACATCTTTGGCTTCGCCGTGCACGATCTATTTGAATGCTTAAGAGTTACAATTTGATTATTTCCCCTAATAGATCCCTTGAAGAATGTAAAGAGAATTGTATGCTCACACGTATATTTGAACAAGCAATGTATGAATATGGAAGACCATAGTATAACATTGAATGGGAAAAATTAGATAATATAGAAAAGATGAGCTATTTCAACTTAAACATTTGTAAACATAAGAAAAATATAAAAGACCAGATTAACCTTGATGAATGAGTGAAGGATGTTTCTTATTCTGACAATAATTGTCTATGGACACCCATATTTCCCAACAATAACCAACTTGGCTTAGCATTAATCTATTGCTTTATTTCCACATTGTAGCAAATATCTCTTGCGTGTCGTGTCGCTTACGTTAAGTCATTTACGAATAATCAACGCTTGATCTTTCCAACTTTTAAAAAAGGCAGCTTTATTAAAGGTCGACTTGAGAGGGAGACGGGACATCCCACTATCTAAGTCTGTTCAAATTATTGCATTTATAATTATGGGATTCTAGGGATAATGCAAGGCTACTTTCTTAGAAATAGAAATTTTAATAAACGAAAGTATAGATTTAGCATCTTTGAATGTTAAGGTGCTTTACCTTTGCGTAAGGAAGAAGTATTATCAAAATAATCAATGCCTTTTGTCTATTCAGCTTTTTTTCATAAAGCATCTTTTATTAAAGGCAGACTTGCGAGAGAGGGAGATGGGATAAAGATAAATAACGCTTTCATCTTTATAGCATTTTTATAAGAGAAAATACCATAAGAAACACAAAAAATTCTAAGTTATGTTATTTGAAATAAATTTATCTCAAATTCTTTGAACGAAAGGTATTTTCATTTTTTTCCCTTTTATGTTTTTCTTCTCTTTTTAAACTTTTTTCCTTGTTCTTTTTCTTTCCCTTCACCAGCCTTGCCTAGCCTGAGTCGGGCGAGGGCAGTCCTTACTCCACTTTAACGCCAGTGAGGACGGCCCTCATCAACTTCTCTCCACCAAGGCCAGTGGAGAATCAGAAGAAGAAAAACAACAACAAAAAGAAAAAGAAAAAGGAAAAGATGAAAACTCTATTCGATCAAATAGTTTAGGATAAAAGTATCTCAAATGACATAATTTATGATTTTTTATATCATAAAAATTTTAGGATAAATTTGTTTCAAAAGATATAATTTGAAATTTTTAATGGTACAAAAAAATTCGGAATAAATTTATCCTAAGTAATATAATTTTAAATTTTTGGTGATATTTTCTCTTTTTATAAAGTATCTTTATTACAAGTAGACTCGAGAGAGAGATGGATCAAAATAATCAACACTTATCTTTTTAGTTTTTCTATAACGCATCTTTAGTAAAGGTAGACGATAGAGAAAAAGAGGTGGGATAAAGATAATTGACGCTTTCATCTTTTCAGCTTTTTTTTATATAGCGTCTTTATTAAAGGTGGATGAGAGAGAGATGGGACCAAGATAATCGACACTTTCATCTTTTTAGTTTTTTTTTTATAAAGCATCTTTATTAAAGGTCGACTTGAGGGGGAGATGGGATGCCCCATTATCCAATGTCAATTCAAATTATTTGCATCTGTAATGATGGAATTTCTAGTGATAGTGCGTGGCTGCTTTCTTGGAAATAATAACTTTAATAACGATATTATGGAAAGCGCAACTATAGATTAAGATCTTTGAATGGTAAGCACTTCACCTTTTCCTTATTTCTGCTTGCTTTGGGTTGCGTAAGGAACAAGTAATATCAAATCAAAATCTTAGTACTCACTTTTTCGCTTTTTTGCAGACCTTTGCCTTTTGATTCACTGCTTTGCCGGTAATTGCCATTTAAAGATTTCGTTCAAGTTGTAAATTAGATATTCTTTGATATTCTTCTTATAACGCCATAATCAATTGAAAATTTCTATCTTTATTCACTTTAAATTTTAGAGCAACATAAATTTCTAAATTAGCAATAAGTAAAACACTCCATTAAATGTAAAACGGCCATGTTATATATGTATATTGGATAGCAAATTTCGATAATGTGCTACTTATTGACATATTAGAATTGGGCTAACTTTTCAGTTCATAAGGAAAATTTGAAATTGTGTAATTTTTCTGCCAACCATAATTGTAAGATTAGAATGTCAAATTATTTGTAAACCTGTATGTGTGTGTATTCTGACTATTTAAAAAGGTAATGATTAATTTAAAAAAAATAGTATGACAAAACAAAAATTTCCAACCTAAATAGTCTCATGTTCCCATTCTTTAAACGCATTCTTCCATATTTAGGTATTAGGGACATTTTTAGATAGGACCTCGGAATTTTGCGAACTGGATCGATATATGTCCTGACTCAAAATTTCATGCAAGAATGTTAAGCCGTCATGGTGCGGATTAATGTGACCTTTAATAAGGCCCTCGCATGCCTACGAAGCCTTGGTCCATTTCGGTTCTGAAGGGTAGGCCAGAAAGCCCTGTTGAAGCCTGGCCCCTCTCTCTCTCTTGTAATAGCATGGAATCATACCATGCTTGGGCATGATCCCTTGCCACCTTGGGCAACCTTGAGCAAAGTAAGAATCAGGGTATATGTCGAAGGTGGGGACTCCACCAGTCCAGATTTTCCATCAATTGTCCATGATACCAGAGACGTTTTCTTTGGCAATTGTAAGAAGCCACGGTTCTGCTTTGAGTCCAAAACATACTCATGGAGACTCCTCCATTTTGAAGAAGAAAAGGCAGAGATTCTGGTACATTGGGAAGAATCTAAAGGTCAAAAAAGGAGAAGATTGAGAACTTCCTTTAAATCATTAATTTAAAGTCTAATTAGTGTCCTTTGCATTCTTGATAGATCGAACGCTTTTCTCTTAGAAATAAGTTTTTCGCACACGGAGACTCAGAACTTTCTTCAAATCACGACCATCACCAAATAAATCCAAAACTGCACGGAGCCTGGTTTGTGACCAGGATTGGGCCTAGCTTGTGATCGAGCCATGCCCCGTTCGTTGCCAGCATGTGGCCTGGTTCGCGGGTGGGCCTAACTTGATCAATGTCTGGAACTTTCCTTTCTCCCCATTCCTCTATATTAATTGTTACAACACTTTTTCTCTTCTTTTGTCTTTCGATTAAGTTTTTTCATGTCACTGTGCGGCAGTCCATATTGCAATGTTTTGATACTACTAAGATCCCCTCGCTGGGGAGTGAAATTGAATGATAGGATGCCATAACTTAGGAACCACGCGTTCATCTAGGCTAATGTCGTTAATAAAATGCTAAAACCATGCCTATGTTCAATTGAATTCATGGACGTATTAACTAGCCTTTCAAATGTTTCACAATTTAACTGCATTACATGCTTAATTTAAATTACTGACTGCATTTTTGTACAATTGTATGTTATTATAATATCTTTGAAGCACTCTCACTGAATAATAATAGGCAAAAAGAGGAGTTCCCTTTCTATTGAAAAACTATGAGGTGCACATCACCAATGTAGTAACGCTGACATATTTCCCGCCACTCTTTCCATAGCAAACCATGTCATTGTTTTGCATTTATAGTTCTACAGTATAGGTTGAATCGGCCAGAACCTGGAGAAGCACCAAGTTAGAAAGATCCCTTCCACATCTGCCCAAGGAACTTCTTGGAATTAATTATTATCTATTACAAAAAATTTTCATGATAGTTACTTCATGATTGTAAAGCTAGAGAATCCAAACTACACTTCACATACTGATAAGGGGATTGGTGATATAGCCCATCTCATGATTAGTCCAACAGTTGACATAAATTTATCTTTATCGCACGATCGAGATGCCTTGTCATCCAACAATTGAGATCAATTTTTTATTTATTTGATGGCTGAGATTGTGCACGTAACTTGGAGGGACTGGAGATGTTGCATGATAGATGCTTCAAATTGATAGAACGACCGGTGACTACTTTGGTCGAATGTGCCGGCTCTCACTCGGAAACAAACGCTGCGATGAAGTAGCACGTGGAGTTGCTTCACGGGAGAACTTTAGGCCGGTTTTCATTAGGGAGAGATAGCAATTAATTTGCTTATCAAATGAAATCAGAACACCACTAGTCTCGTATTCCATCTATTAATATTCCCATTTCTTAGTTTAACTGTAAAAATAAAAATAAAAAACAAAAATGCTACCAGATATAGTTATGTCACTGATGCAAAATTCATAAAAAAATGTGAAATTAAGCAACGCGTAAGTACAAACTAATTCAAACTTACAAGTGGTACAACCAATTCCTAAATTTTGTTAAAAAGAAATCAATTACTTCCCATTATCTCTCCCATTTTCAGAGAACAACCTTTCCAAGAAAGTTTATGTCAGTTGAGATTGATAAAGCACCAAGTACAAGCTGATGTGGTGCCCAAAATAGCTAACAAAAATAAAAAAATGGTTGTGCCATCATCACCTTTACTTTGGCATTGAGCACAAACACGCTTTATTATTAAGATACATGTATGAGTTGTATTACAAAAGTTCTACATTGGAAAATTGATGTTGTGTTGAATAATTAATATATTGTAATTGGCAATAACTCAATAATTTAAGCTTTTGAGTAAAAGTGGGTTCAACTAAATATATTGACGAATTCGAATATGGGCTTTCTCTTGAAAATCTCTCCAAGTGAAGGTATTAGACTTTTATTGCGTGCTCCCAACAAATGATATCAAAGCCAATGATTGCGGTTTCTAGGCAATGGGTCAGGTGGACATTGTGGTGTTGCAATGTAGGCCCAATAGTTAACTTCTAGATGAAGATGGGCTTTGATGGAGAAGATTCAACTTGAGATAAGTTGATGTAGGATGACACTTGAATTAAGTGGAAGCAAACCTAACACTGGAACTCAAATGTGATGGGGAAATTGCTAAGATACACGTGTGAATTGTGTTAAAAAATTCACACATTGGAGAATTGGTGTAGTGTTAAGTAATTAATATATTTTAGTTGGTTCATTACTCAACAGCTTAAGCTTTTCAGTAAAAGTGAGTTCAATTCGATATATTGATGAGCTTGGACTTGAGCTCTTTCCTAAGTGAAAGTATTGGATTTTTGTTGCGCACTCCCAATACTTATCGGGCTATGATGGGGGCTTACTTGCTCTTGCTTTCATGTGCTAGCAGTGCACCAATAAACACAAGGACCCACGACCAGCCAACCTTTGCGTGTCCTAATTGTCATCACTAGTGCGCTACCACCACACGAGGGTGAGCGGCAATTGTCGTCAACCCTTACCGTCACCTAGATCTAGGCAAGGGTTTGGTTACATTTTGCCCTGTGTGTGCTTTGTGAAAGTGATGTCGGAGGATGATCAACGAAACAAGGCAGTAATAAGAATCGATGTTTCATTAGCAAAAGCATCGAAAGAGAAGATCCTGATCTTTGAAAGTAGCAAATGGAGGATGGAAGAAACTATTAATTTTGCTCTCAAGAAGATTCTGCATAAATAACTTGCCCACCTTTTCCACTTCCGGATGGCACAAATGTGAAGATTCCGACGAATGTAGAAAAGCTATCAAGAGTGCTTTTTGACAGTCTTTATGCTTTCATGTTTCTTCTTGATTCATAGCATTTATGTATATTATAATTCGATAAATATTGCAATTTTATATCTTGCTAGTTGCTTAATATAGGGGATTAAAAATTTCTGTAAACTTAAAAGTCGCACCATGAAGATCTCGGCCGACTCTTGATAATGAGATTTCTCGACAAGAACCTTATACTCAGAGTTTTGCACACGAGAGTCCTCAATTGCGTCGATCACATTTTGGCCCAAATCTAGTGTCAACATGGCTGGACCCTAGGTGTCTAAGCCGCCCAGGTAGAGATTGACTAAAACTCCCATACGGGTTTGGAACTCGATTTGATCTCGATCAAATATTAATTGCATGCGGGAGCTTGACTCAAATAAAAAGTCAAGGTACTGTTATGTTTTATGCATATATCTGTGTATGTCGTTACGGATGTATGTCTAATTTTATAACAAAGAAATTTTTTGAATCAGGCTCACAAGCTTTTTGAGGTGAGTATTAGCAATCTCGAGTTGAAATTTGACAAGATACTTGATTAGTTGGTGCTTAGAGCTTGTCTAGAAATCAGTCAAGCCCCTGTCAAACAATCATCAACCCAAGATCGGACAACTTGTGTGAGCTTGACTTAGTTTCACTCCGAGTAGGTCTCCTCATACGCTCGTTGCGAGAGGAACAGGATATATACTTGGTGTAGGAAATAATTTTCCCAACATGACTAGCATGACAACGAAATATATCTTGCCAGCACAAGTGGGCTATTATACATGAATTCTCATTTTAATATGCAAGGATATGAGGGAGTATGGTTTGCAAGGGCCTCAAAAGATGTCTTGTAAGGTGAGGGGGGTGCTGAAGCTAATATACGGGAGCGCCTTGCTTCTACCGAGTGATGGGGGAATCCCTTCCATAGTGGCTTAACATGGGCCCACATCCATGTCAACAACTCCCAGGTTCACTGGACCCCTCTCTTATACCAATTCGGGGTTCTCAGCCTCAAAAGACGTCTTGTGAGGTGAGGGGGGCGTCGAAGGTAACATAGGAGAGCGCCTTGCTTCCGCCAAGCGATGTGGGACTCTCTTCCGCAAGGGCTTAACATGCGCCTGCATCCACGTCAACAACTCTTAGGTCCACCAGACTCGACTATAAATATATAAATATATATATATATATATATATATATATATATATATATATTCCAGTTAAACAGTGGAAGAAAAGCCATCTGATCAAATGAAGATTCCACCAAGATCCTAACAAAAGGCTCGTGACCTAATCAATCAATAACTGAGGACCCAATGAGAAATGAGCCCTTTCGACACTCAATTCCTGGGTTTGTGTATTCTAAACAAAAGAGAATTAGAGGGAAAGACAGCTAACACCATCGTCATATCCCCAACACCAACAATCGCAGTCCTTCTCATAGTACTTTCACATTGTCTTTGCATCATTACGAGTGACCCGGACATGGCTTCTGTGGAAAAGGTTGGAACGGAGGGCAATACTACAAATGGGACGATTATTCATTGGCATGGGACAGTGTCCCGGCCGATCTGAGGTTCGCCACCACGGAAAAGGGGTTTGACTTCGACACCCATGCTTGTTTCCGCCACGCTGCGTGCTTCGACCGCGGTGTGTGCAAAGGTGCGCTGACACACGTGGACTGCATTAGTTGCATGGATTTCACACACAAGGAAGTCAAGAGAGTATGCCCGTATAATATTGGCGTACAGGTTCAGCTTTACGATTGTGGACTTTAGGTACAAGCAATATAGACTCACGGAATAACCTAAGCTTGTATTGGCAATTGTCCAATATCATAATGGTGGCACGTGTATGAAAATATATAATTCAATAAGGTTTCATCACAGAATGATATACATGTGGAATGTGAGTGGCTTCTTTGGCGCCATTGATCTTTGTGTATGTTTGAATTGATTAATTGTCTACCATTAAGGATCAATTTGATCTGACAATATTTGAACTTGACCCCACTCGAATTAGCAGTGTTAGATCTTGAGTAGTACAAAATTATCTCAATTAAATAGAAAATAATCAAAACTCAAAGTGGACAGATATCAATCTCAGACTTTCTTTAAGAAGTTCCATGAAATGCCAATGTCCATTGTTAAAATGTACTATAGGAATATGGTATAAAGCAGTGGACAAATTAGTTGAGATTAGGTTGACAAGCTTGTTAAGCAAGGTATTGGCAAGTTCGAATTTCAATTTGATAAGAGATTCGTGTAGCTCGAGCTGGAGTTTGACTTGAAATCAACTAAGTCAGTAAGACTTGCACGAATCCTGCTTAGCCACACCTCATTTAGGATTTTTTTTATTATTAAAGTTAGATTAGACCACATTATCACTTTTCTTCAAAAAATGATCCCCTTCCTTTCTAACCCCAACTTAAGTTATGTTCAGTAGTTGAAGGGTAATTCAGTCTTTAAAGTTATCTAATATGCAAATTGGGAATTTTAAACTTAATCTCATGTGTGAGTTTAGTGTAGGTCTTCTCTCCTATAATTCGAATACCTTTCTATATCAATTTGTGTCAAACTTAAATCTTTAACACTTACCCTCATCCCTACTCTTGCTCTTGACTGAATTACGAAGGCTATCATGATGATTGCATTGTTACAACACAATGTTCACCTTCACCCCCAAATCTCTACCACTAAAGTGAACCATCAAGGTTGCTCAAAAGCTACATTGGTCGCAAAATTCTTTTCTTGAGATATCCACCAAATATAGATATACACTAGGAATGGGCCACCCATTGAGATCTATTCAGAAGGAGAAAATGAACTTATTTAACTATCTACATATGATTTCTTGTATAGATCCACCTCTTGGCAACTCCCAGAAGATGTCGAACTATTGATTCTATAAGCCGAGGTACTGCCAGCTTCCAACTCCAAGAAATCGGGCAAGCAGGAGGCTACCCAGGGCAGACCCCAGTCGAAAGGTGCTAGACTAGCTAACGGCAAGTGAGATAGAGAAACAAATTGGCTCTATCGGCAAAACCTTTGTAGTCAACTCATTTGCTTAACACAAGCAATCGACAAATTGGGAAATGCCTATATATGATATCATATGTTTTTTTTTTTTTGGTCAGAAAATTCATATCATTCATTAAGTGGAAGTTTGAACATTTTGACAAACCATATCAGAGCATAATAAATCCATGAGATTTGCTAGAGGGTAACGGACCCAATTAGCCGGCCGGTAAAGTGCGGTCTCGTTGGGCCTTAACCACCCAATCTACTACCTTGTTGGCCTCTCTTTTGCAATGGGCCAATTTCGTGGACTGCAGGTGTTGTAAGTGAACCTGGGCTTCGCTGATAAGTGTGCAAACATCTCAGTGAACTTGATCTGTGGGTGTGCTTATCAATTCAACAGTTTCCAGTAGATCAGTTTCTATCACCAGCTCAGATCGACAACCTTCAACTCCTTTTGCCTTCATCCTTCTTAAAGTTTCAAGTAGAGCGAGGACTTCAGCTTGGACGGCTGAATCCGCGCGCATCAAGCTCGTGAAGCCGTCGATCAGTGTCCCGGAGTGGTCTCGGCACACCCCTGTAATCGCGCCTTCTTCGGTTGCTCCGACGAACGACCCATCCGTGTTCCATTTGAAGACGCCGCGTTGAGGAGGCCGCCAGTAGAGAGGTAGGTTTTGTTTTTGGGCTGATCTACTGGTTTTGTTGGTTACCCACGCGCTGATACTTTGATTCTATGCCATGGTTGTTTCGATGATGCACTGAGGGTTCGATGGTAGGTTCCGGAAGACAAAGTCATTCCGTGCGCGCCAGATCTACCACAAAATGAGGGTGAGTTGTTCAAATGAGATAATATTATGAGTAAACTTTGCGATCCATGCTTCTATTTGGGTAACATTTCGAAAATCACAGTGGATCTAGAATTCTGAGCTTTCCCATACTGATTTTGTCCAGGAATAGTGCAGGAAGAGATGCTCGCTTGATTCGGGATGGCGGCTACACAAGGCGCACTTGTCATTAGGTATTATATGCCGGCGATTGAGGTTTGAGTGTGTCGGTAAGGCATTTTGACAAAGTTGCCAGAGAAAGAATTTGAGTTTTGGTTGAGTGTTTGCCTGCCAAATCCGTTTCCATAGTGCTTTTGGGTTCTGGAAAGATGAAGATGCCTTGCTCTGATTACTTGTATTATGTTTTTCACGGCTAGTGTGGTAGGCACTTTTAACTATATAATGGCTTGTTTTAGTGGGTGTCCAAACTAGGTGATCTCTCTGCATGGCCTGGCTTATTGGTATAGACATAATTTGCTCTGCTGTGTACTGGTCGAAAATGCCTCTGATAGTGTGCTCTTTCCATTTTGTTTGTGTCATCAATCAATTCTGCCACCATTGTCACGCCTCGACTCTCGAGCTTGCGGCAATCCCATTTCACTTGAGGTCTAATTTTACGACGTCCTAGGTACTGTCGTCGACCAATTCATTTTATGTTGTAATTATGCACATGCGGAAACAAATACTACCAACAAATTAAACAACATGGATAGCAACAACAATAACAACAGCAACAAAGGAAAGACAAGCACCATTTTATATATATCTGAATGTTAGCTGAACTACAACACATATACACACGCCTTACTACAGGTGAAAAGCTAAGGCCTACACAAAAAGGGATCGGCCTGGCTAACCTAACACTGTACAGGTGGGGGAGGGCTCGTCAAAAGGAGAATAGGCCACAACAGCCTACTCGCTGGCCTCAGAGGGATCGCTCTCTTCGATCCTCGGCTGCAGCATTTAGGGCTTGAAAAAGGTTAACCACGACGAGTTGAGATAAACTCAGCAAGTTAAAGTCCTAAACCCGATTAGGAACTTCGCTTGCCTCGGGAGTTTAACATACAATCTAATACAGCAATCAATCCAATACCATTTCAGAGAGATAACCACAGAAGATAGTTTAATAAACATGTGCAATCACAGGCGACCCTACCTGGCCTCGACACAAGCGACCTACAGAAATTGTCATTTAATTCATTACGACATTAAGAAGCATGTGAATAATCAGAGCATTACACGCAGTTTTCTCATGTCTCATATCCACACGTGCTTCGATTATTACGACCACTAGGGCCACGGCACAACCTTATGGTTGGCGGTCAACTGGACGTAGACCAGGTATTGTCCTCCTCCATGAGGCATGGCGACGTCACGGGCTAGCCCCCATCGACGGCATTCCCTAAGGAGTATAGGTCTGGCCTCTACCACAACTACGCAACTGACCACTGTCAGGCAACCGACCGAAGTCAGGATGACCAAAAGTCCACGGCACAACCCTAAGGGTTGGCAGTCTACCGGCAATGCCGGGCTTCCTTCTTAATGTGACCATGCAACACATCATCAAACAATCCGTTCTTTTCTTTGTTCTGTCGTCAATGCACATACAATTCGTGCTCACGCAACATGCTATTGCAGTTGACACATGTATAATGTCATGCAGTACAATCTAATCACTCGTGAAAATTATGACAAACTGAAATTCAATTCCAACCAATCAATAATCACGCACCTTCCCTAATTCTTGGGAATAATCAACAATTTGCACTTCAAAAAGCCTTAATAATCAAGAACACAATAATTTGAAACCAAAATTTGATTCTGTATGAACAATAATTGTGAACAGTAAACGTGAACAGTGATTGTGTATAGTAATCGTGAACAGTAATTATGAACAGTAAATTGTGAACAGTAAATTCGTCTAAAATTAAATAAATAGATAAAAATAAATAAACTTAATCATGGTTAACAAATTAACTCAACCCTAGTTAATCTAACCTAATCATGATTAATTTTTAACCTTGGTTACTTTTAAAACTAACTATGGTTACTTTAATTAATTAACCTTAGTTACTTTATTACTAACTATGGTCAATTAACTAACCCTAGTCAGACTTAATTAACCA
The DNA here is from genome assembly GCA_014182735.1 of Corymbia maculata. Classification (NCBI taxonomy): domain Eukaryota; kingdom Viridiplantae; phylum Streptophyta; class Magnoliopsida; order Myrtales; family Myrtaceae; genus Corymbia; species Corymbia maculata. The sequence goes on along the minus strand of CM024688.1, from coordinate 11,294,184 downwards.
GCCTAATTAACTAATCAACCTTAATTAATCACAAATACACAAATACACTAATTAACCCCGAAGCAAGATTAACCCCTAAGCAAGGATTATGAAGTTAACTTACTTGGATCGGAAATCCGGTGACACCGGCGCATAGAGGGGAACGAGGATTACAAGGGGTAAGCTCGGGGACAGCAACGGATGACAAACGATGGCCGAAATGGGCCAAAAACACTGCTGGTTACTGTTCACACGGAACTGACCAATAGTGTAGAAAAGGCCGAAACGGGCGGTCCGGGGCGACCAGGGGTGACCGGGGGTGGGCGGCTGGCTTCCTAACTTCCAGGACTACACTTTGGGCGGTGCTAGCGGCTCCGATGACGGCGGCAAGGCTGTTTTCCGGCTGGAAAATAGTAAAGACAGCAAGGAACACCAAAAATAGAAGAGAAAAGGAAGAGAAAAAGGGAGAGAGAGTGGGGTTGGGCTGGTGCACGAATTTTGGGAGAGAAAGAGGAGAGAGAATGAGCTGCTGTTTGGAGACTTGGATAAGAGCCAAGGCAAGTGGGCAAGCCACTTGTTGAAGAACCAATCAAAACAAAGCAAAAACAAGCACAAACTAAGCTCACTTGGGCACAAAAGCAAAAAGCCAAAGAGAGAAGCCCATGGGCTGGAAATTGAGGGGAACTTGGGCCAACTTGGGCCCCTCTTGGACTGGGCTAAATGGGTGCAAGGCTCATTGGGCCGGCCCACCCACGGGCCCAAAACTCGGTCCAATTCTTCCCTTTTCCGACGCTTCCGTGTCCAACGGAAAATCCCAAAATAAATTAGGCAACGTCCAAGTATTTTGTCTTAATATCACTGAGAAGTCGGTTCCCAAAATCGGATTAAAATTTGGGCTAAATTGAGTCGATTTTCAAGATGTTACAACCATGATAGGATCATCCTTGTTAGCTAGCCCTCCAATGACACCTTTAGACAACCACTGATCTTGTCGAATGTTTACCTGCTTCCTGTCACCAATAATCCATCGTAGGGATGGTTTAAGAGTATTTCGCCCTGAAATAAGGCTTTGCCATCCCCAAGACGGTTTGTTGTCTTTGCCAGCCTATAGAAATTGACTGTGTGGATAGTATAGACCCTTAAAGAGCTTGCTCCAAAGGGATTCGGGTTGTTGGATCAGTCTCCATAATTGCTTGCCAAGCATGGCTTCGTTAAATGAGATTATGTCTCTAAACCCTAGGCCTCCTTCATCTTTTCGAGTTTTAAAATCTCCCATTTTTGCCAATGTATGCCTTTGTGTTGCTCACTGTTTTTCCACCAAAAATCTGCTATTTTTTTCTCGATTGCATGACAGATAGACAAAGGTATTTTGAAACCAGACATTACAAACTGAGGAATAGCTTGCACCACTACTTTTATAAGGATCTCCTTTCCCGCTTTAGACATCAACTTCTCTTTCCAGCCTTCTAGTTTTGTATTCACTCTTGCTAGGATCTAGGCAAACATCTCCTTTTTTGTGCCACCCTAGTCTGAAGGGAGTCCTAGGTATTTCCCTGTTTTGTTTATTTCAGCCACTCTCATTTCAGTCGCTAAATTTTGTTTCAAAGCTTGAGGGCAATCTCTGCTGAAGAAAATACCAGACTTGTTTAACTTAATTGCTTGTCCCGAAGCAAAATAATATTGGTTTAAGACAGCTGCAAAGTTTTGGCCTTCAAATACTTTCCCATCCATAAACAAGATTAGATCATCCACAAACATTAGATGAGAAAGTATGGGGCAAGTCCTATTTAACCGAATCCCTTTAATGCTGCCATCTTCCACTACTTTGTGAATCAAGTGAGATAAGACATTTGCAACTATAATGAAAAGATAGGAGAGAGCGGGTCACCTTGGCGTAAGCCTCTTGAAGGGGTAAAAAAGGATTGGGGTTGACCGTTAATTTTAACACTAAAAGTCACGGTTGAGACACACTGCATAATCCAATCAACCCAAACTTCACTAAAACCCATTTGTAGCATGCAAGCCCTCATGAAATCCCATTCCACCCAGTCATAGGCCTTTCGCATGTCAAGTTTTAAAATAGCTTGGAATTTTCTGCATCTCTTTCGTGTTCTTAACTGATGAAGCACCTCTTGGACAATTAGAATGTTGTCTTGTATTTGTCTACCCTGGACAAAAGCACTTTGTTCCATAGTTATTAACTGGGGCATCCATTTTTTCAGCCTATTTGCCAACACTTTTGCAATACTCTTATAAGCAAAGTTGCATAAGCTAATGGGTCTAAATTGATCAACCTTTTATGGATTTGAAACCTTGGGAATGAGAGTAATGAGAGTTTTATTTAGTTCTGAGTCGAGATGCCCTATTGCCCGAAATTGGCCAATTTCTTCATATATATCTTGGCTAATGTCACTTCATTGGTGCTGAAAAAACTATCCATTCAACCCGTCAGGCCCCGGGGCCTTTAAAACTCCCAACTAGAATGTAGCATGTTTTATTTCCTCCATGTGACTTCTTCTGTGAGGGCACAATTCATTTCTTCCATCACCACACATGGAATCTGGTCTAGGACAAGCTGAAAATTGCGTTCCCCAACTTATTGGTATAGGTCTATAAAGAACTCGACGGTCATTTGTTTAATCTGGTCAGGACCTCTAATCCACTTGTCATTTGGATTTTTCAGCATAGTAATTTTATTTCTTTGCCTTCTTTGTACCACTGTAGCATAGAAAACTTTGTATTTTTGTCCTCCCATCGTAGCCGGTGAATGCGTGACCTCATCCCCCAGTAAATTTCCTCTTGTCTCCATAGACGTTCAATTTCACCCTTAAGCCATTGGACTCGTTCCTTGTCATATAGATGCACTGTATTGTTTGTCAAGAACTGCAACTCTCCCTTTAAACTGTCAATTCCCTTGCGCGCATTTGAAAATTTTTTCTTACTCCACTTAGTAAGTTGCCTAGCAACATTTTTGAGTTTGCTGTCAGTCCTTTGTTGTTTTCCACTGGTGTGTGCCACGAGTCCCGCACTACTTGCTCGTACTCCTCATCCTCTAACCAATAAGCTTCGAACTTGAAATCTTTTCTTTGTTTTTCCACTTGAGGGTATAAATCCAGCAGTAGTGGGCTGTGATATGATCCTATTGCAGGTAGGGTATATACTTTTGCTGTTGGGAATTCCACTCTCCATTCCATATTACATAATGCTCGGTCCAATTTCTCCTTTACAAATTCATCCCATTCTCTATTGTTCGCCCATGTAAAGGCACAACCCTTACTTTCTATATTCATAAGGCTGCAAGTATCTAGAAATTCCTGAAATGCTTTCATCCGGTAATTCTCAGCCAGTCTTTTACCTACCTTTTCCCATACGTAGAGCACTTCATTGAAATCCCCTACACACACCCAAGGCATATTATGTGGTCCCCAAGTAGTGCTTAGTTCAGCCCAGACTTTTAACCTTTCCTAGAAATCAATAGGCACATGGACAAAAGAAACATTCATATGTTGAGACGTCTCCCCATAGCTACATGTTAAATTGATATAGTGCATATTGCTTGACCCTACTGTAATTGAAACCTGGTCGCTCTAGAAAATAGCCAATCCCCCTGCAATTCCTCTTGGATTTACTATAAAGCTGTGTTGAAAATTTAAATAACGCTGTAGCCTTTTACAAACTTCCTCCTTATTTTTAGTCTCCATTAAAAAGAGAACTGTGGGCCTTTCTTGAGCTACAAGGGCTCGAATAGCTTGAATTGTTGGGGATTGCCCAGCCCCTAACAATTCCAGCTTATAAGCTTCATTTCGAACTCGGTGACTTATTAGGGCAAGCCACTAATGCCCAACTACTTGTTTCTTCTACTGTAAGGATGGGAGTTTCCATCAGATTTGTTTCATCGAGTGTTTGCTTACTTGACCCTTGGGACTCATAGGGTGAGTAGCGTTTTAGCTTTTTTTAACTTGGTAGTTTAGGTCCCTTTCCATGCTTGTCCCCTGCTGAGCCAAATCCCTTCCGAGTGCTATAGGAAAGTGGGCTAAAGGAGTAGCCCAGGCCAGGTTTTTCCTGAATGTGATCTGTTTGATTCCAGGTCATATCCTCAGTGGCTGCTTCTTTGCGTTTTCTAGTTTCTTTCTGCTGGGATAGTCTATCTTCGCTTTGCTGATCATATAGAACCATCTCCCCTGGATTAACTGGTAATTCTTGATTATCATTTTCCTCTTCTAGCAGTTCATCCACTGTTTTACCATAAAAAAATGTCCCAAAAAGTGCTAGGTTCATTCGTTTCTACCTTCATCTAGGAACCAAACAGCATGTCTTTCCTGTTTGAAAACTTCACTTCTTGATATGGAATGTCTAGACAGTGCTGAGCATAATGCCCCAGCTTACCACAAGAGTAACAATAGTGTGGCAAATGCTCGTATAAAAAATCTAGCCATATTTTTTTACCCTTGTTGCTAAAAAGAGCCCCCAGTTTTAATGGTTTCTGCATATCCACAATAACCCTAGCTTTGCCTATCATGTATAGCATATAGCCCTTTGCCTCTATTTTCACTTTTCTTACTTGCCCTATTTCTCCCGCTACACATTCTACTACCTCATCAACAATCCATTCTGTAGGTAGTCCATGAATATGGACCCAAAAATTGCAAGTATCGAATTTATAACATGCAGGTGGGGTATTTGGTTCCTAGGGTTTTAGCAACAGTAGATGACTTGCAAATGACCAAGGGCCCATTGGCATGACTCTTTCTCTGTCCATTTCTAATGCAAACCGAAAAGCGAACAAGCCTGTTGCTAGCATATTGATTTCCACACTTTCCATCTTCCAGACCCTTTTCATTGTAGTCTGAAATGCTTGGAAATTAATTTTGGGATTTTGATACAATTGCCCAATTAGGGTTTGCTGGCATTCTCTAACCTTTTCTGCAGAAATTACATCATCCACTTCTACAATAGGTTGATTTGACCAAAGTTTACCTAACCTTTTGCAGAGCGCAGCTAGCCTCACATTTTCCTTATCAGGTGCCTCCATCCTGAAGACTCCAACAACTGTGGTGGTATCGCCCAGCTGTGGAAAATAAACCGAGAGACTAGCTATTAGTGACGGCAACTCCTTCCTTGCAGGAACTCGGAATGTTGAGCTCGTTGGCTTTCGTGAGGAAAGGAGAAACGTGGAATCTGTGTGGACGGTGGTTATTGGGATGAAGATGGGTATATGGGATATGTGGAATGGGATTCGGAGGTCTGGGTTAAGGAAGGAATGGATTGTGGGTAATGGGATGTATATTAGCCATTCTTGAATCTCAGTTCTTTGGTGAAGAAAATTTAGGGTTTGGATTTTGGGGAAGCTACCACAAATGGTAGAGAGAAACTCTCACTGGGTTAAGGAAGGAATGGATTGTGGGTAATGGGATGTATATTAGCCATTCTTGAATCTCAGTTCTTTGGTGAAGAAAATTTAGGGTTTGGATTTTGGGGAAGCTACCACAAATGGTAGAGAGAAACTCTCACTGCAGAGAGAGTGAAGAGAGAATTTTGATATCACATGTTGAAAGCGTACAATAGAAGTCAATTCTTTCTCCTATAGATATTATTAAGAAGGATCCTAAGTTTAAGCCTATCAATATATTCAATTGAATTTACTTTCACTTAAGAATTTAAGCTTATGTGTTATGGATGACTCATGATTTCTTAATTGCTCCATGCATTTTCTAACACAACTTATAGATGCATCTTAATAATGCTTAATCTCTATCATGGTTATGTGCAAACACTCATGTTACCTATGTTGACACCTAAATTTTGGTGACTCGTTTAATTATTTATTAATCACATTGAAAAATTATGGATTAATTTTTAACCCCTTAGCAAAAAAAAAATTCATTAAAATTGCATCGCATATAAACATTTGGAGTACTTGCACCACTAGTTTTAAAATTTCTCAAAAAAAATTAAAAAAATTTAATTTAAAAAAAAAACGTAGTGGGTCGGGCCATGGCTGGGCCTACCTCGGCCCCTTTTTTTTTTTTTCTTTCTTTCTTTTCCTCCCCACACGAGCTCAGCCCATTTTCCTTTTTTCTTCTTCCTCGACTCGGCCCGCTTGGTTTTCTTCTTCTTCCTTTCTTCTCCTGCGCGTGGAAAGGGCAGCCTGCAAGAGGAATAAAAAATGAAGCAAGTTGCGGTAGAAGAACAAGGAGGCAACTCCGGTGCGATCCGCGGATCAGGGGGTTAGGTCGGCAAGGCAAAAAACCAGGGGGAAGAGAAGAATCCGGGAGGGAAGAACAAAAAGAGAAAAAGAGAGGAGAAGACTAGGAAAAAGGGGTCAGAAAAAGGGAGTTGCGAGTGAGAGCGAGGGTAGAGAGCGAGAGAGAAGCTCCTGCAACCACCGCGCCTTGAACGCGGCCGACGACTCATCAACGCTTTTTTCCCTTGCTAAGGCTCTGGGGGATCCGAGAGAGAAAAACCGGGAGAAGAGAGTTGTGGGGGAGAGTGAGGAAAGAAAGTTAGAGGGAGAAACCGCAGGCCACCGTTCTCGAATCGCGGCAGACGACCTGCAGCGATGCCTCCTTTCCTGTGCTGAAGCTCCGGTAAGTCCTAGCCATCATTTTTGCGTTGTTCTTCTGGTACGCTGGGCCGGAGTTCGTGGCCACGAACTTTGGCCCCATCCGTCTCTTTTTAGATCGTTATACAATCCTGATTCGTTGACGAAAATGCCAGCGTTAGTCTCGTGTCCCAGTTAAGCCGGAAACCTTAGGATTTGGTAGCGCACCCCAACTATTTGACAAAATGCCTCAGAGAGATCTGAAAAGTCAATCCGTGTTTTAGCTTAGAATCGATCCGTTCTTGCATATGTAGCTGCTGAATCATGTTTTTTGTTTGCGTGGTCACTGTGTTTTGGCATGGTTTTTGCGAAATAATCATGCGTCGTTGGGAGAGCGAGGGTTTTCTTTGTTTTGGTGAATTGATTATAGGTCGTCGGAAAAGGTGGCCGGCGATGGTCGCCGCCGGTTGAGCGGTATGACCAACGGTCAACGGCCGATGGTGGTCCAAGCACCGGTGAACTTTCGCCGGAGATGACGTTTGTTGGCGCTGGTTCGCTGGAGGACATCGTCGGACAGAAGAAGCTGCATGAAGAACGTGAAGAAGACCAAAAGAATAAAAAAATAGGAAAAATCAAAAGAAACAAAAAAAAAAAGAAAAAAAAAAGAAAAGGCTAAAAAACATTAAAAAAAAAAAAAAAGAAACAAGGAAATGGGCTTCGCCTTGGGCTTGTGCACGTTAGGATGAATTTGTTGCGGGCCAGGTTTTAGCTGGGCTAAAAAATAGAAATCAAAATTGGGCTTTTTCTTTAAAAAGGGAAAAGAGAAAACGATTTTTGTAGGCCTTTTTTTTTTTTTTTTGGAGTGGGCTTTGGGGTCAGCCCGCTTTTAACCGATTAGGACCAATAGGGTCCCAACCGGTTTAGTACCCGGTCCGAATTGTTTCTCATATATATTAAAAATAAAAAAATAATAATAAAATTCAGAAAATCATAAAAAACATAAAAAATATTAAAAAATCAGTAAAAATTCGAAATTTCAGAAAATTCACGGAAAATTCAGAAACCTAAAGATTTATAAAAATTTTCGGAATTTTTTTTTTTAAAATTAGAAAATATTAAAATATAAAATTTCAAAAATCCCTAAAATTCCAAGTTTGTTTTAGAATTCCCTAAAAAGCTCTAAAATAATTCTTGGATAATTTTCTCTTAAAAGGTGTGGAAAAATCATCGGCTTGAGATTATGCTTAAAATTGAACAAGTCCTCACGACTTTATCTTAGGGTCTTAATTATTTTCGGATACAATTGCCTTTGATTGCACGCTTACGATGTGATGATTATGGTTCCCCTTTAGTCTAATTAGGATTGTCATTTATTTATTTCTTAATACTAGGTGCTTATTTTTTCTTGCAATTTATTTAATGTTTCTTTAATTACCGATTGTTATTTTGATGATTGCACACCCGCATGATTATCTCACATGTTAGTGGATAAGTCTAAATTCAATCCAAATTACCTAACAAAAGTCTTTTTGAAATGAACAAGATTAGGTACCGAAATAGTACTAATTGATTAATTAGTATAATCAAGTCCCTGACCCTAAATTCTCTAGTTGCATAGAAAGCGAGGTACACTCCTATGTATTGCTTGGTTTCTAACCGACCCTAATAGGTTAGTGGCGACTCCTCATCAAAAGATTTTTACGAACACCCAATGTCATGTGAGGTATGGGCTTGTGAGAGCCCACATCTAACTAAGGGTCTTAGACTCATCTTTTAGACAATACCTTTAAACCTATTTAGATTTCTTTCCCCCTTGGGATAGAAAAAATAGGTTGCGACAACCTATCATTTTACTCATTATGTCACATTGATCCATGCAATAACACCTTCACTTTGTAAGTGTTAAATTATATCTCGAATTTGAGCTCTCGATCCAATAGGAAGGTATAGTCTCCGTGTATTGAAGCGATAATTAGGCGTTGAAGGCAAATCTAAGTCAATTCAAATTGACGAGGAGAAGTGGTCTTGAAATAAGGAAGCTGCAGATTTTGTTTTATCTCCTAGGCACAAATCTAAGTCAATTCAAAGGATTTGTGGTTGCTAAGGTTTGTCTAAATGTTGTACAGTGGACGTCCTCAACAAAAACCAAAAAGAGCAGAAAAAGATACCGGTCGCTACAGGACAAAAGAAAGAACTCACCCGTAGTATGGTTAAGAAAAAGGAATGGTTAATAACACAAATGATCTTTGAACTTTTAATCTAACAGATAAAATCATCATTAAAATTTTAGTTTGTTCAATATATTTTTAAAATTTTACTCTAATGTGCAATGTAGTTTATAAACTTTTAGTTTGTTCAATGTGGTCTCTGGACTTTTGGTATATGTTCAATTTAGTCATTGAATTATATGAAAATATTCAATGTGATCCTTCAATTAATTCAAATTAGAGACAACATCGAACATTTCTCATAAAGTGTGGAAACTAAATTGAACATGTATCGAAAGTTCATGAACCATATTGAACAAATTAATTATTCATGAACTACATTACACATTAAGATAATGTTCAGGAATTATATTAAAAAAATTGAAGGTTCGAGGATCATATTACATATTGGGACAAAGTTTGAGGACTATTTGCGTCATTTTTTCAAAAAGCAAAGAGAATAGTGCGGGGGTTTGCTCTGATTCTTTCAAGCTGCAAACAAAGGAGAATAAAATCGCACAGTGAAGCTCTTTCTTTCGGCTGCAAAACATCGAGGTATTTGTGCTGGGAGCAGTACATCCGATTAAATTATTTATTTGTAAATAATGTGAGTTTGAACTTAATGTAAGCGTGGGAAACATTCAAGCATATTAAATATTATAAAATTTAATTCTCCAATTATTAATAAATTATTTGCTGCTGTCTCTTCCTATAGAGTAGGTACTGACGCTTGAATTGAATCATGTAAATTTCTTGTGTCATTGATTGTTCATTGTTTATTTCTCTAGCAATTTTCGCATTGATTTCATTCCAAGATCCTGTCAATTTCCGCATTAATTTAACGACAATAAAACCTGGACAGATTCGGGAGACAATTGATATTATAGAGTAGAGCATATTATTCTTGATCATAAAGAGTATCTAATTTATTTCATGCCTATCTAACCATATACTGCAAAAGCATAGACAAGGATGAGCGAATCGAGGAAGTTGTGAAGGCCTTGGCTAAGAATATTCAAGAGAAGACGATGGAATAACGAAGGACGTTGTCACCTATTTTATTGACATTTGCACTGATGTAATGAAACAAGAGTAGCGGCCCAACCCATGCGTCGACCCCCCTTATATAGCCGAAACTGGCTGACCCTAAACTTCAGAGAAATATTTACTATAAGACATAGACAGATCACGCATATAAACATCATGTCGACGTTTCAAGGAATCGTAAGCATCATTATGGGGCTCCTTGCTCTGTGCATTATGGTGAGTGGTTACCCCAGACACAACCGAGCTGAACAAAATCTGCAATGGACAACGGTATTACCCTTATGGTCCGTGTGGAAATACAGTGAACGCGGTCCTAGACGACTTGAGTGCTAACACGGCAACTCATGGGTACAACTACTATAGCTCGTCTCTCGATTCCAACGTTCAATGCTGGGGGCATGGAGCATGTAACGGCTTGCTCGGATAGCCAGATTGTATCGCATGCATCAATTCCGCGAGACAACATCTCTTTCATGAGTGCAGCTATGCCATCGGTGCTCAAATTCAACTCCGAGATTGCCGAGTTAGGTATGAGATGTATTCTTTCACTGAATAAAGCTTGGCGTGAGAGTTGTTCATTCACTAAATGATGGAGTGTCACCTCCATGTAAGAGATAGGGTCTAAGACAAAATAAGATAAAAAATATATATGATGACAAGATTGTCCTTCTCAGTGAATCAAGACCGTAATACATGCGTAACTGTTTGAATCAGTGATGTTGATGAGGAATCGAAATATTAGAAGCATAAACTCTTAACATCAACTACTTATCCTATGTCAATGTAAGATTTTTTATGATGACTCCTGTACTTAATTTTCCCTTGTAAGATTTGTAGATAACTCTGAAGATTTTTAAATGGTAGACCGATTCCTAATTGACGCGACAATCACATTGGATGTCATGTAGCGAGAGTGAGATCTTAGATGTAGTTATTCGTTGGATATAACTTGACGAAGAAAGCGAATGACCTCTTCACGGAGAGCACAGGAACTTGCCAATGCTATTAGAGCTAGATTGCCTGTTGGAGGATTTACTTACATTGGGAGTACTACTATAACAAAAGTTAAAGCTTGTTTTAGTCCTCCTCTCCTTTAATTAGTTTAATTTGTGCCTCTTCTCTTAGAGTTTGGCAATTCAAATCCGACATCGGTAATTATGTTGATGAGAGTTTATGAAACTTTACATAGAGGAGAGAGAGGCTGGAGTCAGGGAAGATGAACAGTACATGAAGTGAAGGAACAGGAAGATAAATAGAACCCAAAGAAAAAAAAAAAGAAAAGAAAAGAGAAAAGAAATCATAAGAAAAAAATAAGTAGAACGACGTCATTTTGCATAAATTTGTCCATGTCAAACACTAGATGTGCCACGTACGATGGCCGGCAACGACAAGATGTCTACATCAACATTTTCATGTCAAAATTGGTCAAAAGGATCACGTAGGAATTTCGGTATAGATTTAGGGCTACGTTATAACATTTGAAAATTTTAGAATTGAATTGATAACAAGATATTGTGTTTAAGGTTGTTTAATTAATATTCCCTATAAATAGAGACTAGTAAATTGAGGAGAGAACATAAACTATTAATTTTGGTCTCAAGAAGATTCTCATAAATAGCTCACGCACGTTTTCTTTATCAAGTCGAAAATCTAGAGAATTTGACAAATGAAGCAGGCCTATCAAGAGAAAGGAATTTACATTCTTTGTGCTCTGAGGTTTCTTATTGATTCACAAGATGCAATTATATTATGTTTGATATATTTCAATTTCATAACTCCAAACTCCATGATGTGATTTAAGTCCACTTTTAAAATAAAACTGCGTGCAAACTCTAGCAAAAATTTGATTGATGTGAATACTTATTTTGTCATAATTTTTAGTATTTCGTTTCTCTTGCAAAAATTTATGTCAACACCAATATTTAGAGTAATATAACAAATATAATCTTGGACCCATATATCTTGCTAGTTGCTTAATATAGGGGATAAGAAGATACTTGCATGATGAAGATTGCAACCAAATCTTGAGTAATGAGATTTTCAAAAACCTTGAACTTGAGTTTTGCACGTGAAAATCCCCAACTGTTTGAATGGAGATTCCGGCTCCATTTAATCGAATTTAGTGTCAATATGGCTGGGCCATAGTTGTCTAAATGAGTTGCAATAGTGTCCAAGTCGAGATCCACTCAACCCTCATACTCAGTATCTTGCGCTCGATCACACATTAATTTCATATATATATATATGCATGTGTGCATGCACACGCATGGCTTGAATTGGGTTCAAAAGTTTGTTGAGTTAAGTATCGGCAGGCCTGAATTTCAAGTTGACACGGTACTCAAGTAGTTGAACTAGAGCTCGACTAGAAACCCATCAAGATGTTATCGAACGATCATCACCCCAAGCTTGAGCAACTCGTGAGATCTCGACTTCGTTTCACTCCTAGTCGGTCTCCATATATGCTCGTTGTGAGAGGAAGAGGGTATATATTTGATGTAGGCGAAAGGAATTTCCCAATTCTACTGGCACGACAAGGGATCATAACTTGTGCAAGCACAAGCTGACTATTATACATAAATTCCCACTTTATAATATAAAGAATACGACAGAGTATGTTTTGCCAGGACGTCAACAAACTTGGATTATAATATATGACAAATTAACTGGTTAGATAGAGGAGAGAAATCCTTCTAATCCAATGAAGATTCCACCAAGATTTCTGAAAAATTTGGCACAAGATGTCACCCCCCTATATCATGTCTAATGTTGATCGTAATGACTAAGAAAGACTCTTAAAATCTAGGCTTCGTTCGTTTCATGGAAATTATAGCGTTTCAAGAAAATATTTTTAGAAAGATATTTTCTAGGAAAATGTAATTATTTTTTGGTGTTTGGTTGAAATTTGAAAATAAAACGGAAAATATTTTTTATTGTTTGGTAAAGAAAATCTTTTCCTCCATGTACTTTTTCAATAATTTTTTATTTTATTTATTTTTAAAATCGATTTTTAATTATTTTATTATTTAAAACTATTTTAAATAATTTTTTTTTAAAATAGATTTTTTGATTATTTTTCCTTTTGTTCCTTCTTCTTTCTCACCGGTCTTGACCTTGTAATGTTAGCGACCGACCAAAGGTGACCTCTAGCGAGCTCAAGCTCATTGCTCACTAAATTGGCAAGCACGAGCGTTGAGCTCAAGGCCCACCGATCTGAAAAGCCCTAAGGCTGGAGAGCCTCAAGGTTAGTGAGTGAGAGCCTCTGGCTCATTGATCTGGTGAAACCTGAGGCCAGTGAGCCTTGAGCTCGGCAATCAAGCGAGCGACAGTGAGCATGTTCGGTCGACGTAATCATCCACTTGCGATTTCACTCATTGCGCAAGCACGGGAGAGAACGTAGGACCATTGGGCGGTAGCTAAAATCTTGCGCAATCAAAGTGGAATGACTATCGACATTTTATTTTCAGATGAAAATTTGACCAGGGAAAATGCAGATGCAGATGCATTTATTGAAAGCAGAAGAAAAAGGTACAGGTTGTTTCACCAAACGTGGAATCAGAAGGATCATGGCAGATGGCGAAGTCCATCATGGAAGAGAAGGGAGAAAGAAGTTGCCAGCCTCAAGGCTTGATGGCTTCGACCCTCGCCAAATCGGCCAGCCTCAAGCTCGATGCTCATGCTCACCAGTCTGGCTAGCGAGCTAGAGGTCGCTGTTGAGTAAGCTAGATGTTGCCTTTGGCTGGTCATTGGTTTTCACATGGCTAGCGATCGGCGATGAAGAAGAAGGAGCTAAAAAAAAAATAAAAAATAATAAAAACTTTGATTTAAAAAAATAACAATAAAAAAGTAGAACTAAAAAGAAGAAGAAGAATGGAGTATTAATAGGAGTGAGACAAGAGAGAGTAAGTGAGGAAAATATTTTTCCTTATTTGAAAAGTAAAAAATATTTTCTCCTAATTTAAAAGATTTTTTCTCTTTTATAAAAAAATATTTTCCTCATCAATTTATTTTCTGTGAAATTAATATCGAATAATTTTAAAAATATTTTTGCGAAAATTATTTTTCGCCGTACGAATGGAGCTCTCATAAATCAATGCTTGAGGACCTGTGAGGAGTGAGCCCCTTTCGTCCCCAACTCACTTTGGATGCTTTCTCTACACTAAACGCCAAAAAGAGTTGAGAGGGAAAGAGAGTGAACGCCATCATCATGTCCCCATCGCAGAAAATCGAGGTCCTGCTCCCGGTACTTTCCCTTTGTCTTCGTATCATTAGAAGGTTTACCAACGTGGCAAATAGGAAGGGTCATAAGTTCGAGAAAATATTAGGTGGGCCGGGACTACCAAGTCACCGTGCGCCAACCCAATTAGAATTCGACACGTGGGTCCATGTGGAGCCGGGGCCCACCATTATTTTCAGTCAAGTTTTCGCCAGCCCCTCTCTCTTCATTAAATGCCACGCCTTCCCCCTTTCTCTCCAATTTGCCGCCTGCGCTCTCTCTCTCCCTCTTTTTCTTTCTTTCTCTCTCTTCGTTGAATGTTGCGTCTTCTTCTCCATCAAGCCACACCAACCCATTCTTTGTGTGTTTTTCAAAAATATTTCCCTCCGGCACCCAACTGCTTCCATTTCCTCACCGTCTTCTCATCCTGATCGCTTTGTTCTTACTGCTTCGACACTGCTATGCTCTGAGCTCTCTGTTGCAGCATCAATGGCGGCTGCAACAGCCGCTGTCCTGGTGGCCCTTGCGGCCGTCGTCCTCTTGTCCTTCGCCCTCTCCCCCATCACCGCGGAGGAGGTCTCCACCCACGTGGCCTACAAGACACCGATCAGTCGCTTGAGACTTCAACAACTTCACTCAAGAAGCGCCGCCGAGCTCAGCTCGTGACGGATTCCTCAGGGATGGAGAACAACAGCCAGCAATCCTGGCAGTTCAGCGACCAGCTTTGCCTCGCCAACCTCTCCCTCAACAACTTCGCCACCGCCAAGCTCCTCGACGAGCGCCCCAACTTCGACACTCGGGTCGGTGGCAAGATCACCCCCGACCCCGCCAACAACAACAACAACGATTCCAACACCGGCTACAATCCCCTGAGGAATCCGATCAACGACGGCTACAACACGGGGAACACCATCGCCAAGGGCCCGAGCCAGTTCGAGGAACCGCTTGGCCTGCCCAACGACGTCGGCTCGGGCGACTTCAATGGGTTCAAGCTCAAGGGGTCTGGCGCGGCCGGCGCGAATCTGAACGATCTGAACCGGTTTGACGACAGACGGAAGGTCGGGGGGTCGCAGGTCAACGCCTCCATCAACTTCGGGGACAGCGAGGTGGCGATTTACGGGGAGCAGCCGCTGGGCTACCCGTTCAGCGGCAACTTCGTGAACCCCGAGGAAGGGAAGGCCAAGATCGAGGGCGGCGAGCACAAGGGCAACCTGGGGGAAGAGCGGGGTGGATACAGGAAGAATGACAACATCGTTCTTGGTGTACATGTCATTGGTGTCACATTGTTCCTTTACTAATCCACCATATATTTTGGTGTACATGTCATTGGTATCACGTTATTCTTTCACTAATTCATAATCACACAATAATAAATATAACTGATCACTACTCAAAGAGTTGTGTGATAGTTTTAGACATTGTACTAAGATGTAATCTTTGGAGTATTATTGGCAATTCATAATAAATAAATTCAATTGATTCAAGTTGTATCTGTTTTTCAAAAATAAAAGTTGTATCTGTTTTTCAATCTCAGTTTCTTAGGCATACATTGGTAAATTTATAGTTTATCTCAATCTCCCATCAATCCACTGCAAATGAGGAATTCAACCATGCGCAAACTATGTCAGCGAGTCTCAAATGCATGCAAGGCAATGCCCGACCTAGGTCTCATTCACTGAATTAGTGAGCATTTTTCCATATGCAATTGCTCTTCGGATTGCATCTTCTTGCATTTTCAATTAATTGCAACCTCGTACAATACTACGTCAAGCAGCGAAGTCGGTCAGTCGAAATGGGCAAAAGCACATTCGTATTTTACTCAGGTGGGGAGTAAAAGGCCGAACATGAAACCAGAAAAAAGCCATTATTATTCAAATGCGAAATCCCTTTCAAATCATGTCAATGCTCTGCGCTGTGCAATCCGTGATGGGCATGAACGACACCATCCTCTTCCGCAGATTGAACCTTCAGGGTCTCGGACTTTTGGCAAGGGGATGGCCTCGGCTACGGCACTCACCAAGTCGTTCGTGTTGGAAATTTTCCGATAATGGATTTACATTAATTAATTAATTTTCTATTTTATATAATCGGATTAATGGATATTCCAATATATTTTAAACCCTAAAGTGATCTTATTGAGTTGGGTTCTGGCATCTATTAATTACGGGCCTAGTTGAGCAGCAAAGTATAGGCAATTGTGTTTAATTGAAGCCCGTAATGGGAAGGGCCTAGTTGACACGCTGTTGATTAGGGTTTGCTAGGTCCCCTCTCTAGCCTATAAAAGGGTAGGTTATACCTATCAGTCGCTTAATCCCATTAAAAGCTGCTAAACCGAAATAGGTCATAGAGAGGAAAAACCGACATACCGACAGATCACTGATCATATCAAGTTGATCCGTTTTCAGTCAAGTGAGGCCATGACTCAAACATGTATGTGTTTAATTCCGCTGTACATATTTGAATTCTTGGTGTTTTACAATTATGTATGAATCGAATTCGTTCTTAATTTGATTTCTTACATATGGTATCAGAGCTGTCATATATGATTGTAGAATCCAAATTTTTTTTTTTATGAACAAATTCAAAATTTCCTCTCTTTAACCTAATGTTGTCATTATTTTCTCATGCGGATTCTTTCATCGATTGATTCCAAAACCTTAGGGTTTTTATTCTGCATGTCGAGATTTTTCCAACCATATATAATTTATAGATTTTCGTTGAGAATTGAGAGAGAATTTTGAATTTGAAATTCTAGGGTTTGCACCATTGAAAAGTTCCAAAATTTTGTTTTAAATTACTTGCAATTGAATGATTTATGTTATAAATTGATGCATGGGTATTGTTATATATATGTTTTAGAATTGTTTGGTTGCATTAAAGTGAGTTTTTTGGCCTTAAACTTGAGAAAATTAATTTTCGGCCATGGGTATAAGATCCAAAAATTTTGAAGCTTCAATATTGATGATTTGTTCGATTAATCTTCGTTTAAATCACTCTAATCAATTTATAATGGTGTTATAATTAAAACCCATGAAAAATCTAACACAAAAAAGCATAAAATATGTTTTCTTGGGGGTTTGGGTCGTGTGACCCGGTTTGCAGAATTCGTGACCCGGCTGGAGGTTGAAGAAGACTTCCAGTCGGGCCGGGCGGTCTTCTTCGGGCTTCGGCCCGCTTGTTCCAGCCAAGATTCTGGGCGTCTAGGCTTGAGGGGTCGATGGGCTTCATTTTTTTTTTTTTTTGTTTTGGGCCTGTTTTATGGTCTTCTAAGATTCAGGGCGTAAGCCCAGAATCTGGGCTTCTAGCTTCATGCGGGCCGGGTCTCCATAGAAACTGGGCGGCTGGGCTTTTTCCTATGACTGGGCGCAAGCCCAGATTTGGGCTTATGGAAGAAGCTGGGTGCAAGCCTAGCTTTTGGATTCTGGGCGCAGGGCTTCTGGTGGAAGCCCACGCGGTTCGTCCGGGCTTTTGGAGGAAACCCATGCGGGCCGGTGACCAGAATTTTCTGGCCCGAACCCGCTGGGCCAAAATTCCTGTAGATTAATAATAAATTAATATTAAATGAAAATGAAATTTCAAAAAAAAAAATTTGTGGCAAAAATTGTTGTTTAATGCAATATGATTTTGGGAAACACATATTGTTAAGTGCTTCATATTGATAAATTTTGGGCATTAATTAAATGGAACATTATAAAATTTTTTGGAGTTCCTATTAATGTAAATTGGTATATACAATTACCCGCCCAAAGGGGGTTATTGTGTATATTAATTTGAAAATTGCATGAAGATAAATTCCCAATAAAAGATGGGGATGTATAATTGAAAAATATTTATCCGCCCAAAGGGGATAAATTTTTTGAAAATTATATGTAATTCCCCTCTACATTAATATAATAGAGATAATTGATGGGGATGTATAACTCAAAAGTTTTATGTTCCTAAAGGGGATAAATTTTGGAGTTATGTGTAATTCTCCTCAATGTCGTGATAATGGAGATGTATAATTTAAAATGTCTTATTTGCACAAAGTGAATAAGCCCTTGATAATTATATGTAATTCTCCTTATCGTCTCTATATATTAATATTATGGAGATGTACAATTTAAAGGATTTGTCTACCCAAAGGGGAATATTTCTTGACAATTATATGTAATTCTCCTTGTTATTATTTTACAATCTTCATGCTGTGAAAATAATGGTACATTATACGCTCTGCCCAAAGGGGAGTTTATAATGTACTAATTATTTTGTGGAATAATTTATTGCCCATAATCAATCATATTGCATTACGTGTGACAAACAGTTACTTTTGTTGTGAACAACAACAATGCTACGGTTGAAATGTTAATCGGATCAAACTTCAAAAGGTGGAAGCAAGATATAGAGTTTGCTTTGAGAATTGTGGATATGGACTTGGCACTACGTGAGAATGAACCTCCCAAGCCCAATGATCAAAGTAGTGCAGATCAAAAGGCCCATTATGTTAGATGGGAAAAATCCAACCGACTGAGTCTCATTGCTATGAAGAGGTCCATTGCTGAGCATCTCATTAGTGGTTTACCGGAAAATACGAATGCAAGACAGTTCCTTGAAGCAGTGGGAGAACGATATAGAGTCTCTGACAAGGCTGAAGTTGGAAATTTGCTGAGTGAGTTAACAAATATGAGATATGATGCTGCTGTGGGTGTCAGAGAATCTATACTAAAGATGGTCCACATTCAGTCCAAACTCAAAATTATTTATACTAAAGCTGGAAATTTGCTGAGTGAGTTAACAAATATATTTTCTTAGTACTTTATGTAAATGATATTTTGCTTGCCAGTAAAGATGTTGATCTATTAAATGATACAAAAAGTTTTTTATCTGCAAAGTTTGATATGAAAGATCTTAGGGAAACCTCTTTTGTTTTTGGTATTGAAATTCATCGTGACAGATCTAAGAAAATTCTGGGATTATCTCAGAAAAAGTTATATATATCGTGTTCTGAAGAGATTTAATATGCAAACCTGCAAGATTGGTGAAGCTCCTATTGTGAAAGGAGATAAATTGAGCATAGAACAATGCCCCAAGAATGATGTTGAAAAAAAAGCAATGAAGAATGTTCCATATGTTAGTGTAGTTGGCAGTCTTATGTATGCACAAGTTTGCACCAGACTTGATATTGCTTTTGCTGTGAATACTCTTGGGAGATATCTGTCGAATCCAGGTTATGAACATTGGGTCGCAATTAAGAAAGTGATGAGATATCTGCAACGAACAAAAGATTTCATGCTTGTGTATAGCAAAGTAGATGACCTCAAGGTGATTGGATATTCAAATGCTGATTTTGCTGATTGTTCGGATGATAGAAAATCAACTTCTGGATATACTTTTATGATGGCTGGAGGTACTATTTCTTGGAAGAGCACAAAGCAAACCTTGGTTACAAACTCTACAATGTATGCTGAGTTTGTAGCGTGTTACGGAGCTTCAACTCAAGCTGTTTGGCTTAGAAATTTGATCTTTGAATTGCGGGTTGTGGACTCTATTGTTAGACCTATGGTGATTTACTGTGACAACACTGCAACTGTGTTTTATTCCAAGAATGACAAGATCAGCAATGCGTCCAAACATATGGAGATCAAATATTATACTGTTAAGGACTTAGTAAAAAATGAAGACATTGTGATAGAGAATATTAGAAGCGAGTCCATGTTGGCTGATCCCCTAACAAAAGGCTTACGACCCATTTTGTTTAAAGAACATGTAAAGAATATGGGTGTTTTAGAGTCTTTTGATCTCTTTTGTTAGTGGGAGCTATATAGTTTGTATTTCTAGATATTATAGTTATATACAGACTAATAATGGTTTTATAATGTCTATTAAAGCATTTACTTTTGATGATCATTATTATTGATTTTATCGTTATCTTTTCTCCTGTTGACTAAGAAATGGAAATATGAAACAGTATCTTCAAACAAATTTTAGTTTAAAGACGACTGGATGTCACTGATTATGAGATCTCATGTTGAATTGTGACATAGTTGTACAATTTCATGTTGTTTAGAAATCGCACTGAGGCAATTTCATGTTGTTTAGAAATTGTGCTAATGCAGTTTCATGTCGCTTAGAAATTGCATTGAGGACCGATAAGAAATAGTGTATATTTTGATCACATGTTGGCACTATTTCTTACTACACTACTAGGCCCATGATCCATGAAAATATAATGTTTATTATATGTGATTATGGAAGGTCATGTGTTGCAATATTTTCTTAACACATTGATTGCCATAATCCTATAATGAGGTTATATATGATTGGATTGATTTTGAGATGCCATTATTGGAATATTATATTTCAAAATTGTGGCCACATAAAACAAATTTTCAGTTATTAACCCGAGTGTGTCGTTTTCAAAATTAAAATCATTTTCAAAAATAAAAAAAATTAATTAATGTAGCCCAAGCGGGAGAATGTTGGAAATTTTCCGATAATGGGCTTACATTAATTAATTAATTTTCTATTTTATATAATCGGGTTAATAAATATTTCAATATATTTTAAACCCTAAAGTGATCTTATTGAGTTGGGTTTTGGCATCTATTAATTACGAGCCTAGTTGAGTAGCAAAGTGTAGGCAATTGTGCTTAACTGAAGCCTGTAATGGGAAGGGCCCAGTTGACACGCTGTTGATTAGAGTTTGCTAGGTTCCCTCTCTAGCCTATAAAAGGGTAGGTTATACCTATCATTCGCTTAATCCCATTAAAAGCTGCTAAACCGAAATAGGTCATAGAGAGGAAGAACCGGCATACTGACAGATCATTGATCATATCAGGTTGATCTGTTTTCAGTCAAGTGAGGCCATGGCTCAAACATGTATGTGTTTAATTCCACTGTACATATTTGGATTCTTGGTGTTTTACAATCATGTATGAATCGAATTCGTTCTTAATTTGATGATTGTTCATATTAAGAAATATTACAGTTCGATCTCCATTTTCCCCATATCGATGAAATCCTTGGCTTCGGAGCCGGCGGAGTTGTCGCCATATGAGGACATCTTTTGTTCCGACGTTGATGAACTCCTTGGTTCACAACGTAGTACAGGCTTATCGTCGAGATGGCACCCAGGCCTCAGACCACAGCGTCCTGAATGTGCTCTTGCCTTGTCCAAACTGCGGGACGAGGCAGTAGCCAAATTTGCCGTCGACGTCCATCATGGAGATCAGCGACAAGGGATTATCGCCGCCAAGACCGAGAATGCCCGAGCCAGCGTTGTGGAAGATCCCACCGTTTTTGTGGCCACACCCGAACGGTAACCTCTTGACGGTGGTCTCGCTGCGACTGGATGTTCCAATACCGAAGGTCTCCCGGCCACGTCACCCTCCGTCCTTTGTCGCCGCCGCATCGGGTTCTTTCGAGGGACTTGCTGCACGGCTACGTGTCGCACTCGACGTTTTGGACGTGCGGGAGTTCCCCGGTTTGAAGATCGGCGGCTTACGTTCGTGGACAAGAGGACAACGATCGCGAGGGCCACCAGGACCGCGGGCATTGCGGTCGCCATTGATCTTTGCAGCAAAGAGCTCGAGCATAGCGGTGTCGGCGTAAGAGCGAAGCGATCAGGATAAGAAGACGATGAGGAAATGGAAGCAGTTGGGTGCCGGAGGGAAATATTTTTGAAAAACACACAAAGAATGGGTTGGTGCGGCTCGATGGAGAAGAAGACGCAGCATTTAACAAAGAGAGAGAGAAAGACAATTTTCAATTTTGAAAGAGAGAGAGGGGGCGAGCAGCAAATTGCAGAGAGAGGGGGAAGGCGTGACATTTAATGAAAGAGAGGGGCCGGCGAAAGCTTGACTGAAAATAATGGTGGGCCCCGGCTCCACGTGGAGCCACGTTTTGACTTCTAATTCGGTCGGCGCACGGTGACTTGGCAGTCCCGGCCCACCTAATATTTTCTCCATAAATTTACGACACCTGTCCAAGGTGGGCCCTAAATATCAAACTCTTCTCTCTCCTCTCCTCTCTCTGCAGTCTGCACGCTCCCTCTCTTGTCTCCTCTGCAAACTCTCTCCCCTGCACACTCTCTCTCTTTGTCGCCCCCTCGTTCGACCGAGAAAGACAATCGCGCTCAACCGACGAAATTTGCGACAGTGGAGGCCGCGCGGTGGTTCGTCGGAGGACCCAAGGCACCCTCGTCCGACTAACGAACCACGGCACCCGTCCGACAGGCGATGGTGGGGGCAACCTTTCAAGGCCGAGACCGCGCGGTGGTTCGTCGAACAAGACACCGCGCCCTTGTCCCACCGACAAGCCACAGTCCGTCGCCGAATCGCTACTTCCTTCCGACCGTGCCCTCTCTCTCCCTCTGAGTCACTGAGCCCTCGTCCGACAAACCACCGCGCGGCCTCGAAAGGTTCTTCCGCCGGCGCGAAGTTGGTCAATCGGGCATGGTGGTTCGTGGGTCGGACGAGGGCTTAGTGCGGGAGAGAGGGGGCGGCGAAGAGGGAGAAAGTTGGGCGAGAGAGGGCGTGCAAGGGAAGAGAGACGAGAGAGAGGAAAGAGGAGAGGGAGCGCCGTGCAGAGGAGACAGGAGAGAGAGCGTGCAAAGAGGAGACAGGAGAAAGGACAGAGAGAAAAGAGAGAAAAGAGCGTGCAAAGAGAGATATTTGGGGCCTACCTTGGACAGGTGTTGCAAATTTATGGCCCTTCCGATTGCCACGCTGGCACGCCATACGTATTCATGTCGAGGCAATGGAAACCATCCCGATCCATCTGAGGTTCGACACCACAGAAGAGGGGTTTCACTACTACCCCCATGCTTCTTTCTTTTATGCCGGGTGCAATGGTGCTCTGACACACCTCAGCCATACTAGCTGCATGGATTTCCCCCACACGGAAGTCAAGAGAGTGTGCCCATACAGCAGCGGCACGCAACTTCAGCTTCGCGATTATAGTCTTAGGAACGAGCAATACGCAAAATCGTGATGTGTCAGGAAATCAATAATTCAATAATATCTAATCACCTCATGATATGAATAGGAATGGGAGGCGTTATTGGCGCCATTGATCTTTGTGTTCATTTGAACTAAATAATTGTATGCAAGAATGGATCAATTTGATATGGCAATGTTTGACCTTGATCCTATTGGAATTGGCAGTGTTAGATCTTAACAAGTACAAAGTTGTCTCGATTAAATAGAAAAATTTTATATTCAAAGAAGATGGATTTTGTAAAAATTTTTGAGAAAAATGCTAATGTTTGTTCTTAAAATGTATTATAATAGTATAACAAAATGGACAAAATTATGACCCTTAAATCAAGATTATTGTCAACTAATCTCATGAATATACGGAAAAATAGAGCATGCACTACCAATGTAATTTTTTTTTTTTACACAAGCAATCTCTTCTATCCTTGTTTTAAGGATTATCACTACATGCTTTCTCAAATCAGTGGCATATAAGACTTTTGTGTAAATTGCTTTTACACGAAGAGTGTATGCTACGATTTCTCTAAATATATTGCTTTTTGAAATCAAACATAATGCAGTTAACTAATTTGTCTCAGATGGAGCCCTTTCTTGGTATGCATTTCCTTAAAAGAAAAAGAAAAACGATGTAACTTGCATGAATCCCCGTAAGTCATGCATCATCTATAGTTTTTATTATTTAGGAGAGTTTAAATTAGACCACATTTTCACTTTTCTTTAAAACATGCCCCTCCACTTTTCTCACCCCAACTTAAGTTTTGCTCACTATTGATGGATGATTCCGTTTTTCAAGTTAATCTAAGAATGTATTTGTTTCGTAAAAAACTCAATGATAAACAAAATACTTTTTGGGAAAACATTTTTCAAGAATATAGTTAATTTTCCTTTATTTGGTGATGTATGATCAAAAACGTATTTTGATGTTTGGATCTCACTAAAAAATGATTTTAATCTCATGAAAATATCTCACCCAAAAAATTGAATTATTTAATTTTTAATTTAAAAACGAATTAGTAATTACTTTTATTTTAAAATTAGTTTATTTTTTTCTTTTTCTTTTTTTCCTTCTTCTTCTCCATCAATCTTAGGGGTGATTGGTTCTTGGTTCGGTCTAGTTCCACTAAAAACTGGGAATTGGACTAGTTCCTAGTTTTTGGGACTGAGATCGAGGTGGATCGGATGGTCCTAGACTAGGAATTGGATCGGACCAACCGGTTCGTCTAGTCCAATGGAACTGGTCACTTAGTAAAAAAGAATAAAAAAATTAATAAAAATGAAAAAAAAAAAATACTAGAATTGTTATTATTTTAGGGTTTATTGCTATTTTTAAGAAATTAAAAAATATTTTTAAAAAGTCGGCTTAGTCTAGTCCAATTCCCCTTTGGAACTAGGAACTAGATCAATGGCCCTGGGAACCAAACCAAATCGGTTGATTTGGTCTATGTAATTCCCAGTTCGATTGGTCTGATATGCTCACTCCTAATTAATCCTCTACTTCCTTGGGTGCCATCCCCATTTGCTTCCTTTGTAATTTGTCCTCAGCCGACTCATGAGGGGCGAGCTCGGACCTCACTGCCAGAGGCCACAAGCTCGCCTGATTTGTTAAGGCTCAAGTCTCATCATTGGAGGCCATGAGCACACTAATTCTAGTAAGGCCTGAGGCTCTCCATCCTTGGACAAGCTCAAGCCTCACCATCAGAGGCCGTGAGCTTGCTTGATCTAACGAGGCTAGAGCTCACCGATCATTTCTCAGTTTTGGGTTTTATCGTAGTATTAACCCTAAAGAAAAAGATCTGCTTGACCTAATAAATGACTAAATCAGTGACTTAACCTAAAAAAATAAGTTATAAATGATGGAATGCCCTATGACAATGAGTCCTTTCTATAGCCGAATTCCAATTGTTCGTTTCTATGCAGTAAACAAAAGTGAATTAAAGAACCCCATATGATGATGTCTACATCACACAGTATCACAATTATGTTCATGGGGATTTTATGTGGCTTGAATATAATGAGACAAGCGATCCGATTGTGTCACTTATCGAAAAGATCCACAATGGAGAGAAGTAACATGAATCAAAAGCTTATTATGTCCTAATCGATTTGAGGTTTATCATGGCAACTTAGGGGTATGACTATTACAATGTAACCTCGTTTGGTCACGTCGACTACTTCAAGTGCGCAATGAGGCGCTAACCCAGTTGGACTGCACCATCTGCTTGAATTTCGCTCATAAGCAAATGCGAAAAGCTTGCCTGTGTAGCGTTGGAGCGCAACTTTAGCTCTAAGATTGCATAATCAAATATGGGAAATATGATTTCGCCGAGTAACTCAAAGACTTGTTACCAAGGATTAGCTCATACTTCAGATGTGAAAAGAAAAAAAGAATAGGTTTGATACTCCCAGGCTTTCTGACATGAGTCCCCTTCTCATATCAACTCTCTCAACTCTCGCTGGCATCATTGTTAAACGCTCGTCACAGTTCCACATGCCGGACATATCGAATTCTAATGCCATCACGGTTGTGTCTTAGGTAAATGCTCATGGAACTCATCATGGTTATCTCCTATATTCATGTTACCTACCTGTTTTACTCATTGCTTGAAATGGATTCCCATGCACCCACTCCTCTGCATTGTGTGACCGTCCACAAGATAATTAATATTTTAGGACAGAACCGGTCACAAAAAAAGTATCTGACCTATGTCATGCCTGACAAATTATATACTGCAAAAGCCTAGACAAAGAAGTTAGTCAATCAGGACATCGCAAATTTCTTAGCTAAGATTATTCAAGAGATGAAGATGAAATAATCCTATGCTACAAACCTGCACAAATGAATAGACAAGTAGTATTCGACAAAAAAAAAAAAAAAAAAGAATAGACAAGTAGTAAAATCCAAAAACCATGAACTAAGTTCTTTCGATAATAGCGGTCCAACTTATGTAACCGACCCCTTATATAGCCGAAGCTGGCCAACTCAGCTTCACAGAGATACATACTAAGTATCCAAATAAAGGGAAAATTGTCCAAAAATTATAAATTTGTTGCACTTTTGCTAATTCAATCATAAACCTATTATTGTGCCAATTTAGTCCCACCTAAACCTTTTCGCGTTTTGTCAATCGATTTTACTTTTGCCAATTTTGGCTGGAAATCGCTTACGTGGACAATAGTCATCTTACGTGGAAATGTTAGTGCTAACATGGATAATTTTTAATACTATTTTAATATTTTTTAAATTTTAATATTTTTCTTTTTTTCCTTTTCTTTTTCTTTCTTCCTCTAACAGTCTTTGGGCCTCGACATGGGCCAACGTAACAACAAGCGAGGGGTGACCTCACCAAAGGCCAACAAGGGTCACCCTCGCCGAAGGTCGAAGAGGGCCGGTGAGATCAAGCCTCATCCAATTAGGTGAGAGAGACCCTTGCCAGCCTTTGGTGAGGGCAAGCCTTACCCGAGGCCAATGAGGGTCGCCCGAGCCAAATGAGAGTTGCTAATAAAACATAAAAATAGTTGATAATATGATAACCAAAAAGTTGATCGGTCAATAAAAAAGGATTGGTAAATTCTTATAAGAGTTTATAAGAAAGATTGATTAAAATTTGCGATTGGCATCTTGTCGACAAAAGTTGGTATTTTCCTAAAAGTATTGATAAAGTACCCTTTAGTTATCGGAAATCAAGTGAATGATAGTTATCTCTTTACCAGCAGTTTATTGACACTTAACAACTCTTTCAAAAATCTACAGGTACGAGAAAAACCATGTTCTTAGACAGAATGGTTGGATCTCCAGCAGGAACATGTCGGTCCGCCTCAAAAAAAAAAAAAAGAAGATTTCCAAATCGATCAAGTTTTATCGTCTAACCTCAAAACCAGTGCCGTTTGGTAAGATTTACATAATACATATGTTTTTTGCCTTTTTTTGCATGCAATATTCAATGTGAAACTTTCCAACAAATAGATGGAAAGATGAAGTAAGGGTTTCTTTGCCGAAATGCGAAACAGCGTATATACGAAAGTCTCCCCAGGTATAATATTCTGTCCAGATGTGATACATTGGCAATGCCTTGTAGAAGTTGATTGAGAGAATCAAATAAGATGATCAGAACAAAAAATAAACTATCAAGACCATGTCATCACACACACGAGCACGGCGAAGAGATCTATGAGAGTAGCCCTATAAACCAGCCTGGCTGAATATGTTTTCAAGCAATGAATCGAAGATAAACAAAGACACAGAAGATTGCTGTATAATGACCACACGGAGCACCAAATTCTTGGCTCTAGGGCTCTTGTGTTTTTGTATGTCGTTGGCGGGGCTCCTGATATGACCTTGAAGAACAAGATCTGCAATGCCCAAAAGTTCATGCCATGGGATTCGTTCGCAAGCGCACGAGGTGACGTTCTGAACGACTTGAGTGCGAACACGGTGAAGAATGGGTACAATTACTACAGCAAAGCCGAAAGCAACGGGGAATCGTGTTACGGCCATGGTGCGTGCAATGGGGCGTTGGTGAATGCAGATTGCGCATCGTGCATGAGTTTTGCTAAGGACCGAATCAAAGAAGAATGCGGCCAAAGCATTGGAGCTCAAATCCAACTTCAGGACTGCAGAATCAGATACGAAAACTACTTATTTTCAGAATAAGAGAAGTATTCCCAAATGTGAATTTTTGGACCTTTGTCGAAAAGCATGTGTGAATGGGCATAACTGAACATGAACAGGTTGTAGCTACATCTTCATTCATGATGTTTCTTTATCATAATGTAATGCATACGGTTTCTGCAGTAGACGATCGCCCCCCCAAATTTGAATATGGATAGTCACATCTTCTTCGTTCATTGGGCCTATCACCTACGAAAAATTTTCCAAAATGAGAATTATTTGTGAAGGGCGAAGAGAGTTCAAATATGATAGAAGAGACACCTGTTAAATCTTTAGAACTCTTCAAATTTCAAGCAACTCGGGTATATCCTTCCTTCAAAGAATGCCTTCTGATAGAGAGATCTCCAAGAATCTGAACCCATCAACATATTGTGCCATTTGATTACTTTAAAGAGTCTTAAATAATAAGTCAATTAGATTTATTAACCAGCCAATCCCTCTTCAGTTGCCGAAATATGAAATTTTGTTTGTAACACGCTTGGACATGTACCTCAACAGATAATACATATCATGAAAAAAAGACAATTTATCAAATGCTCTTCCAAATGCTAAAGATATAAAGATAGTGCTAAAAAAGGGCTTACGAAAAAGATGCGGCAACATGAGCAGATGAATAAATAGGGCACACCAAACACTCTCGTATAATTATTAGCCTTGTCGCACAATGAATTGATTATTTCATAAAGGGAAAAATAAAGCATAAGCCATTGATGTGTTAAGATAATTTTACACAAGTGGTCTTGTCTACCCTTAAATTTCTCACTATCTTCAATCAATGACGCGTGAAACCCATGGCTTTTACACTGCCGAGCGTATACTATAAATTCTTTCATAAATTAACATTTGCATCAATAACATTCCTTTTTTTTAGCATATGGTGTGAGTACTCTTTCATGAATTGACATCTGCTCCTCTAACATTCCCTGCTTTATTGATGGAAGCATATCATATGAGGCATAAGCAGCCTAACGGGCATTTTGTTAGTCCTCAGACTTCACCCATGTCTACCAAAATACACGCATATACCCATTTCATTAGATGAGACTAAACTTGCGTTTCAGTGTGAGCTCATACTCAAATCAACTTTGAAAAAACATTCATGGCATTGTGAGGAAGCCCTAGCAATGCGGCCAAGTTGTCGCTCTCCTTGCTTTGAGAAGAGACTAATTTTGATAAAAAATTGCTGACAAGGAAAAAATTCGTCATAACTGATATAGTTTGGAGTTTTTGGTGATATTTGCCTTTATAAAAATGATTGTTTTCATCGTTCTGAAAAAAAAATAAACTTTGCCTAACCATTTTTGTTAATGATGAAACTATTTCTAACTCATTCTTGTTTATAAGCGATACAAGTAATTATTTTTAGGAAGTTTTCTAAATCACAATTTTTTTATAAATAAAACGCATCTATAGAAATTTCAATCTAGTCGCCGAATTTTGATTTTTACTGCTGGTACTAAACTTCCATTTCTTCACCGCTGATGGAAGTTTGAACGGGACTTGATCAACTTTCCTGTCAGATCCTGACTTGACAAAGACACAGCCAATTTTTCTGAATGTCATTGCCATAAACTTTTTCAACAGTCTTTCCATGACCCTCTCCTAAGGGGTTGCTATTAGTGTTAAGATTTGCATACCCGGGTGTCGAGCCATCAAGATAGGGTTGCCGGGGCCGACTGGGCATCCACTTGACCGACATGGAGAAGCGCGACATGGCGCTCGTGGCGGCACTAGAGGGCGGGATCGCCACAGAGAGAGAGAGAGAGAGAGAGAGAGAGAGAGAGAGAGAGAGAGAGAGAGAGAGAGAGAGTGGATGAATAAACGAAGTGAGAAGTTTGCACTATTCATAGGAAAGAGCATGTGAAACGAGTGGAAGGGAGATGTTTGTATTAATTGTAGCAAGGGCATGGGAAATATGTGGAAGGGAGAAGTCCGTACTAGTTGGCGGGCCAAATTAAAGGTTGTATTTATTCATTATGAAGATGCAATAGCATAGGGCTGTTTGTCTTTGGTCAGTCTACTATGATAGGAAAAAGGACACGATAAGTGTTCTAATTTTCATATGAAGTCACTTTAGTACCATAATTATTTTTAAGTATCATATATTTTAAAATAACATCGAATTTGATAGCGTGACTTTTTCAATTGATCACTTAAGTGTCGAGAAATCTGACATTGATATAAAAATGTATGACACTTGTGGGGAACGCCTTCTAAATAATTATTATCTTCTTAGCAACATGACTCTGATAGTGCATTTTACTACATATTGTATTGGATGGAACTAAAGTAGTTTACTCTCTACAGTGAATGGTATTATCAATTTTTCTGTCTATATATTTAATTCTAAACGCATTATTAGATATTTTTGTATATATACCACATAACATGTCATGCATAACAAAGTCGGTCATACGTAGATAGACATGTTATTTTCTTATTCTCATATAGTTAATCTTTACTGCCTATTATTACTTTAGATGTTACTAAACAGTAGTTGCACTTCATATGGAGAGTATCAAATTCTTGGTTGTAGAGTGCTTATGCTATTGCTATGTCGTTGTCGACTGCAGGTGCTTTAGATACAACCTCGAAGGCCAAAATCTGCAACACTGATAAGTACAAGTCATTTTCAATTGCCTGACACGACGTTCTGTGTCACACCCCGACTCTCGAGCTCGCGACAACCCCTTCTCTTGGTCGATTGAAAGCGACGTCTCAGGACTCGTCGACGACCATTCATTTTAATCTTTCGTTATACGCAAGCAGAAAACGAACCATCCCCAGTCCAACAAACAATCAATCAATCAGGGATAGAGGGATGAACAACAAGAACAACCATCACTACTCATTTATATAATTTACTAGATTAACCAATGGAGGATCGTTTTTCGATTCACAAGCCCGACAATAGAGGCTGATTCATCCTCTAAGCCAAACCAAAAAAATGAACTAGGCTAGGCTAATCCAGCTGTACAATATGAACCCTCGGGTTCAGCACCACGGTCACTCGGACCCATCAGACTCGACTCCATCAGGTCGATCACTGGAGAAGAGGGGGTAGGATTCTCCACTACGGGTACACCATTCTAAGGACCTGAAAATGGTTAACCACGACGGGTTGAGATAAAATCTCAACGAGTTCTTCCCCTTAAGTCCCGGTTAGTACACCAACTCAACCTAGGGTATCTCTCCAAAATCATCTCTCACTCAACCCAACCACAAACAACCAGCAATCAACAATCAACAACAAACAGGGTCAACCAACAATCAAAAGTCGGTTCGCATGCAACCTTACCTGGTAAGCCATACCCTGCACGTAAAACATCATACAATGCAAGCAATGCAACCAACAATCATATAGTCGATTCGCATGCAATCTTACCCGGTATGCCATACCCTGCACGTTATAAGTCAGCACAACACACGCAATACACATGGCCATTAGATGATGCAGTTCATCAATAACATGCGAGTCGCACCACAAGCGATCTCACCTGGCCATTGCCATACCCTGCACGTTATCAATTCATGCGTGCATGCCATAAATGATGTGATCATCTCATACATAATCGGAACCAATGATGCCATGTTTTCTCATGCACTATTGCATCCACACGTGTTCCGATTATTACTGCCCCACAGGGCCACAACCAAGGCGCAACGGCGCTACGGCGCCCTTCCTTTGCAGAAGCGCAACCGTGCCCTTCCGTGTCCAAAAGACGTCAAGAGATACTCTCCCAAGACCGCATGCCCAACGAACGTCAAGGGATACTCTCCCGAGACCACATGCCTACAAAACGTAAAGGGATACTCTCCCGAGACCGCATGCCCAATGAACGTCAAGGGATACTCTCCCAAGACCGCATGCCCAATGAACGTCAAGGGATACTCTCTCGAGACCGCATGCTCATAGAACGTCAAGGGATACTCTCCCGAGATGGCGATTTCAACTTAGTGATCATGCAAGCATACCATCACAACCCACTTATTATCTTTGAGCATTAGCCAATGCACACATGCTTGCATATGAAACCTCAAATCATTTCTCACAAAAGCGGTCCATTTCCGGTGTCCCTTGGACAAATCATTTTCCCCACCTTTCTCATAAAAGCGGTCCATTTCTAGTGTCCCTCGGACAAATCACTTTCTTTTTCATAAAGACGGTCCATTTCCGATATCCCTCGGACAAACCATTTTCTTTCTTTCGTGAAAATCACATAATTCAAGCGGATGCTTATGCAATGCCACATTTAATTCACTTCATATGATCAAGTCACATGAAATTATGCACAATTTCACTTCCGGATGAACAGTGCCATGAACAATACCGTGAACAGTGCACATGAACAGTGAAATTTCCGAATTTAATAATTAAATCATTTAATTCAGAAATCACATAATTTAATCAATAAAAGCAGAAATTAAATAAATCAATTAATTAAAACAATTAATCAATTTAATCAAGCAAAGCATGCTTAATTAGCACATAACACACAATTAAGCATAATTAACCAAGATTAAGCTAATCTAATCTTAACCCTTAATCTAATCACCTATCTTAGGGCTAATGCACTTAATCAAACCCCTTAAACCAAAATTATCACTAACTAAACCAACCCTAAGCAAGTTTAGGCACTAAATAGGAATTAGGGGCTAAACTCACCCGTTAAGCGGGCCGGCGACACAGGCGCGGCGGCGGCGACGAACCTGACACCTGGGGACTTCTCGCACGACACTCCAAGGTGGTCCCGAGCCAAAAATCACAGCAGCAACCTCTGCTCAAACCCCAAACTCCGAAGGACAGCACTACAGTGGGAGGAGGCTGCTGGTCGGAGCAAAAACAAGCTGGCCAGAGCTCCGGCGAGCTCGTGGTCGGTGACCGGAGGCTCCTGGGAGTTGAGGGGAAGTTGTGGGTGGCTGGTGTGGCAGTGGTTTGGTCAAAAATGGAGAGAAACAGAGCAAAAGGCGAAACTGTGCAGTACCGCATGAACAGTAGGCGATCGGCGAGCAGCCGGCTTCCGGCCGCTGTACGGATCGGACGACAGCTCCGATCGACAAACAGCTGACTCCATCCGTACGTATTCTCTCTCCCGAGCGCAACGGTGGGTGGCACGCCCCGAGATTCCACCGGGAAGGCAACGAACAACTCCAATTTCGGCAAGAGGTCAGAAACTGAAACTGCAGAAATGCAAGGAGAAGCAAGGGGAAGAAGGGCTGCGATTTTTGGAGAAGATGAAGGGGAGAGAGAGAGAGAGAGAGAAAGAGCTGGCCTTCAAGCCTCATTAATGCCATTAAATGACTTGCTTCAACCCCCAACCAAATGACATCATCTTCTCTCTCTTCCTTTTGACTTTTCTTCAAAATATCCAAGGGCATTTTGGTCATTTCCACCTTGCACATTTCCCAATCTGTCCTAGGGCTGAAAATGAAAGGCGGGCCTAGGAAATGGGCCAGAAAATGAATAGGAATGGGCTTGGGAATTTGTTGGGCTCGAATTGGCTCATGTTTAGACAACGGGCTCGGGAGGGTTAATGATCGGTTTGGCCCAACGGGCTCACTTGCTTGCCTTGGGCTTCCATGGCGGCTGTCCCACCTTGGGCGCGAGGCCCACATTGATCTTGCTCGACCCATGTCCTCCTAGGCTCATTTCCTCGGTTCGAAGATCCCTTTTTCCAATTACTCGGCTCATCCGACACTATCGACTGACTACGAAGCATCGTCCAAAAGTCCGTCCCGGATGTTCCCGAAAATTCAAAGTCCAATATTGGATTCTCATGCCTTGTCAATTTCGCCCGAATGCCATTTTGGTATTACTCAGACTGACAGGCGGTTTCGAGGATTCATGCGTAACCGACTCGTGCCAATTCACGTTCAAGACTTCTCGACACATGGACGTCCTTGACTGCATGAAATTGCGAAGGATCGATTCTTATTTCTAAGTACACGATTATCAAGGATCGACATAGGGCCATTTGCGGGTTCGATAACAGTAGACGGAATCACCCGTCGTCCCATTATTTCTGTCCGCGAATCGACTTCTAGTCATCCTTGAAATCGGCCTACATGACTACAGGATCGTCCTTACGCAAGTCTCACGGTCGAGTCGTTTTCCCAGGTCAAGTTCTTTAGTCGCACGAGTTCTGTCCTCATTAGCCTTTTCCCTCAAAGTCAGTATCTTAGGAGTGATCAGTTCCGAGTGAGATCAACCAACAATGCACTAGCGAAATTAACGTTCAGTCCTCCCTCAGAGGGCTCGAATTTCAAGACGTCACATTCTGGACTACTTGAGCGTTGATCGGGCGAACGACTATAATTACTACAATAAAGAAGAAAGTTCCAAAGAATCGTGTTACAATCATGGAATGTGCAACGGAACCTTGGAAAATGTGGATTGCACATCGTGCATTCTGCTAAAGAATGATTCAAAGAAGAATGCGACGAAAAGCTTTGGACCTCAAATCCGACTTCAAGATTGCAGAATTAGATACGAAAATTACTCATTTTCGGAATAATGGAAATATTTCCTACCATGAACTTTGGATGCTCTAATTAACTGTTCGTGGTTTGCATAGGCGCGTTCTAATTAAAGAAAATTAATAAATCCCTATATACAAAAGACTGGGCCTGCATGGGCCGTGGCTCTCTCAAAGGACAATTTTTTTAAAAGAAAATTACTTGGGAAAGCCCAGGCTTTGTGCGTCTCTCTGCAAGGACGGAGTCTTTTTTATTTTGGGAGATCCATTGTGTTGTCAATGATTACACCAGCAACATATTTAGCCAGAATACTCAATCCCCTCTCTCTCTTAAGTAGCCTAAATGCGGTCTCTCACCTTGGGTGAGATCCTCTCTATCCCTCGGGTGATAGTGCTCCCCCCCCCACCAAAACCCTAGACCCGAACTCCACAGCTATCGGCATGGCTGATCCTCGCCCCCCGTACCCACCCAATTGATTCCTTAAACCCTAACACCCACCCCTTCAATTGAACAGCAATTTGCCTCGGAATACTGGTCTTCCGCACTCAATGAGGTCACCTTATTTGTGTTGAGCTCCCTTCGCTCCAATAAATCAAGCTCGAGGATCCCCAAATGGAGAGTACCCAAGCGAACTAGCTCCGATTGTTGGCCCTTCGTAAGAAAATGGGAGACCTGTGGGCAGACGATGAAGTTACGGTTCTCACTAATGCATCACCTGAGAATCAACCACCAGAAAATGAATTTCTATTGTATGGTAAGCTACTTTCAAATCCCAATGTCAATTTTCAGGCATTCTACAGTACTATGAAGAGATCCTGGAAACTAGATGAGGTAAAATGTGAAGTGATTGAGCCTGGGTATTATGTGTTCATATTTAAGACAGAAGAAGAAAGGCAAAGAATACTGCAAACAGGGCCTTGGTCGTTCGCCAGTAACCTGTTGGTCCTATATGAGGGCGACCCACACATTCCCGAGCATTGTTATGACTTTACGCACTGCTCCTTCTAGGTGCATATGGTTGGAGTTCCACGAGTAGCTGTAACAGAGGATTCAATTAGAATGATTGCTAGCAAACTGGGAGTTGTGGAGGCAGTTAGAATCGAGGCAAGGAATAATAGTTCTCGCAAGACCGAGAAGGCACAAGTCAAACTAAATTTACTGAACCCACTGAAAACAGGAACTATTATACAGGTTGGAGATAAAAAGTGGTGGATTGACTTTAAGTATGAGAGACTTCCACATTTCTGTTACTCATGTGGTCATATGGGACATTATGCTAATTACTGTCCCAAAATGCCCTATGAAAAGTCGGGTTTACAGCAAGATAAGGCAGGGAAATATGGCTCATGGCTGAAAGTGGAAGTTAAAGAACCCAGTCCATGCTGGCAGACATTTTAGGGAGAATTGGATGTTACCTTGGAAATGGAACATGAGACCAGCTGCTCCTACTCCACCTGCTGGAGATACCTCAAGTTGCCAAACCCAACTAGAGCATAGTCAGGTTCTAGTGCTGTATAACCCACCAATCAAGAAGGATATTGCCAATGAGATGATGGTGGATAATGTTTCTCTGAACAAGGGGAAGAGAATACAGCAGGATGAGGGAGTTAGACAGCTTAAATTCGAAAAATCCCATTTCAAAAGACAAGCTATGAAAAAACTAAAACGGTTTGCTCCATATGAAAAACGAGACTCTCTAGCATGTCTTGTGGATGTGGATAAACTTCTGGACACCCCAATTCAAGTATGCAAAGGGGTGATGGCAGGGGCTTTGGTGGCTGGCCCTAATAAGCCACCAAAACAGCCATGAAGATACTAAGTTGGAACTGTCAAGGTCTAGGCTCTCCCTTGACAATCCAACATCTGAGAGCCTTGATGGCTCATGAGAGACCTAACTTAGTTTTTCTTATGGAAACTAAAATAATGAGAGAGTGGTGGATCGAATCAAAAGGAGGTTAACTCTCTCCAACTCTTACATTGTGAATTCTGTGGGGATAGCGGGCGGCCTAGCTTTATTATGGGATGAGGAAACACATACTACTATGGACTATGCTAGTAATGAGCTCCTTGAGGTTACATGCAAGGATAGGGATAAGGGGTATCCATGACAATCTCCTTTCTAAATGCGTCAACCTGTTTAAATCAATGACTTACCTTATGGAATCTCCTTCGAGAGAGACATGCACTGTCAGATATTCCCTGGTTATGCATTGGAGACTTTAATGAGGTGCTGTACCATTGGGAAAAAGCTGGCAAAAGACAGGTTGAGCGATCCAGGATCATGGCATTCAGGAGCTTTGTTGACGATTACTCCCTAATGGATCTGGAAAGCAAAGGTTGCGCCTTTACCTGGACAAACCATAGAGACGGGGATAATTTAGTTAAGGAGAGGTTAGATCAAGCATTATGTACTTTGAACTAGCGAGTGCTATACCCCTTTGCAGAAGTTCTTGCTCTTCCCGCCATAGGGTCTGATCATAGCCCCATTATTGTGTGTTTGAAGCCGATACAAAGGAAAAGACAGAAACCATTTCGGTTTGAAGCTTATTGGTTGGATCATCCAGACTGCAAAACGGTTGTTGAGAATGCATGGAAGGCTGTTGCAGGACCTGACCTGGATATGGCTTTGAAATCTCAAACAGTTGCTGTAGCACTGAGGAAATGGAGCCGCAAGACCTTCAAGAACGCAGCACAACAGATTGAGAGAATGAGAGGTACACTAACAGCACTTACAAACACACAGAGAACAGATGGTACTAAAGAGGAATATAAGAGGGTGGTTGAACGTATGGAAACATTATGGAGACAGGAGGAAATGTTCTGGGGTATGCGCTCACGTATTAACTAGTTGAAACATGGGGATCGAAATATCAAATTCTTCCACACTATGACAATTCAGAGAAGGAACCGTAACAGAATTTCTATGCTACAACTAGCTGAAAATTTCTGGAGTAGAGATCCTCAAATAATCCAACAACACATCACAGGCTTTTACCAGCAACTATACCCATCAGTTGGGGCCAGAGACTATCACCCCGTCCTAGAAGATTGCCCATTGATTGTCTCTAGAGAAATGAACACGGCCTTAATGAAACAGATCACAATGGAAGAAGTGCAACAAGCAGTGTTTCAAACGGGGGCTACAAAAGCACCAGGGCCGGATGGTCTCAATGGACTTTTCTACCAACACAATTGGCCAATAATTAAGGAAAATGTGTTCAGTCTTGTGGAGTCCTTTTTCCATCAAGGTACATTTGACCCTACTTTAAACAAGACACATATCACCCTAGTTCCTAAGGTGACAAACCCAGAATGCATCACAGAATACCGGCCAATCAGCCTCTGCAACTTCAATTACAAAGTAATTGCCAAGGTTATGGCCAATCGGCTTAAACCTTGGTTGATACATCTTATTCATCAAGAACAGAGTGCCTTTGTGGGGGGTAGGCAAATACAAGACAACATATTTATAGTCCAAGAAGTACTACATCAGCTACGAATCAGGAAAAGGAAGCGAAAATTTCAAGTTGTTTTAAAATTAGACATGCAAAAAACGTATGTTAGAGTGGAGTGGGACTTTTTATGTGACTGCATGTTGAAAATGGGCTTTTCTGAGAGATGGGTACAACTGGTAATGTTCTGCATATCCTCTGTTAGCTTTAGAATCAAAGTCAATGGGGGAAGCAGGGGAAGAGTTCTACCCCATAAGAGGTATCCGACAAGGCGATCCCCTGTCCCCATATCTCTTCATATTGATGGCTAACATCCTATCCTCCCTTATGCATAAAGCTGTGAGTGACGGAACCCTCAAAGGAATTAAGCTAAACCCTAACTGTCCTATGGTGTCTCATCTTTTATTTGCGGATGATGCTATTTTCTTCTTAGATGGTACGATTAGAGAAGCCCAAAACCTTGCGAACGCCTTGAACTGTTACTGCTTTGCTTCGGGTCAGTCTATCAATCTAAACAAATCAGGGATATTCTTTGGTACTGGCTGCCCTCAGGATCTGAAAAGAAATATGGCTGAAGAATTAAGAGTTCCTATAATTGATAAAACAGGGAAGTACTTGGGAATTCCCTCAGATTGGGGCCAAACAAAGAAAAACATGTTTCAATGGCTGTTAGCTAGAGTTGACATGAAGCTAGCGGGTTGGAAAGAACTTATGTCAAAAGCAGGTAAGGAGGTGCTCCTCAAAACAGTTATTCAAGCCCCGCCACAGTATGCTATGTCCATATTTAAAATACCTGTCTCAATATGTAGAGCAATAGAGAAGAGAATCGCTTCTTTCTGGTGGAAACAGACAGGATAAAGCAAAGGAATACATTGGAAAAGCTGGTCTAGACTGAAAATTTGGAAAAATGAAGGGGGCTTAGGTTTCAAGGACCTCATGGCTACAATAGGGCCATGTTGGGTAAACAAGCCTGGAGGATGAGCCAGAACCCTGAGGCTCTATGGAGTAAACTATTTAGGGGTCTCTACTTTCCGAATGGCAAGTTTTGGACAGCAAACAGAGGGACTAGACCATCCTAAGGATGGCAAAGCATTCTGATGGGCAGAGAAGTAATAGAACCTGCAGTGAGATAGGAGGTTGGAGACGGGAGAAGTATAAATCTACGAGAGGATAGATGGTTGCCTTATGACCGAATAGGGGGTCCTGCTAACTGGGATGATCATGTACTAGTTGTTGATCTAATTTCTATAGACACTCGTACCTAGAATGTTTTATTATTGCAGGAGAAATTTGACAACCACACGGTACAAGAGGTATTAACATTCCCCCTAAGCTTACATTCTAGGCCAGATAAACTAATATGGATAGAGAGCAAATCAGGCGCATACACAGTTAAAAACAGTTATCAGAACTTGCACAACTCAGACAAGGAAATACAGAGCAACCAGGCCTCATCATCGTATAGTGTTCCAAGCAGATTGTGGCAGGAAATTTGGCATCTACATACTCTACCCAAGATTAAACATTTTATGTGGAGTGTGTGCTGCGAAGGGTTACCCACAAAAATGAATTTACATAGAAGAGAGATTGTACCCAATCCTACTTGCCTTGTCTGCGGCAATTTTCCAGAGACGACAAAACACTTATTCGTGCTCTGTGGATGGACGCAAGAGATCTGGTCAGCGTTGAACATCCCAATTAGCATTTCCCCTACCGCTATTTCAAGAATGGATACATGGGTATACGATTATCTAACCTCAAGAGCCTCACACAGCGAGCAGGCGACGTTCACGACCTCTCTACGGCTGATCTGGAAGGCCAGAAATTCGTGGATTTTTCAAGGTCGCTCGCCGCACACACGGAACCTCATCTACGAAGCATAACTTATACATCAGATTTACACGAAGTGGAACCCATCACCGAAAACAGCAGAATCTGGGCAACAAAGAGAACAAACCTGGTCTCCTCCGACTCGAGGCCACCTGAAGATGAACGTCGATGTGTCCTAGCTGAGCTCGGAGACGCATGGGTCTGCCGTGGAAGCGATAGATCGATCATCGGCGGATTTGCAACAAAGATCTTTGCCGATTCTATCTTCACAACGAAAGCCCTAACTGTGCGCGAAGCCCTTCTGTGGTTGAAGAAAAAACACGATTTGGGGGAAGTGCAACTACAAGGGATTTGAATTCATCTGCAGATGCACGTGGTGTCAGACAACTTCTCAGTTGTTGAAGAGATACTGGGCTGGGCGGAAGTCTCTTGGGCTAGGCGCTTGGTGATGCTGGATTGTCGAGCTTTACTGGCCCAACTACCAAATGTTTTACTCCAATATGAATCACGGGAATCAAATCGGGCTGCAGACTGGCTCGCCAAAGCCCACCGTTCTGGGTCCTTTCCATTTAATTGGATTTCGATGCCCCCACGTCCTCTTTCGCTTATTCTATGTTTGGACTATGACAACGAGTGTACTCGCTCTCTTTAGTAAATGGTAATGCAAAATTTATGACCAAAAAAAAAACATATTTAGCTAGAATAAATAAAATTTGATAAAAGGGATGATTTTTAGATCTTTAACACTCCATTTATTTTGTCGAAAATAAATAATTTAAAAAATATTTTATGAAAATGATTATTCGTATCGTTTGAAATAATCAATTAATGGATAACAATTTATGTCTAAATATTTCCGTACATGGTGAAATTTTTTTTCGTTCGTTCGTTTTTATGAGTAATCCAAGCAATCATTTTTTTTTTTTTTTAAATATTTTTCAGATCATTCATTTTCTGCTAAATAAGCAGAGTTTAATGCTTTTTAAACTTTGAACTTTTGAATAATTTAAGTATTACTCTTCCTCCAAAGAATCTGAACTCATCAATATAGCATGTTATTTGATTACTTTTTATTTAAAAGTCTTAATCAATAAATTATAAGTCAACTAGGTTTATTAATTGCTCGATCCCTCTTCAATTACCCAGATATGAAGTTTTGTCTCACACATGTAATGACAAAGATGAACTCTGTTCCCAAGGATACCTGTGTGTGTGTGAGTGAAGAGAGAGAGGGAATCAGCAAGCTTTATCTGCAGGTGAGATCAAGTTCGATTTCGAGAGCACAATATCTAAGACGAAAAGCCACTGCCAGAGGCTCAGATGCTGTGTTGTCGAGAGAAAGGCTGCGTAAGACTCGTGCCGGAGAGACGCAGTTAGAGAGTTATGGTGCTACGGCAAAAGATATGACTGTGAGAGAGGCTCTGGATACGGCGCTTGATGAGGAAACATCTGCAGATCCTAGAGTCTTTCTAATGGGTTAGGAGGTCGGAAAAACCAAAGAGCCCACGCAGAGGCTGAGGGGTTGTTGATACTGTAATCACAGAGGCTGATTTCGCTAGAGTGGAAGGCAGCGCTGCTTTCTATGGTCTCAGGCCTGTCGTGGAGTTTCTGACATTCAATTTCGCTATGCAGGCAATCGAACGCATCATAAATTCTGCTGCAAACATGAGCTCCATGTCGAAAGGTCATATATCATTCCCTATAGTTTCAAGAGAAGCTGCAGCAGGAGTCGGTGCCTAAACACTCCCAAGCCCTGCGGAGACGTTGCCATCCCACCTAGAGGAAACTTTACTGGATCCGGCCTTGTCAGATCACTCATCATCCTCAGGATCTACCGGACATGAGAATCATCTGTGGCGTGCAAAATGACAGTTCCTCGTGAACTGTGTATTATCTCAACATAAGCACAGAAGAATGAGATAATACATTGACACACATGCTCAAATATAATATGTCGGCGCAGGATGGGACCAGTGTTATTACAATGATTTCGTCGGCTCGTAATGTTTGGTATTTGTTAGCCTCAGAAAGCTTAACGTCTCCTTCGTCCATGGTACTTATCTTTGAATCCCTTTCTCACGTCCAATTTCACTCTAAGATGTCATAAGCCCCTCAAGCGATGTTTCGTGCCGTCTAGCGACAGATGTGGTTCTCAGGGGTCGGTATCAATCTGAACTACATGACAAGGAGACCAGGTTCCACTTAGATCGAAAACTGGTGGGGATGGGGGATCAAGTTTCAGTTGACTAACCTTTTCTCCCGGTCAAACGATGAGGAATTTAGTAGGCATTGGTGTGAAAGTTTCTTAAATTTACTAAGATGTAGCGTATCAAGATTTAGTTGATTTTCCCAAATAAATTCCGAATGCTCCACATGAGAAAAAGGCTTGTCATAAAATCTCCAAGGAGCGCTGGAATCTTAGAGAAATTTTTGGCCAAAAAGGAAGTCGCAAAGTTTCAATTTCACTTGCGAGTGTTTTAAAGCGGCTTGTCCAAATGTTCATCACAATCAAAGTAAGTCTGGTACTCACCCACAGCGCCGAAAATTTGAGACTTTGAACATGATATTATCTCCATCGACAAGCTCAAACACGCAGACATCTCCTACACAGTCGTGTTTCTATCACCATGCGTGCATAGCTCCTTAACTTCTCCGGCCATGATCTGTCTAAATGCCTAAAGAGTGGCAACTACTTTGCTGTCACGAGGATGTTTCTTGATGAAGCCACAAGGAGTACTCTTCCCATCCACCGCTTCAAACGGCCAGTTTGACAAAGAAAGACCCATATACACTCAATCCTCGTCTTCTTCATCTAGTTTGAGGAACTTGTCCTTTTGAGACTCTCAAGGTAGCCTCCCATGATCTGAAGTCACAGGAGCAAGTGTAAAAACATATCAAAAAGATAAAACAACGATGACCTCGAACGTGGAACGAATTTCAAAGCAGAGCCCTAGCTGAAAAAGACGACGACGACGATTGAGGAGGAAGGTTTTACGAAACCAGCTTCTGACTTCAACTGATTTGCGCGCGACAAGACACGGAAGTCAGAAGAAATTCTGGCAGGCCGAAGAAATGATGGGCGGAGGAGCCGAGAACTTACTGAGTTTGCCGGATATAAATGGCAGGCAAAGGGCGAAAGAGCAAGGACGTGAAAACGGACCTGATGTGATGTTCATCACAATTCCACAAGATAATTGATATTATAGGATGGAATGTACTGCTCTTGATCACAAAAAATATCCATAACCTATATAAATGCCCAACCAACAGTATACTACAAAGCATAGACGAGGATGTTAGTCAAAGAGGACATTGTAATTTCTTGGCCAAAAGAGTATTCAAGAGAGAAGTCCATGGATGGAATATGTGACCCACATTTGCACAAATTATTAAAGAGATATGCGATAAGAACACAAATAAAGTAACAATCTTAAAAATACGCGCATCACCTATATAAATATCACAATGGCATTTCAAAGAATTGTGTGCATAGCGAACTCTTTTCTCTT
This sequence comes from Corymbia maculata, assembly GCA_014182735.1. Lineage (NCBI taxonomy): Eukaryota > Viridiplantae > Streptophyta > Magnoliopsida > Myrtales > Myrtaceae > Corymbia > Corymbia maculata. The sequence continues at coordinate 11,251,285 of CM024688.1, read as the reverse complement.
GTGCACCATAGTGAGCTGCGTGGCAGACAAGACCGTGTTCAACAGAATATGCAAGAAGAAACAGTATTTCCCCTTGGGTCTGCACGCAACTTTAGTGAACATCATCCTAAGCGAGTTGAGCACTAAGATGGTGAGTCGTAGGTACAACTACTATAGCGTGTATAATGATTCTATCGCGATGTGTTGCATGCATGGAGCGTACAATAGTACACTTCAAGACCCAGGCTGTATAGCATGCATCGATTCTGCAAGAAATCCACTCAAGCACGAGTACACCATGCTATTGATGCTCAAATTCAACTCAAGGGTGGAAGAGTTAGGTATAAAGACTATTCTTTCAATAAATGATGTCGCAATATTGCACAAATAAGGAATTACAATAGAGTTTGATGTGAAGTTCTTCTTTGGCCAAATGATGGAATATTGCTCCTATTGACACCTAAGTTTTTGTCGGCAAGTCGAACATGCATTAGGGTATAAATAAAAAAAATATAATATAGTATAAAGAAGGTGATGAAAAAAAAGAAAGAAAAGAAAAGAAGGTAATGAAAAAAAGGAAAGGAAAGAAAAGAAAGAAGGTAATGGAAAAAAGAAAAGAAAAAGAAGGTAATGAAAAAAAACCTCCAATACAGTCATAATTGAAAGGACCTGGTCCGGTCTGTTGAGCCTGGTTTAATTCGCATAAACCAGACTTGATCCACAAGCTTAGCCCAAACCAACGTCCGCCATCTATAATCACCAAATGGCCACCGTCGCACCACCATCGACGGCCACCCCGGGCCAAGCGATGACACGATGGAACGCATACACCGAAGCTCACGAAGAAACTATCTTCGGAATTCTAGAGGATTCTTCATTGGTTCTCCTTCTCCATCGTCCTTTAGACACTGTCGAAACGCTGCCATAGTAGCTCCACCATCGCCAGTTCCGTTGCTGCCGCAATGCTTCCTCTCGTTCTGCTTTGTTTCTGCTCAGGGCGCACGAAAGTGCAACAACCTTGATCGTTCCCCATGCGTCGGCCCTGATCATGGACATCGACACCTCCAGCAACTTTGTCTCCAATCTGATCACCGACCGAGGTCAGAACTCAGTCTCATCAAGGTAAATTCCACGCACTCTGTTTCTGCCGAGCTTTAGCTAATAAAGTAAATCAGTTGAGATTGAAGCCCTATCAACAACTCCGACTTGTAAATATGCGCGCACGGGCGAGCTAAAGACCCAGCAACATTGCGAGGATGAATTAGCTCTTGACACTATCTATCTTACTAACAACTCGGAGAGTTCTTGCGTGAAATTTGAATCAAACAAAAGAATAACACAATCGAGCGGGGAGATATAGCTCATAGATTAGGACTCGCATCTTGAAAATCTCGCGATGAGCAGTTCAAACTTCTGTCTCTCCCCAAATTCCGTGCTGAAACTAATGTAAATAGGAACTGCCATGAACTTCGCAAACTCACGAAGCTGAGGATGCTTAGGTGAATGCAATTCATTCCCCCAGCACTTCAAGCTCAGACCGAAACGTCATGGCCATCGCCGGCGTCTTCCACTTTCATTCAGACAAATCCACAATAGCTGAGGCTCGGTTCCTCACCACCGGCATTTGGCGCTGATGGTGGATATTCTATCTCGGACGTGCTTCTTATCATGTACGATTTCACAAATTCATTCAAACCTTTTGATAACCAAACCATTTCATCACATTTTTTCCAACTCCACAGGCCAAGTAATTGCACCATTTCACACTCTCAGATCCTCACCATATTTTCTCATAAACCTCTTTGGAATTCCCCGTGACACTTAATTTCGAATTCTAATTGAAGAACGACATAACAGAATGCAGAAAACCAAAGAGAAAAGGAACGAATAAAAGGTGTATATATATATATGTATATAAATATATACACTTTGGAGGAGGTATCGAGTTCTCGCAAAGAAGAGAGAGAATCCATGAGCTTTATCCGGTGGGGAGAGCAAGTTCGAGTTCGAGAGCGCTAGGATGTTACCGATTCTAAGACAAAAAGCCACTGCCAGGAGCTCCGATGCTGTGTTTGTCAAGAGAGAGAGGCTGCGGAAGAGTCGTGTGGCAGCGACACAAAGATGCCAGCAACATATTTGCTTTTTTCGTGCCTATTATTCAGTTAATATGAAAAAATAAATAAATGAACTCCGAACGCCCTTCACACGACAAGAAACTGACAAACTTCAATTTGCGCAACCACGTGCGAAATGACTTATTACAAAATCTTCAAGAAATCGAAAAGAGAATGTAAAGAATCATGGTTGATACATGGCTTAAGGGGGTATATCAAACGTCACTGTCTTTACAGTTATAAAGGTCAGAATGAGCCATCGGAAACCTTAAAGAAGCACTCAATTTGAGAGAGATGGTCTCCTCAAAGCGCAAAAACAAAAAAATAGCAAAAACAAAAAGAGCAAAAAAGAATAGATAAACAAATGAATAGTGAAACCACCCCATGTCGTGGCTCCGCTGGCTTCGGGCTTTCCCCCCACCGAAGGAAAGGAGTTCGAATCCCAGCAGAATCATTTGTGGACTTACCCTGGTGGCACGTGCTTAGTGGTCGCACGTGTCACCCCCAGGATTTACTTCTCGGCTACCGGCCGTGTGGGGATTCCCTGGGTTACAAAAAAATAAATATATTTTTTTATAGAAAATGGTGGTGTTGAAAAAGGGAGGGTGGGTTCTGGTTCGTGGCCTATTTCACATGGCCCACTCCATAGGCTAATAAAGCCACAACCCATTAGACTAACACACCCATTCAACATGGGGCCCGTGGATCAGAGAGTATTCTCTGTAATTTGGTTCTCCAAGTCATTCTCAATCCGGGACCGAGGACATTGAAAGTGCCTTCCTAACAGGGATACGGACTAGAAGCAATCCAACACATGATCAATGCTACTAATCGATATGAGCAGCAGCAGCAATAGTGACAACAAGGGATGAATGAATCGAGATTGAGTCAGATTCAAGAAAGGATGCTCAGCAAGTGAAACCTTAACATGAACTAATAATAGCATGGGAATGGCTAAGCATGACATTAAAAGGTCTGGCAATGCGATCATCTCATCCAATCATGCGTATTGATTAAAAGTAATCTTACTTCTACAAGGACTAGATATATTCCACTCAAACGACGAAATAAAAAATAATAAACACAACAAACGGTCATGACATAATGCCCACATAACTTAAATTAAATAAAAATAAAGTCGTTTTAGTTGAAAAATCATCTAATTAAATCTTGACGAATGATAAATGCATCACACATGCATTAATTTGGAATGTCTAACATTAAAAATAAAAAATAAAAAACTGAAGTAGTCATAATTTTGGATTTTTGAGGTCATGAATAAAGAGAATAGTTTGGACTTTTGCTGGTTTTTCCATGAGAGGGGAAAAAGAAGAAGTTGAAGAGAGTTGTTGGATGAATCTTCCTCTTAACGAATTACTTTTTTGTGCAAATCCTACTTTTGACCGATTTCTCGTGGGCTCTCCATATTTTTCCTTTTGTCTCTTTTTTTTATCCTTTTTTTCTTTTCCCTTTACTTTTATATTTATTTTTAACGCTTTACTTCTCATCCAAGAGCCACGACCGGCTTCACCTTCGCTTCGCGCCTGGCTGTTCTTCGTTGTTTTCTCTTCATCCTCGCCGCTGCCAATCTTCACCCTCGCATCCCCTTTGCTAGCGCAGCGGTGACGGGCGAAACAATGGAATCTGAAAGATAGGCGATGAAGTGGGAGCAAACAGAACGAAGCAAGAGCCAACGGAACATATTCTGGAGTGAATCGGAATTTGACTCGGAATTTCAATCGGACATGAAACGGCCCTAATGATGGTTCAGCACCGATGGCGGCGTGAGCCCGAGATGGGCCGGCCACAGATAAATTTGGTCCAGACATGTGCAAGGACAGGAAAAGCGATGATTCGAATCAGAGAGGAAACAATTGAATGAAGGGGATTGCTCTCTAGCTGATGATTCCCTGCAACCGCGAATGGAGCACCCACCAGCGATTCATGGAGATCGAGCTCTCTGACGATTGTTGCTTCCAGCACCGGCCGAAGCACGAAAAGCGTCGCTACCGGTTCGAAGATGCCACTCGCCTTGCCGCCACGACGGTGGAACTTGACCATGGAGTTTCCTCAATCAACAGTCAACAATTACCGGGACGTTCCATCTCCGATTGAACTCTGAAATTGTCCTCGATTCATTCCAAATTTTGTCCGTTTGATTTCCGTTTCGCTTTTGTTTTCCCCCGTCTTCTCGCTGTCTCCCGAATTTCCATTGCCGTCGGTTGCCCTTTGGAGGAGATATGGAGTCCTTGCTAGGGGAAGGGGGAGAGAGAGGGAATCAGCGAGCTTTGTCTTGTGGCAAGAGCAAGTTCGACTTCAGAACATCCTTTGCTTTGAAGCATACTATAGGAATGTGGTGTCTCGTTGAGCTAAAATTTGAGATGGAGAAACATCATTTATCAAATGAGAGCCAAGGAGGGAGGAAACTTTTGGTTGACTTCCGATATGAGATGTTACCACATTCTTACTATGCTTGTGGTTGTATATTAGGGTGACTTTTATTCCATTAAGTTTGAATACCAAAAAGAAGTTTACACATGGATCATCCACATAACGTATTTATATCGAATAATAAAAATATTTAATCCATGTCGTTAAATAACGATGGTTATGTTAATGTTTTAATTTTATTTTTCCCTTGCTAAAGTAGTTGGATAAAAAGATGTGCATGTTCACTTATCATTTTTAAATGTCTAACTCAACATATTAAAATCCGCATTATCAAATAACATATCATCTATCATTTGAGCAAAATGAAAGATTATATTAAAAATTTACTAATAATTGGAAGATCACATTAAATAAATTAAAATTTTATGTACGATATTACACGTTAGGTCTAAGTTCAGTAACTATTTTTTTGCCATTTCTCCTAGTTTCACTCACATCTCGATCATGTGTGGTCTAACAAAGCATCACCTTTGATTTTAATAGATACTTCGTTCCCTCTCAAGGATTCAAAAGGGTCAAGGTCTTGGCATTTTATTAAATTGCAATTGATCGATAATTGATAACACGAGTAGCTCCGAACCTTGTCAACAACCGAACCTAGTCAGCACCCCCTCACGGGGCCCACAGTTAAAACTACGAAGAACCCGAGAAAATATTGGGTAGACTAGTGATTTACACATAAGCAAAATATTAGTCCATCCATTATTCGACACGTGTCCCATGGACCACCATTCAGATTTTTCAAAAATTGTTTTCCCAATAAATTTCTGTTTTCCACAAACGCCCTCTGCTCTCTCCTTCCTCTCTCTCCGTCTCTCTCTCTTTCCTTAAAAAACAGAGGCAGGGATCTTCGTGGTTTACGGAAGTCGGTCTTCCTTCACCAAGACCATGGCCTCCGTCGACCGGCTGGCGACGGAGTAGTCGACGGAGGCCTACGTCAGCCCCGGCGGCTTGAACCTGACCCAAGCCATCTTCAAGCCGATCCCCGCAACCATCACCCTCCAAGCACCACACCAAGATCGCCGTCGTCGGGTCGGCAACTTCGGCATGGCCATGGCCCAAGCCATCCTCAGCCAGGACCTCACCGACGAGCTAGCCCTAATCGACGTTAAGCCCATCAACCTTCGCGGCGTGATGTTCGACCTCCAGCACGCCGCCACCTTTCTCCACCGCACAAAGATCTCGGCCTCCGTTGACTACTCCGTCGCCGGCCGGTCGAGGGAGGTCAAGATCTTGGTGAAGGAACCATGAAAACCTAGATCTGTGTTTCTAAGGAAAGAGACAGAGAGACAAGACAGAGAGAGAAAAGGGGTGTTTGTGGAAAAAAGAAAGTGCTTGGGAAAATAATTTTTGAAAAATTTGAATGGTGGGCCCATGGGACACGTGTTGAATAATGGATGGACTAGTAATTTGCTGACTGAGCACAACTAGTGTAGCCAATATTTTCTCCGAAGAACCCACCCAACCGCTTTATCACTTCATCCTCGTCTTTGACCAGCATGACCCCTACGATTAACCGACCCCTCTGCCAGCATCAGATCCTCCCACGTGTCCTGTTACGTCGCTCCCCGCTCGCACTGGTGGGTAGCATCGACGGCCTCCTGTGCTTTTATCCCGTGGGAGCGCGATGCACGATAGCCCGCTCCTTTTCCATCACTATTATTTGAAATAACGACACAAACAATTTTAAAATTTTGACCAAATATATAATCTGATCCATATATTTTTAATTTATTCAATATGATCTCTAAATTTTATCCTAATATGCAATATAGTTCCCGAACTTTTAATTTATTCAATATAGTTATTGAACTTTTGATATATATTTAATATAGTTTTCAAACTATATAGAGATGTTCAATGAAAACGACTAAATTGAACATTTTAATATGGTGTCTTGTAGGTGATGAGAACGCAAACCGAAGCGAAGGATCTTTAGTTCTTAGTGTGCACATAAGAAATTTCTTAGGCTTAGCCCTGCAGCAAACTCACATGATTAAGTTTTTCGTCACCAACAATTGCAAGTCATCTTCTATTGCCTAAGTCAATTCGGAAAAAAAAAAATTCTTCAGAGTCTTAGGAAATACAATTACATGCAAATTAAAAAGACGAATTGATAAAGCAGTTTATAAACAAAGTAGGTTGTCTTTAAAAATGTACTGTAACATTAACAAATTTTTTCTCTAGTTTCACCGGACTGGACTAGATTGGTAGGTCGATCAGTTCCCAATTCCAAGATCGGCCGGTCTACTCCATGGTCTTAGAATTTGGGAGCCGATCCTCACAGTCTAGTCCCCGGTTCCACTTTGGAATTGAATCGGACCGAAGACTGTTCACCTCTAGTAACAAGTAACAAAAGTAGAAGTGTGACTAATAAGACTACAAGTCACCCCATCAAATACTCAAGATGAGCCAACGATGGCTAGTCAAATATTATAATTGGGTAAAATCAATTGACACCTCATTTTTCAACATGGCAAGCAACCCTCTAAATCTTCAATTTTGACAACGTCATATGTTTTTTATGAGATAAATCGATCCTCAGGGTTTGATATTTGGTCAATGCTTGAGGAATAATCTATCTCAATAACACCTTTGTCAAATATTAACAACTGAAAAAATGGAGTTGCCTCCAAATCTGAAAAGGTTGAGACGACCATGACCGATGGGGTAATGCTCCATAACATTCCGCAACCAAACCTCGTCGTTGTTACTCTTTCCTAATCGCCCAAGTTAAATCGCTTGTGACCTTGGAAGCATCGAAATCGGAGAGTATTTCCATATATCCTTAAGAACTTTTTCGTAATCCTCCGTTAACGGCACAACTTAAAGTAAGTCCAGGGCACTTATTAATCACAAACTAAATCCAAAGTGCAAAAGCGCAAAGAAGGCAGAGATTCAAGAATTTTTATATTTCACGCCGTCAGCCAACGAAATAGCTCCCACAAGGTGGTGTCTCTGCACGTGTAGATTGGGTCCATTCGAATAGTTGTTCATGTGAGTCTCCCATGACTATCGCATATGGGGCTTAGACGATCAACCACTGACATAGACTCAGCCAATGGACCCAGTACAGGTAAGAAATTCCCTAACACATCAATTGTTAATGGTCATTGGATCCGTAGATTGTGAACATGCCAAGGCTACTCAAAATAAGTGCGTAAATTCCTTCAAATATCGGCATGATATTGGCTATTTATTAAATGAGATCAGCCTAATTGACATACAAGTCCAAAAGTACGATACCTCTTCATTCAATTCCTGCCCCACGATAATTGCGGTGCCTGATGATTCTCAAGAAATAAGAAGTGCTTTTTTATCTTTTCCTGATGTTGCTTGGGCTACTTACCTTCGTTTGAATCTACCAAATCTGATGAGCATTCATTCCATGAACTACTTGAGATTCAGCAGCGAAATTAACAAAAAAATTGGCTGCACTTACAGAACACTAATTCCTTCTAGCAAGTCAATCTACTTTATCAGCAGCAAAAGCCACAAAGAAGCCAACTAAGGAAATACTCTATTCTAAATATTTATGATGAAATATCGTGTGAGTTAATCCAGGGCAAAGATCGAGTTCATACAAACCGCTCTTTCAAACACAGAATTCTGATCAACTGAAAAAAGAAAAGAAAAAAAAAAGAAACTGAGGCTGATGAAATTAATATTTGAAATTTCTTACAACAAGCAACGCTTGGGAGACATATTGAGAAATGAATCAACGAGATCCTATCACATCGCCAAGTACACAAATTACTTTGACGACTTGAATACTGAAAGCGGACCACAACAGGCGCCAAAGTCATTTGCAGAAAGAAGGATTAATCAACCAAGAGAGAGAGCAGAGCACATACCAAACATTCAAAAGAGGAATAAAGGTACTATATGTTCATAAAGATAATCCAGAAATCTGCGTCATTGCCCAAATGCATATCAGTCATTCTAATTCGCTTCCATTTCCTACAGAATAAAATTCAGCAGTTGCTGCTTGTTTCTTTTACCCTGCATACTGTAGCTGGCGTCATTCTCTTCCTTAATAAGCTAACAATTCAAGCGAACGTATCCTTTCACTCAAAACTACTAAGGCCAACGTTTCACAGAGGATCCTCCCCAGCCACGAAATTCACATTCCAGACAATCAAAACTTACCTTGGATTGTCTGCTGAATTCATCAAGGCAAATGGTCAGGTGATTCAATGTAAACAATATGAGAATAAATTTTCAGCACTGGGGAGATCATGCTGAGAATTTCTTTCTCCTCCCAGGAGAACAGATTGTGTTTGTGGAATATTAATCCAGAATCTGCGGAAGAGAGCAACCTACACTTGGCAATCTCCAAGTAACATCAACGTAGGCGGAATCATCTTTGCAAGACATTTTGCAGGAAGAACTAAACAGGTATCGACCATTTAACAGAGAAACACGCATTGCAGTGAACGTTGTTTGTGATTCAGATCATGAATATGAACACTTCACAGTTCAGGCGATGATCATACAGAGCACTTACAATGGACATATAGACACGCCAGCGGTGAATTTGCCAACAAAAATCACACAAAAATGCCTGAAGTCTCTCTTCATGAAGCAAAGAACGAAGAAGAAGATTATAGTGTTAATTTTATCTGATGCACGAAGGACGGTCGGATTAGAGGAAGAGGTCGTTCAAGACAATGATGCTGAGGATTGGAGCCATCGAAGGAGAAATGAACAAGTTCAGAGCACTCCGAGCAAACTGAACGGAGAACAGGTGCTAACAGAGCTACGGCCTGCTGCTGGAGCGATGATCGGAGATGAAGCTAGTGGCGTCAGGAGGTCTGTTGGATGTTACCAGGCGAAGCAAGAAGCCGAGAGAGATGATTCTCTGGACATTCAGAAATCTCTGAGTCATCCCACCCTGTGCGCTCCGGGCTGAGTACATTAAAGTTGTTGTGGCCGGTGATGAAGGACGAGCGACGGTGGCTATCGGTGGACTAAAGGCAACAGGGAGGGAGTGAAGATGGAGATGCCTCTGGAAATGGGTTGATTCGATAGAGAAATATTTCTGTGCTGAGCTCCCGTTTGTGTTTTACTCTTCCTGAATGCGCGCACCTAAGCTTGAAAGGGAATTACAGGTTGCCAGTACGTGTCGCAAGCATCGATGCTTTGTTGCCAGAACGCTTGACTTTTGTGGACGAAGGTACGCCGTGGCATTCTACACCGTCCTGTACGATCTGAGGTCCGCCACGGAAAAGTGGGTCCGACTTCTCTACGCATCCTTCTTTCCCTCCGTGGCCGTGCACGGACGCATGCCGATCGTGCGCGGACCCTAGTCCAGAGAGTGTGTGTGCACACATTGTGTCGGTGCGCAGCTTCAGCTTCGCGATTGTAGTTTTTGGCACGAGCAGTGTTCGTTCGCGGAAAAACTGACCTTTTGTTGGAAAATATCGAACGTTGTGACGTTTCACATCTAAGGAAATCGATACTTCATATAATCTCATCAGATTTGATATGAATGTGGGATGAGTGGTGTGGTTAGTGCTACTAATATTTATATGTGTTTGAACTAATTAATCATTATAGACAAACAAAATATTAATTAATCGTCTTCAAGTATAGATCAATTTGATCTTAATAATGTGTGGGCTTGACCCCACTCAAAATTGGTCGTATTAGATTTTGACAAATATAAAGCTATCTCAATTAGGGAAAAAATAATTAAATTTGAAGAAGTGGATTTCAATCTTAAACTTTTGTTAAAAAAATTCCATTGAATGCCTGCGTCTATTGTTTTGAAGTGTACTATAGGAGTGTGACCGCACACATTTGAGATGGAGTAACATTAGATATCATATGAGTGGAATAGGTGATGAAAACATACCAACCATAGCGATATTAAAGTGTTTTATTTCACTATAATTGAGAGAATTTCATATTTCGTGGTGAATTGCAGTTTACGAACAGCTTTAGGTTCTTCCACTATAGCCTGAAACTCCCGGTCCATTTAAGTTAGTAATCACATCTAAAATATTAATTTTTAAAAAGAAATAAAAGGATAATTTATTATACTTTATATTAATTACTAGTTTAGGTCGACGAAAATGGCATCCCCATGTAGGAATGAGGATCATCTGCTACGAACTGTGCTGCATGAAGATCCTCACTTAATTTTCGACCGTACATGAGTGAAGAATATTAGAAATCCTCTCTCTCTCTCTCTTCGTTGCGGCTTTCCTCGCATAAGTAGCCTAACCACGAAAACCTCTGAAGCCAGCCACCGTCATCAGAGATAGAGAAACTCCATCACTCCTTCCCTATCTTTGTTTGACCCTCGATCTTCTCTCTCTCCCCCGACACACCGACCTTGAACTTGTGGCGGTGTTGTGTTTGTGTGTGACAGCCTGAGCAACGGTGCACGAGGAGGAGGGATGGCGGTGCGTCCGCGCCTCAGTCCTCGGACGTGCGCAAGGGAGGGGGGTCACATGTCTCTTGCCTAGGGGGGGAGTCCCACATCACCTAGGGGGGAGTCCTGGGATAGTTTATAAGGCTGGGATCCCTCTTCCCTGAGTAACGCGTTTCACATACACTTCCGCTGCGCTGAAAACAAAGCCTTGAGGGGCGAGGAAGGGCCCGTTGAGCGCCTCTACCCCAGACAACGCGTTTTAAAGCCGTGCGGGTCTCAACCCAAAGCGGACAATATTACTCAGCGAGCCCCAGGTCCTTACGTTGTGGATCCTAATGGAGCTCAATGCCATGGATTGAGCTCTGCATCGCCGTTGTCAACGGGTTAGTTGTTGATAGAGATGAGATTTGAATGCCCTTCCTCCAGATCTGTTCTTCATCCTCGTTGAATCTCGAAAAATCTCAACTGAGATGGCTAGATGCAATGAGGTGTCGGTTGTGGTGGTGTGGAGAGAGGGAAGGAGAGAGAACTGAGCAAGTGATGGACAGACAGTGGCAAAGGATTTTTATCCCTTGGTGTGCACATAAAAATTTCTGAGGTTGCATAAAAGTTCTATGAATTTCATAAATATAAAACCTTCCTTAAAAGGAAAATAAAAGCGAAATAATTTGCTTGAATCCTAATTAGTCATGGATCATCTACAAATTTTTTAATATTTAGTAGAGTTTATATTAGACCACATTTTCACTTTTCTTTACAACAATGCTCCTCCACTTTTCTAACTCCGACTTAAGTTTTGTTCACCATTGAAGGATGTTCGGTCTTTTAAGTTAATCTTCGGGTGTATTCGTTTCGTGGAAAATGAGTTATGTGAAAAATATTTTCTAAAAAACGATTGTTAATATCATTTAGAAAAATTAGTTAACGGAAAATATTTTCATAATCAATAACTATCTATGCATAACTATTTTCGCGAACAATGAAAAAAAACTATTCATTTATTTTTCTAAATGATGTAATTAATAATTTTTCAGAAAACATTTTTCAAATTACTCACTTTCCATGTGACGAGTAATATAAAAATTGGGACGTTCGAACATCGAGCATGCAAAGTGGTGCGTGAATTGTAAAACGATCAGTAGGGGTATTGGAAATTTTATACAGATTAAATTATGGCGAAAATAATATTTGATACAATTAGACCTTATGTGCATTTTAGGAAAAAAAAAACAAATAGAAATAAGACATTCTTAAAAAATAATAAAATAAAAAGATTATACTTTAAACAAGGCTATGAGATGAGGGGTGGGCGTTGCAAGGACGTCAAGAAATTTTTCCTTGTATGACAAATGCCAGATTAGCCTATTCATGAAACGGAAGACGAACAAACCTCGAAGCAATAAAAACAATGGATTCATATTTAATCGACTCCAAGATTCGTTGAGAATCACAAAGTTATTTTTCCTATATCATAAAAATGGCTGGAAAATTAGTTAGGATGGAATTGCTCTAAAGTTTGATTAAAGAAAAGATTCATTTGACGTGATTAATTACTAAGTGATCAGCTACTTCACCCAAATAATAATAATAATTTATGATGGAGCGCCTATGGGAATGAGTCATTTTTATGGCCAAATTTCAATCTTGTGTTTCTCTATAGTATAAACAAAAGTGAATGAAAGAACCACATATGCTAGATGTCTATATCATATAGAATCACACTTATGTTAGTGGGGATTTTGTGTAAGCTTGAATATTATTAAGTGATCCGAATGTCTCATTTATTTAAAAGATCTGCAATGGAGAGAAGTGCCATGAAGCGAAAGTTTACATGGATGTTTGGGATTATGTCTCGATTGATACGAGGCTTATTGCTGAAACTAATGGATTCCACTATCCTGGCTAAGCCACATTTGACGACATCGACTCCTTCGGCCATGGAGCATGCCAACGGGCATTGACCCAATCTAACCATGCCGGCTGCATGAATATCATCCAAAAGCAAATAACAAAAGCTTGTCCACATAGTGCCGGAGCGCGCAACCTTAGCTTCAAGATTGCAGGATCTAGCACGAGCACAACGATTGCACCAAACTTCGGACTTACAACCAAAAGATCAGTTCATATGTCAAAGGTGGGAAAAAGAAAGGCTGGACACTCCCTGGCTTTCCGACGTTAGCCCCTTCTCATACCAACTCTCTAAAACTCTCACCTGCAATAATGTCAAATGCTCATCAAAATTCCACAAGCTGGACTCGAACTCATCGTGGTTATACCCTCACGTTGTCTACATGTTATACTAACTACGTCACATCGATCTATGCAATAACTCCTCTACTTTGTAACACTTGGACGGATCCACAAGATAATCGATACGATAGGAATAAAGTAGCAGTCTTAAAAATACACAGACCACCTATATGAATATCATGATGACATTTCAAGGAATCGACTGCATCACTAGCTGTTTCCTCTTATGCACCACAATGAGGTGTTTGGTAGACACAAATATGTCGAAGATAACCTGCAGCAGGCAACGGTAATTCCCTTTGGGTCCATACACAACTATAGTGAATATCGTCCTAAATGACTTGAGCGCTAAGATGGCGAGCAATGAATACACCTACTATAGCGTGTATAATGATTCCCCTGCAGCATGCTGTGTTGATGGACTATGCAATGGTGGGCTTCAAGACCGAGGCTATACATCATGCATCGATTTTATGAGATATGAACTCAAGCACAAGTGTAGCGATGTTATCGGCGCTCAAATTCAACTCAAGGATTGTAGAGTTAGGTACAAGGACTATTCTTTCATTGAATGATGTCGTAATATTGCACAAATAAGGAATCCTAGTCGAGTTTGGTGTGAAGTAATTCTTTGGTTAGATGATGGAATGTTGCCTCTTGACACTCAAAATTTTGTCGACGAGCTGAACACACAATTTGGTAAAAATAGGTAGAAAAATATGATGTAATGCACATTTTGATAAAAATAAGTAGAAAAATATGATGCAATGCACACTTTGGTAAAAAAAAAATCTTATGTTGCCTCTCTCCATTTAGTTGGTTTGGTTTGGTTTGATTCTGCACAGGAAATTACTCAAAACTAATTGGTTTAGTTTGGTTCTTGGTTCAACCTGAAAACAATGCTCGCCCCTACTATTAGTGATGCTCTCTCTCTCTTTCTCTTCCCCTTCCCATTCCCTCCACCCATATTGTTTCCTTTGAATAGTTTAACCATGATTTATGACTTTCATCTGAATAACCCATAACAACAATAATCAGTCCTAACCCCTAAACTTAATTTATATGTAATTGGACATCGCTTTTCTTGCAGCAAAATGTAATGGCAAAATGTAATGGCTAAATCCAAAAAATCCAATTTTGGAAATGTGATGATGCAATCGCTCTCCTATGACCCCATTGAAAACGTCCAACACCTGAATCCACCCATACATCCCAGCGCATTCATCAACCAATCCAATCAGACATGATCATCTAAATAATTTGCATTTTTGCTTAAGTTGTCATCAGAATAATAAAATAATAATAAATCAACCGCTAAGAAAGCTCCGTAAGGGAAACAGTACAGATGGGGCTCTGATCAAGGGACAGCTTGAGAGTCGGACCCATCATCGCATCACACCTCTGACGGCCAAATCTTAGCCGCTCGTCTCATTCATGCGCGGAAGCCCACGGTGGATCTGCCCCCGCCTCGGCCCCACACACACAATCTCACCACGTGTGATTCCATCATGCGCGTGACCCAAGCAGTCGGACTGTCACGACCTGATCCTCAAGTCCGCAACAACTCCTATTCTCTTGCGGTCATTTGATTTGCGATTCTCCAGGATCCGTCGCCGACCGTTATTTTTATCTTTTAATTAAACGCATGCAGAAGCGAATTACAATCCCTGGTCAATTACAAAAGCAGGGATAGCAGGAAAACCCAACAATAACACATTCCAAAGTACTGCTTTATTTATCTACTGATTAATCTTAGGAAGTTTACAAGTGCAAGCCTTTACCACGGGTATCTTCCTATCGAGCCAATGAAACCAACAAGCCGAGGTTAATCTACTTCCTTCAAAAATGGCCACGAGTCGTAACGCGTGTCAATCCTCCATCCTACGGACTTGACAATGGTTATTCAATAACCAGTGAGATAAATTTCAGTAAGTCAAAATCCTAAGCCTCGGTTAAGAGACCTACTCGCCTCGAGTGCGCCCTGACGTGCAATGTTTCTATCGCCCACAACTCAACAACAGAATAATATCCATTCAACCATTAATAGATGCACGATAAGGCCAAGGCTCATACACAATTATTAATAGTTAACAATTGCAATCACAGACATCCTTACCTCGCCTTTGCCATACGCAACCTACATGATACAATTTATTATATGCTCACCTTAATGCAGCAATTATATCAAACAATCAGAACACCTTTCAAATTGTCTCATGCACCATGCACTTTCTCGTGTTCCATTTATTAACACCTTTGGGGGAATTTCCTTCCAACACACAAGTTGGTAGTCTACCGGCCTAACCGGGCATCGTCCCACTGCATTGGG